>CM062347.1:47302000-48502000 GCA_031216105.1 Dalbergia cultrata | reverse complement strand
TTTTGAGGACTAAATTGTATGCATTGAACTTTCATAAATTGAAGTATTATAATTTTAAATCTTTTGGGCACTCAAGTGTATACAATTGATTTTATTGGTTTCAAGTATGAGTTTGGAGTGTTCTCACATTGGTTAAGTTTGGACTCAGTGAATAACATATATGATGGGAGAACCCATAGACTTATTGCATTAAGATTTTGAATCAAGATGTCATATTTGGCCAACTTTTATGGTTTATTGCTCTGTCCGTTTGTTTAAGTCTCCCGAATTCTGAATGACTCGACCTCTATATGTACTTTGTGATATCTATTTGGAGGTTCATGCATGAAGCATACATTTCTCCAGCAAGGGACAAACGAAGCCATGTTTTGGTGGGGGTCTCTGCATCTCAGAGTATGCCCTGGTTAGCTTAATTTGCTTCCAAGCTCGAGGCAACGTGAGTGACAGAGACACTACTTGGGGAAGACTCGTTATGTCCTGTTCTTTTGATTCATAAAAGCTTTAGTCTTAAATTCCTAACATATACAAAGAACTAGTATTGGATGTGTTTGAGACACTACAAATGATTCTTGACCCATGAGACAGGTGCTAGGTGGCATTGTCTTCTGGTGATGGTTGTCATCACTCGTGAAGACCCGCCATAAAAGTTGTAAAGAAAATAAGTATAGGGAAAGCCTGATGCATGGGTAAGTAAATAAGTAGAGAAGCATTCATCAATGATTCAAGAGTCTTCTGGTCTCGAGTAAAACATACTAATTACCTTCCTCCCTCTCGATACTCACAGATTTATTAAAAGAATTTCAAAAAGAATTTTTTTAAAAAAAATACTATAATAACAAATATTAGTAATGCAACATAATCAAATAAAAAAATAAAAAATACATATATAATGCAAATCCAATATAAATAATTGAAAAAATAAAAATGTGATGTAATATCACATCCCTTCCCTGTTTAATAAACGGAAACTCCACTCCCATGAAGACAAAATTTGTCCTATTACTATCTCTACTGTGGGTAATCTTGACCCATCCCACGTGTACCTATATTGACTTTTTTTGTTCTCCCTAACTATTTACATCTTTTTGATAAATTAAAATATTTGATTTATAAAAACATAAAAATATATTTCCTAATTAATAAATTTAATTTATATAATTTTAATTACACACTCTTTCCTTATACATGCTTTTAGTAAATTAAAATATCAATTTTAAAACATATATTATAATTTATGTGTTATAATTAGTAAAAAAGATCAAATATAATTCTAATTTGTGTCATCTCAATTATTGGAATAGTATATCAATTCACAATTATTTTCAATAAAAAAATTAATGTAATTATTTAATTTTTTTAAAATAATTAATAAATAATGAGTATCATTATAAAAAAAGTGTAAATTGTGGGATTGATTGTTTTAAATATTTTAATGTTACAAAAAAATTAATATGAAACAATTGTGGAATTGATTAGTTGAAATGTTTAGGTTGTAATATGGTATAGTGAGATCGGTATATATATATATAATGATTTTCAAAAGCTTGATATTTGAAATTAGAAACTCCCCCTCCCCGATATCATCCTGATTTAGAATTTCACCTCTTATCACTATTCTCATCCTCGTCTTTATCACGGGTCTACATTCTTCATTCTCCACAAAGTTTGAATCTTTATTGGTATTCACAAGTTTATTTAAAAAATTTCAAAAAACAAAAAAATTTCAAAATTCTTTAAAATTCAAATCACAGATATCCATAATAACAAATACTATTAATACAACATAATTCAAATTGAAAAAAAATACATACATGATGCAAATTGAATCCAATAAAGATAATTAAAAATAAAAGTGTACTAAGATTTTCTTATTGTCTTTAATTATTATAATTATAATAGTTTTGTTATCATTAATACTATAATTATAATAATTAATTATATTTTTTTTAGTAACATAATTATAATAGCTTTGTTATCTTTAACACTATAATTATATATAAAAAAATTTAGTGGTATAATACATTCAATTATCATTTTGTTTATATTATATGTTATTTCTTAAATAATTTTGAATGAACTATTTTGTTAAAAAAAAATTTAATGAAGACAGATATGAAGGTATGATTAAAAAAATAATTAATAATTAGAATGTAAATTAAATCCAAAAACTTACGTTAAATATTATGATTATGAAAATGGGGAAACATAATTTTCTCTATAAATAACACATGAAAAACTATCTATGTGATTAATCTTAATTATTAGTATTATAGATGGATTATAGATTATATTAAATCCTTTGAAAATACATTAACTATGATATTAAGTTTTATTAAAATATCAAAACTAATATAGTATAGTGTATATTATTATATTTTTATTATCAATATCATTACAATACAATGTAGCAAATTTTATATACTATAATATTTTTTAATAAATTATAAATCATACTAATTAAATCTGACATGCAAAAATAAAATGATATGTAATTAATGTTATCCTTTAAAATTTTAATTTAAATTTGAGAGCGATTAATTAATTAGAGAGTGACTGATTGATCATATTTATGTGTTAATTTGTGGTATTAAATTTTTTGTTATAATTTGTTAATTATGATAATATTTGCTTTGATTTTAATTAATAAAATATTTTAAATTGATATAACTATTATGTGAATTATATCACAAATTTAAAGTTGACTCAATAATATCAATTTGACATCTCTTCTCTAAATTTATGGACTTTTCTGAAACTAACATAGACTATGATTAAAATATATATATCTCATTAATTTTTACAATATATTGTTCCAAGGATTTAATTTTAATGCATTGTTAATATAAATAGATATTTTTACATTGATATTAAATTATATAAAATTAAAATATTCAACCACTAATTACCATATTTAAATGTAATTTGAATATAACAAATAAAAAGAATATAATATTTAATCCATATTAAAAACCCTAAAAAACCTCACAAATCCTATTTAAAATAAATGAATAACTTCTGTACTTGACAATTTCATATTAAAATTAAATCATAATAGAGTATATGTCAATTTATAAAAAATACTTGAGAATTAAATAAAGAAAACTCTCTAAATTTAAATCAAAATAAATATATCATGGTAAATATTTTATATTTTCAAAAGTAAAAATATATTTCAAATAAAATATATAATTTTAAAATATCCATCTATTAGTTATGATTGCTATCATTGTAATAGATTACATTAATTACAAATTATAATTACATATTAATTGAAAACTATTATATAAGTTATATTTCAAATTATGCATTTATTGATAATATATAAATCACAAGTTTCATATAGAATTATAATACAAGTGAAAAAACTATGACTATATATTAAGCGAAATAATTTTATGATAAATAAGTCAAATAATACAATCGTAAAAAAAATTGAACTTTATTGAATGAAAAAATAAATATTTCATAAATTTAAAATATAGAATAAAAATTTACAAAGTCAACCAACAAAAAAAATTTGCAAAGTGATATTGTAGTATCTAAAAATGGGTTTTGAAATTGAATTGTGAAGTGGAAGTATTATGATTTATAATTGATATTTCATAATTAATAATTAATTATGATTGATATGAGTGATATTTATTAATTAAGTGTGATGAATATAGATTAGGAATTCAAATTCCAAATGAAAATTATGGGCCCTGAATTGTTCTAGAAGCTACACCTATAAAATTTTTCCTCATAAAAGTTTGAAATATTAGTATTATAGATTATACATTATACATTATATCATATTATCAATTATTTAAAGATAATTTTAACTATACATAAATATTAAATCAAAATAAAATAATAATATAAATTTTAAATACATAATATATAATATTATTTTCTTTTTATAACTGACTCATTGAATAAAAATTAACTAAAAAATTTAATTTATATTAAAATTTATTTATTACATATTTTATTATTTTAAAACTGTTTAATATTTCAAGAAATTCTAAGAATATAAAAATGCTCTCTTTATTTTATATAATTTGATATTTTTCCAATATTTTTTATCATAATTATTCAACTTTTAATTTAGTGATAAATTTTAAATTAAAATATACTTATCATCACTCCTTAATTTTTATATATCACATATTATTTATTATTTATTTATATTTTTTACTCGTATAATTTGTAATTTGTTTTTATGTTAAATAATATTTATTATTTAAATATACTACTCATATAATTTGTAATTCATTTATTATTTACTCATATAATAATATAAGATATAATAAACTTTTAATACTATACAATATTTGTTGTAACATTGTATAAAATTTTCTATTTTATATTACGTAATATTGTCAATTATTGATAAATAAGTCTAATACCTTAAGTAAATATTAAATTAACAAAAATAATAATAAAATATAAATTTTTGTTAATTATTTAGGTATAATTTTCGAAAATCATATTTATGTAAATATTTATTAAATAAAATTTATTTCATTATTTTATAATTATTTATTATTTTAATAAATTATATAAATAAAAAATAATATGTTATATGTTTTGATATTTTATATTTTTAATCATAATATTTAAATTTAAATTATTCATCCCTACTTTTATGTATTACATATTATTTGCTATTTATTTACATATTTTATTTGTTAATAATTAATAATTTTTATATTATATATTATTTATTTAAAATATTTATTTATGATTTTATTTTTGTTTTTACTGTTTGCAACTAAACTTATATCATATATTATTTGTATTCATTTATTATAAAATAATTAGTTTAATGTTTATAATTTGATTTTTTTTATTTTTTATTTAAGAAATATTTTACTTTAATAAAATATAAAAAATTAAAAGTGTCATTTTATGTTAAAAGCTAATCAAGCGTAATCTGGCTTCCCCATGTTGTACTAAATTATGTAACATTTTGATGTATAAGGGGGTTATGATATATAAACTTATATAATATATTGTCTAATCTAAACAACAAAGATGGGGATAAGGCATAGTATTAGCTTATATTATCATGCCTAATATATCATACTAAACACACTCTCAATGTGCAAATAGCATAGGATAGGATAGAATAGGATATTATAAAATGTCTATCAATATTTATTTATTGCTTTTAAAATTTCACGAACTCGTTATCCACAATGTCTAAATTTTTATGTTATTGAGTCAGGTCTAGATTTAAACAAATGATTGGTCAAAAAATTGAGTCGTGTTTAGTTGCAAATAAACCTTGCTTAACCTCTTATTTTATTTATTTATTTTGTCAAAGCTTAAGCTCTTATACACCCCAAAGTCCTCCACGGCCTAAAGTTAAAAAGTTGGTCCATAATTCAACTAATTATATAATTTATAATTTATATGTTTACAAATAAGAGTTAGGTTTAGGATGCATTTGTTTGGGATTTTGGAGCCTCAAGATCACTTTTTTCACCCCAAAAAAATCACTTTTCATTATATATTTGAATAACTTTTAAAAAAAATCAGAACCTCAAAAAAATCAATTTTCAGTTTTTTTAATTAAATGTAAAATTTAAATTTCATAATTACTTTTTTAAAAATTTGAAACAAGTGAACCCCTAGTAACAAATAACAAATGTGTTATCAAATGTCTAAAACTAAAGAAACTAGTTGTTTCTCTCTTTCTCTCTCTCTCTCTCTCTCTCTCTCTCTCTCTCTCTCTCTCTTTGTTTTTTTTTTTTTTTTGAGTCAAAAGAAACAAGCTATGTATGTAACGCCCGGGGACGAGGACGAGGAGTGATCGCCGGTGCAAAGAGGGCACGGACAAGGAGCGGCTCCTCGCAAGGTCCTCTAAGCGGAGGGGTACATGAATGAACCGATTACACACCCGAATGAGAGGGATCCTAAGACTGTATAGGTATGGGACTATACAGTTGAGGAGGGCTTATATGAATTGATTTGCACTACCTATACCAACAAGATGCATCTTCTTTTCGGTAGCCCAAACTGAAAGAACTCCACAGTTAAGCGTGCTTGACCTGGGGTAATTTTGGGATGGGTGACCTCCTGGGAAGTTTTCCTAGGAAGCGTGCGAGTGAGGACAAAACATGCTGAAAAGACCCGTGTTGGTTTGTGGGGACAGTCGTCAATCCATAAAGCAATAAGGGATGTTACAAATGGTATCAGAGCCTGCACCTCTCCCAGTACGGTGTGGTTCGGGGACGAACCAGGCGGAAGCTGGTGGGCATGTAACGCCCGGGGACGAGGACGAGGAGTGATCGCCGGTGCAAAGAGGGCACGGACAAGGAGCGGCTCCTCGCAAGGTCCTCTAAGCGGAGGGGTACATGAATGAACCGATTACACACCCGAATGAGAGGGATCCTAAGATTGTATAGGTATGGGACTATACAGTTGAGGAGGGCTTATATGAATTGATTTGCACTACCTATACCAACAAGATGCATCTTCTTTTCGGTAGCCCAAACTGAAAGAACTCCACAGTTAAGCGTGCTTGACCTGGGGTAATTTTGGGATGGGTGACCTCCTGGGAAGTTTTCCTAGGAAGCATGCGAGTGAGGACAAAACATGCTGAAAAGACCCGTGTTGGTTTGTGGGGACAGTCGTCAATCCATAAAGCAGTAAAGGATGTTACAATGTACATATTTTACAAAGCAGCAACTTTCTTTATTGGGCTTTGGCCGGTTGTATATATATCTATGTAAGATTATTAACTAACCAACTTCGACCCAAAAAAGGGAAAAGAAGACTGCATTGTCCCTATTTTGTAGGCCCAGGAATAAGGAACATTGCCCTCAGCTTTCTTTGGAAAATTGTTTAGGATGCATATAGAAACATGAATAAATACCAACATAGACAACTTGGAGGGTGTGGTCGAGCGGTAGGGGCTCGTTCACCCTTAACCAAATGTCAGGGGTTTGATCCTTGCCTTTGGGAATGGAAAAGCTTCCCCGAGCCAGCCATCCCACCCTTGAGGTGCCCGCACAAACTGGCGAAGGAATTAGTCATCGTTGTCGACGGTGGATACCCTTGGGAGATCAAAAAAAAAATACCAACATAGACATGTATACTATGTATGTAACACTAAATTGCATATGATAAAAATATAATTTCTACTTTTTTGCGGGCATTGTTTTTTCCTTTGATAAGACTTTTGTCACGGTGATTTTAGGATTTGGATAATCTAAAATGAAGATATAATTTTATAGAGTAAAATGAGGAGTTTCACCCTTGAATCAATAAAATGAAAGGGTCTTATTTCTAAATTTATTTATCCAAAAATAATATTCACTTATTATACTCTTTAAAGTGAGATATTCACTTTAGAGAATCCTAATTCGTGATTTTAAAAGTATGGTTATTTTAGATTTTATTAGTTATTTTATAATATATTTATTAAAAATTATTATTATGACTTTTCTTATTAAAAATTATATTTATCAAACTGTATTATTATATATTCCCTTCGTCTTTGAATAATTATTTAATTTTAAATATGCATTGAAATTAAAAAAATGATTGAAAAGACATCAAGGTTAGAAAAAATTAAAAAAAATTTACTAAACTACCTTCGTATCTTTTTAATATTCAATCCCCCTCATCTCTTCTACTATATCTTCTTTTCCTCTAATAATATTTAATAGAGATATTGTTGAACTGAAATAATCAATATTATTTAAATTTTTGAATTAAACAATTATTTCTAGATAAATATTTTTTTGAATTAAATAATTATTTTAGGATGGAGGAAATACTTTTAGACACCACAACACTATCCCAAACCAAACCTAATAATGGTCATCACCATTGAGATTGAAGGGCAGGGGCTCCACATTCACACCATCCTCACCCAATGAACGGTCAAGCCTAGTTTATACTTAAATAACATATTTTCTTTTGTTGCGAAAAAATAAAAATAGAGAGAATAAATAATGAAGAAAAGAAGAGAATTATCTTATTGATTGTCTCACAAAGGTACTGTATGTGGAGCATCTAAAAAGTTATTTATAGCCAAAAGATGAAAGATACAATATCACATCAAATCATAACATATTCTATATAATCTAATTAAATCATAACTGAATTAGCTAAAGCTATGGACATCCATAAATGTTTAATATTTCATGACACTCCCTTTGGATGTCCATTAGGATATGTGTAACATCCTCAATTTTTCTTAATATAGTATTGCTTTATTATAGTTTTTTAGAAAGTATGACGATTTTGTTTAAGCAAGAAATATTTAGATATAGTAAAAAAAAATATCTAAATTAAAATATATAAGACTTAGCATCAAAATGTAAAATATTTAATTATTCCCTTGGATTTTATTAAAATTAGAAAATACCACTAAATAATAGAAGAAAAGCATATAACATAATAAATATCAGAAAAAGTCTACATAAATCTTAGAAGAAAAAAAACTTAAGGAGTGTCAAAAATTATGATAAAAAAAATTATAAATACAATTTAAACATAATTTTGATGATGAATATCAATATTAAGTAAATTTGTATAATATTAGTATAATTACACAAAAAAATAACCTAACCTAGCATATGAAATAAATACCGAAAAATCCTAGAAAACAACTCTAAGTCACATTAAATTTTTTTTTTTACTAAATTATAATATTAGACAAAGAGGACCACAAAATAGGACTCTTTATTAAACCATGGATAGTGTTAAAAATCACATTGACCTTTAATTAATTAATTTTGACTTAAAATAAAGCTTAAAACACCTAATTAATTACCTAAGCTTTAAGATAATTTTCCAAAATCTTGATTTAACTCACTAGTACTCTTAAATCAATTAAATGACACCTAGAATGATGTAAAATTCGGACTCATAAAAAATAATAATATATATTCTAAAAGTAAAGGATATTTCATATGACATATTATCCAAAGCCAACCATTTTTGACTAAAAATTTCAACCATGGTGAGTTTGTCCCCTTATCATGATAGACAACTCAAAAATTGACATGGACTGCTGTAAAAAAAATATATTTTATTTTTAGATGACTAATTATTTTAATTAACTTAAAATAGGCCTAATTAAGGTAAAAATATATTAAAAATACTAAAAATTATAGATAGCATGTAAATAAGGTAACAATATGTTATTGATAATATATCAATGAAATATAATTTTTTTAGATGAATATTTTATTAATTACCAAAGTATATGTAACTTTAAAATAAAATTTTAATATACAAAATTTATCATTTTCATATAGTAATCATTCAAGACAACTTGCAACCCACTATAACTTTATTAGAGATAAGATTCAGACCTAGTGGCTGCAAAAGAAAAGATAATGATAATTTAAAAATAGTTAAATAGATTATTAATTAATTAATTACTAATAACACTAATAATAATGTAAAATACCAAATAAAATGTAAATAATTATAAAAAATTATATAAATTTCGTGAATCCTTGTATTATATCTCCAACAATATAATGAAAATATTTAAAAATAAATTAAGTCATTTATCAATTAATTAGCTTAATTAAGATTAACTAGTTTAAGTAATTTTGCCTTATTTTAAATAATTCATTATTAAATTATATGTAGAAATATTAAAATTTAATAAATGTCTTTAAATCATGTCATTAACATTTTAGTATGTCTTTAAGTGATAATTAAGAATTTATTAAATTATTTAATATTAGTTTTAATATTTTACTAATGAAACTAACTAAATATGACAAATAAATTATAAAATTAATAATATTTTAATCCTAGACTTTTTCTATAAATAGCACACCTCTAAACACAACTCCACACTTCATTCTTCTACCCAAAAAATTATCAAAAACGTGTAGCCATTATTTCTCTTCATTTACTTTATTTTCATACCAAAAACACTTACAAAATTTCACCAAAACACTCCCAAATTATCATCTTTTCTTATTACCATCTACCATCAACACTTTCCAGCCTTTATACATGAATCTTAGCCCTTAGAAAAGGTTTAGAAAAGTTGAAGAAGTTGCTGGTCTAGCCTTGGTATAATAGAGTTTCTAAAGCTCCAAGAACAAGTAGGGGTTTTCTTTCACTTCTAAGCTTCATATATAATTTTCTTGTATGATGTTATGCTATGTGGTATTCAAAGCTTATGTTTTATTGTTTTTAATACCTTTGAATGATTTAATGATGGTGTCATAAAACACTTAATCCATGTGTATATGATGCATATTTATTTGTCTACTTATATGGTTGAAAATTGTGATTTAAGATTATTTCAAATTTTTATTATGCTTTCTTCAAATACTTTGAATATTGTATGAAGTTGTTTTCATATGTTAAACCATATGTATTTTTCTTTGATAAAAGCTTTGTCTACAAGTTATGGAGTTTTAAGGTAATATAGTTTTGATCTCATTATAATTGTGAAACATTTCTATTCATGAAAAGTCCTTTATTTAATTTACTATGATGAATGGATTCTAAATCTTTGAGCATGCAATATTTAGTTTGGTTTGTGTGTTGTATTTCTCTTGGGACCATTGAAACTTAATATGATATAAAAGACACTAAAATATATTTATATTAATCATAACCTTTATTATGGACCTTGGACTATAAACCTTGAACTATGGACCTTGGACTATGAACCTTGAACTATGGATTTTGAATTACGAAACTTGGACTGTGACCTTGAACTATGGACCTTGAACTACAGAACTTGGACTATGAACCTTGAACTATAAATATTTGACTTGATTATACATTTATTAATAATAAGGAATATTGTTTACAAATATTTAAATTTAAGGCCCCATTAGAAACATGACACATAAACTAGCTAGTCTCTTGCTTGAAGTGATTTTCTAAAGCTTGGGTATATTTTTGGCTATTTTGTTTTATATTTCTTGAAAGATTTCATGATGTTTTCTTTGCTTTATGATTATATCCTTATATGCATAAAAAATATTCTTTTTACCTATGTAAGATAATTTACCTAAGTATTTTCTAAAGATAGATTTGAAATGATTTTGGGTATATTTAGACCTATGGGATTAGTAAAGAAAGTATTATATGAATACTTGAAATTGAATTATTATATAAAAACTAAGTTAAGCGTATTTCATTATAAAGAAAATGAGTTTATTACAATAGTATGTTTTGGTGCTTCAATGATAATTATAAAGAAATATGATTTTTGTTTAGGAATCTTATATTGTTTGGGCTTTATGTGCAAATATGGAAAATCTTGTGGTCTACATGTGAATATGAAAGAAATTGTGGAAACTTTATATAATTTTCATACTTTATGCATACTATGTACACAATGTAAAATGGACAAATAGATAAGTGACACCTCGGGCCCCGCCTTGTAGCGGAAAAGGACTTGGTGGATGTTTTAGTGATGCCTTGGGCCCCGCCATGCTAGCGGATAAGGACATGGTATTCACTGATCTGACTAGGGGACGCCCTAGCAATGAGAGCTCTCACAGATCCAATATGAACAAATCTTGCAGATTAAAGCTATTAGAAGGGAACGAGATATTATAAAAGGGAGTTATAGTACATTCATGATTATTTACTATATTTCTTTTACTGCACTTTTATTATGATTAATATTATACACTTCCATTTTGTTTGACACTAGCAAAATATAATTTGTGCATTTTGCTGCATTCCCGTGTTATTCTTAGTATTTTTGGAATGAAATGGGACTCCCCTGGAAACATCACCCTACTGGAAGACTTCTCTCACCCCTTTTCTTTGATGTTTCCAGATAGCATGGATCGTCTTCAACAATGAAATGGATGTAGCCATGAACTTAATTTCTAAATAATCAGATTCTATTATGTGTGCTAAATAGAATCTTTACTATATGTTACCAGACTCTGGTTATGTTGTATTGTGATATTAAAGTTTTCTTCATGTATCTTGAATGTGCAATATGTACTATTGTACCCTATGAATCGATATTGGTAGTAAAGTATGTTTTCTATAGATGATGGTTGTCTAAACTGTGAGAATTATTGATTAACAAACATTAATATTTTGTTAGAGAAAAATCATTATTTGTTATTAAAAATAATAATAATAATTTACCTTTAGGTTACTAGAAGAAAGTGTATTACTGTGGAATGTAATTTGGAAAGGTTCTGACTAAGGAAAGATTTGACATTTAAGCGTGTCCTCTGTGACCCACCTCTCTTTCCTGGGAGTCTACCAGATACATGATTTACAGTTAATACACGTTATTCTGGTATATAACTATGAATAAGAAATAATCATAACAAAAAAAAAATTCTCAAATTTCAAGTTACAAATTAGTAGCTAACCATTGCAATATAGAAAAAATTAGGATGAAAGAATTAGAGTTTATTAGGATGTTACAATATGCCTCATTAAAATTTTACTAAAAATAAAAACTTGATAGGAAAAAATCTCAGTGGAGGAACAAAAGTACAATATCCTCCTAGAACTGGCTCATTAAAAATTTTATCAAGGATAAAATCCAGTAGGATAAAAATCTTAATCGAGGAAAAAACAAAAGAATACAGTATTTCTCCCCCTATTTGATGTATCACTTAAAACCTCATAATCAATGTATTCTAATTTTATGCATCACTTCTAAGCCATATTGTCTTCATATAAAGTTGTGCAATTTTCTTCTAATATAATCTACATGATAGTTTGGATATGTTGATCCATTGTCCTTAGCCATAAACTTTCATGAGCTTCATGTATTGCACTAATTTCTTCGTGATTTGAAGTAGTAGTGGGTATAATCTATCTTGTGTATCTTCAGGATACGATCATGTCTCTATAAGTGAAAGAAACCTATTTGATATATGCCTTTATGTGGATTTAATAAATATTCTGCATGCTAATGCACCTGAAGAAAATATATGTGATTTATCCATACCAAACTTCATAAGAGTTTTCTCATTATAATTAAATTGATTGACAAACAAACATTTTATTTGTTAAATGCTCGATTTGCAGACCGAGAAAAAACTTTATTCTTTTGAAATCTTCATCTCAAACTCTTTTTTTAGATCTTTTACTGCTATGGGAATTTTTTGAGGAGTTCAACTAATTAATTTACACATTAATTATAATTAACATAATTGCAAACTTCTTCATAAACCTACTATAAAATAGCATAATGGATCAAATAAGAAGCATGATATACTCAATGATATGATAGATCAAAACCGGAACATATATAATACACATTTGAGAATTCTAGAATATAGAAATTTAGAACATGTCATGGATATAATATCAATCCATAGCCTCATTTTTCCATATAGATACTCATTTGTATCCCATATGATTTACATCTTCCAGGTGATCGAACTACAGGTCCAAAGACCTTAGATTTTACAAGTGAGTTAAGTTTAGTCTGCAAGGCTTCTTTTAATTTTGACCAGTCACTTATACATCGATACTCATCGACAATTTTTGGATCCTCATCATACATAATGTGTTACACTATATTATTTGAAAATATATTGTCGATATTAATTACTTATCACTTCCATTATTTTCCTATAGAGACATAGTCTATTGAGATCTCATCAATCATTTACAATGACTATTTTCTGGTACCTAAACGTCTTTTGGCATTTCAAATATAACAAAAATTTGACTATAACAAATTTCTTTACTATGTCTCTGCTCTCTTCAATAGGAAGAGTATCATTTACCTACATAACATCATTTGGCCTCTTTGCTCCTCTTACTTTTTGAGAATTTTTATTTTTGGAATCGACTGGTCTACTACACTTCTGACATGTGGTTTTTGTAAACACCCAATTTTGTCTGGTCATTAAAATAAAATTCTAAAGTTTGCATATTTTATAGCTTCTTTTAAAGTCTTTTCAGAAAATTAAAAAATAAAAAAAGGAGAGTTGTTTTGTGGTCTTTTGGTTCATTTCTTTTGAAAAAAAATTAAAATAGAAAAAGAGTGCCTTTTGTCTATTTTAAATCAAAAACTCAAAAAATTTTAAGCTGATCCTTTATCTTTGGCTCTCTTTATGAGTCTTAGTTTGGTAAGCTTGTCTAGAGTGTGAGTTCGGCCTAATGTTTTATTTGTATTTATCTAGACAGTTGATTCATGTTTTAGCCCATTCTAGCCCACACTTTATTTTCCAATTTGTATTCATTGGCTCATGGAAATAATAGAGAACATGTATGGAAATCATAAGAAAAGCTGAGACATTGCGCAAATCAGATCCCAATCAATGCCAAGAAGTCAAGGTGGGACCAATGCACTTAATGCTACTTGTCTCATTCAAAGCTCCGACAGTGAGAGGATGATAATTTCAAATGCATGCTCTAGAAAGCAGTACTCAAGCAGAATAAGTTGACAAATTACATCCCGAAGATCTGCGCGTGCCAATGCATTTAATGCATCAACCGTCAAGGCATTTAAGGTTCCTGCATGGATAAATGAGAAAATAAAAAGAGAGGAAAGGGGGAAGCTAATTTTCAGAGCAAGAGACTCAGAGGAAGCCAATTCTTAGCAAGCACAGAGGGAACCGAGACAGCTAATTCAGCAAGAGGCATATACAAAGGAGCTAATTTTTTTAGCAAGAGATCAGAGAGAAAACAGGGATCACAGAGACACAAACATAGTGTGGCAGCACTCCTTCACAAGCCATAAGTCACCACAATCATTTTAATCCCATAGCTAGCAATAACATCATCAACAGTCACTACTACCTTTTATCTTCACCACCAACGCATAACCTCCATTATCATCATTTCCTCCACCATTCCCAGTCACATTCACCATCACCCCTTAGAAAACAACATCTCACCATCATCCTCCAAGTCATCACCAGCTTCATTCTTCATAAACGATATAGACAAGCACCAAAGTTAGCCATGAATGAATCTCCATCACCACACATCACCACTATTGACCTTCATCCCTAATACCAATCATGAGTATAGCAAAACAATGAATAACTCATTGTCTTACCACAACCAAGACAAGAACTAAGCCCAACCAAAACCAGCCATCATCTCGTAAAGCTGTCATAATCGCAATCTTAGTGCCGTCGCACGATCCACCTTGCCTAGAGCCTTCGCGTGCGGTCCTCTCCGCCACAAAGCTGGTCACCCATCACTACAGCGAAGCAGTGCCACGGACCAGGCCAGAATCACTGAACCCATGCAGAACCTTTGCTGAGCAAAGTCGTGAATAGCCAGCAAGCATCCATGAACCAGGCACGCATCCCTGAGCTGCTGTTTTCACTGCAGAACTCGCGCACCCCTCCACCGCAAAGGCCATCCGCGAACAGCACCAGAACCCAGATCGTGGACCCCCAGCCAGCATCGCGAGCTGACCGCGCTCCTCCTCCTCGGACTACACTAGCCGCCGTGAACCTTCAGCCGTGACCCCAGATTGCGCCACCGCCTCCCTTTGCGCCGGAACCTCCAGCCCCGTTAACGACGTTCCAGCCACAGCCACAAAACCCGCCAGGAGCTTCGCCGCCTAGATCTAGCCACTGCTCACTGCTTTTGAAACCGAGACAACATCTCCGCCACTCCCTCTTTCTCCGTTTGGTTATCTCTCTCTCTAGTTCTTTCTCTGCACGTATATGGCGTGTGTTTGAGCTCTCCATGTAAAAATAAAAACCCCAAAGTTCCATTCATGTTCCAGATCCCCTCTTGTGCATGTGTGTGTGTTTTAACTTTAAGGATAAAGGAATAATGAAACCAATTGTTCACGTTCCAGATCATTCCTTCTTTTTGCTTTTATTAGTATTATTTTTTGTATTGAATTTATATTCAGTGCAGTGCATCCTGTAACTAAAAAGTGTGCATTCATTTGGGCTACTCATTTTGGGCTGTTGCAACAGAACGTTTGGACCAGTCCAATTTGAGGAAGAAAAATGAATCTTGGGTTCAATCCAATCAAATAAAAAAGTTGGTGAAATACTTGGGCTGTTCAGTTGAAAAAGTTAAGAATGTGAGTGTTTGGACCATTTGAATAAAAAGGAATCAGATGGGGAATTCAATTTGGCTACTGTTTAGGCCTGGCGGGTTTTGATTTATTTCTGAAACAGAAATTTAATAAATTACTCATTCATGTAAAAAAAGAAAATATATTTATCTGGAGCTAGTTATTTATTTTTTGTTTAATGAATTTCGAGCCAAGGATAAAAATAAAATAAAAAATGAAAATAATAGTTAGAGCATTTGCATTTCTTTGATTATTTTACTTATTCCAATAGTTTGCAGAGATTGTTTGCATGTTTGTTATTTTTTTTATTTATAAATTAGCTTTATTAATTCATTAGTGTCAAAATAAATAAATTTGTTTCATATTTTTATTGTAAATAAATACTCTTCTCTTTTAAAACAAAATGATAAAAATAAAAAAATTCAATCCGTGCATTGTCAAATCATAAAGATTTACTGAATAACCTAGTGCGACCTTGAATCTTGTGTATAAACGAGTATTCCCTTTTAAATCCTTTTTCAATAAAAATCATTTTCAAAATTAAAATCAATCAATACACTTTTATTTTCTCTTTTAACTAAAATCCATCAAACACACAAACATTTTCTATAGAACAACGTGACTTTGAGTTCCTCATTGCACCAGAGGATACGTCGGTGTAGTCAACAATTATTAAGTCAAAATTAATTTTTCATTAAACTATGTTTTGTTTTAATTTAATTTCTTTTATTTTGTTTTATCTTATTTTTACATAATTGTCAATTTTTGGGGAAAAATAAATATTTTAAAATTATAATTAATTTGTATAATGAACTCTAGGGTAACTATACTTATACGGACGTATTAAGGGTGTAGTGGGATTAAGTTTTTACCCTTTCATAATCGTAATCAGACTCCCGAACCTAAAAATCTCTTCCGAAGACCAGTTTATCAAATTAAAAGGTTTTTCCAATTTTAGTCAGAATAAAATTGGTGGCGACTCCCATTATTTTAAACTGTTTACGGCGTCCTCCAGGTACGTTGTGACAGTTTTTTATATTGACCAATTGTCCAACAGGGACATCAATTCAGACCGTGGCATTTTCAGCTAATATATAGGATTTAGTTATCCTTTTATACCATCAAAAATGTATTTGGCAATTCATTTATTATTTTTTGCAAATATATAATCGTTTTAACTTCTAATTCATATTGTCTTGTGTGAGGATCTAAATAGAATAAATTGATGCATTCCAATTTATTTTCTTTTCCAGGTGTCTACTATCTCCCTCTGATGTTAGAAACATTATTTTTCATCAAATTAGCAATACACAAAGTGAGCCTTACATCATCTTCCATTTATATTTCAATATATTTGACCATAAAGGAAAAATCATCTGCAACATGTATCCCCACTTTTCTTTGGGGTCCCATTTGAAGCGATAAGATGGGCAATTGGTTCTTAAATGGGAACTATTTAGCTGCAAGCCAAAATAATTATAAGGGAGACAATTAATGCCAACTTGTTGGCCTTATGCAAATAAGTGTTGCAACATATAAGATAATATGTTTCCAACTAAAACTTGAGAGATTTGTTCTCTTGAGCAAGCAGTTTAACAATTAACTGGAGGTCTTTTATAAGTTAATTATGCTAGCTAACTTTTTCTATATATGAACATGAATAATTAGATGTTCAACATTTATAACATTGGCTTACAAGCAATAAATGCTTAAATAAATTCATTGAAATCTTCAAGATAAATTGTTTTGATAGAATTATCAAGAAATTGTTCTATTAATTACTTGCGCAATTAACATTGCAAGCTTTAGGTTGCGAAATCATAATGAGCACACATGTCACCATTTCATAGATGCATTTTTGAATATTATAAAATATTTCAAAGGCCCACATGGTGGATGAATTGATCCATATATATAACCTCAAATTTATTCTGGGAATTTGAGACATTTAAATCCAATCTTTGCTAGTGAAGACAATATAATTAATTTACTTTGAGAACATGTAACATAAGAAAACTCATTAAAATGAAGAATCTTTTGGTTCTTCAACAATTGCTCATATGAGTTTTCAATAAATCTTTACATCATTATTGCTTCAGGATACCTAATCGGTCATGCCAAAACATAAAATCATTTGAGCTAATAAACATTTGGTTTACATTAGATTATGATAATTCAATTGTACTCATATTACTATTATAGACTGGAGGTAACTGTGGGTAAAATTTTCAAATGCAACTTTCTTACTTGAAGTAAAACTTGTGATATAGAGGTACTCACTATTTTTCTCACTGACTATCACAATAGGATATCCATTTCAGTGAATATTTTTGAGACTCACCAAGTCTCTTTATTAATTTTATAACTAGCAAAGAATCATTTGTATTTCTTCAGGAAACAAAATAATGGCTCTTATGGAGCCATGATTCATTTGCTACCAAGAATGATATTAATATTTCTAATTAATTTTTGTTTCTTTGACAAACATAATAGTAGCTCTTATGGAACCTTCAATCATATTCACCTACTAATAATCGTGTTAGGATTTTCTTATCTCATTTCAAGATGAATAGAAAAATAAAATATATTAAAACATGTCCTCAAAGCATTAACATGTTATGTAAGTGAAAAAAATTTGTCATGTTTAATCACTTCATAAAGATAAATCACTAACAATCATGATGTGATAGTGATATAAATACATGCATAACAATTATCACAAAAATATCAGTATCATATATTATTATTTTGTGATATATTAATCATAAGAATGAATAAGATTATCTTATGACATAAAACAACAAAGTAAATGATATGTTAAATTTTAACAATATCACATAAAAATATAATTAATAGTTATGAAATATGCCACAAATAGTATAATTATTTTTATTCAATATTGAGAACAATCATATACTAATTTTTGTAAATAAAATATCACTCAAAAATACATCTAATAAAAACTTTCTTTAATAAATCAAATAATTAATATTTCTATAAAAATATTTAATGATAAAAGATACATCCAAATTACTCATATTAATCATGAAATGATTTCATAATATATCTTGAAAAAAAATGGCTTTTGCCGTTTTCTCATTCTTCTTTAATAGTACTTGATAAAGATAATATAAATATCTTGATGTATGACAACTACATGCCAAATTTATTTTGATGCCATAACGATAATATTTATCACACTCATTTAAGAAATTTAATCACTTCTGGGGTTATAATTTTTTTTGTCACATTCATTTTAGGAATGAAACTGAGCCAACTAAGCAAGTTTTATGAATTTTTTTCTTGAACAATTCGTTATTTGATATACTGTAAAGGTCTTTTCTTAACAGTGCTACTTCAAAAGCGCATTTGAGATATTAAAAGTCAAGAATATTTTTCAACATATATTTATCAATAATGCAACTATAAGTGCTATTGTAATGGGTTTTTAAAAATATTACCATTTTTTTATCGCGCCTCTTCTTTGTCCTTTGTAGAAAAAAATAGTAGGATCTTTTAAAAATATTTAGACATGATCTTGTATAAAGGTAACAAAAAAGAAAACTAAATGAACCCATTATCTTATTCTCTTCAAAAGAATATAAATATAAATACTTAGTTACAAATATTCAAAATTATCCTTAGCATTACATTCTCTTCGGAGAATGTAAAATATGGAAATACTTATTCTAGAAATATATAAACTTAATACACACTTTAAGTGATGCAAATAATAAGATTCATTCACTTCAAGGAATGATCTTTAACAAATTTACTTATAAGAATATGTAAATCTCCTTAAATAGATAAGTAAGTCTATTATATTTTTTCTTGATAATTTTGAATAATCGGGGAATGATTATCTATTTTTTCTTTGTATAATTCTCATTCACTTCGGCGAATGTTATCCATTTTTCTTTGTATAACTCTCATTCACTTGTGGGAATGATTGCCATTCATTTATGGGAAATGAAAATAATTGCCACTCACTTCTAGGAATGGTATAGAAATAGAATAAATAAAAGGAGTACATATTGATATACTCAAATAATAATAAAAAATAAATTAATAATTAAAGCAATTAATAATTATTGCTTTATGCAATTCTTTTGGGATGCAGTATTTTCTACTTATTTATTTTTTTCAATGGTGTCTCCAAGACCTATGAAAAAAATATTTTTTTGCGCAATCCTTCTAGGACGTAACATTTTCTTATTTATTGGTCTTAAACCCTATTGAGCAAATATGAATCTCAACTTATAATATTTAAGAAAAATATAGTTGGGATGTCTTACCTCAAATCTTCCTATTCACCAATGTGTATATCAACGCTATAATAATAATATAGGGGAAAGAAAAAACAACCAAGAACAAGTGCTTTCGTAAGTGTAAGTGGCACTTAGAAAAGAATTATAGCTTGTATCTAATGTTCTCCCAATTTCCATCATAAATCAAGAATTCTAGAAGAAGGAATTGTGTTTGAATTGTATTAACAAGCTTCTCCATTTTAAGAGTAAAATCAGTGTTGATAACATGTTGTAAAAAATAAGAATAGATAGAATGAACAATGGAGAAAAAGAGAGAATTATCTTATTAATTATCTCAAATGCATTGTATGTGGAGCATCTAAAGGGTTATTTATAGTTAAAGAATAAGAGATACAATATCACATCAAATCATAAAAGATTCTATCTAATCTAATCAAATCAGCTAAATATATGGATATCTATAAATGAATAATATTTCATAACATATTTTTCATTTTCACTTTTCAAAGTTAAAATAAAACCAATTAACGCCACAAAATACTTTAGAAATCACAACCCAAAAGAAAAAGGAAAACAAAAGGAAATAGAAACGAAAAGAAGCCACAAATATTATGCAAAGAGTTTTACATCTTTATCAAATCAAATCTCTTATTTTGTACGACTTTTTCAAGTGATAAGAGTAGAAAATAACTATATTTATTGATATGATATAACATAATTGGATAAATATATAAAAAAAATTTATACTGACAGTATATTCTAATTAAATCTTAATATTTTTTGTGTAACATTTTTAAGTACATGTTAATTTGGTTCTAATAAAAAAATTTAATATTAATTTAATCTAAACAAAATTTTAAATTGAACTTTTAATATCAATTTGATTTTGATAAAATTTTTAGCATTAATTTAATTTTAACATTAATTCAATAAAAAAAATTTAACATTAATTCAGTCACAATATTTTCTTATATGATATCAGATCGTAAATTGAAAATGTTATTTGGTCTTGTGCGAATAATAGCCAAACGTTGTGAGTGTGACGTGGCCATCGATTTCACGGCTTTCACTACTTTTTCTTCTCTGGAGAACTCGATCCATGAGAAAAGTACAAATCCATGGATCCAACTTTTGAAAAACAGCTAGTGCCTCAGTCGGTGGCGGCACAAAATCAGCTGATCCAACCACGAAATCGGTGGGTCCGTCTAGATTGATAGAGTTGGTGGAGAAGAACGGGATGCGATTTAAGTTGTTTGATTGTTCAAATTTGTAAAATTTGGATGGAATAGAAAAGAAATAAATGGGTTTTATTTCACCTATCCTTCTCAAATTTGTCTTCAAATTAAGAGGAATTAGATGTAATAAAAAATATTCAAATAATAAAAAAAAATAATTATTTCCTTCCATTTCGTTGTGTTCCACTCTCTGGCACACTCCGTTTAAATTCACTAATCCAACCAGGAAGGACTCTATTAGCTATTAAATCAATAAAGTAAAAAAGATTCTATTATTAATTTTATTAATATAAGAATAAAATCTCTCACTTTATCTTCTAAAGTGAGATTCTCACTTTGAAGGATCTTACTTAATCCAACCAATACCTTGGTCGTACACGAATCCTGACCTACTATTACCGGTCATTTCGGTCATCATGGCATATTAATCAAACCCTGCTCTCCACACATTTGCTCGACAGTCTTTCACACTTCTTCCAAACTCACGCCAAGTTGCTGCTGTTGCTACGCTCCACTACCTTCTAGCTTTTTCTCTTCGTTATCCCTTTCTCCAGTCATGGGTACTCGCACCTCTTTCATCAACCGCTTCATCTTTTCTTTAATTACTCAAATTAATCTATGTTGATCTAATTATTTTTCACCTTTTTTTTTTTTTTTTGAATTTTAAATTTTTTGCTATCAGCCAAGATCAAGATCGGAATCAACGGTAAATTGTCTTGTTTCTTCGATGTTTCTTTTTTCTGCTTATTTGTCAGATCGATTTCTTTAATGGTATTATCTGTTTGTTTACTGATAGGATTTGGAAGAATCGGGCGTTTGGTGGCGAGAGTGGTTCTGCAGAGGGAAGATCTTGATCTCGTTGCTGTTAATGACCCCTTCATCACCACCGATTACATGGTAAACGAAAAAAAAAAAAAACTCTTACCTTGTTTAACAGTTTGGTTTGATCTGTGTTTGATTAAGTTTATATTTCAGTTACCAAACACGGTTTTAGACTTCGAATGGAGAATTGGTTGTTTGTTTGATTTTTATAATTAAAGGTTTGATTTGATTTGGGTTGGTTTGGGCAGACATACATGTTTAAGTACGACAGTGTTCACGGCCAGTGGAAACATCACGATGTAACTGTCAAGGACTCGAAAACTCTTCTGTTTGGCCAAAAACCTGTCACTGTGTTTGGATGCAGGTACTTGTTGTTCCTGTTCTTGTTTGTTCTGCTCTGCATGGAGTTGTTTTTTTACAGGTTGTTTGGAAATCCCTGGAATTCAATTCCATTAAGGAATTGAATTGAATTTCATTGTTTGGAAGCAACTTAAGTGAAAGAATTGAATTCCCATGGGAATTGAAATCCAACAAAACTAAGGAATTGAAATCAGACCCAAAGGGATGCGATTTGGTGTGCGAATTGAATTCCAACAAATAAAAATACCAAAATAACCTTACTTAAATATAATATTTTATTTCAAACCTATTAATGAAGGATAAAATAGTAAAAACAATTAAATTAATTCATTTTTCAATCCATTCCAAACGAAGGAATTGAATTCAATTCTTTAATTTACTGGTTCATTCCAAACATAAGAATTCAATTCAATTTTTGATGAAATTCAATTCTTAATGGAATTCAATTCAATTCCATCTCATTAAAGGTTTCCAAACACCCTGTTACTTTTTATGAATGCAATGGGTTTGTTTACAAAGGTTGCGGTTTATTTATTTATTTTTTTCAATTATTAATCATCAAATTGTAAGTTATAGTTTCTAAAGTTCTTAATTAAGAAACTATCATTATATGAAAATAAAAGGATCTTGAAATTCATAATTCTCACATACAATAATTTATGGAGTTTAAGAACATACCTTGATCTATAGTGAAGATGAAGAAAAAGCAAGTTGAGAAGATTGAAATTGTGCAGAAACTGATTTCTATTCCTTAATCTTCTCCTTACTCTCCTTCTTTCTTTAGTGATGGTAAAATTGATAAGAGATGTCGATAGGTAGGAATAGGACCAGTTAATATAGATATAAAACTTTTAGAAACTAACTTCCATCAAGTTGGTAACCACTCTAATAACTTCCCTTCTATTAATATTATTATTTATTTATTAAACCAATAAAATAAGATATATGTTTAATGCCACATGAGACATATTTTCTTACATTCTTCCACTTGGCTCATGTGTCATTATTTCACCTTATGGTTTAATAATTATGACTATCATAATGCGCATTAAGCAATTACACTCGTTGCATCATTCATCATGATCAAGAATAAAACTAAAATGAGTCATGGCGGTTGTACGTCATTTAACCAACATAGTTCCTTCCATGTACTACAAGGTTAGTCTCATCCTTAACATGATCTATAATTGGGAAGCACATAATATAATTGGTCCAACAATAATGCCTTCATCAAAGACAAAACCTGTTATCATTATTCTAATTCTATCATTCTATCATCTATACAAACTCAGAAACAGGTTACACAGAAATATCTATTCATGAGCTCCAATTGTCAAAGTACATAAAACACAAACAATATCATAATATATATACAACAATGCCTATTTAGCAACAATGCTCATTCTTTCAACATGTGCACTAAATGTTTTGGGCGGAAATCCTTTTGTTAATGGATCAGCAACCATGAGATCGGTGCTAATGTGTTCTATTGACACTTTGTGTTTCTGTACTTCTTCTTTAATGGCAAAGTATTTCAATTCCATATGCTTAGCACCCTTAGAATACTTGTCGTTTCTAGAGAAGAAAACTGCTGCAGAATTATCACAATAAATTTTCAGCAGCCTATCAATACTGTCGACTATTCCAAGCCTTGAAATAAAGTTCTGCAGCCACTTAGCCTGAACCATGGCCTCAAAGCATGCCACAAATTCAGCTTCCATGGTGGAAGCAGCAATGATTGACTGCTTCGCACTCTTCCATGATATCACTCCTCCGGCTAAAAGATACAAATAGCCAAATGTCGACTTTCTTGTATCTATACAACCGGCATGTGATCTTTCGTCCCTTGCAAATACCTTAAGACTTTCTTTGCAGCTTTCCAATGATCCAATCCAAGGTTACTCTGGTATCTGCCAAGCATAGCAACTGCAAAGCTGATATCTGGCCTGTTACATGTTTGAGCATACATCAAACTCCCAACAACAGATGCATATGGAATTTGTTCCATTTGTTTCCGTTCCAAATCATTCTTTGGACATTACATGAGACTAAATTTGTCTCCTTTATGAATTGGAACGGGTGATGCTGAGCACTTTTCCATTCTAAATCTCTCTAAGTCTTTATTGATATATGCTTTCTGAGATAAGCCTAACAGTCCTTGTGATCTATCCCGGAATATTTCTATTCCTATCACATAACTTGCCTCACCCATATCTTTCATTTCAAAGCTATTAGAGAGAAACTTCTTAGTCTCACTTAATAGACCAAGATCATTAGATGCAAGCAAGATGTCATCAACATACAGGACCAAAAATGTGAACTTACTCCCACTAACCTTTAGATATATAAACCGATCAACAGTGTTTTCCTTAAATCCAAAAGACATGATAGTATCATTAAACTTGAGATACCATTGGCGGGAAGCCTGTTTGAGTCCGTATATTGATTTCTTAAGTTTACACACCATGTGTTCTTTGCCCTTGACTGAAAACCCCATTGGTTGATCCATATAAACATCTTCTAAATTCCCATTTAAAAAGGCTGTCTTTACATCCATTTGATGTAGCTCTAAGTCATAATGAGAGTCGCGTTTAGTAAAACCGGTGATAATCTTGAAAGAATCTTGAAAGAATCTTTCTTGGAAACCGGTGAGTATGTCTCCTTATAATCAATGCCATTTTTTTGAGTAAAACCCTTGGCAACAAGACGGGCCTTATAGCATTCAAGGTTATCATGAGAGTCGCGTTTAGTCTTAAAGACCCATTTACACCCAACTCTCTTGCAACCTTCAGGCAATTCCACAAGGTCCCATACACCATAATGTTCCATTGATCTAAGCTCATCTTTCATGGCATCTAACCATTTATCAGCATTATCACAATCCATGGCTTGGGAAAAAGAAACTGGATCATCATCAACGCTTAAGTCATTTTCCGACTCATGTAGATAAACCACATAATCATCCGGAATAGCAGATCTTCTTTCTCTTTGAGATCTTCTTAATGATATTTCCTGTGGTTGTTCAATTATTGGCTCATTGTTAACCATGGGATCAAGAACTTCTTGTTCTTCTTGATTGTCATGCGGTTCAACAACATGAGGAACAACAAGTCTAGAATTAGAAGCACAAGGAAGAGAAACTTGTACTCTAATTTCCTTAATCTCCACATTTTGTGAAACTTCACTCCCACTAGTCTCACCATTTTCAATGGACCGAGCATTTCCAGTTTCAACAATTCTTGTACTATGGGTAGGACAATAAAATCTATACGCTCTAGATTTTTCTGGATAACTAATGAAATATTCACTGATTGTTCTTGCATCCAGTTTCTTTTCTTGTGGATTATAAACCCTTATTTTTGCCTGGCATCCCCAAACATGCAGGTGCCTTAAACTAGGTTTCCTACCAGTCCATAACTCAAAAGGAGTATTTGGAACTGCCTTACTAGGAACCCCGTTCAACAAATACATGGCAGTTTTTAAAGCATACATCCACAATGATAGGGGTAAAGATGCATTACTCATCATGCTCCTAACCATTTCCATTAATGTTCTGTTACGCCTTTCTGATACACTATTTTGTTCTGGTGTACCTGGCATTGTGTATTGAGCACATATGCCATGCTTTTCTAGGAATTTAGCAAATGGACCTGAGTGTTGTCCAGTTTTATCATATCTTCCAAAATACTCATCACCCCTATCAGACGTGACAATTTTCACCTTTTTGTTTAACTGCCTTTCAACTTCATTCACATAAATTTCCAAGGCATTAACTGCTTGAGATTTATCATGCAGAAGATAGACATAACCATAACGTGAATAATCATCAATAAAGGTGATGAAGTATTTTTCTTTATTGAAAGAATTTACATTAAATGACCCACATATGTCAGTGTGTATAATTTCAAGAAGCTGGGTACTTCTTGTGGCTCCTTTCTTTGTGTCTTTTGTTTGCTTTCCTTTGATACAATCCACACAAATATTAAGATCAGTAAATTCCAAATCTGGAAGGATGTCATTCTTTATCAACCTTTCCATTCTTTCTTTGGAAATATGACCCAATCGTTTATGCCAGAAGTGAGTAGAACGTTCATTCACCAAACTACGTTTAGTGCCAACATTATGATGCAGGGTCATGAGTGTTTCAGCATGCAAACTATCTAGTTTCAATTTATATAAACCATCACAAAGCACATCAGATCCAATCATACAAGTATGCTTAAACAAACTAAAACAACCATTACCAAACTTAAAAGAGTATCTAGGTACATCAAGTTTAGACAAACAAAACCAAATTTCTAGAAATACTAGGTAGATAAAAGGTTTCAAACAAATCTAAATGATGTCTAGTGTCTAGGATTAAACGATAAGTCCTGACAGCTTCCACTGGAACTTTCTCTCCATTGCCCATGTAGACAAACTTTTCATTTTGGCTTATGGTTCGGGTTGTAAGGAATCCCTGCATCATATTAGAAACATGAGTTGTACATCAAGAATCAATCCACCATGTATTATGGGGAACTAAAGTTAAATTTGATTCGAAACATACATAAGCATTAAGCTTATTACCTTTCTTTTCGAACCAAGCCTTCCTCTTTGGGCAATCATTTTGGAAATGTCCAGATTTCCTGCAGAAATGACATTTGTTCTTTGATTCTTTCTTCTAGATCTTGGAAGATGGCTCAGTAATCTTTAATAGCCATGGAAGATTTCCTTTTCCATGGTTCTTTTCAACTTTCTTTCTAGCTCCTGGATGGTTTATATAATGAATGGAGTGATTTCCCTGATTCTCAAGTCTGGTTTCCTCTTGAACTAACATACTGTGCAATTCATGCACATTCCATTTATCCTTCATGGTGTTATAGTTCATTTGGAAAGGACCATACTCAGACGGTAAAGAGTTCAAAATGAACTGCACAAGGAAATTTTCATCCACTACCATTCCCAGTGACTTAAGTCTTGCTGCAATATTTATCATTTCAATGACATGCTCATGCATACTACGAGAACCATCAAACTTCATGGTGGTTAAAGTAGTCATTAATGTCCCAGCAAGAGACTTATCAGCAGTTTGGGAGCGCTCTTCCACAAATTTCATAAATTCTTTAGCACTTTCAGTTTTGGGAAGAGCAGATTTGATGTTACTTGCTATGCTCATTTGCATAAACATCAAACTTAGTCTGTTTGACCTTTCCCAAGCTTTATAATGGGTTTTCTCTTCATTGCTACTATCATTAGTAATAGCAGCAGGTTTCTCAACTTGGAGTGCTAAATCAAGATCCAATACACCAAGGTGGAATTGGACTTGTTCACACCAATCAGAAAAATTCATCCCATTAAAAATTGGAACAGACGTAGCATGCAAATGTAATGATATAGGGACAGTTATTGCAATTAACACATGCTTAGCATCAGTGCTTTGAGTCATAAAATAACACAATATAGATTCAGATAACAAATATTTAAACATTCAATGTATATCAATGCTCTCCTTTGGGTGATACATCAACATACAATAAACATAATGATGCTAATAAATTTAAACATTATTTGGAAGTGATACATGCACTAACTAGAAATATTTACTATTTTTTGATATATAAATAAAACTAATAGTGCATTTACACTACTAACAATTATGTTCAATAATTATAAGAACAATTAATCAACCTTTGGGTGATCCTTAAATGTCTTATAACAATGAACTTCAATTTACTCATACACAAAAAGTCATTATTTAGCATCTATTCTATGAGTAATTGAAATAAAACATTATGAATTTGGAATTATTAAACAATTTTTTTTTTCAGATTTGACCACTTTGGTGATTAACAAATCTTACATACAATAATTCCAAATCTAAACATTCATGCTTTTGTTCTAAACTGAATAAACAATAAATGCATTCACAGTGAGTAAAAAAAAAAATCCTTTGGCAATTCAATAATAATTCACAAATAACAGTGAATGCAAATTCAATTTCGAACTCCTTGCAAATTCATTTTGAAACTTGCATAAACTCTTAGTGATAAACTTTCATAAGCATTCCTTATAATATGTTACTAAAACATTTCTAGAAAGTAGAAACAAATACATTACGCAAGTGTAAGAAGGTTGCGTAAGGAATGTTCCATAATCTACTTTCTATATGATAATCACAAATGTTCGTAACAGTGAAACAAATATCACATTTTGAATGCAATTCATCATTTTAAAAAAAAAAATTCCATATCTTCTTTCTTGTCACGTTTTGAACATAAAGTGATAAAGCATTACAAAACCAAATTGCGTAACAGGTTTAGAAAATTACTTGCATAACAGTGATAACATATATGAATATGAACTTTCAGTGGCAGAATGTAAACTACCGTGAACATGATCTCTCTCTCAATTCAATAATGCAGCGGAAACAACATTATAAAGTGCATCACATTAAAATTCCCAATTTCAAGGGTTCAAATAAATTGGGGAAATTATTATCATTCATGGAGAATCATAAATTTCACAACAATGCTGTGATACCACATGTAAGTTATAGTTTCTAAAGTTCTTAATTAAGAAACTATCATTATATGAAAATAAAAGGATCTTGAAATTCATAATTCTTACATACAATAATTTATGGAATCAAAGAACATACCTTGATCCATAGTGAAGATGAAGAAAACGCAAGTTGAGAAGATTGAAATTGTGCAGAAACTGATTTCTATTCCTTAACCTTCTCCTTACTCTCTTTCTTTCTTTAGTGATGGTAAAATTGATAAGAGATGTCCATAGGTAGGAATAGGACCAGTTAATATAGATATAAAACTTTTAGAAATCAACTTCCATCAAGTTGGTAACCACTCTAATAACTTCCCTTCTATTAATATTATTATTTATTTATTAAACCAATAAAGTAAGACACATGTTTAATGTCACATGAGACATATTTTCTTACACAAATTGCTCTCTGTGGATCAGGAACCCAGAGGAGATCCCTTGGGCTGAGACTGGAGCTGAATACATTGTTGAGTCCACCGGAGTCTTCACTGATAAGGACAAGGCTGCTGCCCATTTGAAGGTTTGTGTTTCTGTTGCCACCCTTTTTCCCAATTCTGGTTGTTCAAATACCCAAACATTGCTAATTGCTTACATTTAATTTATGATCTGCATTTCTTGTATTGCAGTCCAATCATTGCCTTTTTCTTGAGTGTATGTTGGTTTCATAAAACAATTTCAGTTTTCATTTGCATAGTTTTCTGTGTTTTAAAAGATTTTTGGAAGGAAACAGAAAATGAAAAATGGAAGTTAAGGGTCTGTTTGCTTTGCTGAAAACAGTTTCCAGTTTCCAGTTTCCAGTTTCCAGTTTTTGTGAAGGAAAAAGTGAAAAAACTGAAAACTGAAATTTGTGGTTTTCAGTTTTTCAGTTTAAAAAACTGAAAACCGAAAACTGAAAACTATTTTCAGCAAAGCAAACAGACCCTAAACTTTCCTATGATTTCCTGGCTTTCATGCACTCCCACATCTCATTTTACTTCCCACTATTTTCCAAATTTGCATGATATGAGGGCTGTATTGTCGATATTTCTGTACATAATTTTCAGCTTGGCTTGTTATTTCTCATGTCTTGTATGTTGCGGGATGATTTTAGCTACTGATTAAGCTGCTCAATTCGTTCAACCAATTTTCTTTATGCTAATGTTTGCTTGCGTGGCTGACTGTTGTCAAAACATTTATTGGGTGTTAAACCCTCTACTAAGTTTTGGTTGGAGATCTAATCGGATACAATCTGCAAAGTTTAGCAAGTAGTCTGTCGAGGGTGTAACCATGGATTTTATGTGGTGCAGTGCAGAATGATAATGCCGTTTTTTTGTGCTTTGTTACCAGGGTGGTGCAAAGAAGGTTATTATTTCCGCCCCCAGCAAAGATGCCCCCATGTTTGTAGTTGGAGTTAACGAGAAGGATTACAAGCCAGAGCTTAATATTGTTTCCAACGCCAGTTGCACAACCAACTGCCTTGCTCCACTTGCAAAGGTTCCCAATCGTCTAAATATTTAACTGTGAAACTTCCTTGCCCTTTTTTTTGGCTGTATAGGGGCTTGATTGTTTCCTGTCAATTTGGTAGGTTATTCACGACAGGTTTGGCATTGTTGAGGGCCTGATGACCACTGTTCATTCTATCACTGGTGGGTCTACTGCTAGTTGGTTCGTTTTCAACTTTATTATATTCTTATTTAATACTGAATCATGTTTCTCTTGCTGTTTTGTCAGCCACCCAGAAAACTGTTGATGGACCATCCAGCAAAGACTGGAGAGGTGGGAGAGCTGCTTCATTCAACATCATTCCTAGCAGTACCGGGGCTGCTAAGGTAATGTTTTGACACAATATGTTGTGTTTTATACTATTAACAACATATTGCATTGTTCAGTCTCTTTATTTTTTCAAAATATTTTTCTCTCATTTTACCTTTGTTTTAAGGCTGTTGGCAAAGTGCTTCCTGCTTTGAATGGAAAATTGACTGGAATGGCATTCCGTGTTCCCACCGTGGATGTCTCTGTTGTTGACCTCACAGTGAGGCTGGAGAAGGCGGCCAGCTATGATCAAATTAAAGCTGCTATCAAGTAAGGCCATAATACATATATTTATTTCTTGAAATGAGTAGTTTGGCTTTTCATTCATAGAGTTTATCAGGTTTTTGGTGTTCTAAAGTTCTTGATTTCACTAGGGTGATTTTTGAATTGCTCTTCTATTGGCTTGTCTGATTTATTGACGTTTCTCTCAGGGAGGAGTCTGAGGGCAACTTGAAGGGAATCCTCGGTTACACTGAAGAAGACCTGGTCTCCTCTGACTTTATTGGTGATACCAGGTACCCTTTATAATAGCAAAGAGAACATCATTTTAAATCGTGCTGTATGGACATAATATGGACAGTATATATATATGAGTGTGTGAGACTGTTAGTATCAAGTACGTGTATATCGAGGTGTAAGTGTGTCATGTATACTTATATTTGAGAGATTTGGTGTTAAAAAACTAAGAAGATATCTAAAAATAATATCACTATTGGCAATTGAGAAGTCATCAAAAAATAGTTGGTTACTAGACTGCTAGTTATTATGGTCCACCTAATTTTTCACTACCTTCCGTTGTAGATATTAGTATTAATTCGGTATCCATTCCGACTTTTGTCATTTTTTGATCAATGTTTCAGGTCAAGTATTTTTGATGCCAAGGCAGGAATTGCCCTGAATGATAACTTCGTGAAGATTGTCGCATGGTACGACAATGAGTTGGGTTACAGGTAATCCACTGTTGACCTTTTTTTTTTTTTGGCTTTCTTTTTTATCGCATATAATTTCCTTTTGCATGGTAGCTGCATCCTGGTTGATTATTACAACTAGATATTACTAATTCAGCCTAGATCTAATTCTCACTAGATTGGAAGATGCGTCACTATTAAGTATTAACTCAGCTTATCTAATCCATATCCTGTTGGTTGTTCTGCAGCACCCGTGTGGTTGACCTGATTGTTCACATTGCCAAATCTCAGTAAGCCTGTGCTGCAAATTGGCCGACATTTACATATGTAACTCTACTCTACCATGTATCAAGTTTGGCTGCAGTTTTGCTTCTTGTCCATACTAAGTTGAAATGTCTCAATAAATCGGTTTCCCGAACCTTGTGAGGAGGCATTAGTTGGTTTCCTTGTCTTTTTGGTTGCCTCGTGTGTTGAGGAATGGAGTTTTCTGATTTTCATGTATTTATTATTGGTAATACTCGGTTATATAAATATGATAAATGAAAAGAGACGGTTTTAGTCATGGTCGTATAAGCCCAGTGCAGCCTTATAGCAGTGTAACTTATACCCGAGATTATTTGAAAAGGGATAAGGTTTAAATGAAAGTTGGTTGATCCTAAATTTTAGGATTTACAGCAAAAATTCAAATTCTTATCTATTCTAAAATTTACGATCTGGTGAATTTTATTTATGGCAAATTAAACTCGCTTTTTTTATAAGTTTGTTAAATTTCAGTTTATTTCCCTTGCAAGTGTTCAATCTCCATTTCTGCTTGCTTGACCTGCATGTCCACCAATCCCTGAAAATGATTCCTATCCTTATGTCATGACTCATTTAAAAACCAAATCTGTGGCTAATCTATTTCTCTGCAAATATACTCATTGAAAAAAAAAGAAGGGATGATGCATTGTTACACCTGACAACAAACGAACGTTCTTTCCATGCTCTGCACCCAGAAATCAAATTTCCCCAAAATGATTTCAAGCAAAGGGCTTCATCCATGTAACAAGCCAACATTAGATTTCAATTTGACATTTATCTTTCTTGGGGTCTATGAACAGAACGAATTGAAGAAGTGCAAAATGGGACCTTGCGATGTCTGCCAAAAAACTGGAACCTGGGGGTGTCACTCTTACCACTCAATACGAGGCTAAACCTGCCAAAAATCAAACTCAATGGATTATGCTTAATTTATGGAAAGATATAATCTTTTGAAAATGAAGGTGGTAATTTTATCACGTCAACTTGACATAAAATATAGTAATATATATATATATTGGAGAGGGGGGGGTGTTAAGTGGTGATTTTATCGTATCAACTAGGTATAAAATCACATGTAATTGTATTCACTAACTGAAGTGGTGGAGGTTAGTTAACGTTTGGTAGATTTGTCAAGGTAATGGGTGAGTATAGTTTCTTTTGAAAACTACAGTGATATGACTTTTTTGGAGCTAAAATGGCAGTTCCCTAATTTATTTTTGTGAGAAAACGTGAAGCCCGATACAATGACGAGAAACCAGAAAAAGTGGTTACTGGAGAGATTTGTTTTCAATTTTCATCTGGCTCCTCTCACCCTGCGCTGCAGGTGGGTTGAGTTTCTATGATAATATTATTTTATTATTAAATTTTATTGCTCGGATGAATTTAAAATTAATTCAACAAACAAAATTTATTGGAGATCGTCTTAGATTGAAACCTTATTATCTTTTATTGATCGGATGAAGTTAAAATTAATTTAACAAACAAAATTTATTGGAGATTCTCTTAGATTGAAACCTTATTATCTTTTAATGTATTAAAAAATTAAATTAAATTCATATTTAATTATTTTGAGAGGTTTATTTTAATATTCTGACAACATAATAAGTTTTACATAGTCATCCATTTATATAATATCACATCCACAAATATGACTATCATTTTATTACTTGAAAAAGTCAATCAACAAAAGAAGTGATTTGATTAAAAGACAGCATAGAACTTTTTACTCTATCAATGCATTTAAATTAGAATCTTATTTTAAATACTATATATTGTATTTGATCATTCTGAACATAAAATTTACTTTGTAAATCAAATCCTATCAATTAATAATTTTAATAATTTCAAACACTATCTTAATTATTATTATTATTTTTGGTACAAAACGAAGATCTAATTCAATCCCTGTCCTTCAAGCACGAAGGATAGGAATGTGAAAAAGTAGCTTCCTTTGAGCATGAAGAATATGATTTTGCGGAAGTCTGATATAACCAACGTTGTCACACCAAATAACAAGTGTAGGTGAGTAAACTTGCACCCTCTTTCAAGAGCGATTACAACCAAACAACGTCAGCTACTCAGCTACAGTGTTAGCCAAGCTATGATACTCAATCGGGTCACATGTCTTCTTGGCTACGATGACACTATCCTAAAGTTGAACGATTATCATCTACATCACTACCCTAATTCATATTATTAGCAGAAATCAACAATATGATATTATTGGACTCAGGGTTAGACTATGATGAATATTGCTACCCAAATAACGCAAAATTCGATTGACAACTTTCAAGTTTCAAATGATCTGCCTTCGGAGCGGCGCATAAATTGGGATATGATGAGAAAGAAACACCAGGCAAATTGTCCATCATAAACATTCCACAACTAGACGGGACATCCAAAAAGATGCAACTCCAAAATCACGGAAGATGGTGGATCATTTTCATTCACTTCTTCGAATAATTATTTTTTAATTTCCACTTCCTAACATATATGAGAAAATTAATTAAATATAAAAAAATTATAATATGCCATACTCTTTATTGTAATACAACACTAATGAATTAGATCTTTAGTTTTTTTTTTCTCCCGGTGAAACCTTTCGGTATTTGACTCACTAGTCAACTAATTCAGATCCGAATACTGCAAAAGCCCATTATAGGACGACCCTCCTAAGTCCTAACCCAATTTATTCCATTCACAATTTCAGGATTAGAACTTGGATATTGCTTAAGGGACCTAGAGTCTCATTTTGCTAGACCAACTAGTAGTTGATAAATCTTTCGTGTTTGAATATAGGCAAAAAAAAAACTACAAAAAACATTTAATGTAATTGGTTTATTAAGTTATATAAGATATTTTTGGTTTCACATGATATTCGCTGCTCTCTTCAATGCGGGAGCTTTCCTGAAAGGTAAACTTTTAATTATGAGACTCTTTTCATATTCACCGTCAAGAATCAAATCTCTAATTAGATATCTTTAAAAAATGCATAAAACTTCTTTAAAATGAACTTTAACATAAAAAGTATATAAAATATGATTAATTTATATTAATTTTGAAATTTTCAGAATATTTACAAAACTTCTTTCATTGTAGCTCGGTATTATTTATCACTTGGTTACTTGCAATATTACTTTTAGAATTTAATTTTGATATATTAATACTATTATTCAATCAAATATCTTATTTGAATCACTTTTTAAATAGTGAATATGGAATTCAACTGTTTCTGTGGATATGTGTTGACATAATTGAATGATAATGTGAAATTTTTTTATCCCATTAGTATATAGAAATTAAACTATTACTTTTACTAAGTTGTGGGATAATTTTTGGCTGGGGTCTTTCTATTAGCCATGGTTTAGGTTAATAGTTAAAATTGATTCTAGTTGTGTTGTTAGTTTTATATCTTTGGGGGTGCCTGACACGTAACCCATGTTGTACTCATGCTTATTTTGTTTAATGCAGCATGAATTGTGGGGTATGCCCATGCTTATTATGCTTTAGTGTTTAATTCTATTAGGAATCTAATCTCAAATATGTTTGACATTGTGATTAGACGCATCTATACAGAGGCGAATTGATGTGCGGATGGTCTTGCCAATTTTGGGAATAGAATGGATAGGGGCATTATTATTATTATTTAACAAGTTCCCTCCTTGATGTTCTTGTGAATAACTCGAGTATTTTTTTTTTTTCGAGTTATATTGCTTTTACGTATTACTTATTTTTTATGCACTATTAGGTTCATACTACCATTCAATTATATCTCTCCTTTTATATATTTTTTCAAGTTGTGAAAATAAAAACTAACTATATCTATTGATGCGATATTAATATTTAGACTATCAAAGTATTTAAATTAAATCCATTTAAGTTATCTTTTCTTTTTTTCTTCTTGATAAACATTGAAGTTATCATTAATGGTTTACGGCTTAAAATTTGGCATACGAAGTAATGTGCGAATTTTTTTGAACCGTCGATTTTGTTTTTGTTTTATCTTTTTTCATTTTTTTATTCGGTAAGAAGTTATTAACCCAACGTTTGACCGTTGTTTGCGTACGCATTCTAAGGTAAGAAATTATTTGTTTTCGTTTTATCTTTTTATCAGCATTGTTAATAACATGCAGAAAGTAACTAATGCAATAATTTTTTAACAATGCAGACGATGTTTTAAGTGTTTTAACTAACTACCCTTTTTTTTCACACACACAAAAAAAAAAACAAGAAGAAAAGAAATCTGTTTTGAATACATAACGGATAAACATTATCTATTGTTAACAGAATCATTCTGTTATTATCATCAGTAGCTGCTAGTTTTATTAAAACCCGTAGGCAAACAACATCATCAGTCAATATAGCAATTATGGACGAAAGAGATATCAATAGCTGGCTTCCCATCACCAAGTCCAGGAATGCCAAGTGGTGGTATTCTGCTTTCCACAATGTCACTGCTGTGGTTGGTGCTGGAGTGCTTGGTTTGCCCTATGCCATGTCTGAGCTTGGATGGTTTGTTCAACAATTCCACAACCCTTCTAATTTCTCATCATTATTTTCCAATAGAAGATATGTTATGTTATAATAATGTATGTCTTTTGTTTTCAGGGGTCCTGGCATTACAATATTATTCCTTTCATGGGTGTGCACTTTTTACACTGCATGGCAAATGATTGAGATGCATGAGGCAGAGCCAGGAAAGAGGTTTGATAGGTATCATGAGTTGGGCCAATATGCTTTTGGGGAAAAGCTTGGGTTATGGATTGTGGTGCCACAACAACTCATGGTAGAGGTTGGTGTGAACATAGTTTACATGATCACTGGTGGGAAATCTTTGAAGAAGGTCCATGAGACTCTTTGTGGGGAATGCAAGCCTATTAGGACCACTTACTTCATCATGATGTTTGCTTGTGTTCAATATGTTCTCTCACATCTCCCAAGCTTCAATTCAGTCGCTGCCATCTCTTTTGCTGCCGCAGTCATGTCCGTCAGGTAGTGTATTATATTGCACACGTCTATTGATCATATCATATCTCATTAGAGGTAGAATTTGAGTACCTTGAAGAAGGGTTGGAATTAGATCCTTTTGTTGGGAAAAAAAATTATATGCTCAAAATATTTTAAAAATTTTATCTCTTTCACTTATAAGATTAATAAAATATTTCAAGGAATTTGTCATTTAAAACTGTTGAGCCCAATAAAAGCATTCTAGGGGTTTTTGTTGTTATTGAGAAAAACGAGATGCTTAGAATATTTTAAATTTGATCTCTTTCACTTATAAGATTAACAAAATTTTTGAAAGAATTTTCTATTTAAAGCTCTTGAGTCATATAAAAGTTTTCTAGGATTTTTTTTTTATTTTGCTTTTAAAAAAATGCTTAAAATATTTTAAATTTAATCTCATTCTCGTAGGATTAATTAAAATTTGCGATTTAAAACTTTTTGGCCACAGAAAAAAGTTTCCTTTTTTTTTTTTAATTAAAAACTATACACTTAAAACTTTTTAGATTTGATCTCTTTTAGCATTAATAGAATTTTAGAATGAATTTGCGATTTTAAACTGTTGAGCCAAACAAAAGCGTTTTAGGAATTATTTGATAAAATTATGATTAGTGATCGTATCAAGAAACAACTCCTTCTCAGAAAATTAAGAACTCATTTATTTTACAGGCAAAACGTGTGAAGACTGAAGACACATCTCTTATAGCCATACAAATTTCAAACTCTTGCTTTGTGACTTTGATTTTATTTTATTTTTGATGAGACTCTCTGACTTTGATTTGAATTTTAAGCATTAACAATGGTACAACCAAGTGAGAGCGTGTGTGTGTTTTGTGAGTATACGATTTAGTAAGAAAAATGAGAGATAATTACTCTTTGGATCAATAACTTATTGTATTATGAGTGAGTCTCATCAAATGATAAATGATAAATGATAATTAATTCTTTATGTTTTCAGTATACAACTCTTCACACACCTTAGAGGATTTTAAACATGTTTTTTTCTGTGTGATAACTTGGCCTTGTGCTATCTTTTCTTGTTTTGCAGTTACTCCACCATTGCGTGGATAGCTTCGGCTCACAGGGGTATTCATCAACCAAAGGTGCAATCTGGCGGCAGATCTGCAACTACGGCAGGGGACGTATTTGGCTTCTTCACTGGTTTGGGTGATATGGCTTTTGGGTATGCTGCCCACAACGTGATCTTGGAGATCCAAGCAACCATCCCTACCACACCTGAAAAGCCCTCCAAAAGAGCCATGTGGAAGGGCATGGTTATTGCGTACATTGTTGTGGCCTTGTGTTACTTTCCCATTTGCATCTTTGGTTATTGGGCTTTTGGAAACACTGTTGATGACAACATCCTTCTATCACTTGAGAAACCTCGCTGGCTCATTGCAGCTGCTAACATATTTGTTGTTGTCCATGTCACTGGAAGTTATCAGGTGCACAAACACAAACATGTTTTTTTAGCATGCCTTATTTATCATTGGATGGAATGTGGATCCCATTCAAATAGGGTCTACATCGCATCTATTTAAAATATCGGTTTTTCCAACTGTACCCATATAACAATCATACATATATATTTTTTTTTTTTTGTTCTCAATTGAATCTTTAATTTTCTATATTTTAATAAATTGAATTATTGAGTCACTTGTCACATTTTTTAGGCACAGATAGGGTCTAAACCCACAAATTTTATATTAGTGCTTTATCATCTAATTGATTTTCTTGTTAGGTCTTTGCGGTTCCGGTGTTTGACATGTTGGAATCATTCATGGTGAAGAAAATGAAATACAAGCCAACATGGATCCTTCGATTCATTACCCGCAATATTTATGTATGTAAGTGTCCCTCTCCCTCTCATGCCTTATAGGTTGAAATTTTTTTCCTTTTTCATGCATCTAATCACACACTTAGGAAAATTTAACCAACAGTTGAAAATTTCTTTGCATACGCAGCACTTACGTTGTTCCTTGGAGTCACATTCCCTTTCTTTGGTGGGCTTCTTGGCTTCTTTGGGGGATTTGTCCTTGCTCCTACCACATACTTCGTAAGGAAAATATAAACTCAATATTTTTTTTCACAACTTGCAAACAAACAGTGTTAATCAATTTCATGATCTTTTGCAGCTACCTTGCATAATGTGGCTTGTCATCTACAAACCAAAGAGATTTAGCTTGTCCTGGTGGGCGAATTGGGTATGTAGTCCAAACATTCTCTCCATATATAGTCCTAGATTTTCTTTCTTCTTATGTTTATACTATATATTTGAATTTGACTTTTTCTTATTCTTCTTGATGTTTCAGTTTTGCATCATACTTGGAGTGTTATTGATGGTTTTAGCTCCTATTGGCTCGTTGAGGCAGATCATAATTGAAGCTAGGAACTACAAGTTTTACTCGTGATCATTTGCACAAAGGAGGCTGCACAATCACACTCGTTTTAATTTCGTCCATAACATTTGTTCATCTATTTCTCTCTTTTTCTTTTTCTCACTAAATGCTTTCGTCAGCTCTAGGAAATTGCTTTATTCAGTTAGTGATGATTAATTCTTAGGATTTGCGCCGAAGACGCGATCTCGGATACATTTTGCTTTGACTAGCATCCAGAACAGGCCCCTAGGTTTTTTACAGGGGTAAAAATAGGAGCTACTAGTTTTTTCATTATTATTAAACATATATATTAGAATTTTACTTACCATTAATTAGTTCGTCATGAATCTTCGGTGGTATCAATGCGGCAATGCTATTTTTTGGTACATAATATGGCAAATACTTCGTACATTACCATTTTATTAATCCAGACATTAAAAATTTAAAATATTGTAACATTTAAAGCTTAAAAATATTTTCTCCTTATTCAAATGAAAAATGATAAATAGGGCGAACAACATTTCGTTAGACTAGTTTGCTTCACTACTCTGCTATTCAGAATAATTACTAGAACCGGACTTGCCGGCAATTTGTTATTGGAGGATAGTTTCATATTCACCCGCTCAGGGCTACAGGTGTGAGTAGTCAGTACGATATAAATATGGTATGGAGATACGAGATAAATCAAACTAAACTCGTGTAAAATCTAATTAAAAGTATTGATAACATATCTCATACTATATTTATTGAGTATGGGCAAATCAACCATATTGAAGTATCCGTGCTCCATTACTTCTCACCTTGTCAGTCTAGCAAGAGAATTCAGGTAGCCCATTTCAGGTTTCATGCAAAGAATAGCAGTAGAATCAATAAACAGGCGCGATTTAATGTTTTGCGTTGCAATTTTTCGGACAATAGAAAAGCCCCAATAGCCCAACGTTAAAACGGCCAGGGCTAACAATTTAGCTCTACAAAGACTGGGCCACAAGCCTTGAACCCATTTGGAGTACAAATAAAACATGACAAGAAAAAATTGTAGAAATAATGCTGTACTACTATAATAGCGACGTTAATGGATCGGACTGGAACGTTGACCAAAAGAAATGGATTGGACTGAAATTTCCTTAAACTCCAATTCAGTTGAGTAAGAATCGATACCTCACCTCACGTACCGCTTGAACTTGACGTAAAAAAAAAAACCCCTAACACTTGACCAAAATAATAGCAGAACTGTGGTGTTTCCTTTATTGGATTCATGATCCTAATCATTCTGGCTTCTACATGGTAGCCATTTCTGTTTGTCTAACATATTCTGTTTCTCGCACAAACTTTTTTTCAACACAAGAAATGGAATAGTTTTTTCACTTAATCAGTTCGGATTCAACTAGGATCAATCATATATTAATTTGAATATTAAATATTTTTATCTCCAAAATCGAACCCAATCATCGAACCACCTGACCCCCCCAATAATTATTTTGGTTTTTCCTATTGTACTGATTGCTAACTTAAATTTATTACGAGCACAAGTCACAAACCTCTCTTTTCTTCGTGCTCCCACTTCCCATTGTTATGAGTTGTCCGAATCCAATGAGTTGATATTAGAATTTTTTTATATTGAAATTATTTGAGTTGTTAGAATTGTCTTCAGACTTATGTCTCTTTTACAATATTTTTTATTGATTTTTTAGACAGAAATTGTAAGAAAAAATACAGCTAAATCGACAAACCCAATCCAAACCAACGCAAATTTGATCAGATGTGTTTGATTCGAATTATATTAAAAAAATTAAGAATCCGAACCAACCAAATATTGATGAGTTTGGATTGGTTATTCCCCTAACTTCAATCCGAAGCTACCTGTTTACATCACTAACTTAAAGTATCAGTCAATTAGTTATTTGGACTAAAGTTAAAAATAATTAATAGCAAGTCCAACAAATATAAATTAACAAGAAATTTGAGATGTTAGTAAGTGAAGTTGATGAAGTTTATTTATAGTATCAACATATTCAAATCATGGACTCTCGCCCTTAGGAAAGGCCTAAAATTGAGCAATTGGTTTATATATTAGAAAAATATTAGTTAGTATGCGAGTTTTTTTTTTTTTTTGTTTCGATCGAATCATTGATACTCAAATATTATTATCAAGAATCCGATTGATCCAAAACTTGACATGACTAAGGTTCCTAAATGGAATAGGGGTCTTTTAGAAAGGATTTTCTTCATTTTTAAGGTTTGAATCTAGGAGCTCTGGTTAAGATCCAAGACACCTATCACTAAGATTCACCCCAAAGTTACAATTTTTTTGCAATTATTGTTACCGACAAGCATGTGAGACACAAAATTTGCTCCTTATGGTGTTTTATATATACATGTTACACAAAAAATAATAATAAACAAAAGGTGTAGTATCATAACTCTTAAAATAAAAGAAGTGTTTACTATTCTCATTTTTAAAATCAGTTCTATTAAGTAATAGACAACTAGTTGCAATTCAGTTGTTTATGCATAGAATTAATGTACTCATCATGCGAATATATGAGGAAGAAACTTTTGGGTGTGTTTGAGGAATTTTTTTTAAAAAAAAAATCAGCTGTTAAATATAACTAGTATTTTTTTTATAAATATTTTAAATATATTTAGTTAAAATAATAGCAGTAGCCTAGTATATAACTGAAGTGGGAGATATTCAATGATCTAGTAATTTCGTTTACATAAATATTCGTTTTTTTCAACCATTACAAAGTGTATTGAAGTTTGCATAAACTCGAGACAAATATGAGTCCATTCTAGGTTACAATTCTCTCAGGGCTCATTGCTAGCTCAGTTTTTTTTTTTTTTTTTTTGCTATTACCTACCTAAACATGAGTTATAAAATATTACTTAAAAAAATAAATGTTAAATCACTTAACTCAATTAAATATTAATACATAACTATTTACGTTTACGTTATTATATTAAAAATATTGTATTTATCATACAATTATTAATATCATAGTTCAACTTTTTAAATAACGAATAACGTATAATATGTTTGAGATTTTTTATTACTTATTTATGTTGATAGCCATTGTAAATATTTCATTTTCTTTCATTTATTGAGCTGGTCCAATCATTTATTAATATTATCTGCATCTAACTTTACAAATTGTACGGTGATTATAATCGGCCACAGGAGAGATTAAAATTCATGCTAAGTACAATGTTGTTGAAAATGCCATCTAGTTAGCAACCAATCGGGACAAGAAAAAGGTTGCTAATTTTCTCGGTACTATCAATTTCAAAAGTTCTACTAAACTGAAAGCTGAAAACTCTATCTTATTTTATATTATTAAATTAGTATTATTTTAGCTATATAATGAAATTACAATAGAATTGATCAACCCCATATAGCTAAGGATTTAAAGCTACTTATTATAAACATTCTATATAACAATAATCCTGTGTATAAAACTAAGATTATATTATACGAGTATGTTAAAAAATATTTTTTTAATAAAATAAAATATATAAAAGAAACTGAAAAAAAATTCACAAAAATTAAAATAAAACAGCATTTTTATATAATTGCTTCAGCTGTCATTTTAATTTAAAAGGTATAAATATCTATTAACATTCAGGATTACTATCTGGCCACAAATCCCACTACTTTGAATTATTTTTTTGTATTTTTATTTTAGTAATATATAGCTTAGTCTTAACCATTAATTCCCCATTTTTATACTTAATATTAGAAAAATAAGAAAAATGTAATTTTCATATAATCCAACCATAACCACAGTTTTCACTCTGACAAATGCCTGATACTTGACCGGTGACATTTAGGGGGCACCTTTTTTTTAAATTCATGATGAACTTTCTATTAGTAGCTATTTAATTAAACTATCTAATAAAAATAGTAATCATCTAATGACTAATAATATAAGGTCCATAATAATTCTAAAAATTTAAAATTCACCATATAATTTGCCCCATTTGACTATTTAAATAAGAGTAATTTTATTTTAGCACAAAAAAGTGAAAGTACCATTTAAATATCCATCCACTTTATCATTGAATATAACAAATAAAAATTACTATTATATATAATAATAATAATAATAATAATAATAATAACAAAATAATATCTCAATTGAAAACTAAATTTTAAGTATTGAAAAAAAAATTTTTATATCATTTGGAAATAACATTTTTTATGTTACTTACATATGAGAATGTTGGACCAATACATTGTCATTAATCATGAGATAAAAACCTCATTTATTCTAAATCTCATATATAATTAAATTTCATTATTTTTAATTCAATTTCATTCCTAAAATATAATAATAAGAGACTTGATTCAATAACTTTCACTTTATCTGCATCATTTGTGTGTCCTAGCTAGCTATTAAATGATGCAAGACACTTGACCCCTCATTTTTTTAACTTTACCTGCACTTTACCAAACTCCTCATAGAGAGGGGCCAGATCATTTTTAATTCGTCGACAAACCCATTAAAGCATTTCACACAGCCAAAGTAGAAAGAATTTCTCGTGTACTGTTATTCAGAGGATAGCAAAGGAGTGCACCAAGGGAAGAAAACACTGCAAGAATAGCAGTAACTCCTGATTGGGGAAGGGGACATAGTTATCCTTATTTTTTAATTTTCTTAGTCTGAAACAGGAAAGTGCCAAAAATAAATAAATCGGAATCTGATACTGTGAAAGTAAAAGTACACATGCTTTGGCTGGATGCAGCAACGTGGTGCAATCACCAGACGCCAGGGTTCATCGGTTGATGGGTATCCCAAGTAAAATGAAATGATATCACCCTTACAAGCTCCAATCAAACTCCTCTGAACCCATTTGCCCATTTGTCCCACCTCCCAAGTCCCCTCTTCCCCAACACATTACACACACACAGCTTTTCATGTTTCTTTCTAGCTGATCTGAAGATGATTAGGTAAATTTGAAAAAAAAAAAAATTGACAAAGACGACAAGCATGATCTAAGCGAAAGATAAGTTAGCCATTGTATTAATTACATAAAATGTTCCACCATGTTCTCAGCTCCTAAAAATTAGCACCTTTTCACTCCCTCTCCGTTTATAATAAGGATGGAGATGATGAATCACGCTTTATACAGTTTATTTTAATGGATGCAGTATATAATAAGCGAACCAACAAATTCAGACATCATCAGATCGCATATATATATATAAAATTAAAGCCACAAGAACAACAGGAAAATTTTAGTAGCTAGCGGGAATTAGGGAAACATTACAAGGATACGGCAGTGGGCTGATTCATTAGATCACAAACTCTTCCAAACTAGAACTCAAATCGGGGAAAGCCGATTTGGACAGGGAGAAGAGCAAAAGGACAAAGCAAGATTACATCCAATAATTTACAGCAAAGTAAGGTAGCGGCCCTTGGAAGATTTAATATTTACAATTCTCAACACTTGATAACAAGGATCAGCATCACAAACCATAAAACGTCGTCGCTTAGAGTTGTGAATAGAGTTTGCTACACCTCGGACGATCAAGTCAAACGATAAGACGTATATTTTACCTCTGGCCACGTTACCTCGTCATATACTGAAACGTTAATTAGATGTTTAAGTAACCAACTAACTGTTTTACGCCTCCTGCTGCTCACATGATAAGACTTGATTATGATTAGCAACTCAGTAATCTCAAGGTAAGAGCAGCCTTAAGGTCTAACCTCCATGCAAAGCCACCAGCGTCCATCCTCCACACGTCACACGGTACGGTAAGGGAGCTCCTCTCTTTGCCAGACTCGTACTGCACCACCCTCACCCTGCACGTGAACGAACAACAAGGGTAGTTAGGGACCACTGCACCAACCTTCACTACCAGCAACACCATTAACGCACCCTCTCCCTCCTGTCCCACCATCTCCCTGTACGCACCGTTCGTCCACGTCACCCTCCCGTAACCGTCCGATATGAATCCCGGACACGTGTCATACCCAAGATTCACCCTCCGCTCCTCGTCGTTTCTCCCCAGCAGCCCCTCCCCCTCACCCCAAGTGTCCGTCACGCATTCCACCGTCACGCACGAGTATGACGCCGCGCCAATAACCCTCGCCGCCGCATGCTCCGACGCGCCGCCGAACCAGGTCGGGTCCGAAGCGCCGCCGCGGTTCTCGAAACTCAGCCACACCGGCACGTTCCTACTCACGTTGTTGCTGTTAGTGTTGTTGGTGTTGTTGTTGTTGTTGTTGCTGTTGCGTGCATCCTTTGGATCGGGAGTTTCCGGAAGCAAAGGGAGAGTGACCACCGGCGCAGCCGGACGGTTATTTTCCGGCGAAGATGTCGTCTTTCTCCGGCGTCGTCTTCTGTTGGTGGTGTTGCTGCTGTTGTTGTTCTTGTCTCTTACGTATTTTCTCTTGGTTCTGGCCCCTCCTTTGGAAAAGGTGCCACTGCTCTCTGAGGAAGAACCATCGGAGGCAGTGGTGGCTCCGGCGACCGGTTTGGGAGCGATTGGGCGAAACCTGAGCATTATCCTGTCCACCTTGGACATATCGTACGCACCGGGTGCGTACCTCGCTATGCAACACCCTCCTCTACTATCCATATTTTTTTTTACCTTTTTTTTTTTTTGTCTTGTCTCTCTCACACACACTCTTGCTTTTGATTTGTGTTTGGGAAGTAGCAGAACAACAGAAGTGGTGAAAGGGAATTATGAGACTGTGGAAAGTGAGACACAGAGAAGGAGAAGTGAGGAAGGATGGTTTTATAGAAACTGCGAAAGGGACACGTGTAGGAACAGCGGTTGCTGAGGGAGACGTGGCGTTAGGATGGGGAAAGAGAGTGTGGGGGAGCGAGCAAAGGGAACCAATGGGAGTGAGAGGAGTGCACAGTGTTAGGGGGGGAAAAGAGGGGCACGTAGATTGTGAGTTGTGCTTCGTGGATTGTGTTGGGCCATTTTGGATTTGAGAGTTTGACCGTAGGATTGGATTTGGAGTTGCAAGGGGCCGGGTTTCCAGTCTCCAGATGGTGGTGGCCACGTGTGCCAATGCGAGGTGAGTTCGAATGGGAGAACCGGGTTTAGGTTTTTGGATGATGAGTAGCGGCCACGATTGGCGCCTGGTGGACGGTCCGATAATCACACGATTCTAGGTTTTATTTTTTCGCGATGTAACACTGGACTTCGCCGAACTAAATTCTCGGTTTAGTTAGGTAATGTTGCGGCGTTTGCTCTACCAGATAGGACACAAAATACAGGAATAATAAAGATAAAAATATATTTAAAATGAAAGATAATATTAGGAGGTAAATAAATTTTTTATTTTTAATATAGAAAAAATATAAAATTTCTATACCTTTATAAAGATAGGGATAATAGAAATAAGATACGGAGATAGAAATCTAATATTTTTTCTTCCTATAATACCTATATACATATTTATTATTTATGTCTTCATATTTACTATTTCTATTGTTCCTATATTTCTGTTTTTATCCCCTTACCAAACACTATCTTTGAGTTATTATTTGCTTGTTTGGTTTGTATTTTTCTTACAATAAAATAAAAATGCTTTTTGATATATTTTTCTCCTTTAAAGTGTTGAGGTCACACAGAAAAATGAAAAATAACAAGTTAATTCTTAAATCATTTGATAAAATTCATGCATAAGATAAATGATTGATTTAAAGGTAATTAACATCTCATTTTCTCATTTTATCAATCTTTTCTTAAGCCAATTCTGTAGTCTTAGCTCTCTAAAAATTGTTTTTGAAAAGTTACATTGTTGTTTGATAAAATATTATAGAAATTGTTGCTAACAATGAGAAGCCATAATAGTAGTATTTCATAAATATATTATAATTTTTTTTAAAGATCTAAAATTATTATAATATAGATATATATAAATAATTAAAAAAATTAATTTTTAGCAAATATTATCCTTATTAATTATACAAAATATATATTAGTTTTTAAGGTCTTAGAGGCTATAAATTAACTAAAAAAAAAAACACCTCATAACTCATAAGGAATCTTATTAAGAACACTCTTTCTTTTAAAAGCTAAGACTTAAAAAATTCTAGCTTTTTTTTTTTTTTAAGATTGAAATATGTCGATAGTTTTCATAACACCCCTCAAGTAGCGTAACCAAACCAAACCTCATAGTTGCTCTCCTCATATGGATGGCTAACGAGTGATTTATGGTAATGGAAAATTACATAACACATGAATGTTTTAAAATAAATTGTTGTTATCTAACAATTTTTTAAAAATGTAAATGCAAGTTCTCTCTTCCACATCTATCCCATATTTTTCTAATCTTATTTGTATAATAAATCTTAAATCTTATTCATGAAAAATCTAAGACGATTGAAATAATTGTGTAGTAAAATCTAAGGAAAAATAATTCTGATTATCTAACCCCTTTTTGTTTATGTTCAATATGTAGTTATTTTATTTGTTTATCATGGGATTTGGATTTCATTTATCAGGGCAGTGAACATTTCACTTTTAAGTTGTGTGTGATTTAATTTAAATGCATTAACAATATAATTATATTTGATCAGAAAAAAATCTACTATATACATAATTTTTTAAGTAGTGTATAAAACTCAAACTCAATTTTTCTTATGTGATAAAATATGATTAGTTGACCCTAAAAAATCTTTACATGGCCTATCAAAATTAAATATTTTATTATTTTAAATTATATATATGTGTGTGTGCTTTTTCTTAGTTTATTCAAGCTGATACAGTGATTCTATTGTTTGTGTTAATGATTGAATAAATTTAAAATTCATAAACACAATACAAGATAGATATCAACTTTGAATTTTAAATCACATGGCAAAAGTTTTTGTTATATTTTCATTCAATTAAATTATTTCATATTTATAACTTTTGAAATAGCGATGAAAGAGTCAAATATGTTTTAATGATGTGTTAATTGCTATATATATATATATATATATAATTGGATATTTGTGTAGAAAAATTTTATTTTATCAACATCAATCAAAATTAAAATTATAAACTTTAATTTTTAAAGATAGAAGACAAACCAATGAGGGTGGGTGTAATTGGTTAAAATTTGACTCATAGCTCACAAGAATATGGAATCAACTCTTTTGGCCTATGTAAAAACCTCGTTAGTGGGGTGATATTTATGTAATCCCTCTTAAAAATTCTCGAAAAAGGTTGGAGGGTTTTTCCTAACCCGGGAAGATATTAATACTTACCTCCACCTAGCTTTTTATATTTTAAAAGAAAAAATGGAAGACAAGGATAGGTTGACGAAGAACCCCTCACAACCTATCTGCATCCCAATTTGCCCCAATGCCAAGCATGCTCTATACAGTAGGTATTATATCCATGGTGATGCTATTAGGAGATAACCATATCATCATTAATTTCTCTTCAATCCTCATCTTTATTACTCTACATGAAATCAGGTGAATTTAAGAATGATATATATAACTAAATAAGTATACAAGAATTTTAATATAGATGAATATTGTATAATGAGAATCTCTTATCTCTTAATATATAGGAACCTTTTTTCACATCCCTCGTCATCTTCCTATTCCATAAGGCTTCTTGTAATTTTTTAGTAAGGTTTTTCTCTCTCTTGTGGTGTTTCCGCTCCTTTCCTGATCAACTTCATTTTTAGAGTCGTTAGTGGGAAGTATGTGTTGAAGGAGAGGGTTCGTTTCCATGATACTACTTTCATTTGATGGGTTAGAGTTTTCTTGTACCTCTATTTATTGTTAGCTTTGTTGTTTCTTTAGTTTTTGGTGTTTAAATGCTAGCTTTGTTATTTAATTGCATGGTATTTTCGTTTTCACCAGTTTTGGTGTTATTTTCAAACCCTTGCTATTTTATCCTTGTTCCTCTTTTTTGAGAGTCAAGCTTTAATTATAAAAGAAAAAACCTCTACGAATCTAGATTAAAAGTCCGTTTTGATACATATCCTTCTACATTGTATTAAGTTTTGGACAGTTAAAAATTATACTATTAATGTTTGGATCAAATTTAAAAAATAACTTAAAACTTCTCCAAAAATTATTTAAAAGCTTTTGGAGAGGTGAAAATAGGTGACTTCCACCTCCTATTAAAGTCACTTCTTTATACATCATTGTATTCTTTTTCTCAGAGAGTTTTGTCTTTTTCTCTGCAAAATATTTTCTGTATCTACTATGTACTCACCTGCCCATGCCACTCCTCACACTATTTCTCCCAGGTAACTTTTAGTTTTTTTGTTTGTTTTCTCTTGGGTTTTAATTTGCCATCATTGCAAGATGTAGCTGCACACTTTTATTATTGCCTATTTTCTTTCTTCATTTCTTATTCCAAGCACTGTTCCTGCTCACATTCATTTTCTTTTCTCGTTTCGTATTTTAATTTTTTTTCCCATTCTAATTTTTTTTATTCATGTTATTCTAATTCTTTCCATGCAATGTTAACGTCACGTTAACAAGAATAATAATTTAATTCTTTCCATTCTAATCTAACAACTTGAATATTTAAAGTAATGTTAATTTTAAAAATAAGAATAATAACTCAAATATTTAACGTCGTCAATTTAAACTTTTTCACAACAAAAACATTGAAATAAAAATTTTAAGGATTTTTTTTTATAAATACTCAAGGAAAAAAATAATTTTCTATAGATAAGCATTTTTGGAGTGACTTAACCAATCACTACAATATTCAAATAAACACTTATGTTACTTAACAACCAAATATATAACTTATTTATAAGGTACTTTTAATATAAGATTTTTTGTTAGAAGTTATTTTTATAGAAAGTTTTAATTAAATTATTTATCCAGACAGATCCTAAACAAAAGTGATACAGTTTTTCAAAATTCAGTATTCCTTAATTATTCTTCTAATATTATTTTACACATCGTAAAGCCAGTATTTTATAAATAAAATTAAGAAGGCAACCAGTTTCTGTAATTTTTTCATATGAGAACTAATATGATTATTTTTCAAAATATAATATCTAAAATATGAGATTAAATAATATAAGTATATCATGTTCTTTTTAATAAAATATAAATTTAATTTTAATAAATTGATAATAAAATTTTTTATATTATTAATAAATTAAATTATTTTATTTATATGACTTATTAAATAATAGAAATAAAATTTAATTATTTTTATAATAATAATAATATATAATTAGATAATAATATAAAAAAAGTTATATAATTAGTACAGTATGTCATCAATTAATATTAGCTATTGATGTGAAAGCTGAATCGCTGTCAGTTGTCAATTCACCCTAAAGAAACAAAATGAAGATAGGGATTCAACGAATCTGACTCGGATGAGTGGCTCGGCCACCATCAGCTTGTTGGGCAAACAGTTCGAAGTATTGGAAACTTGTGGAAGGTATAGCTAACAAGAAGTACAAATGGGAAATTGTGCAGTACAAATTCAACCTAAATCAATTCAAAATTTAAGGATTTTACAATAAGTAAAATCTATCGAAATTAAAAATTATTTTTGTTTTATAAAAAACTAACTGATTTGGTTCTTTTTTTTATTTTTTTTGCAAATCAATTTAACTAAGCTAAATTAACATAACATATTATTACTAGAATGAATATTCAAATTAGTTCCTAAAAAAATTAGTGCAGGACAAACTGGTTTTTCAAGAAAAGAAACATATTTTGTGATACTTTATAATGAAAAATATAAGACAAGCCAGTATTTTCTTAATATTATAATAGACTTATATAAAAATAATAATATTTTAATGAACTTATTTATTTTATTTGTATTTTTATTTGGAACCAATTAAAACTAGTTTACAAATCATATAATTAATTTGTTATTAAATTCTTCAAAAATAATAAGAAATAACCAACTTGTCTTATATTTTTAATTGTTAAAGACTATGGAATATATTTTTATTTTTGAGGAGTCAATTTGTCCAACACTATTCTTCCAAATTAAATCCTAAGGTGGAAGGTTTACTTTTATTATTATTATATGTGTTAATTTAATTTATATAAACTAATCGTATAAAATAATTTTATATTTTTAGTCAATAGAAATTTACCAAAACAACAAATTTTTAGAAGTAAATACCCACTATAACAACCACCTTAGCTAGCATGACTTATTATTTTGGTGAAATTTTATTATTTGATCTTGTAAAATTATTTTACACTATTAATGTATAACAATTAGAATATATATTTAAAAAATATTATTTATCATCTATTAATTACTTGTATATATACATAAATTTTATAATATTTCAATATTAAAATTACTCCAATATTTTTCACAACTTATGTAAGTATTTTCATTTAAATTATTTAGTATTTCTTTTAATCCACTTAATAACTTTGATTTTGTGCATGATATTTGTTCAAATATTCTATAATATTAATTTTGATATATTGCAACGAAAAAGATTTTTACATTGTTATTTATTAAAAAAAATATTTTTACATTATCATTCAATAATATACTACAATATATATTCCATGAGGCTTATAACCAGAGGTGGAAATAGGTTTGATTTGATTAGACTTTGACTTAAATAGGTATGACCTGCATGATGTGTATTTCATAAAGATAGCATAAACTTGAGCCTATTAGTTGACACACATCTTTTTTATGGCCTTAGCATATTCTTCCTAAAATTCTGGCTTGAGAGCCTATTTTGAGGCTTAATTGATTATAATTTTTTAAAAAAAATATCTACTCTTAAACAAGTGAAAGGACTTTTAATTATATATAAAATATATATTTTTAAATAGATCAAAATATTTTTATTATTATTAGATTTTTTGAATAATGATAAAAATAATATAATTAGGCTAGCAGACTATATTCATTACCTAAAGTTTTATTTATTTTACTAAAATGACTTTTTAAGGAAGTCTCAGTCTCATTTTTTAAATAAGCTCAAATAAAAGTTAGTTCGAAAACTCACAATTAATTTGCTCCCGGGCCTACCTTCACCCTGTTAATAAGTGCGCTAATAAGGTAGCAAAGGAAGGGCACAGGTAACCTCTAGGCATTACTTTCTTTGATAGGCTTTCTTATATTTTTTTTATGTGCTTTTGGTGGGTCTACTAGCAGTTGTCTTGTCAATATTTAATTCTTCTCTGCCTTTAAGCCCACTGTTAATTAAAAAAATAATTTATTACAATACGTAAGAATTTTTAGATCATACGTGACCATATACGCAAAATTAAATATTTATATAAATATTTTGTGACAACATGTAAAATTATTTGCACAGAGTAATACAATGTGTATACATAAGTTTGTGTTAATATAAGTGTTTTGTATTAAATAACATTGTCAAGACACAAATTATCATTCATATTTCCACCAAGAAATCTCAAAAACTTTTGACCAAGCAAAGTTGCTGCGCCTGCTTTTTCCGCTTTAAAATCATCAACTTATTCCAAATATTCACCAATCTCCACTTCCCTCCCATGTGGGTGGCCGGATACGAGGAGCAACAACAAAGTTGAAAATGTGAAAAGCACCAAACGCAGTGTTTCCCAACTTTTTTCCCAAAAAGAAAAGAAAAAATGTTAATTTGAGAAAGAATTTCGCTTAAGGAAAATGGGGAGCAGCATTCGTTCATCGTACGACACATCCAGCCAATAGGAGCACTCCAACTCACAATAATTGATAAGTACTATTGCCACTCTCTGGACGCAAGCTCTTTCATTGTCTAGATTCACGCCACGTAGCTACGTGGCCTCATTTGTCCACTTTGGGAACTACGTAAGGGTGAAAAAACATGCTTGCCGTGGTCTTTTTTTTTTTTTGATAATACTTGCCGTGGTCTTATAGACTATGTAGTCCTTAGACATTCGTACATATATTTGAATATACTTAATATTTTATAGACATTATTACATATTAATTAATCGATATATATGTTACGGAAGCATAATATTGCAATATATAATATCTCCTTTTTTTTGGGTCAGGTAAATATAATATCTCTTTACTAGGTTCAAATAACTTTTTAGGAAATTGTGTTATTCATACTTATAGAATATAAAATATTATGTTGAGTTATATGTTATGTACTATTAAATGATATGTGAATCCTATTTAAATCTAATTTATATTTATTTTATAATAAATAATATGTGAGTTGGTACATTTTTTTCACATTCTATTTTATGAATTTGAAAGTGGGAGTTCAATAAATGCCCGCAATGGCTAAGGATATAATTGTAGGCCACATTTGCATGCAAGAACTTAGACAAATGGAGCAATCGCAGCCATTGGTCTTCTTTGCAAAATTGTGATTGGCTCCCACTTTTGCACTAGAGGCTAGAGCTGATACCAAGGGTGTAGATGTGAGTCAGAGTGACCATGGTGTATGGTGTGGATTGAATGTGAAGCAGCCTTTTCCTGCGGTTGGATGAAGCATGAGCATGCATGGTTCAGTCAAAGGTGTACGATTAGGTTGGATTGCAGTGGGGGATACATATACATCTGGTCATAAGGTACAATTATTGAGAGTGCAAACTCGGTCGCAGGGACCTCCACATGTTGGGTAGTTTTGGCACTGTTTAGAGAATCATTTTAATGATTTGGTCATGTTTTGGGGATCAGAAACCACCACCTTTGGTTTTGTGGCTGTAAATGTACCTTCCTTGGGGCCAAAAACAAAAAAGCTGCTGTTGTAGGGTAAACTGGAGCTATCATGTGGCCTTTTCCAACCAATACATCATTATCAAATATATACCACAATGGATTTGGACATGAGCCCCCTCAACTGCATGCAGCTACATATGTACTAGCATTATAGCCTTCCACCACTTACCTGCACCATTGATATGTATATATCCTTGCTTTTTTTAACATAATTAAGGGTATTCATCATCAAATACAATGATTAATCTCCACACTGATTTATAGACACCTTAAAATATAGGACAATAGATTCAGAGATTTAAGATTTCTCCATATCTAAGGCTAGGATTCAAATCCCTAACTTTAATTAAAGGTAAATGAGTCCCTCACCACACTACCACATTTCTCAGGCTGTATATATCCTTGTTGTACATCTGGGTTTGCTGATCTTTGGCTGGTTGCGCTCAAAGACTATTTTGTTCATACACCAGCTGCAAAATTACAGTTTGATCCAGGAAAAATAAACTACAAATTAAAGTATTTTTACGTATATAAATTAAAAAAATCCTTATATAGTAAATTCTCACTTTTTAAAGTTTAATTATATATATCCATTGTCTTTTCATTCGGGTGAAATTGGTTAGGCGTGCTTAGATTTTCGGTCCTCAAAATATAAAGAAATCGATCAATAATGATCAGATTTTCTTTGCTTTTTTCCTTATTGAAATCGGTCAACTATATATAGAATCTCTTTGTTTTATCCTTACTGAAATCGGTCGATAGGAACTAGATTTCACCCTTTTATTTTGCTTAAAAAAACAGTCAAAAGCTGCTAGATTTCCTTAAAATAACAATTTTTTATTTCAAATTTCCTTAATCATTATAAACGCAAACCTTAAAAGAAAAATTCATCTTTTTTAGCGTCAATGAAAAAGTAATCTATTGAATCCGTGTAATTGCTAAGTTGCCAGTTGTTACATAGAAGGAATTCTATTGTTTAAAAGGAAAAAAAAAACGTTTTACTTATTTACTGATGATGAGTAAATAGGAAAAAAATAAATTATTTTTTTAAAATAAATAGGTGAGCTTAAAATTTAAGGAAATAATTATTTTGAAAAACTATATAATTTTTTCTTTTGTAGTTTAATGAAAATCAAATTCATTTATAAATAATTTAAATATAATATTTTATGAAAATAAATTATATCTTGATAAAAAAAATTTGTTCCCTTAAAATATATTTTAAAAAATGAAGGATGAGAGCTAATGTCAAAGCAATATATATATATTGCTCAGCTAAACTCACATCAACCCTGATCCATTAGTTGCCAAAATGGTTAATAATTCAAGGAAATTATTAAAAATTTAATATATGAAACAAAATATATCAGGGTTGACATTGGTTTTCCTCAAAATTCAATTTTAATCTATTTGTGAATTTGGGTTTTCATTTTTGTTCCCATTGTTAGTCAAATAATTCTACATAGTAGTTTTTTTTTTTTTTTTGGTTTCCCATTCATTATTCTTCTCTCGTGGCAAGTTAATGATGTTAGTCTTATATTACTTTTAAGAGATATTATGTTGGAGACTGTAATGTCAATTTATATATGTAGAAGTTTCTACTTGTGCTTTGCTTTGATTATCTTTGATTAAATGACTTGCCTATACAGACACATGGATGTTTTAAATGTGTGTTTATATTAGAGTTGGTAAATGCGAGCTTCAACTTGATCTACAAAATTTGTTTTGATCAAAGTATTTATGATAGAATGAATAATGTTTGGATGATGTTAACAAAAATCGCTTTTGAACATATAATTACTAAAAAGGGGTATGAGTTTTATATTATATTTTTTATATAGTATTTAATTTTTTTTTATTTTAAGATGTTTAAATTTTAAATAAATTATAAAAAATATTTAAATATTTTTTGAATATATCATAAAAATTTATTACAAGAATTATAAATAAAATTATATAAATAATTTTAAGAGATTATATAAATATTATTTTATGATATTATAAATTAAATTAAATTTATGTTATTATAAATAAACTTAATTTTAAAATATTTAAATATATTGTTGTTAAAATATTGCAATAACGTGTATAAAACAAATGCGTAAAACATAACTAAATTAAACCTTTAATTAATATAATTATAAAATATATGATGGTAAGGAAAATATGGTAGTAAAAATTAAAATTGAGTTTTAAAGTCTGCTACTATTTTTTTAAAAATATATTTTAAGGAAACTACTTTTTTTGTCATGATAAAACATTCAGATGAATTTTTCTTTGAAGGTCTGTGTTTACAATAACAAAGAAAATTTGTAACGAAAAAATTTATTTTAAGGAAATCTGGTAACTGGTGATCGATTTCTTTGAGTTAAAAAATAATTGAAATCCAGTTCCTATTGACCGATTTTGGTGAGGAAAAACAAATCGAAATCTATCTATTATTAACTGATTTCAATAAGGGAAAAAAATCTGATTATTATCGATCTATTTCTTTGTATTCTGATGACTGACAATCTAGTCAGAGCTAACTGATTTTGTCTATATAAAAAAATATAATATATATGCCTAATTAATCTTCAAAAGGTGAGATTTTGGTACATAAAGATTTTTTTTTAATTTATATACATAAAAAAGCCCAAAATTAAAGGCGAGAGTAGCACATAAGGTATACATGGAAATGGTGAAAGCGATAACAAATTAATTAAAATATGTTTTATAGTCAATCATCAAAACAATTATCTATCAATGCATTATTACCTTATGCCATGGTTTCATTAATTAGGAGTATCATCTATTATTGATTGATGACAATCTCAGATAAGATTTAATTTCAAATTAGTGGCTTAGTGCTGGTGTACTACTACCTCCGTTCAAGAATAATTGACATTTTGGACAAATTAGCTGTAGTATATTATAAAGTAAATGTATTTGGCGATAAGTATAGCCAATATTAAAAAGGCAATATATCTAATTACATATTGATTTTTTAATATATTAGTTTATTCAAAGTATTAGCTATTCATGGATACAACAATAGAGAGAGTAACATATTGGCCCCATAACATATCTTACTTTGTTTATATGTGTAGATGAATTTTTCTTATGATACAAATTTAAAGTTTTTATTAATTTACCATGGATTTCATTTTCATTATCATTATTTTTAATCCAATAATTTCTGTTCTATAACTAAACTTGAATCATAAACAGGAATAGGTCTGTGATTGTACTTGGAACACTAGTTTTGAAAAAATAAAAAATCCTTGTAAAGTGATAAAATGAGAAGATATTCACCCTTACATGCATATTTGATAAGATATATGCATAATGCTAATTGTTAATCCAAGGATAGAAAATATCTCACTTGATCTAAGAATTTTCACTTTAGAGATTTTTTTATTTTATTTTTAGATTGAAATCCTAAAAAGTGAGAAAATGAGTTATTATTTATCTTAGCTTTGAATCATTTGATGATGAGACTCATATATAATACGATTCAAAAAATTAAAAAAAAATTCATTATTTTCTGATTTTATTTACAAGAACCTTAACTTTAAATGATTCTAAATTTATTTTCTCATTTTACAAGAATATTTGCTTTAAATAATCTAAATATGTTTTCAGCATACAATTACAATTATTCTATAAAACTAGGGATAAATTTCGTAAATTATTTTTTGACATTTTTTTGGTAACAAAATTATTTTTTTCACATTGAGATAATTTTTTCCTTCTATTGTTATTTTCATTTGTTTTCGACATTAGATGATAAGATATTGTATCAACGGGCCGGTTGGCGCATCATTAAAGCTACCGTGATGCCTTTCATATTTTCAAGGAGACAAGATCGTCCTTTGTCTATTCATTCACTTTGAATTTGTACCGGAGTTAGGTCATTTTTCTCATATACATGAACTTAAATATAATATTCCTCTATAAACCAAGCAAAAATGGAAATCAGACACGTAGCTTATTTTAAGTTAAATTAATTTTATCTTATTTAAGATCATCCACTCGGCCTAATATATTCTTGAACAAAATCATATTTTATTCTAACGTTGTCGGCGATTGTTTGGTTATTGATTAGTACTGGGTTTAATGTTCACATATTATACTTTTCTTGACGAAATTTACGAGGGAAGTGAGAGCTACTAATTATTTGACTCATTGACCCCGTAACTCCATTTCGTTTTGCTGCTTGTTGTCTTAGTTTCAATGATTTATTCTCAAAATCAAATCACAGAACGAAGTTGGATGTGTATGATTCGAGAAGGTCATGACAGGCAGGCCACTCATTTTGTGATTCTTGGCATAGATCAATTACGATGGTAGATAGACATCAAATCAAATTAGAGCTTTCATTTGTTTAGTACTGTTGTTTTTGTCTCCCAATTATTGTACCCCGAATTTGTTTACATTGGGTGAAATTCCGCTGCATTGAATTAATGAACGTTTGAACTTGTTCCTAATTTCTTGACAAATTATTTTGGGGATTAGCATGCTTGCTCAAAGTCACACTTTTGGAATTGGTGGCATCGATATGAAAAACGATTGCTTTTCAGGATATTAGAAATGGGTATTTTAAAGGCATTAATTGAAGAATTAATTAAAGATATAATTATTTTTAACACATATCTAATATAATAGAAATTTAAGAGTTTATTTTTTTAATTAAAAAATTTTTATGTTTATTTCTTAACCAATAACTTTAAGACACTCGTTTGCAATTTTTCAAAAAGAAAAGGCAAACTTTGATTTCATGGTTTTGGTTATATTTTCAAGAACACCCACTCTATCTACAATCTTGATGAAGAGGAAGAGAAGAAAAATTAGTGGCATACACTATCTACGTATACCCCACCGCACACGCTTCCATGGTTGGATTTCCCTCCTTCTAGTACAATTAGCTGACTTGGTTCTACCTACTTACAAGAGTTATCCGTCGTAGAGGGTCTCTTTCAATAGTTTGAAGGCGTCATTGATCAGGTCAATAATTAATTAAACAAATTACCTAAAATCTTTCTATCCATGGCGAAAGTTGCATGCTATCTCTAAGATAAAGACGTAGATTATGTTCCTGGCATACATTTAAAGGAAACCCATATTAAAAAAAACAAAATGACGCAGACAACATGCCGATTTTCTACAGTATTTTGCTTGCCATATTTAGCTACAGGGGAGGGTGTCCCTCCATAATTAGATCACTAGAAACCAACCAAAATTCGACAACACGAAAGCACCTAGAATCCTCCCCAACAAATTTTGCAGTCAGGGCATAAGTGGCAAAAGGAGAATCCCATTCCCAATGCGCTCAGATTTTTTATTTTAAGTGTCCTAATTAATAATTAAATAATTTGGCTGTAGCTGGAAACCAGGGTTGCGATTTTTGCCACGTGTTGGTGTAGGTGTGAAGTATGGAACAATATCTCTTTAAATTAGGGCTGCAGGTATATAGCTCAGCTAGTAGGGCCTAGGGAGCAATATAAGGTACTCGTATATAATATAGAGATATAGATATACATAGCGGTAGGCTTTGTTTTTGTTTTTGTTCGCTATTTATTCTCCCTGTAAAATGTTTGTTGTACATTAAAACAGTGTGACACTATAATTACATCGTATGAGAGTCAAATAAAAATAATATTTTTTCTCTCTTACTTTTTTGCTTAGCTTCTGTTTTCTTTCTCTCATATTTTAATTTATAAATTTACATAAATGGTTTACAAGTTTTTTCACTATATTTATCAATTTTAAGGATGGGTTTACAAGTTTTTATACTATATTTACAAGTTTTTTACACTATGTTTAAAAGTTTTAAAGACGGGTTTACAAGTTTTTCCACTATGTTTACAAGTTTTAAGGACGTGTTTACAAGTTTTTTATATTATACTTACAAATTTTTTATACTATGTTTACAAGTTTTAAAGACGGGTTTATAAGTTTTTTCTACTATATTTACAAGTTTTAGGCTAAAACTTGTAAACCCGTACTGAAACTGGTAAACATAGTATAAAAAACTTGTAAACTCGTCTTAAAAACTTGTAATCAAAGTGTAAAAAACTTGTAAACCTGTCCTTAAAACTTGTAAACATAGTGTAAAAAACTTACAAACTATTTATGTAAATTTATAAATAAAAATAGATGAGAAAAAAAAACTGGAAGCTGAGTAGGAAAGTGAGAGAGAAAAAGAAAATATTATTTTTATCCTTTTCTTTTTAGTATATAATGTATGTATTATTTTAGTGTGCAAATAACGGCACTCATTTCCCTAACCAGGAAATATAAGATTCCAGAAGCCCTAACGGGTGCGTGCAATAAAAGAGATGTCTAGCTACTTTTGGAATAATAATCTGCCTGATACGATGTTGTTTTGTACACCACATCAAGTAAGATTTAATCATGTCACAGCTCATCCATATTCACGTTATATGTTACCCGTATCAAGACACAATCTATGATCATAAATTTGTTCATGTATATTCATTAGGTCAGCAGAAACTCATTAAAAATCAAAAGAGTTAGGTTTTGGTAAAAAAAAATTAAATTAAGTGTGATGAAGCATTACAATTCTTTTTTCGTTTAGTTAATTAATGGAACAAAATCTATCTGCTTGATAACTTTCTAATTTAATAGTAACAAACCACACACAGAAGCAAAATTAGGTAAGAGTCCCGAGACATTGACATATATAAATAAACTCATCAATACATAAACTAATTGAATCTAATGGGAGTCCTTCCTACCTAGACATCTTTTTTTTTTTACTAATAACGAGAGCTGTTATTTGAACGCACGCGAATGACGCATACGATCGACGCATACGTATGGAAGAGGGTTGTGGTTAATGTACTCCATCACTTTAAAAGCATATGGTGGGCTGAGAAGATTAAAAGGTAATAAAAAATTGAATAAAAGAAAGATTTGGAAAAATTGAAAGTGAAAACCACTAACGCTTCTCACAGAACCAAACTTTTTCCATCTAAATGCTCCCTAAAACCCCAGCGACCTCTTCCCCTTCTCACCACCCATCACCCCAAACTCTCTCAACCTAATTATCTCCTTCTTCTTCATCCATGCTAACCTAACTCCAGCTATAGTCACACCACCATGCCTCTTCCACTCTCATTTCTTCATTAAAGCAATGGCCTCTGCCCTCTCCTCGCTATCTGTCAAAGCCTTGAAGGTTTCTTCTTCTCTATTTTATTTTCCCCTCATAGCTCATGCTTAATTATCAAGAAATTGAGTTCCTGACATGTTCTCAATTGTTTTATAGGGATTATATCAATTTTCTTGTTTATTGCCTTTATCTTATTCAAATTCTCTACTATACACGTTGTATTCTTTTCCATTTTTCAATTAATTTACCAATGATTATGAAGCTTTTTGTTATTTGGTTACCTTTTGTACCAGCATTTCGCTTTTGTGTTTGTTGGTCATAGTAATGGTTGCTCTGTTATTTGGCTTACTAACGTGTGTAATATGTCCTTGTTCAATCCAAAGATATATGAAAAAGCTTATATATAAGTAGTCAATTGAAATTTCAAGTTTGTTTTTTCAACTCCAATTTATAGGTGTCTTTGAGAAAGATTATTTTGATTTTTGGGGATGTAATATTTTTCACTAATGTTATTTATGCATATACATAGAAATGGACAAAGTTTATGAAGAGCTGGGTGAAGCTAAAGCTAAAGTCAATAACTTGAAGGTAGATCTAAGAGCCAAGACAGACGGGCCTAAGAACTTGAAGAAATTAAATCTCATAATGGAAACGTCAACCAAATTCAAGAAGTAAATATCAAAGTTGAGAAGTTGGAACAAGATCTAATTGAAAAGGAGGATGAGCTCACTGAGAAAAGCAATTGTATGAAAATCTCAAAGGGATGCACATTTATAAAATGTTATCTCCTTGAGGCACTAAACAAAGGAACTTAATCTAGATCATATTCTATGGTTGAGTTTTGTAGATAAAATAATGTTGAAGTGATTTAATAATTATCTTCATCAAACAAAAGTCTATGTTTGATTGACAGGAAAAATTTGAAGTCGTATTTAGTCATTATAGTGTTAATACCATGTATTTAGGCCTCATTTATCAATTTTTAATGACAAGAAGTCCTCTTAACTTGTTCCCTAAACCAAATTTGCATGAGAAATACATTCCTTTTTGGTTAATTCTTCAAACTTGTGGATTTTTACATTTGGCGGTGGTTTGCGCATGTAATATTTATGATTTTCTATTTTGTTCAAAAGAAGGCTATTTATTATGTTGGTTGTATTTTAATTTTTTATAATTAATAGATGTTGTTTGAGTATATTGTTTCTTATAATGGAACACTATAAATTTTTTATTTCAATTAAACTACTTTGAACATTTCATTAAGGGCTGGCAGGAGAGATGTTGGTAATGTAGTTCAAAACGTTGGTACTTTTAGTTTGAAATGTTGGTAATGTTTTTCAAAAATCTAGAATCTTTTTAGTCCAAAGAAATTGGAGAACAAGTTTATAGAACTCTTGACCTCTATGAATTAGTGAATCAAGCCTCAACATGACATCTAATTTTTGCTTCAAGACCAAAGTGATTGGAAAATTTTTTTAGTACAAGTTGGTAATTTATCCCAATATGTTGGTAATTAATTATTAAAATATTGATAACTTTTTAAAAAGTTGGTATTATTTCAGTTTTTGTTTATATTCAAAGAAATAGGAATTTTAAGAGAAATTGAGTTTGAGAACTAGTTTAGATAACTCTTGAGCTTTATAAAACCTTAAATCCTCCTGGAAAAACAATAATTTTTTTTAAACTACATTTAAGATAATTGTGCAATGTTAAAAGCTGGTGTGGTATCAGATTTAGTAATGCAGATGTGGGATTTGTGTTTTCTTGGAACAAATTCAGTTGAGTACTGTGCATGGAGACTTAGGGGCACTTTGAATTGGTGAATTTGTGGCCACAACAACATCTAAGATATGCAATTGAGTATGTTGGTAAGTCATGTAAAAATGTTGGTAATTCATGATAAAACTGTTGGTGAGTATGGGAAAAGTTGGTATATTTTCAATTTTGAAAAAACTTAAAAAGGGTTAATTTTCTTGAGAAATTGAGATTGAGGACTATGATAGAGGACTTAGAGGCCCTTTATATTGATGAATTGGTGGTAAAATCAACATCCAAGATGTGCTCAAGAACAAAAACTGACAAAAAAAACTTTTAATATATGTTGGTAAGGGATGGAGAAATGTTGGTGATTCTTGACAAATTTGTTGGTGAGGCTTTAAAAATGTTGGTATCCAATAAGTTTTTTGTCTATACTAAGAGATATGAATGTTTATGAAAAATTGTGTTATAAAACTAGTTTTATAGGACTCCTGGATTCTATGGATGAATAAATTGAATCCCAAGGATCCCTAAGTCCTGTATAATGGTTACTCACCAACATTCTTTACATGAATCACCAATATTCTTTTACCAGCATTTTGGCCCCATAATTAATTGAGTGAGTATGAATACAAGATACAATTAGTGCCAAAATCACCTTGTGACTTAAATTTTTTTCTATTTTTAGTTGGTAAAAGGTTAAAAAATGTTAGTGATTTTAGTTCAAAACGTTGGTAAGTTCTAAAAAAAATTGGTAAATGACTATGTCTTCTGATTTTTTAAAATAATATAATATTTATTCAAATATGGGTAATATAACAACTTAAAAGGATTGTTTAACTTTATAAATTGATGGACTAAGTTTAAATACAAAAGGCAATTAATACCAAATTTGAATAAGTTGATGGAATAAATTGATGGAATAAATTTTTCTGATACATGTGGGTTATTGGTTCCAATTTGTTGGTTTCACTAGTTGCAAAATGAATAAATATGACCAAAATTTTTCTGGTATATGTTGGTAAGTGGCACAAAAATATTGGTGATTCATTTGAAAAATATTGGTGAGTAATCTAAATGTTAGTAAATTTTCAGTTTTGATAATACTGAAAAAAGGTTGAATTTTTTTGGGAAATTTAGATTCAAGACTATGGTAAAGGATTCAGAGGCCCTTTATATTGATAAATTGGTCCTCTCAACATCTAAGATGTGCAAAACAAATAAAAATGATCAAAAATTTTTTGGTACATGTTGGAAAGTGGTACAAAATTATTGGTGATTCATGTGAAAAATGTTGGTGAGTAATCCAAATGATGATAAATTTTCAGTTTTGGTAATACTAGAAAGGGATCGATAAAAAAATAAGATAAAAAATTTTATGATCCCTGTTGGTAAGTTGTAGACAAATGTTGGTGAGTTATGTTGAAATTGTTGGTGATCCTACCAAAATGCTGGTATATTTTCAATCCTGATACTACTGAAAAGAGGTTAAATTTTCTTGGGAAATTGAGATTCAGGACAATGCTAGAAGGCTTAGAGTCACATTATATTGATGAATTTGTGGTCACAACAATATCCAAGATGTGGAAAACGAAAAAAAACTTATCCAAATTTTTCTGGTTCGTGTTGGTAAGTAGTGGAGAAATGTTGGTGAGTTATGTTGAAATTGTTGGTGAGCCTACCAAAATGCTGGTGTATTTTCAGTCCTGGTACTACTGAAAAAGGGTTGAATTTTCTTGAGAAATTGAGATTCAAGACAATGCTAGAAGGCTTAGAGTCGCATTATATTAATGAATTTGTGGTTACAACAACATCCAAGATGTGAAAAATGAAAAAAAAAACTGATTAAAATTTTTCTGGTCCGTGTTGGTAAGTGATAGAGAAATGTTGGTGAGCCTACCAAAATGCTGATATATTTTCAGTCCTGGTACTACTGAAAAGGGGTTAAATTTTCTTAGGAAATTGAGATTCAAGACAATACTAGAAGGCTTAGGGTCGCATTATATTGATAAATTTGTGGTCACAACAACATTCAAGATGTGGAAAATGAAAAAAACTGATCAAAATTTTTCTGGTTCGTGTTAGTAAATAGTGGAGAAATGTTTGTGAGTTGTGTTGAAATTGTTGGTAAGCATACCAAAATGCTGGTATATTTCCAATCCTGGTACTACTGAAAAGGGGTTGAATTTTCTTAGGAAATTGAGATTCAAGAAAATGCTAGAAGGCTTAGAGTCGCACTAGATTGATAAATTTGTGGTCACAACAACATTCAAGATGTGGAAAACGAAAAAAACTTATCAAAATTTTTCTGGTTCGTGTTGGTAAGTGGTGGAGAAATGTTGATGAGTTTTGCTGAAATTGTTGGTAAGCATACCAAAATGCTGGTATATTATCGACTAAGTATCTGAGAAAAGAGTTCAATCTTCTTGGGAAATTGAGATTGAGGACTATCTAGCTTAATTTTCAATTTCATGAATCTTTGCTGTTAAAGTCCATAGCTAAAACAAAAGCAAATATTTCATTCTTCAATTCCTCACATAAAAGCTTTAATAGCTAATTTATAATGTTTCTTTTTACAAACAAATTACAACCAAACTTCATACAGAGCTCCTACACTATTTGCATGCTTATCTTAGTTTAACTCTATTAACAAGACAATAGGATTCTAAGTACAAAAAAGATGAAAAATTGAACACAGGCATAATAAGCTACTATCCCAAACTACTCATTTAGGCAAGGCTTATAATACATAATTCTCTAAATCTCTATGAACTATATAATAAAATTACATCAAGGATAATAATTTTACATATTCTTTTCCCTTTCAACCCTGGGTTCCCCACCACTCGTGATAAAAACTCATGTAATTTGTTTGGCTCTTTCTGTAGGTCATTTATAGTCCTCAGACACAACTTCTCAAAAAGTCTTGAGTACAACAAAATCTGGGTCTTTCTCTTTCTGTGGTACAGCCATATCTAAGTTCAGTTGCAAATTACTTGTAGGTGCTTTGGCTCTTTTGATTTGAGCATGTACTAGTTGAACCTGAAAAAGATTTAAAACAACCATAGACAATATGGCACATAATAATGATATGAGGGAGACAAAATCTATGAACAAAGATGATTACATATTTATTAGCACAGTTTTGAGGTCTCCTATGTATACATTGGATTAGGAAAGTAGAAAGGTCCTACATATATATTTTGATAATCCAAAGAAAAAGGCTTGACCCCTAAAGGAAGAAAAACAAGAACCAAGTAATAAGGTACACAACTAAAATACCTCCACTTATTCAAAGAAAGCACTAATACATAAAACCAGACCAAGGCATCCAATAAAAATTAGCAGCAAATGACTCCTCATATAAGCAAAATAGATAACAAAGACAAGAACACCAATTCCAAGATGTGAGAGCCAATAGTATAGGATAATCGAGCACAGGATGACTAATTCCATAAAGCAAGAACTCCAAGAATGATGACAGATCCATGCTATAAGCCATTATTCTACACCAATTCATAGTTGACACATCATTCTTAATTATATGTTTGATTTCTTTATACATGCATGACTATCCATACAACTCTTCATTATCTAGTCACTAGTTCTAATGTTGTCTAGACATGACATTAATTTACATTGGTGATCATTTTTTGAAGAAGTCATTTGCAATTGTCATTAGTCTTCAAGTTTGTCAAAGACTTCGTGCTATTAGTAGATCTGTTTTGAAACTATTTTTTGGAGACATTCTGTAAATGTTGCTCACTACATATGTTACGGAGGGAAAGCAAGTAAGTAATAAAGGTGTACTTAACAAGTAAATGGTGAAAGTCAAATCAAATAACAAATAACCTATCTAAAGAGTAGAAAATAGCTTCCCCACAAGGGAATCATTGCAAGAAAAAAGGACAAATACTAGTACAAGCACTGGGTGCTTCTCTAATGATGGAAATATCAATTGCCAATGATAAATTTGAAGTATAATTTGTCATGCCACAAGTATATTCCACCAACTCTAAAAGACAGAATAAAAAATTCAAAGAACTTCATCACCAAAAATTATGAGCTCAATTGTTATCCCATTACAAGATATTCTCAAGCAACATATAAGCTAGACCAACCTAAGTCATGAAATACATCTCCTTGTGCATCCTTTCATTTCTTTCCCTATTTCAGTGGTCACATTTGAGGCATGTTTATCATGAAACAATTAGATAATACATATTAGTCATATGACATAAACCTATAATGGTAAGCTTGTCATGATGATATGGGTGTCTCTATGTTTGTGAATAAATGTGAGAAAGATAAGGAGTTTTCTAAAATGCTTGTCATGTTTCTCTGTACAAGATTCTAGAGTTTCAACAAAACAATTGGAGTTTCAAAGAAACAAATGAAGCCAGAATGATGAAATACAAAAATTCCACATAATATCTTATTTTATATATAAAAATTTCTCTGAAAAATAGAGCCTTCAGGCTTCAACAATAAAGTCTCGATTTTTTTAACTACTAAGGTAATAATAATAGATAGTCATAGAGGGCATTTTTTCCCAATACCTGAGTAGAAGCTTCAGCTTACCTGGGGATTTTGCTAATTGTAAGAAAGCTCAATAGCTACTGACAAATGAGCACCAAAATATTCAACTTCATTAGAAAACAAAGAAAAAATGAAAAAAAAAACTTTTTCTTCACAAAAAAAAGGAAAAGCGTTTACCTTCCTTTATAATATTTCCCTCTATGGCAAGCACGAAGTATCTAGCGGCACTTTCAATGTGTTGGAAGGGAGGGTCGTGTTACTACTGCCATTGAAGAATTGACCATGGGTTCCCACTAGAAGGTGTTCATGCTAGGAAGTAGAAACAACTCCCTGCCACCAATAAGTTCAAAGGGAGATAGGTTCAGGAGTAGGAAGGAACTGATAGGGGAGTGTTGTTTGTGATTTTAAGGTGGAGTAGGAGTGATGGGGTTGAGTATCATTGTGAGGGAAAGAGAGATTGGGATGGGAAGAGAATTCTGAAAGAGAGAGATAGTGTAGAAGTTTAGGGGTAGGGGAGAAGTTCACGGGTTTTAGTTTTTGTATTTTTATGAGTTTTTTATTAATCTTTTTAAAAGCATCAACCCACCATATGTCTTCATAGTCTATGCGCATATTAAGAAGCTCCCCCTCCGTACGTATGCGTCGAACGTATGCGTTGAATTAGTGCGTCAACATATCATTTCTGTTGGTGAATATACACTCGAACTTAATTTGTCTTTTTGTTCGAAGAAAGTCCCAAGCAGTGAGTCAGAATTGGCTGAAGCACGTAGCCCGCTAGCTAGCTGCAGCCTTCTTTTTGTCACAGCATAGCGTGAGGCAATTAAGAATCAGTGTAAAATAAGATAAAGAGTCGAGGAGTGCAACAAAAATAGCCGGCTTAATTTGATTAAAAAAAAAGCCATAATTTCTTACTCAATGGTTTATTTAGTTGTCTCAAACAAATTAAGATCTGTTGTTCTTTCAACTTCGACACAGGGGCAACACCAAAAGGACAAAGAGATTGAATAGTTTCACCAATACAGAGTTTGTTTGGCTTAAATTTTAATAGAACTGTTTTTAAAATAATTAATATTGAAAGAAGTTATTTAGAAATAATTGATTTATATTTAGGAATGAGGTTAAGAAGGGAGTTTGAAAAAATTATTTTTATTTAAAAATGATCATTTTAAATACATAATTACTAAAATGGACTTTTTTTTTTTTCTAAAGTATGTGTGGGCAGCAGTAGGTGGAGATAATAAAGAGATGGGTAAAATGGTCTTACCAATTTTTTCTTTAAAGTTCAACATCCAAAAGCTGCTGTTAGCAGCTTTAATTTGAAAGAAATTGATTGTTTTGAAGCCCATTATATTTAGTCACAACAATATTGTCATCCGAGTACAATTACTCCAACACAATTATATGGAACGCAACGGGAAGATCTTTGTAAACCAAACAACCAAATAATCTTTCGAGTAAAGTGCTTTTCTGAAAGGGAGACCTATAAAAGTAGTTTGTAATACCATACACTTATCTAATATATGTGGATGTGTGTGAGGTGTAATAAAATATGGGATAAATATATTTTATCCCATGAATTTTAGATCATATATAATTTAAACCTTGAATTTTCAAAACACTCATTTCAAATTATGTAAAAAAACCTCCTATTTTTCAAATAGTATATTATGACACTTTAACTTTTTAAATTGTGCAAAAAACACCCCAAAAATTTAAGTCATAGTAAGATGTTGAGTTGCACACAATAAAAAAGTCAGGGGGGTTAATTGCACAAATTATTCATAGACAAGAAGTTGGGTTGCACAAATTAGAAACTTCGACGGGGTTAAATGCACATAAATCTTATCTTTATTAGTTGTTAAAATTATACTAAGAGGTATTTTACACAGTCTCAAAAGTTTAAGGTGTCACGATGCACATTTTAAAAAGTCAGGGAATAAATTGTACATGACCTAAAATTCAAGGGATAAAATACATTTATCCCTAAAAATATTATATAATGGATGGGTCTAAGGTTGTCTCCGAGACCCTTAAATGGGAGGCTCTATGTTCAACCTCCATTTTTCTTCTTCCCCAAATCTCCAAGAAAAAATTTATAGTTTTAATATCTTTGTAAATAATAATAATAATGACATTATATATTTATGTTAAAGAGTCATATTTTGCGTCCCTGATGAATGCCTAGAGAACTAAATAATCTTTTAAGGGTACGTTTGTTTTAACTTTTGGGAAAAGTATTTTGAAAGGAATTGAAGTTGAAGAATTATTTTAAGAAAATTCTAGTTGATTAAATTGATTTCTGTTTGGACATGTTAGGGCTAAGTGAAAGTACTATATTACTAGGTCAAACACCATATTTTGACAAAAAATCTTAAAGTAATGAGTCATGACTTCTCCCATATTATATACTTTATTCCAATAATTTCCCGCTTAAGTATCAGACTCACCACATTTCTCTCCTACCAAATAAAAGAAGATACAGCCAACGGGTTAAGTGAGAATACTATATCATCAAGCTAGACACCATATATTGATCCAAAATGTTAAGGCAATAAGTCATGACTCTTTTCATAATATATATTACTCATTTAGTCCATTCTCAATATGGGGCTTCATTTCTCATGCTTAGTTCCAACAGGAAATTATATTTGAAAGATAAGTTCAAAATGATTGTTTTTGTTTGAATGTGAAGCAAAATTACTTTTATCGAAGAAATTACCAAAAAAAGGATATAACATAATATAATTTTAAAATGAATGGGTGAGTGTGCGGATGTTAACACAGGATTAATAGTAAAATTTCATCTCAAAAGTACTTCTTTCAAAATGAAAAATAACTCTACTTCTCTTCAAAGTCATTTTAGTTACTACAAAAGTAATTTTATTGACTGAAGAAAAAAAAAAAAAGCCAAATGAGTATTTTTCTATACAGTCTCTCGTTCTCTCTGTCTCCGTTTTTTTTTTTTTTAATTTTTGTGAAATATACAGTCTCGTTTTCAATTGGATGGAATTACGTTTGTAAAGTGATAACGATAAATAAAACAGCTCCAAATCATCCGTAATTACCATGATATTTACTTAAAAAAAGTAAGCCGCGTTCTTTATATCCATTCAACTTAATTATTAAATGGATAAACACACTTTTTTTACGTCCGATCTTGAGTTCAAATCTTATGAATATAAGAAGATAGTGTCGAGAGAATTTTATCTCTATAATGGACCAAGTTAACTCAAATTAGTTAAAGTTTAATAAACTTTAAATATTAATAATTTTAAAAAATCAATTCAATTATCAAATTAAATAAGAATATATGGACTCCCTTTTGAGATAGGTACATACTCTTGACTTTTCAGTTACTCATCTGAATTCGACCAAAAAAATAACACTCATCCGAAGAAAAAAAAATGTACCTATTTGTTTGAGAATTGAATGAAATGAATATAAAATGCTTGTACAAGTTTTGTCCTTTTTTTTCCAGTGAAAATTGTAGGTGGATTTGACATCAGACATCTCACCAAGTACATGTCACAGCTCCGGAGCTTTGCAAACACTTATATAAAATTTATGAAATCGCCTGTTAAAGAAATCCTCATAGCAGTAAGGGGAATCGAACTCGTGTTACTGTGGAATATAAATATTATATTATCCTTTGAAATAATGAAAGCCGTTTCTTTCTTAATTGTCTGAATTGCAAAATGTGAAAACAGTTGGGCCAGCCTTTTTCTTAACAAATTTGTCTTCCACTTTTTGGGCTGCGTTCCCAGTCCTGCATTAATAAAAGCAAAAAATCAAATAGATTTGGGCTTTATTGCTTCCGGGCTTAAGAAGCTGAAGTTGCTATTTTGTTGGAAGCTTGAAATTTGTTGTCCTACAAGTAATTAACCTGCTAAGTGAGTAAATATTACCCATTTTTTGACCAAAACAAATTATTGTTTTAAGTTATGTTTTATAATGCACAATATGTTTTATGAATAAATATTAAATACCAGAAAATGGTTTTTACCTAAAAACATATGATAATTTTTTTATTTCAAACACTTATTTTGTATTCAAGTAAGGAACCTTACTTTGAAAGGACAATTTAAGATTCAAGACGAGATTTATAACTAGAAAAATGTTAGACAGTCCGAAATTGTGTTAAAATTTTGTATACAAAATGATGTGTTATAATTGTTAACATTGAGATACATTAGTGGATTATATCACTTTATTTCATTCAACAATCATTATGATTTCTATCAAAGGTTGTATGTATTTTTCTAGATGTACAACATTACTCTTATAATTGAATATTGTTAGTCGAATTTGTGTTAGGAGGGAGAACCTGATAGGAGAAGATTCAAACAACCGATTAAATGAGAATACCATTTAAATGGGCAAACATCCCATATTGATCTGCAACATTAATACAATAAATAAGATGCTCCCTTATAATATACTCTTCTTAGAAAATCCTTATTATTATTATTGTTGTTGGTGCTGCTGCAGCACTTTGGTTGTGGTGGTGATGGTAATGGTGTCTCTTGTGCATGCTCAAATAAGGAATAATGTGGTTGCACCAAAATGGCATTTCTGGAAGCCTTGTCCTTGAAAACACATTACGCCAATCTAGTATAATGTACAAACCTTAGGCATGCAAGAAGGTGCTTCACTTCACTTCTTTTTTTTTTTTTCAGTTAATCTTCATTTTAGTTTTTAAATTTACATTTGTAATTTTTTTTATTTTTTAATTTTTAAAATAAGTTAAATTAGTATTGATATTGCAAAACATAAGTCAAGTCAATTAGTCCTCCATTCCATGTGTAAATTGTTAAGTGATACATTGATATATCATGTGTCATATGAAGCATAGTAAAAGAATAATCAAATGACTCATTTTACATAATTTTTTATACAAAATAAAGTTATTTTAAACTTAATTCTACTTCAGATGATATAAAGTATATCAAAGTATTACTTAACATTACTTATGTTTTGTAATGTTAGGGATTAATTTATCTTATTTTAAAAATTAGATATTAAAATGATTCATGGATATTAGGGATTAAAATGAATATTAATTCTTTTTATTTATTAATAAAAATTTAAGTGAATTTAGTACCGGTCATTTCACTAAGCTCTTTGAGTACTTACTGAGTTCTTATGTAATTACTTACAAATAAAAATTCCACATCAATCAATAGAAATCAAACCCATATTTTTTATAGAATATAGACCGACTCCTTATCCGCCTGCTTCACCTCCAATTTGGCGAGCTTCACCTCACTAATGAGAAGGCTCCAAGTTAAATTTGTATTGATCATATTTTATTCGTATATTTTGTTTCTTTACATGAATTCGTAATGAAAGTGTCTGCATCACTCTTCTGTCACATCTTCTTTAACAGGATAGCGGTGCCCATAAACGCACGAGTCTATAGTTTGTCTTCTATTCCACTATGTGCACAAAATACATGAACCAAGAAGAAATCATGGAGTCTTCTATAACCAACCCAACCCAAACCTCAAGCAGCTAATAATTAATGAACAAAATGTTGCTACCATCAATATTGCTAAGTGCTAACAATCCGCCAAGAGCTTATGCAACGAATAATGCTTAATAATACGAAATCTGCATTCCAAAAATTTTTATCAGCTTTTGATTGAAGTAGATCATTCCTTCACACATCTTTTATCTATCCCATGCTTTTTGTCATTCTTTTTTTCTTTCTTATGATTGACAACAGACATGCTTATTATCCGTTTCATACAGTGTTTCTCTGATTGAGAAGCAGAAAAAATAAAAAATCATATAAAGGGCCTTGCTCTTCCATTCGGAAATGGAATTCACAAACCATTGTGACTTAAATTTGAAAAATGTTATTTATACTTGGGATATTGTGATAATTTATATTTTATTTATTATTAAATATGATTTGAATTTCATTTAAATTAGAATTTATACCTCATTCAAGTGTGGATCCCATTTAAATTAGAATTTATACCTGATTCAATTATGAACAAAATATAAATTATCATAATATCTAATACATTATAGGTATAAATAATATTACTCTTAAATCCTCAATTGCTAGTTTGGATTAGTGAACGCCGGATACTGTTGAAATATATTTGTTGCCCCTATTGGGACTAACAAGACAACGATCATGAGATGAAGGTCGTCTTCTACAGCCAAATGTAGTGATCACGTTTCCCTGTGAGGGCACACAATTCAATAACGCGACCTTTTTATCCTGTGCTCATTTTCCCGTCTGACGTACGCTCTTACGCACATAGACGGGGAACCAAAAACCAATAACGCCACCTTTTTATCCTCTAATAATATTTAATATAAAATAAAATTATATGACTTATTATTAGATATAATATATGGTGTCTATTTATTTTACTCAATTATCAAATTTAATAATAATAAAATATATAATATATATTTATTATATAATTTAATTATACATCTACCACAACTTTTTATACATGCTATGCTCATTTTCCCGTGTGATGTATACTCTTGCACATATAAAGCCGCGTACTCTCTTCAAATGTCCCATATCGATGCTGCTCTTCATAGCAATCTTGAATTAAAATATTTCCCTATATTTATGATAAAAGATATTATCTTAATATATGAAAAATAAAAATTTAATTAATATATTTATTTTATTATTATTAAATATAATAATAAAAAATAAGTATCCCAATTAAATATTTATTTTTAGGTATTGAAATAAGAATGATATTTTATCTTTAGCCATGCTAGTTATGTAGGATTTAGGAGGTTAAGATTAGAAAACGATATGATTTTATTAAAAATAATTTAAAATTAATTATTATGTTCAAAATATTAAAATCTTGTTTGAAATTATTAAAATAAATATTAAATTGATTAGATTTATATTTAAGTTCTAAAATCAAACCAATTAAATAATATCCTATCAAATTTGATAAGATTTTAAAAAGAGTTCAATTTTTATATACTGACAATATAAAATCAGTGCATAAAAATTATACTCTTTTAAAAATAAAAAGTTAAAAAAATCCTATCTATTTACAAATGCCATCATTTTTTATTATTTTTAAGATCTAAATATATTATTTAATTTATAAATTAAACTATTTTTATTTCCTTTTATCATTCTCAACACTCTCTAAGGGCAAAGATAGAAATAGAAAGTTTATTCAAGATACTGAAAGATGTCCTTAGAGCATCGGTTGCTAGGTTAGCAACACCCATGAAAATATTCTCATAAGTTTTTCAAAAACTTAATGATATGATCCACTTTCTCCATTGTAGATATCTCAACTGTCCAAAACCAAAAAGCACATATTAAAAAACTAATGAACGAATATTGATAATAATGTAAAAGTGAATTAATTGATAAGATTGCTCATATTTAATATGATTATACTCTTAAAAAGAAATAGATATGGTGAGGGATTTAGATAGTATGCATGAGATTTTAGATTCAAACCTTATTGCCTCCAATATAATTTTTGAAGCACAAAAAAAAAATAGAAATAGATAAAATACACTTAATGATAATGATGACAGAACTGGTAAATAAAAATTAATGATTTTTTAATTTGATAAATCAACTGATGAGTCAACACAAAAATAAAAATAAAATGCACGGTTGAAATGCAACGGATGGATGGAGTACTAATTAATCCGAGAGCTAATGAGTACCTCATTTTATTCCAACAACTAATTAATTGTGACAAATTAGTATTGAGCTCTTCAGCATTTTTAAATTCATTTTCAAAACATTAGCCATCCCACTTGCCTCTTTTGGTTCTATATAAATCGTAGCTGGCCTTTGCTCTCCCAAGAAACAATCCATTTTTGCATACAAGAGTAATAAGTAGACTAAACACGATTTGCAGGTAGAAGGAGAGGAAGATGGATCTTGGAACCTATGGCCATCCCACACCAGCAGTGAGAAAGATTGATTCGTACTATGATGTGCCAGAAGGAGTGGACATTCGGGGAAGATACGATGAAGAGTTTGCAAAGATTCTCACAAAGGATGCTTTGAAATTCGTTGCTGACCTTCAACGTGAGTTCAGGAACCATATAAGGTATGCTTTAGAGTGCAGAAAAGAAGCAAAGAGGAGGTACAATGAAGGTGCTCTACCAGGGTTTGATCCAGCCACCAGGTACATAAGGGAAGGAGAGTGGGTGTGTGCACCTGTTCCACCAGCTGTTGCTGATAGGAAGGTGGAGATCACAGGCCCTGTTGAGAGAAAGATGATCATCAATGCTCTCAACTGTGGAGCTAAAGTCTTTATGGTTAGTACTAAGCACATGATAAATGTTTTTTTTTAACCCATAGTATATGTACGGTAATCCGTATAAAGGATAATGTATTTTAACACCCAAATTTCTTAAACACTCAAACACCTCATTCACAATATACATGGATCCCATCACTTACTTTTTTTTTTTTTTCCAACTTATTTTCTTTCGGTCACTCCTTTTCATATCATATGGGATCTATACATGTGAGTGTTAAAATAGAATTATTCTATGTATAAATTGCATATTTAAGTGACTGAAAGTAAGTATAGAACTTATGTATGGAGGTGAAAGAGGTATTGCGCATAGTGAGAGACACGTTGTTTGTTGTGAAATGTGATATTCAAAGAGAATTGTTATTGGTACATTTGAAAACAGACATCTTGTAGATATAATAGCGAAAGACATGAGCTCTTTAGTTTTATCTCTGGACATAAGTCATCATCAAAGATTTTGTATCTTTAGCTTTCTACAGTATGTATAGGGTGTCCCTTTTAGATATTCAAACAACATTTCTCAATTCAAATAACACCACTCCATCTACATATAGATGATGGGGTTGGTTTGATTTGGTTAGTTCTCCAACCAAAACACTGATAAGTTGCTGTTTTCTTTTTTTGTTTTTTTCCAAAATCTATTTTTAGGCTGATTTTGAAGATGCACTCTCACCCAGCTGGGAGAATCTGATGAGGGGCCAAGTGAACCTGAAGGATGCTGTGGCCGGAACTATAAGCTTCCATGACAAAGGCAGGAACAGGGATTACAAGCTCAATGATCAGACGGCAAAGCTTTTTGTCAGAACAAGAGGCTGGCACCTACCCGAGGCCCACATCCTGATTGATGGTGAACCTGCAACTGGCTGCCTTGTTGATTTTGGCCTCTACTTCTACCACAATCATGCAACATTCCGCCGTACTCAAGGTGCTGGGTTTGGCCCTTTCTTCTATCTTCCAAAAATGGAGCACTCAAGGTAAGCACTAAGCTGTCATAACTCATTAAGAGATAAGGAACAAAGCTAGCTAATCACTCTAGTTGGAAATAACTGTCCAATCTTAAAATTTTATACATTTCCTGATATACCCATTGTTAAGTGAAAAATGAGAGTAATAATTGACCGTAAGGGTAGTATTATAAAATATATCTAAATTTTATTAACATTGAGACAATAATTATTTTATTTCTTTAAACATTTAAAACTGGACAGTTCTTTTTAGCTAGAAGGAGTAAAAATAATAGGTGTCACCCAAAGCTAGAAATTTTATGTTTTGGAGTTTATGTGCAATGCAACTAGAGTGATGTTATTTCTACAGCACTTTTCAACATCAAATACAACACCTTTCATGTATAAATATACACAACACCCTTTTCTCCTGAATACATGTATAACTCTATACTCACTCATACTTATATCCACGTACTTTGTAATACTATAACCATATATAACGGCTTCAAATAATATTTCCCATGCAACTACACAAGTAACTTGTGACTGACAGGGAGGCTAAGATTTGGAACAACGTGTTTGAGAGGGCAGAGAGGATAGCAGGCATAGAAAGAGGAAGCATCAGGGCCACTGTTCTGATTGAAACACTTCCTGCGGTGTTCCAAATGGATGAAATTCTGTATGAGCTGAGGGACCACTCAGTGGGCCTCAATTGTGGGCGTTGGGATTACATCTTCAGTTATGTGAAAACCTTCCAGGCTCACCCAGATCGGCTGCTACCAGACAGGGTCCAGGTTGGAATGACTCAGCACTTCATGAAGAGCTACTCCGATCTTCTCATCAGGACTTGCCACAGGCGCTGTGTCCATGCTATGGGAGGCATGGTATGTATATATAACTCGATTAACATCCTCTTATACTCATCTTTAATATGACCATGTTATGTTAAGACTTCAGGGAGTGATAGACAAAAATACTTCACATAAGTAGAATCTTTTTGAAGTTTGTCGGATCCAATAATGTTTGTGTCTAACTCTCTTCACATACATTGCCATATTCAAAATGTAGTAACTGGGTTTAAAAGTTTTTATAGTGTCATTCAATTAGAATTTTACATTTGCATTGATTTTTCGGATCGTGCGTAGAAAAATCAACCATCATGGTTGATGTACCAATACTTGATTGAATAATTGTGTAAATTTTTTTACATTATCAGTGCATAAAAATTAAATCTTTCTTATATTTATTTAATATTTCTTACTTTTAAGGAAAGGGTATATGCATGTAGTTTTTGTACAGAATGACTCTTTAAGTTCATAACAGGCAGCTCAGATTCCAATCAGAGATGATCCTGCAGCTAATGAGGCTGCACTGGATCTGGTAAGGAAGGACAAGCTAAGAGAAGTGAAGGCAGGGCATGATGGCACCTGGGCAGCACACCCTGGCCTAATTCCAGCATGCATGGAAGTTTTCAACAACAACATGGGCAATGCTCCGAATCAGATAAAGACGGCAAAACGCGATGATGCCATGAGCTTAACCGAGGAAGACCTCTTGCAGATACCTAGAGGAGTTCGTACCATGGAAGGTCTCCGCCTGAACACGAGGGTGGGTATTCAGTATGTGGCAGCTTGGCTAACTGGAGCTGGTTCAGTGCCTCTTTACAACCTCATGGAAGATGCTGCCACTGCTGAGATCAGCAGGGTGCAGAACTGGCAGTGGCTGAAGTATGGTGTGGAGTTGGATGGGGATGGACTTGGAGTGAGAGTGAGCAAAGAACTCTTTGGCAGAGTGGTTGAGGAAGAAATGGCTAGGATTGAAAGAGAGGTGGGAAAAGAGAAGTTCAAGAAGGGAATGTACAAGGAGGCTTGCAAGATCTTCACCCGGCAATGCACAGCACCAACATTGGATGATTTTCTGACCCTCGATGCCTATGATCATATAGTCATACATCAGCCGGGGGAACCATCAAGGCTTTGAACTTTGAACTCGTTCGTTATGCCTAGTAGTTCTTGGTTTGTATCGTGTCGTGTGTTATGTTAAGTCACCCTTTATCTTTTCATTACTGCATATTTATGTTAAGGGCCTAATAAGGTTCATAGCTATGTATAAAATAAAAGATAAAGTTCGTGATTGTTGCCATTTTGAATAAACATAGTGTATTGGTGATTGGTTACCGGAAGGGTACAAGTCGAAACATCAATCAAAGTTCATGTGGCTCTGCATATCAGTTTTCTGCAACCTAATTTATTAACTCCAAAAACTTTTCTCCACGTATATTTGCTTAATCATTTGGAAACACAGTAGCCTAGCCCCTAAATTCAATTGATAAATTAGATCTTACACGCGAGTATGTGATAGCTACAGCTTCAAATAACAGCATGATCATGCATTTTCTGAATTTAGTAATATTTAGAAACTAAGGGCTTGCCTCATTTGAATTTTCATTTTCTATTTTCATTTCCTATAACTTTTGTTTTCAGTATTTTGTGAAAAAAAAATGATGAAAATAGAAAATAAAATTTTATTGTTTTCACTACTTTCAATATTTCATTTAGAAAATCCTAAAAATAAAGAATATAGGAAACAGAAACAAAAATAAAAACTGAAATCAACCAGACCATAAGCATGTTCATTTGAAACCAAAGTAGATTCATTTCTCATCTAAATTCGACCCCAACGAAATTTGGAAGCATGAATGTGCTCCATTCAAGTACAGCACGCACACTTAATGCACCTTCAGCAAATTGCATATCATGAATCCTTCAGCAACAGCATCTAAAACAAATGATCGAATGACCGATTTCTCAACGGAATTCAACTATGAGTCCACGACAATCTTTGCATCGAGATGAGAGAACTCCTGGAAAAAGGCCTTGAAATGCTCATATGAGTGCTTGACATCATCAACAGCACACATTTCTCGTATGCTATGCATTGACAACTGAGGTGCACCTACATCAACTGTACGAATGCCCACGCCACTTGCAAGGATGGGACCAATGGTTGAACCACAAGGCATGTCATTACGCACCACAAAGTCCTACATCAACATATCTCGTTATAATATCCTCTCATAGTAGGCCTCAACTACTATCCTCCAGTGTTATGATAATTCAGCTGTCAAGCGAATAATTTTGCCACTGGAAGGCTGGAAATACTCTACATATACTAACAGGAAAATAGCATTTAAACCCCTTGAACTATAGGCTATGGACAATTTTCCTAACCGTGCAAACCGACCCTTCCATTAATTTTTCTATCTATTGTTAACAAAAAAAAGCACACGTTCAAGAAAGTTTAAGGTATCGAGTTGCCTATTATTTTTTAATTTAGGATATCGAGTTTTACATAACCTGAAGTTTAAGGGTACATTACACTTATTTTTTTATTAATAGTATATATAAATTTAATAAAAGGATTGAAGTACACATTTAAGAAAGTTCAAGGGTTGATGTGCACTATTTTAAAATTCTGAGGATAGAGTGCACATAGCCTATAGTTAGATAAAAGTCTATTTTTCCCTATACTAAAGAGGAGAATTGCTTTCTCCATGATTTATCTTCCTCTCAAGGAGAGGTCTGTTCCAATCTGAGAGAACAGGAATTAAGAAAAGAGAGAAATAAAAAGATAGTATTTCACTAAGCTGACCTGAATGGGAAGGTTATGTATTGATGCTATCTCCCTGAATATGAAGGACGTGACTGCATTGGTTGCATATCGTTGATTTGCATTGTGTTTAATGACAAGTCCTCCGTGTAGTTTAGGCTGATGATTTTCTTCATGTTTGTCCTAACAAGTGCAATGGCATAATTTATATTATATTGACAAAAGTTAACCCTAACTTCATATGCACATGAGAAGACATACCATGTAATTGGGGTGTAGTGCATGCGCCATATCAGCAGAAACAAGGAAGCTTTTTTGTATTGCTTTCTCGAGCATCTGAAACAAAATCAGCATAAAGAAAACTAAATAAATATAGAAAATACCATCAGAGGTGGTTATCCTATCATTAACTCTCCTTAACATTCCTCTTGTACATGCTGCAGCCAACTACTTATGGTTGATGCAATAATGCATTAGGAGAGCTGAAATAGTCACAGCCCCAGTCCTACGTAACATCTAGAATGCCATCTGTGTCAATCCTTAACAGACAGTCTAGAACAATACAGTTGCTGCAGTCCTTAGTACAAAAGCAGAAAAGATAAGATAGAAGGATTTTACCTTGGAATCTGAGCTAAAGGAATTTGTAACCCGAGATAAAGCATTTAGCATGACAGGAGAGCCAGCTCCTTGTGCAGAATCAGATCCGCATTCCTCGTGGTCAAACAAAGCCACCATTCTAACGCCAGTCTCTTCCTCAAGACTGCTTTTAGAGGATGTGGCATCTATCAATGCCTGTCAGTTAACATACGATAATAAAAAACTACTACACAATTAGGAAAAAACAAAAAGATATTTTGCACATCATGCACAGTAGCATCCTAATTTTGAAGAAGAAAGCCACATAACCTTATATTAAGTCCCAAATGCTAAAAGTCAACATGTTCTACTTTCACAGATATCCGTTTGTTAGTCAGACACATGCATCTGGTGTCATTAGTATACAAGATATTTCCATCCACTCCTTTTCCCAAAAAACCAGGACATGCCAATGGGTCTTAAGTTGATTACTGAATTTTCTATTGGAGTGGCGAACACCAAAGAAAAATTCTTTATGACTAAACCTTAGGTTGGCAGGCTTAACTCTTAAGTACCAAAAACGAGGTTAAAAAATAAAATACTAAGCCATATACCTCAGGATCATAGAGAAAACTGTCTCTAGGCATGCAAGCTGAATAGTATCTAAGCTTAAAATGTAAAAAGAAAAACAGTTGACTCCATTGCCGATCAACAATAATTACAACCAAGTGGGTTGGCTATATGGATTTGACAACACATAGGCAAAACCTCACAATTTGGAAATGAAGATGCAAAGCAGCATGATATAACTCAATTATTAAGCTCTTCAAGCCAAGGATGCATAATTACAAACAGAACTAAAACAATATCTAGGGAAACAAGCCAATTTTCTGCCCTTGTAAAAGAAGACTTAACAGAATTCCATAAATTTTTGTCATCATTCATCAGAGATAAATTGTTAATCTACAATATGACAGTATTCAGTAATCACTATATACTCCATCAGTACATAATGCAGCGCACGGAGAACAAAAGAAAACAATCGTATTTGATCTAGTGATCTCTCAGTACACACTTTTTCATAGAGAGCAGCAGATGCAAGCACACAATTATTTGGCTGTACCAGGGTAGTTGTTCCATTCTTGCATAAATTACACTGATGTTATGTTGTCCTGCTTTGTCTTCTTCACATTATATAGTGAAAATTAAGCCCATCGTTCCCTAATTTGTGCTAGCAAGTATCATTCAGAAAAGCACATTTCAAAATGAAGATTATAGTTCATATCTATACACATGAATTTGACACTTGACAAAACAATCTATGTAAAATTTACACCTTCAACGAGCAAAATGACATGCACAAGTTATCAAGCCGTCCTGAAAATATGAATTCCTTGGCAGCTCCAGCAATTACACTTGGCTGGGTATCACAAGCTTGCAATTCAAAATCGCAAATGTCATCTGGTTCACACCCAAGCTTGCTGGCAAGCAACTGGGAAAAAGAGAAAAAAAAAAAGAAAAGATAATCACCAACAGTTACATCCACAATCATCATACTTACAGGCTGTGAACCAAGTTGAGGTGTGCATGTAATTGTGAAAAAGATGCAACTGAAAACATATATCAAGAAGCTACTGTCAATTTCAAAGCCTGCTAACCTGCAGGAGAAGGGAATGGTGTTTAGAATTGCTAGTGTCAACTTTATCATTTGGCTTCTTTCCACTTTCAGAGACCACTTTATTGAGCTCTGCCTGCAAGAAAAAGCTCAAGCTCATTAGATGTATAAAAGCTGAATCCAATGACCAAAAAGAAACACTTTGCATCTGAATAAACAATAATTGTGGAAACCTATTTCTTTTGAGCTAATTACATGAAAGTCTCAATGCATATCTGTTCAAAACTATGGCACCAAAAGACAAAGATGATGTTCACAAAGATGAAATCAGGTAAGTAATTTTTTTGAAAAATATTTTAATTTTTAACTTGACCCATTAAACCTGGGTATCCCAATCATAATTATTTTCTATTCTATCCTTAACAACATCACAAAGTACCAGAAGTATGAGTGTTTAATATCCAGCAGTGAACGCACAAATTATGTTTAATTCTAGTACTACCTTCACTGATGTAGCCAAGATAGGAAGAACATGAGACTGAGTGTTGGCCTTGAATCCATCAGTATTAACATTCCTGATCAAAAAGGTTAGGTGTTGGAAACATAGTCAACAAAAAAGGAAGAAGGTGATAATCAATCAAACAGCAAGCATGCAAGCAAGCAAGCAAACATGAAAACTTTCAAAGTGTTAGATATAAAACTATTCAATTGCCTCTATCCATCAGCCTTTGGGAAATTGGTTATCAAAATCTTTCATGACCAAGTGGTTAGAAGTTCAATAAAGAAAAAGTTCACGCTCAAGTCCAAAAGAGGCATTTGCGTGAGGGGGCGTGTTAGATATAAAATCATTCATGTGCAGAAATGGTTTCATGACACAAAGAACACCTGTCCAAGTGAATAGCCAAATTAGGGATCCTCATTATTGGTTCCTCAATTCTAACAAGTCGATGCGAGTAAGAAGAAGCAGAGCCCTCTTTTCCTTTTCGAATGATCACCCTCCCGGCAACAGTCAAATCCCTATCAAACCATGTATGCCACAAGCCACCACCATAGGTTTGGACCCCAACCTGCAAATATCCACCTCTAACCACCTGCCCAAAAAAACCCACAATATCATGTTAAATTAACAAAGATGAGTAAACTTCTAAATTCATCTTTGACCAAAAAGAGAGTCAACTATCAAACACATTAGTCCCTAAGAAATGGAAGGCCACAACAAAGTCTAATAATTAAAAAACGGCAGCTATGTTAGTCCTCATAAAGACTAATGTATTCCGTGGTGAAAAGGACAAAAAAAACACTAATATCACGTTACTTTAAGAACATGGCGTGTATTTGTTTCTAGAATTAGATTAAATCCAAATTCCAAAATTACTTACCTTGGTGACGGGCTTCAGTTTGAGACAAGGGCTATCAGTATGAGCACCCACAATGTGGAACCCATTCCCAGCAACGTATCTAACCACAAAAATTAGAGAACAATGGACAGTTGGCACATTTAAATTTGTTCAAAATGGCACATAGTGATTGTAGATTTATTAGACTATTAGTAGGGAAATTAAAAATATTTCTGAAAATGGAATGGTAAGAGGTAGTAACTAGTTAAGTACCTTTTACCAATAGCAAAAGCGACGACGGTAGAGTGGTTCCTGGTGAAGAAGTATCTTTTGCCGGCTTCCAAATCCCAGGCTTCCTTTTCAGAAAGCTGCACAAAGCCAGCCTTTTCCAGCAGGCTCTTCGCCTCCTCTGAAACAAGATGAAATTATTGATCCCAATCAATCGAAAAGAGAGTGCTCTTCGTTTTAGTTTCTTACTTACCAACGGCATGAAAAGCAGTGGGAGAAGCATTGAGGAAAGAGATGAGATCGGAAACGATGGCGTAGTTATCTTGTTCCTTTGCCATGGCCTTTCCCTTGCCTTGCCTTGGAGCGAGTAATTTCTCTTTGATTCGACTTGAGAGGAGAGTGAGTGAGTGAGTGTGACTTTTATTCTTATGCAAGTGTGTGTGTGTGTGTGTGTGTTACACTTGGGAGGGGGCTGGGAATATATAGTGTGCAGCGTAGGCAGCACAGGGTAAGATTTACACCTTTGAGAAGCCGCCGGACCGAATCGAATCGAATTCCAAATGTAACCACTTCAATACATCGTACACGTTAAATTCTCCTACGCCCTTTATTCCCCTTCGTTTAAGACTTGATAAATTCCATTCACATTTACTTTCTGCAGGTTAGTGGAAAAACAACTTATATTTCTTTTAGTTGTCTAACTTATATTAATACTTTCTATGATTGCCAAATTTTAACTCTGATATTTCACCCTCAAATTTTAACTTGAATTTTGAAAAATACCCTCACCTTTAATTTTACCCCTTTTTTGGTTAACCCTCTCATAATTAAGTGTAAAAAAAAAAAAAAAAACTCAATTAAAAAAAGCTTATGTTTCACACTGAAATTAAGATTGAAACCCTGTTGCGCATCCTCAACATCGTCAGGATGGCATGGGGGAGCGTACTACTGTCCTATGGATCACTACTTGATAATGAAGATTGGGAAGATTGTGAGCGGGGTTGGAGAGTTTGGAATTTTTGGCCTATGGATGTTGCCACTTTCAGGGGTTATAAGAAGCAAAAGTGGCTAATTGGCTATCCATCGCCGGAGGCTCTTGGTTTTCCCTCTTCATCCAATTACTGTCTCTACCTACCTTGCGCTTGAGTATCATAACTAACAAGTTGTTTAGTAATGTTGGATATGATTGTATATGGCTTTGATTCATGATTTAAATTCCATTTACGAGTCCAAAACTACTCCTTCATATGAAAAACTAGTTGGTAATGAGCATGAGAAAATAAAATGAAAAGGGAAATGTAATGAAATCTTCTTTAATTTCACTTTGAAAGGATAAAACTTTTAAAAAGAAAAGTTGGGTTGAATGGATGAGATATCTATTTATACTACTCTACAAAAATAGGGGGAATTTTTCTTTTCTTTCCTTTGTTTCTCAACTAGTTTTTGTATCTATATGAAGGAAAAACAGCAACGAAAAATCAACAACTTTAGATAAAATAAGCCACTAATTGATAATCTTACTATTGTCACCATTATATGAAATTTCATTCTTTCTTCTCAGCTGTTTGGAAAACAAATCCACTTAGTCGTCCTTTGCTCTCTGTTGTCCCTCATGTCGAGTAGAGCAAGTGGGAGAAATGGGGATATAGGTCTTTTAACAATTTACAGAGAGAGAATGGGTAAGGGTTTTTTTTTATGATTTTAATAATTAAGAACCCCTTATTAATATCACAAAAATGCCACCTTTACTAACTAAGTTCCATTCGGAAGGAGTGTGAGTGTAACATAAACACTTAAAATTTGACAATGAGAGGGGATGTGAGTGTAATTTAGACAACAAAAGTGAATATGAGTTGCATTCCTATAAATCTCAATGGAAGTTCGTGTAATTTACCTTTAAGACTTTGATTTTGAGTTAGACGTAGAAGTTTATTATTTTACGTTAGAATCACTTTAAGAGGAATTATCAAATATATATCATTATTCCTCAAAAATCAATTTAAACTAAGGTGGTGTTTGTTTGAGTTTTTTAGCTTAAAATTACATTTTTCACTCAAATATCACTTTTCATTTGTTTGAATAACTTTTAAAAAATAATTAGGATTTAAAAAAAATTTAAGTCTACCTAGAACCAAACACGCACAAAGAACATAGGTGCAAATGCATGATTAAGTTATTTCACTTTTGATAAGGTTTATTTGACTTTTGATAATGTTTATTTTACTTTTGTGAATAAAAAGTAAAAACCACTTCATTGTTTAAATTAACACTTAACATGACACAGATGGTTATCTACTTAATATTATAAAAGAGCGCTATTAGCGACATCTATAATATAACACTTGTCATTCATTTAACAAATTTCTTTTTCACCAAATGGAATAAATTCATTGGGCCAATGTCCTTTGATGCTTTGATTGAACTTCTATCATAAGCTTTTCCAAAATTCAAAATGATTTGAATAAAAGAGTTTCTTTAAAAGAGTTCTTAGTATCTTACTCATATAGAAGTTTATAAGAATAACTGAGGTTGCAGCAATTAGTATTATTCAATCTATGTTTATAGTGCGAGTCTCGTGACCCCTTTTTATGGTTTTTTTTTTCTTTTATGGTTTTTTTTTTTCAATCTCATATACTCATTATCTCAGTGTTGTTTTGATTTTTTTCTTTTGGTGAATTTCTTTTTATAGCAGTAGTGTTTGAATTGTGAGGAGTACGTTAAAGCTCAAATTTTGGTTTTCTCATTGTTGCTTACACTCTTGGTAGTTTCGTAGGACTATATCATGAAAGGGAAAATCAACAAATTATATTGGTGGTGATTATTTGAGACATTTGTTTTCTTGTTTTTGCTTTGTCCATGTGTTCATAACATTTGTTTGCGTGTTCATCACGCTTTTAGGATTTGACATTTGAACAAGCTTGTAGTAATTCTTGTTTTATTCCCAGAAAAGAGAAAGATAGTATAATCAAGGAAGGACTCACAGAGTTCATATAGAGCAACCTATCTATGGAATCTTTTTCTTTAAATTCGATTTTGAAGTGAAAAAAAGCTTGCATCGGTACATTGTATCTACACAATCAGAGTATACTATTTAATGATATTTTAGATAGATCTCAGATTTGACATGAATACCTTTTGCACTTATAAATACGTGTAGTGTGTTGCAAGAATGTCCTTGTTTTGATCATTCTATCATAGTTATGTAGTTATCGTTGATTAATTTTCTAGACTTAAGACATTGGTATCAATATAATTTGCTATATTGTACCCAAGTTTTACCTGATGATTTGTACTCAAGCTTAAACAATTATTTATTAATTGATGAACATTTAAAAAAGGAACACATTTGCTACATGACAATGTATTATCTTAATCAGTGTTTTAAAATTCGGACCGGATAAGCCGATTTGACCGGCGAACCAGGTAGGTGGTAGGTCCGAGTAGCACAAAAGATTGGACAAGCAAAGGAACTGGTGCTAACCGGATTGACTCGGCAGTTTCTAGAAAAAATCAGTGACCCACGAGCCGCCAGTTCCCATGGTTCAACCATATAAGGAAGGAGAAAAAAAAGTCATCTAATGAGTCACCGGCGCTGCCTCACGAGGAAAGGAGCTGTGTTGTGCCTCTGCTTCAAATTCGCTACTATCATGTTGTGTGTGGTGAGGAGGAAAGTCACTGCCGTCGCGATGCGTAGAGTCGTGAATGAAAGCAACTACACAAGAGAGAAAGAGAGACAGAGGAAGAAGGTTGCGTGATTGAGATTTAGTTTTGGGGGAAGGGGATGGTCTATGCAGCGCTGCAAGTGTGAAAGAAAAGGGGGAGAGAGAGTGTGTTGAGGGAGGAATTAGGGTAAGCCTTAAAGTGCCTTTTATTGTAATATTTTTTGTTAAGATTGTTTTTTCTAAAGCAAGCGTACAGGGCCCATTGAAATAATGGCCTTATGCTTGGGGAGCCTCTAAAATCTAACTAGCACATTGCTCATTCAGATTAAAAAAAAAAAGTTCATGGCTTACTCTTGGATAAAAAATTAAAATAATTTATTTATATATATATATATAAGCATAAAAAGTTTTTAAAATGTGCTAAAATATTATTTATTTATGCTATTTTATTGTATATGTTTGAGTGTTAATATATTTTGATATATTTATTTAGTTGTAGTCGGTTCAACCGGTTGAACCAGTGACCCATTGACTGAGTACTTAGACTGAGTTGATTTCCGAGCCGAGTTTTAAAACTATGATCTTTAGTATAAATTGCTTGATTGATAAGGTAAGGATAGAACATTAATAGGATATGTTGCGTTAAGGTTCTTTTGTCAAATATAGGTTAGTCCAAGAATAAAATATTTTTTAATACTCAAAGTATATTAAAATTAAATTTATAAATATTATCATATATTGTTGCTTTATTTGAATTATCAGATATTATTTTAAATATTGCATTTGTTTATTACTTTAACTAGAGAAAATTACACTAACCTCCCTTGAGGTTTAGTGTAATGTCACAACCCAATTTGGGAACGTAACCAGCACGTGAGAAATCTCATTCCACATAAACCTCATACCTGCTAAGTCATACTACATACATAATTAAATTTAATTTTCCATCTTTTAAATATAAACAGCTTGCAATTTCTAACATAATCAACCTATATAAATCCATTTCATAAATCAAATATGAATCCATAACAATCATATGAAATATTCGAGTTGCTCTACACAAAATCATGAAAACCACATAATCTTAAATATATAACAAATCTGAATCATAGTAACAAAATATTATGTCATGCATAGTCCAAGATCCTGCCCGTACAACCACTAGAGCATTATATCACAAACTCAAAATACTTCATGGTAAAGTGAAGCTTACAAAGCTGAAATACTAAAGCTGCTGGGGAGAGGAGGCTAAGAAAGAGCTAAAGCAACTGTTATATCTGTAAAAGGAAGGAAAATAGAGGGTGAGTTTCATCTAAAACTCAGTGAATAGATTCTCACCCGTAACTCTCACATAAGACAACCAACAATGGTGCATAACAAGGTAATAAAGATGCATCAACTATAAAACAACATTGATATTTAAATACATAATATTTCCCAAAAACATAATTCATATAAATCATGAAAACCAGTAAACTATTAGAGAATAGGAATCTTCGAATCTGTATATAGCATGATAATATAATACATAGATATACTTCGAACTCTGAGAGGCACCTAACAAAGTCTCATATTAGACACCTAACTAGATTCTATTCTCTGAATACTCTGACAGGACGAAATTGTTTTCTATCGGACAACTTTGTACTAAGGTTAGCGATTCTATTGTTTGCTCTCTATAGTTACCATATAAACTAAAAGCTTGAGATTTATAAGTTTTCATATAAACTCCCTATATAAGCTCTAACTTTGAACTTGTAAGAAAAATTTCATGAATATAAAGTTCGAATAAAATACTAAGCATGCATAACGTCATTAATAAATCATATGTTTAATCGTAAACACTTGATAAATCATTTAAACAACAAATCATGGTCCCATGAATTTTCAAACACATTTCATGATAACTTGGTAACCATAAAATCCCAAATCTTGACATAAATTCATAATAATCCATACTTGTCATGAGACAATTTCCAAAACCATGTTCTTTTACCATAGGATTAGAATATAACTCTAGTAATGAAAATAAAAACCACAGGAATGAATTTATTCATCTTGAGGGAAGGAACTAGTGGTGACAACACTAAAGGAGTTTCGTGGAGCAAGGATAGTACTAACATATACCATGGAAACAAAAGAGAACCCATGAGAATTTATAACACCTTAAAATAACTCTATGGATATTGGGAAAGTACCCGAATTTGACAACAACTAAGAACATAAACACCTCAAACTCTTAAGCATGGAAGAAAGGAGAGAAAGAGAGCACAAAGTATCAAATATCTCTTTCATTGAAGCTTGAAGAGGGTAGGATTGAGAGATAATGAGAGTGAAATTGTGGAAGAAGGTTGAGAGTGCATTTTTGTGGAGCAAAGCTCGTATAGGAAAGGTACTGCTATATAAATGGTTAAGGGTCATTTAAACGAAATTACGTTGGTTTGGACTTGTTTTGATACTGAGGGTACCGATAGAGCTGTATTAGATATCATGACAGCTATAGTGGTCCCACCACCATTATAGCGGTCTCAGATATGCTTTTTTTTGCATTTTTCATGTCTTTAAGCATCGGGGCCTGCCCGACAACAAGGGTAAGTCTCAGGGGACCCTAAGGTTGAACTAAACTTATCTAGAGACATGTGGACCTAGGGTATCACGTGTAATTACACTCAACACTCTTTTTTTTTAAAAAAAAAAATTATCACTACCCTTCCCCGATATTCACTTAAATTGCAATAACCTCCCCTATAAATTCTAGTTCATTAATTTAGATGACAAAAAAGGATAACATAAGACATATATATAATAGTTTAATTTTGATGTATTAATAATGTAAAATTATTTTATACTATTATCTAATTAAAATATTTTGTTTGGATGGCCTTTCAAGTAATTAGTGTAAAAGTCAACTATCATAGATTATGTGGCAATACATAATTAAATAATTATATAAAACTTTTTACATTGTTAGTGCATAGTAATTAAATCATATTAATGGTAAAACTATAATATTTTAGCAATATTTAACATATTAATTGAATAAAATACCGTTTTAGCACATGAAAATGAAATTTATAGTTATAATTTATGATAAAACATATATTTTAGTTAATATATATGCCAAGCATTGTCAAAATATTATATTTTTATCACTGATAATTATGTGTATGTTATCTTTTTTGTCATATAAATTAATGAATTAATATTTATATGGGAGATTAGTGTAATTTTATAAAATAGAGTTGCTGAGTGTAATTACAGTAAATCTTATGGGGTTGAATGCAAATTACTCGTTTCAATTAAGCCCCTATATTATGTAAACATTTTCAATTAAATCCTTAAATATATATAACTTTTAAGGATTTAATTGAAATTTTTTACACAATACAAGGACATAATTAAATTTTTTTATAAATTATAGAGACTTAATTATAAATTATTAAATCATATAAATTTGATTAAAATTTTATTTATATAGTATAAAGTTCTAATTATAAATTTTTAAAGTATTATAAGATTTAATTGAAAATTCAGTAAAAGTGACGTCTAAGTAATTAATACAGTGTACAAAGCGATGTTACGCGTAGAATCCACCGACTGCGACTAGTGGCAGGTACGAATTGCCGATTGAGCCGCCTTCATGCCCGTTGATGAATAGATGATGGGCGAGATATTTTAATATTTAAAGGTCCAAAACCCAATCGAGAACAGAAAACGCGTCAACGATTTGGAAACAACCCATTTCAAGGCGGCTACCTGCTTGGCTTGGCTTATTCTCTGCCTTCGATCCGATCCGATCCGATCCATCGCGTTCTTCCACAGATCTTTGCATATCATTGCTCCTTTCGTTCTCTCTCGCCGCCGGTAAGGCCATTCGAAACCTCTGAAATATTCATCGACTCAACCGGCCACCATCTAGGGTTTTGTTCCCTCCTCCAATTCCCTTATCATTCTCCCGATTCTCTGATCTCTGATTTGATTGCTTATTTTTATTTTGTTCTATTTGATATTTTGTTTTTTTTTTCCCCCCAAATTGATACAATTCACTGCGTTGTCTGTATTGAGGAAAGAAGTAAAGAAAGAAGAAGGAACAAAAAAACTATAATTAAATCTTTCCTGCTCTTGATTGTGGGTTCTTGATTAGGGTTTCGTGAATTATTGAAAAATCGAATCGAATATTGATACTATTTTTGGGGGCTTAGGGTTTTGAAATTTGGGGTTTTTTTACTGGGGGGATTGGATACATCTTTTCCTCGATTACTTGATTTCTGATTTCGAGGACTTGTGCTTGACAATCACATGGCGGCAGGGCGAAAAGGTGTTCTGAGGAGAAGAGAATCTTACGAATACAGTTCCGTCAAGGAGCTTGATCACTGTAAGAATGGTTCTCTACAGAATAGGAATAGGGTTCATGGTGAAAAAGAGGAGAGAGAGCAAGGTGAGGTGTATGTTCAACGTGAGGCTTATGCACGTGTCTCATGTGATGATGGGGATGAAGGCTTTCCACCACCAGAGAAGAGAAGAAAGTTTTCTCCAATTGTGTGGGACCTGCCAGAGAAGGAAAGAAGAGCCTGTTCCCAGAATAGGGTCATGCAGGTTGCTGATGTGTCCGTGAATAAGGAAGAATCTAGTCCATCTCCGCAAAGAATTCATGTAGATGATGGTGTTTTGCATGGGGATATTGCCAGGGTGCCTCCACCAAATTCCCCTTATGTTTTTGCTTCAGGGGACAATAATCAAGAGGCGGATGAAGAGAACAATGGGCGAGGATGGAACATCAAAATGTCTAGATGGGCTTCCATGGGTGCTGATGATGAATACAAGCATGGCAAAGCGTGCTCAAGTCCTGAAACTGGTGAATTCCGGAGAGAATGTTCAGAAAGCACAATCACTAGATCAACAGGAAGCAGTGGAAGAGATCATTATTTGGGTAGCTCTGCTGATGATTCCGATTCTGAAAAGGAGTTCCGTGCTGACTCCATGGATGATGGTGAGGAACAAAGTGATGTTAGTGATTCTCCATCAGATTCAGATGAAAGCGGTGGTGTAATGCATGGGCACAGAAATATAAACATGCTTCAGGGTTGCAGAAGTGTGTGTGAGTTTGAGATGATTAAGAAAATAAATGAAGGGACTTATGGTGTTGTCTACAAGGCTAGGGATAAGAAGACTGGGGAAATAGTAGCATTAAAGAAGGTGAAGATGAACATAGAAAAGGATGGGTTTCCAATGTCATCCTTGAGGGAAATAAACATTCTCTTGTCTTTCAACCATCCTTCCATTGTTGATGTTAAAGAAGTCGTTGTGGATAATTATGATGGTACTTTTATGGTGATGGAGTACATGGAACATGACCTCAAGGGGCTCATGGAGGCAAAGAAGCAGCCCTTCAGTATAGGTGAAATAAAATCCTTGATGCTGCAACTTCTTGAAGGTGTCAAGTATCTCCATGATAATTGGGTTCTCCATAGGGACTTGAAGACATCAAACATTCTGCTGAACAATGAAGGGGAGCTGAAAATATGTGACTTTGGGTTGTCACGGCAGTTTGGAAGCCCACTGAAGCCATATACTCCTATTGTGGTCACACTATGGTACAGGTGAGTAGCATTATACTGTTATACCGTATAGTTTTCATATGATTTCTCAGTTATATAGAGAAATGGTAGATATGATAAACTTATGGATGGTATTGGTACTCTGCAGGGCGCCTGAACTTTTGTTAGGCGCTAAAGAATATTCAACAGCAATTGACATGTGGTCAGTGGGTTGCATAATGGCCGAATTAGTTGCTAAGGAACCTCTGTTCAAGGGTAAAACAGAACTCGAACAACTTGATAAGGTTAATACTATTCTACTCACTTGGATATAACCTTTTGTTTTTTCAACTATTGTCTGTCTTGTGTGAGAATCCTAGTGACAGGTTCTTCCTTTATCATCTATCTGCAGATCTTTAGGACCCTGGGTACACCCAATGAGAAAATTTGGCCAGGATTATCCAAATTACCTGGTTCTAAAGCAAACTTTGTTAAGCAACCGTAAGTTTACCTTCTATCTATCCGCTTTAAGAAGGGTGTTATATTATGGATGATGATACTGTTTCTTTTCCTAGCTTGAATTTAATTGTTGCTATTTCAGGTATAATATGCTAAGGAAGAAATTTCCAGCTGCATCTTTCACAGGTTCAACAGTTCTTTCTGAGCTGGGATTTGACTTGTTGAAGAAGCTTCTAACATACGACCCTGAAAAGGTAGCATTATGTTGTTCACGGAATTAGTTCTGATTGGCCTTCCGTGATTTGAAACTGAATGACTTGACTGACAAAACTGTTTTCTTTCCCCTTCAGAGGATAACTGCAGAAGATGCTCTCCTTCATGATTGGTTCCACGAAGCTCCCCTTCCAAAATCTGATTTCAAGCCTATTTTTCCTTCTTGGTGTGGCTAGGCTAGGCACTTTTGCTGGATGCACGAAAAACCAAGAACAATGCTGTTTTTATTGTCATTGTTTCTAACTAGGTCTTACCAAGTTAGTCATCATATCCAAAGGAGGATGATTTGATTGCAAGGGACAGTTGGAGGGACTTAATTAGGCGCTATTTTCTTATAACTTAGAAGCGGCAGATTGATTTGTAGCGGCCTGAGGTGGTGTGGCATTATACCTGCTATTTTCTTTTTACTGAAGTTCAGTGTATTCCATCTGCAGGTGTTGCTTTCGAACAAAGATGTAAATATTTTTTAGGATAAACACGATTAGTTTCTTGATATGGTAATGTTCCTAACTATACTTTTGGCCACCCTGTCCTGAACCTAATTCTTCCCAAGGCGGTAGAGGCGAATATCCACAAGTATTTAATAGTTAAAATGAATTTTTATAATTGCTAAAATGCTTGAATAAATGAATTTTGACTGTACATATCGCATTTTTTCAATGATAATTTAAACTACTAAGGAAATTACAGATGTCAAACAAAACATTATATTTCAGAATGAACGTTAATAATATTTTGGTGCTAATTTTGTCGATTTTTAAAGCAGAACATCAATGTAAAGATACTTGGATTCAGGACGACGACCTCGACTTTAGTTTTCGTTGTACGCAATTTCAATTTTTGGTGGAGGGGCTTGTGGGTTGAATGGGTTCCAATTTCGCAAGACGAATAGTAAACGATTGATGTAGTGACCACGATTGCAGCCAAATTGCCTTCGGTCCGGTCCTCATTTACGAGGTATATAAAAAATCAGACCAAATATGGTAACTATTTTCACTCTTGGAATGACTTTATAATCTTACGCCCTAGCATCTTTTACGGGGCATTTAGAAATTTTTAATAATATGAAATTGAATTGAATTATGTTAGGAATTGAATTCTACCAGTAATTTAATTGAATTATGATATTTGAAATAAATCGGTAAATTAAGGAATTGAATTCAATTTTTTAATTTAAAATAGGTCTAAAAAACAGTTCATTTAATTATTTTTTACTTTTTTATCCTTTATTAATAGATTAGAAATAAACCATTATAATTAAGTAAGGTTATTTTAATATTTTCATCTGTTGAAATTTAATTCCCATACTAAATTACACCCCTTTGACTCTAATTTAAATTCCTTAGTTTTGTTATATTTCAATTCCTATAGGTTTTCAATTTTTTTCTCTTAAATTGCTTACAAAGCATAAATTCAATTCAATTCTCTGATAAAATTAAATTTCAAAGTTTCCAAACGGTCTGATAGTTATCTGACAGAAGTTACTATTGAGTAAATTATGCTCAATCAGACGTTTGATGATTAGTTAAAATCTCAAAGTGTAACTGTCAGAAAATATATGAAAAAAAAAAAAACCGAAGTGTCAATTAATCTGCAGAAACCAGCATTATTCTTTATTTTCTCAACCAACATCTTTCACCTTTTACCATTTATTTAACTAACCAACTGGACCAAGCATTCTGTAAGCTATCCCAAACAGTTTCAATGAATAATATCTTCGAAAGGGCACAGAATCACCAGAAAAGGTCAAGGCATCTATGCAAAAGTTACCTGTAACAAAATTCGAATTCAATTGACATTTTTATTTCACCAAAGTAACTCTTCAAATTTGAGTATGAGAAAAGCCGGTATTTGCAGCAAAGCCGCACGGTCAGATTCAGAACAAACTAGAATACAAATAGAAAAATCAGTTTTTTCATTTCTTCTGTTGAAAAAGAACAATTGCAGTTCAAGCTAGAGAAGCCAAAGAAAACTCTATGAAGACAGCACCTTCTCGACCTCTGCCGTCACCTCTTTGGGAGGTTTCTCAGCATGAAGATTAGCAACAATGCCCTTCTTTGTATAGTAATCAATAACCTGCATGTACAACGCAAAAGGCCATGAAAGATAGTTAAACATGGACAGTAAACTTTTATGTTCCAAATGGAAGACAGAACAAGAGACAGTTAGAGAAGGATTCAGAATCATACTGGTTCAGTTTGCTTATGAAATCCATCCAGCCTTGACTTAAGAACAGCTGCAGTGTCATCCTTGCGCTGGATAAGAGGTTCACCAGTAACCTGAGGAGAACAAAATTAACAATGAATGTGGTAAGGTGTGACACTACTAGCCTTACTTGGCTTAAAGCAATAAGTGTTCTGGTGCTCTTTTGAGGCTTATGACATCCCATTCACCTTAGGATATGATAACTTCAACTTTCCCTAGACCTTTGTTCACATTAGCATGGCCAGTAACTAAAACCAGCAGTGCCCTCAAAACCAGATCCATTTCACAGTAGAAGAATTGGAAGTGTTGCGTTTCATTATTCAGAATTTTTTTTCAGTTCTTAATGACACCAAAAAGTCCCTATAAACATAAATCATGCCTAGGCTACTAACATTTTGTAGGATCAAAAAGGAAAAGAGTTATAAAAATACGCAGGCTTACATCATCAACCCCAGGAATCTTGGGAGGAGCAAATTTTGTATGGTAGGTTCTGCCACTGGATGGATGTATCCAACGACCAGTAATCCTCTCCTCAAGGATTGTGTCATCAATTGCAAAATTGAGCACCTTGTCAACTTTAACTCCCTGCTTTTCCAGCATTTCATCAAGCTGCAAAGAAAGAAAAGGCAGGTTCATATCATGCAAATGAAAAGTAACAAGTGCCAAACTGCCAATAATTAGTTTTGTTTTTATATGCACAATCCAATATTACAACAAAAAAGTAGCTCACACGTTGAACAATGTAATACCTTCTGTGCTTGGACCACAGTTCTTGGAAAACCATCAAGTATGAAACCTTTCTGACATGATGGTTTCTTCATTGCTTCATCTATGATGCCAACAACTAAATCATCCGAAACAAGTTCTCCCTGAAAATTTTGAGCCATGTCATATTAGTGATCTCTTCAATCTTCATAAAGTGCAGAGTAAAACAGCAAAACCACAGGGGTCAAAAAGGTATAAAAGACCTTACCTTATTCATTGCTTCTTTAGCCTTAATGCCAAGAGGGGTTTTAGCAGCTACAGCAGCTCTTAACATATCCCCAGTGGCTAAGTGGCACAAGCAGTACTCATCCTTTATGATTGGTGACTGGGTGCCTTTTCCAGAACCAGGTGGACCTGCATTAACAAAATTTCTAGCTTACACTCTACTTCGATTTCAAAATCTATTTCAACTGTATATTAATCTTGAATGCTCTAACCAGGTCAACTAAGCAGAATAACTGTATCTTAACACCACAATAACTTGTTCAGTAATTGGAACAATGGTCTGAGATACACAGAAGATATAAAAAATGGTAGTTGAAGTGCAGTACAAACGAATAGTATAAATCTTAAAGTTGCTCACCATTTGCAAAGAAGCAGTCACGGTGGCAAAATGCCTTTGGGTTTGATGTGGTTCGGGTTTGAATGAAGAATAAATTCAATTAGATTGGTTTGTTTTGGATTTTGATATTAATTTTTTTCCAACAAATTTGAACCAAACTGATCCAATCAAGAGTGAGTTGGTTTGGTTTGGTTTGAGTCATCAAGTAAAAGTAAAAAATAAAGGATTGTGTGTGGTTTTTTTTATAAACTTTTTATCCTTACAACAACTAACAATAGTGTACAGCTTAATTATGATATACTGAATGACGGGGCAAAGTTGTCAATGGCGGCTCATGGTAGTAGACCAAAAATCTGCCTTTTATGCCTGCCATAAGACTGCCATAATGTACAAATCTTCTCATGGCTGGGGGGCCAAAATCCGCCACGCCATGGCGGCCATTTGACAACACTATGATGGTGTGAATAAATAAATTCCTTCAATAGATGCAAACAAAGAAGACAAAAAGGGACTCCATTACTGCAAACTTTAGTACAAAACTTTGAAAACTAAAATAAATAAAAAAATAGTTAATTGTATGATTGGGTTGAGTGTTTGGATAATCTGGTTAAAAATTACAAATCCAGGACCAAAGCAATAATACTTGGTTTCTTTGATTTAATTTCGCCTTAAAATAGGCCAATCAAATTGGTTCAATTAAAATTTTTTTGGGTCCATCGAATCTATCTGATACACGTACACCCCTGAATTTACAAGTCTCCACTGTCTAAAAGTTAAACCTCGATAGCTCAAGTCATCTATGCTATTTGTAACAAGAAAAATCAAGCTTACAGCATTAATAATTGCGGATGAATAATAAGCAGCAAAATATAAAAAAAGAAAACAAGGAAAGAAAAAAAGATTGCATTCCATCTAATATAGTGTGCTATCTATAGCTTGACAACCACTATAAGGCAAAAGAGAATGCCATGCACTTTTCCAAACAGAAAAAACCTCAAAAAAAAAAAAAAAAAAGGATGCGTATAGATTCAGCAACATAGAGAAACATATCCAGATGACATTATGACAAGCATCAAGCAGATTAACAAGAACATGCTCTCCTAACATCACTATTCAGAAAATCATAATCATCCAACAAAGACTGAAAATTAAAAAAGAAAAAGAAAAAGAAAAGATTCATAATCATAAACATAAAAGCCTGGCTCATCATGCCAGAGTATCTCCACCCTCAATTGTAGAACTAAAACTACTCAAATCTCAACAGTGTTTTCCCTGTTACACTACAACCACCAACTAATTTCCTTAAGGAGATGATGATGATGATGATAATAATAATAATAATAATAATAAACAGCACAGACAATTGTGTCATTTGTGTGTAACTGGTGAAATAACAAAAGTAACCCTAACAAGCTCAGCATCATTCCAATGCCACCAACCTTTTTAGCATGAAACTTTCTCCAACACGATATGAAATTTTCGGATCTGAAGTAATAGCGAAAATAAAAAAACGAAAAACAAAAACGGAAAAAAAAAATGAAGAAACTGAAGAGAGAGAGAGAGAGAGACCAACGAGGATGAGACGCTTGTCAGGCTTGGAGGAGCACTTGAAGCGGCGAAGGAGTTCGGACATGAGATCCACTGACGGAACATCTTCCAAGTTCGCTGCTGCACCACTGCTTCCCATTCCTCTCTTTCTTTTCTTCTCTTTTCTCTCTCTGTTACAGTTTTTTTTTTTGTCTTCTTGTTGTTGTGGTGGCGGTGGTGGTCGTTAATGGCGTTCTGGTTGTTAGGGGCAGAGAGCCTGAAACAGACACAGAAACACGCGTAGCACACACTATCAGGAACGAACGAATGAATGAATGAATGTGTTATGTGTGTCTCGTGTGAATGTGAACGGCATACACAGCAGCGTCGTTTCACTTTTGTTACCTACCTCGCTAAGCTATCGCTTTCCTTTGCTCTGATCTACAACGTTTGGTGTTTCGGACCCTCCAACGCTGAAAGTGAGAACTCACAGTCGCCGTCTCGGCAGGTTCGCCTCTTTTTTTATTTTTTATTTTTATTTTTTGATGGCTTGACTATCTTGCCCCTTGGTTCGCTGGAGGTGTTAGGTGAGTGGACTGACGAAGATGGTGGTTTTTAGGGGTAGGTGAATCGGTCTTTTTATTTTAATTTAAAGTTTTCTATTTTTCTGTTTACTAATTACCAATAAAATTTAAATTTGGGTTCATTTGTTTATTGTCATTAGTTTTGTTAATAACACTTTTCCTACGTAATTCAAAAACAGTTTTCTGCTTTCAATTATTTTTTTTTAAATTTCATAAAAAATTATGAAAATATGAAATGAAAAATAAGAATTACTTTCGTAGTTGGTTTTTGTTTTGGTACCCACGATATATCAGTACTCTTTCGGTAATCAACTATAGTGATTTGGTAGATTTAAAAAAATTAAGCTTGTGGAGCACGTAACTCATTTTTAATCATAAATAATTAAGAAGTATTGACACCCTTAAATTTTATAAGAGTATCAAGAAACCCCATTTTAGTTTTCAATTGTACTGTTTTATCCATAAAGTCTTTTAAAAATATTAAATAAATTAAAAACAGATTTAAAAAACGATTTTATTTGCAGTGCAAAATTTCCTCTCAATTTTTTAATAGGCTCTTAAGACACAAGTTGGATAAACTCAAGAAGAAAAAATGCAACTTTTAGACTCACAATAGCATTAGGATGGGAGGGTGAGAAAAAGTGTTCAAAACTTTATTTTAGTTAAAATCATAATTTACAATAATTTAAATTGCAACATTCATAAAAAGTGTTTAACTCAATCATTACTATCTGCTAAAAAAAAAGTCTTACAAATAAAAGTTTATAGTTGATTGATAATGTAAAACCTCTTTTCAATAACAATATATCGAAATTCAAAATGGAATTCTTCTCTTTAAATTAATGGTAATATAAAATTATTTTATACTATTTATACTTAGTAATTAAATGCACTTTAATATCTTACCAAATATTGTATGCTTTGTGTGTGACTTTTATGTATTGGTTTATTTATGACCCTTCGGCGTGGAAAGTCTTTTAAATAAGAAAAATTAGATGTTTAGTAAGATACGTATTCTTTCTATCTTTTTTGTTTTCGATACATGATTAAGTATTTTTATTTTAATTTTCTTGGTGGTTATTGTTGTTGGCCTTTCGAATGAGTGATAGTTTATCTATGTTTTAGTGTTAATATCCATCTATTATTATTATTTTATATATAACTACTATCTATTATTTTACTTATAGTAAGAAAAAAAAATTGACGTTTTGAATCATATTTGAGGATAACATTGAGTCTGCATTATATTGGCTACGTATTGAGAATTGAACAAAATTTAAAATTATGTTCACGTCAAAAACAAACAATTATTTAGGACCGTTTTTAGTTTCTAACAATATTGCATTTTGTTTCTTAAAAAGTAATTAACCTTATCTATATTATCTAGGAAAGTTTTTAGTTTCTAACAAATTGCAGATAATTATATTTCAAATATAGAAAATGTGTTGTGTTACAATTTGAAAAGGCTAAAAATGCAGCTTCAAAAGTTTGGACCTTTCCAATGATTCAGAACTGCAATTCTTACATTTCATTTTCCAAGAAACAGCATCAAGCACCTATCATTTATCGTAAAAAATAATATCCTCCCTAACATAGACAAAAATGTCAACTGCGACCTTTATTTATTTATTTAGGTCAAAACCGTTACCTTTCAAAAGCTCACCCTTTTTGACGTTATTCAGAAGCCTACTTGAATAAACTAGTTGTTATTGAATCAGAATCATTAAAAAAGTTCTAAGATGAAATACGGAGACTTTTTTGTGGATATAAATTAAAAATATACATTCAGACCAATCACATTTTGAAATTTAAGTACACATCTATACTCTTTTTTTAGTTAGACAAAATCAGTTAACTATCATTAGATTTCAAAACACTAAAACGCGAGGAAATCCATCAATAGGAAGATTTTCCTTTCTATTTAGTGCATTGAAATATGTTGATAACAACTAGATTCTTGATAAATTTGTTCTAACCAGAATCAGTTGATTCTAAGAACACTTCCATGGACAAACTTAAGCATTCGGCTAGGGCTAATGGTAGGTGACTCATGTGGCTGTGATCAGTTGGTAGGCCTCGTTCACTGACTACGTGACACGTGGTGAAATCGGTTGACAATCAATTGATTTTGCCGTATGTCACACATGCAGTGGACAGGATATACCAACCGATTCTAACATCTCAATATATATATATGGGTTGGCTTTATGTGTGTGTTGAGAGCAATAGAGGGCTGCTGTTTGTATTTTTTGGTGTAGAATGAGAGTAAAATTAGAGTAGTGAGAGCAAAAAAAAGAGTAGAGTAATAGTGTAAGTGGGAGGTGGTAAAAAAAGGGAAGAGGAAAAAAGATAACGCAAAATTAATTAAGGCATCATGATAATTTTGAACATATTACAGCAAATCTTCATATGTAGATAATTTTTTATTAATTTATTAAATTAATATATTTCATTTTGTCAATATTTTTTAATTATATTTAATAGTAGTTTGATTTAGTTTAATGCACTCTAAATCTAGTTTAGTGCACTTTAAACATATTTTAGCTATATAATTTAATTAGATTAGTAGATATTGTAGTTAGATTACGTTATAAACATGTTTATGAACATGTTTAGGAGTAAATATACTCGAAACTAAAATCTATTTATTGAAATTAATTTTTTTTAGATTAGGAAATTTTTATTTTTAGTTAGATTAGTTAGTTGCTTTAGTTAGATTAGTGCACCTTAAACATTGTTTATACTACCTACAATATATACTGGTCTAATTAAATTATACATCTAAAATAGGTTTAAAATGCACAAAACTAGATTTAGAGTACACCAAACTAAATAAAACAACTATTAAATGTAATTAAAAAATATTGACTAAATGAAATATACTAATTTAATAAATTAATTTAAAAAAACCAGCATATGAAGATCTGCTACAATATATCCAAAATAATCATACCACCTTAAATCATTTTGTGACATCTCTTTTTCTCTTCCCTTTTTTTACCACCTTGCACTTACATACTACCCTGTTCCTTTTTCACTCTCACTACTCTAATTTTACTCTCACTCTACACATAAAAATACAGATAACAGCCCCCTTGTCACTCTCAGCACACAAATAAAGCCAACCTATATATATAAAGATGCTGGAATCAGTTCCGCTACATACATGACATGTGGCGAAATCGATTGACCATGTCACTCATACAGCGGACAAGGCCTATCAACCGATACCAACCACACAATTCACCTACCATCAACCTTGGCCGCATGATTGAGTTGGGAATGTCTATGGAAATCTTCTTGGAATCAATTGATTCCCATTGGAAAAAATATTAGGAATATAGCTGTTATCAACCGATTTCAGGGCACTAAATAAAAAAGGAAATCTTCTTACTAACTGATTTCCTTGCGTTTCGGTGTTTTGAAATTTAGTGATAGCTAACTAATTTTGTCTAAATAAAAAAGAGCGCAAATGCGTATTTAAACTTCAAAATGTGGCAGATCCATATATAATTTTTTTTAATTTATATCCGTAAAAAGGCCATTATTTGCACAAAACATTATGCAGGTGAAGTTACAAAATTCCAAGTAGGCCATGAATATAGTAAAGAAAAAAAAAAGAAAATAAATACTAACCAAGGTTCTGAAAACCGGACCGGATATCAAGTCAGTCAGGGTAAGAGTTTAGAGGTTCAACCGGGGGTTCAACTGATCGGTTCAAAGCGGTTCTTGATCGGTTCTTTCTTCATCGGTTTTAAGAACCAACCCAGACCGAACAGTAAGCTGATTCTCGATTCAACTGGTCCGGTTTTCAGGATATTAACGATGACAATTGCTTGAATTTAGTGAAGACACTATAAAATATCTCTCCCCTCCGTCGCTGCAATGCACCCTCCAACTTCCTCTCCTGCTCCACTTCCATCGCCCTTGCAATCTTTGTCGTCGCTGCCACATCCAAACACATGTAATTAGAATTCGAGCCTTGCCTTTTTTTTAGTGAACTAATTTATTTAATAGTGAAATTGCAAAGGACTATTTTTAGAGTTCACTCAAAAGAAAGTAGAGAATAACAATGTTTGGAAACACTGTAATTCAATTCTATAAAGGTATTGAATTCTTTTACCTAATTTGAAAGCCCAAATAATTCAAGAAATTGAAATATAATGAAATTGAAATCCATCAAAACTTGACATTGAATTAGTGTAAAATTGAATTCTAACAAATGAAAATATTAAAACAATTTAACTTAAATATAATATTTTATTCCTAACATATTAGTGAATAAAGAACAGAATAGTGAAAATGATAAAATTAATTTATTTTTAGACACATTCTAAATTAAGAAATTAAATTTAATTATTTAACTTACTAATTTATTTTAAAAATAAGAATTGAATCCATTTATATTATGAATTCAATTATTAATAGAATTCAATTTCATCACATTGAGATTACGAAGACAACGGATTAGAAGTATTATCAGCAGTCGGATTAGAATTATTATAAGCAGTAGAAGACTACGATGATTCCGATCCTTAGTAGGACAAAATTTGCATGCTAAATGAACAGCAGGCAACATAAATCTAGACATGTGAGGAAAACGGCAGCAGTTCAAATTGAAACACAATAACATGACAAATGCGATTTCAACAGATAAAACTGCACTCCTTTTACTCCGCATCGTTATTTTTTGATTTCTTTTTCTTCTTCTTAGTCTCACTGACAGCCTCCGGTACTTCCCCATCATCATCCCTTTTATCCTTCTTCTTCTTCTTCTTTTTAACTGCTCCATCTTGCTCATTGGCAAGCCCATCCGCACCATCATCTACAGCCTGATCATCAAGCTCCATCTTCTGGTCCAATTTCCTCTTTTCTTTCTTTTTCTTCTTCTTTTCCGACTTATGATCCTTCGGGGCATCACCATTTGTAATTTCTGTGGCCTTATCTACAGCCATTTCGTCATCATCATTGGCAGCCGCTTTTTGCTTCTTCTTCTTCTTCTTGGATTTCTTACCTGAAGCTTCAACGGGCAATTCTTCTGTTTCCATCTCTGTATCTGCAACAACTGCTATATATCAGTGAAATTCCCCTATATTTTAATTGCGAACTACAACATGTATGCTTCTCAAGTTTAAACAAATTTAACCCTCCACCATATAGGCTCAGCAACGGGAAATGAAAGCTTCAAATAATGACCACCATGGGTTCCAAGATGCAATTAATCACAAATAAATGGGTCCAGTACCGGAGAGATGAGACAAGAAAAACGGGAGAAGAGGATTGTGAAAATGGGTCTCCTTGACATCCCTACCTTTGTTTGTGGCACTCTCAATAGCAGACTTCATGACATCTATGTTTTTACGTGGGGCAACTCCCTTGTCATAAAAGTCAAGTCGCTCCTCAACTTGCTCACGGAGTTTCTCCCCAAAAGCAGCTGTACCCCTTTCTGCAAACAGTGCAACATAATCACCTCACATGCAAATAGGTGCTGAGTAAGGAACAAGGAATTGCCAAAATAAATTTGCAAGAAACAAACCAGAAAAGCAGTCAATCCGTGATGCAATTGAACATTTGTTTGCAAGATAACGAGCCATTCGGCCCTTATTTCTGGCAGATGCTCGACCAATGAATGAGGAGTGGAATATCAGACCATATTTGGGAGTGTTCCCTCTGGTTTTTAATGCCCTGAATAGAACAGGCAGAGACATTATAAATTAGAAGAAGTAACAGCACCTAGAAATAGTAGTGAAAACACTACAGACCAAAGTTAGCTGTTGCTCTGACAAAACACACAACCTACCATAATGGAAACAACAAATTTTTCAGTTTCACATATAAAGACTTGATAATTCCTATGAATGAACAGAAGTTTGAGCTTTAAAAAAACTTCAGAACAAGAAGCAGAGTTAAAACCTGAACAAAGCCTTCTCAGCACCAAGAATTTGAAGAGTTGAAGAGGGGCACTTAGCCAAATTTGTGAGACTACCAGCATGAGAAATTAAACGTGCACCAACAACTTCACCAATTAAAGAGGCCAAATTTGGGGCAATGTCATTCATTTTCGCAACCAGGTAATCATATAGCTTGTGCCTATACTCAGATATATCCATTACCCTCTGTGCAAATTGCTGGACATTAATCAAGTCCACGGGGGATAAATCCTGCCCTGAAGAAAATAAAGACAAGAAGATTTAAAAAGAGAATAAAACAATGCTTAAATTCAATGCAGCCACAAAAGTATTCTACCCATGGAGGCCTTGGCAGCTTCCACAATCTCCTTTGCTTTATCTTCATCTCCAACTACGTCAGTTAAGCCCGGAATCTTGTCCTCGGACAACTTTGATTTATCCTCAATAAATTTCGCAACTTTTGCATACAGATAGTTGTCATTCACAATCTTCGCCAGTTCAGGAAAATGCCACGAAAACCATTCTCTGCCACGTAATAGACAAACCATGTTTATTATTTCTCTTAAGGAAAGGCAAATATTCTGAAGTATGAAGATTCCAGAATTATTACGATCTGAATAATACTCCATGCAGAACACATACTACCTTACTCTCATGGAGAATGAATTGATATCTTTATCAAGCGTATCGAGAAGGAAGATTGCCTGAATAACCATATTGTCAACTCGTTTAACATTGAATTTCACCTTGGCTCTGCTGTAACTATGCCCCAGACCAAGCTGTGCCTTTTCCAAATCTCCAGTCTATGGAATTCAAATCAGGCAAGACAAAAAAAAAATAGATTAACACAGAGTAACAATAACCATCCTGCAAACATTAAAAAAAAATTAAAAAATAAAAATTGGCCAAAATAAATGCTAACCTTGAGATCACCAACAAACCTATCAAAATGGAGCCTTACACCACGGAGCAGCTCATTCACAAAGTCATTACTTTGGCAAGGAATTCTGGTCACTTCGGATATCTGGGAACCAATCTTAGGATCCGAAACACCCAAACTGAACTTGGCCTTCTTACCTTCCTTTACTTTTAAAAGAATGGAAAATCATGTGTGTGAACATGAAAGAAAGACGCTGTATGAAGGGAATGATTGCATGCAACAGGTAGCAGTGGGAAAGTTCGAGAGAAAGAAAACTGAGAGAGATGTAAAGTTGGAAGAATTGTTTTGATATATTGAAATCATCATCGTTTACATTATTGTTATCACTGATTTATATATCAGTGTTCAAAAGTATAACAAACTCAAATTTAATGAATAAGTAATTAAGTAACTAACTATAACTAACAATAACTAACTAATTAATATTCCTCTCTAATAGCCCCCCTCAAGCTGGAGCATGAATATCAATCATGCCCAGCTTGGAGTTTAAAACTTGAAACGGTTTGGGAGGCAAAGCTTTAGTGCAAAGATCCGCTACTTGAGATTGTGATCTGATTGGGAGTAGATGAATGAGACCTGTCTGAACTTTTTCCCGTACCACATGACAATCAAGTTCGATGTGTTTAGTTCTCTCATGAAATGTAGGATTAGCTGCCAAATGTAAGACTGATTGGTTATCACAGTAAAGGGCTGCTGGTGCAATGAAGTTAACATGAAGGTCTTGGAGTAAATATGTTATCCATTGAATCTCACAAGTTGTGGCTGCTAAGGCTCTATACTCCGCTTCAGATGAGCTACGAGAAACTGTTTGCTGTTTCTTGGATTTCCAGGAAATTAGAGAATGTCCAAGATAAATGCAGTAACCGGTTATGGACTTGCGTGTTTCAGGACATGCAGCCCAGTCTGAATCGCTGAAAGCTTTTAGCTGCAACTCAGTATTAGAGGGAAAGAATAGTCCACGGCTAGGAGATTGTTTGAGGTATCTTAATATTCGGAGGGCAGCTTGATAATGAGATTGCATTGGTTTGGATAAAAATTGACTGAGATATGTGACAGCAAAGCATATATCTGGTCTTGTGTTGGTGAGATACAATAGTTGTCCAATTAATCTTCGATAGGCAGCTGTGTCTTTAAAAGGGTGGCCATCATCTCTGATCAGTTTCACATTGTTGTTCATGGGTGTTGTGGCAGGTCTGCAAGCTAATAGACCAGCTCCTTCCAATAGTTCTAAGGTGTACTTTCTCTGACATAGTGAAATACCTTTTGAACTTCTAGCCACTTCAAGACCTAAAAAGAACTTTAGAGGTCCAAGATCTTTTATTTTGAACAAGTCATCAAGTTTTGATTTAACAGCCTTAATCTCATCAGAGTTATTTCCACATAAAATCATATCATCAACATATATTAAAAGTGCAGTAAAAGATGAAGATGAATCAGATTTAATAAAAAGTGAATGATCTGCTTGAGATTGTTTATATCCTATGGAGATGAGGACTTGAGATAATTTTTCATACCATTGGCGACTAGCTTGGCGAAGTCCATAAAGAGACTTTCTTAGTTTACAAACCTGTCCTGGTTTTGGAGGAATGACTCCTTGAGGAAGATCCATGTATACTTCTTCATGAAGATCTCCATGGAGAAAAGCATTGTTGACATCCAATTGTTCTAGGAGCCATCCTTGTTGGCAGCCAAGGCTAGTAATAATCTGACTGTAGTCAATTTTGCAACAGGAGAAAAAGTTTCTAAGAAATCTATCCCTTCTGTTTGTGTAAACCCCTTTGCCACTAATCTTGCCTTGTATCGTTCAATGGAACCATCTGCCTTGAGCTTAACTTTGTAAACCCACTTACATCCCACTGTTTGTTTATTTGGAGGTAAGTCCACAAATTCCCAAGTACCAGTTTGGTTGAGAGCAGATATTTCAACTTCCATTGCCTTTCTCCAATTTTCTGATTTTACAGCTTGCTGGAAACTAGATGGTTCTGCTGTCTGAGACAGGCTAAGGGTATAGTGTTTGTGTGTTGATGAGAGCTTAGAGTAAGAAAGATAATCACTCAAAGGATATAGTACATTGGTGGATAAAGGTTCTGATGTATTGGATGAGCTTAAAGTGCAATGAAAATCTTTCAAATATGATGGAGGCTTTTGAGTTCTTTGGGATTTTCTAATAGGTATATGTGTATCAATTAAGGTTGATTCGGATGTATGAGAGTGATTAGGCTGTGTATCTGTGTTTATTGTGGGAGTTGAGTTTGAAGTATTAGGAGAGGTATCATGAACCGAACCTGTTTGTGTGTGTTGAGTATTGTTTGGGGAAATTATACTAGGTGTGAAATAAGGCAAAGAAATGTCATTTGGATCTACAACAGGTATCTGGTTTGGCATAATTACTGAGCTTTCATCAGAATTCTGATTAAAAGGGAAATTACCTTCATAAAATGTTACATTTCTGGATACCACAATATTTTGGTTATCCAGTATGTAAACCAAGTATCCCTTGATTCCTGACCTGTAACCAAGATAAACTCCTTGCTTGGCTCTTGGATCGAGTTTCTTTCTATTGTTAGTTAAAGTAGAGACAAAGCATTGACAACCAAAAGTTTTTAGAGAGCTAAGATCAGGTGGCTGACCATGTAATAATTCAAAAGGAATGATACCTTGTAGAGCTTTACTAGGCATTCTATTTATTAAAAATACAGCATGAGCTACTGCATAAGTCCATAAAATTTTGGGCAAATTTGACTGAAAAAGAAGTGCTCTAGCAATACTCATGATGTGCTGGTGCTTCCTTTCCACAACCCCATTTTGCTGGGGAGTTTCAACACAAGATTTTTGGTGTACAATTCCTTTTGATTGAAAATACTTATGCATGCTAATAAACTCAGCACCATTATCAGTTCTTACACTTTTTATTTTGCAAGTAAATTGAGTTTCTATCATGTTAATAAATGCAGTAATTGATGTTGCAGCTTCAGATTTTTGTTGTAAGAAAAATAACCAAGTATGTCTAGTGTAATCATCTACAATGGTCAAATAATACCTATGACCATGAATAGATGTAATTGAGTTCGGACCCCAAATGTCAATATGCAAGAGATCAAAAGCATTTGTAGACCTTGTATGACTAATTGGAAAAGGAATTCTCTTCTGTTTTGCAATAGGACAAATGGTACAATTGGTAGTATCTCTAGGTACAGTAATGAAAGGAAACTTTTTATGTAAATGTACAAGTTTTTCATGTGAGAGATGGCCTAATCTTTGGTGCCAAAGATTTGCAACTAAATCTGAAACTGTATTTACAATTGATTGTGATTGATCATTGCATGTATGAGTACTTCTAAGTACATAGAGATCATTTACTATATCAGCATATCCAATCATCCTCCTGGTGATGGAGTCCTGAATTGAACAACCAAATTCATTAAATTGACATAAACAATGTAAAGAAGAAGCAAGCCTTTTAACAGAAATAAGGTTGAAGTAAAAATCAGGTAAATACAGCACATTGTCAAGATAGAGTGTATCAGAAAATTTTACAGAACCTGAAATATGTGTAGACACAAGAGAACCATTTGGCAATTTTATGTGAATGGTGGGTATGTTCTTGTGTGTGTGAAATAAGTCAAGTGTATTACATATATGGTCTGTTGCACCTGAATCCAAAATCCAAATTTGTGAAGTGGATTTAAGGTTTAATGCAGCATGAGTACCTGTATTCTCAGTTGTAACTATGGATGAAACTTGATTGATGGATGAAGATTGAACAGCAGGTTGTGGATGTGTTTGTGATTGCTGCAGGAGACGCAATAGTCCTTGTATCTGCTCATCATTCAAACCAATGTTGGTAGTTTGCTGGTTTTCCCTTCGAAGTTGGTTCTCTACTATTTCGTTACTTGATGATGATGCTAGATTAATTGAGTTTGTCCCCCATTTCTTGAAATCAGGAGGGAAACCATGTTTTATAAAACATGTCTCAATGGTATGTCCTATCTTTTTGCAATGACTGCACATTTTGGACTTACCTTTTTGATAACCTTTTCCTTTAAAGAATTTTCTTGGGCCAGAATTTCCATCAGAAGTATTATTATTGATTCTTGCAGCAAGAACCTTGTGATCTTCTGCATTTTCACTCAATAGCTGTTTTTCTTGTTGAGAGACCAAACCAAAAACTCGATTTATCTCAGGCAAAGGGTCCATTAAAAGTATCTGAGACCTTACACCAGAAAATCTATCATTCAGCCCCTTTAGAAATCTCATAATGAAATCTTGCTTCCTATATTCTTTGCATGCGCATTGAAGGCCACAGGAACAAGGATTTATGGGGCGAAAGTTTTCAATCTCTCCCCAAATTTTCTTTAGTTGTGTAAAGAACCCAGTAACAGAAAGTGTACCTTGTTTAAGAGAGTACAATTCTTCATTCAAATCAGCCAATCTCATGTGATGACCTTGTGAAAATCTTTGCTTCAACTCAGCCCACAGTTCATGTGCATTCTTCACAAACATGACACTCTGTGCAATCTCTGTATTGAGGCTTCGAATTATCCATGACCTGATATAGGTATTGTTTTTCTCCCAAATGGCTCTCAATGGATCCCCAAGTGCAGGTTCAGTAATGGAACCATTCAAGAATCCCATTTTATTTTTAGAATCCAAGGCTATGACCATAGCTTGTGACCAGAAATGATAATTGTTTTCATTTAGGGGAGTGGAGACCAGTATTGCACCTGGACTCTCACTGGGATGCAAGAAAAAAGGGCTCATTGGGTCTGAAATAGCACTTACAGCAGGAGTGGAGGACTGAACCTGTGCTTGACTCAACATTGCCAATGCTGCACGAAGTATTTCTTCACTTGTCAAGGCTGTGTTTGCTGGTGTTTCCATATTGTCTGCCATTGATGAATTGATGAAGCTTTCTTGAAAAAAAGAAATCAAGAAAAGGAACTTAAAGAACTTAGTGTGACGATAAGATCATGACAACAACAAAAAAAAGGTTGCGCAGCAGAGCCCCCCCTACATGGAGGGCTCTGATACCATAAAAGAATGGAAAATCATGTGTGTGAACATGAAAGAAAGACGCTGTATGAAGGGAATGATTGCATGCAACAGGTAGCAGTGGGAAAGTTCGAGAGAAAGAAAACTGAGAGAGATGTAAAGTTGGAAGAATTGTTTTGATATATTGAAATCATCATCGTTTACATTATTGTTATCACTGATTTATATATCAGTGTTCAAAAGTATAACAAACTCAAATTTAATGAATAAGTAATTAAGTAACTAACTATAACTAACAATAACTAACTAATTAATATTCCTCTCTAATAACTTTAGGCAAGTTAGTCTCCAAAACAGTCCTCAGCTCATCAGTCAATATGCCCGTGAACACCAAATAGCATAATCAAAATAAACCATAAACCCTAATTAACCAAAAAAGATCAATGGATTCAATTTTGTTGTTGGGTCTTTGGTCGGCACCTTCGGAGACTGCGTTGCACTGTTTGAGGGCATCGAGGGCAGAGGTGAAGGGGTTGAAGGAGCGGAGCCTGACGACCTTGCCGAAGCGGTTGAGGTCGGAAACGGAGCTCCGAACAGCTTCGGTGTTGTGGCCGATTTCGTCGAGGCCGTGAGCCTCCAACAGGGCGTAACCCGAAGCCGACTCGTACAGAAGGAAAAGCGCCATGCAATTCAACCCTAAACACTAACAAACCAGTAGCACTAAAAAATCACTGACTCCCACTCACAGAAGTGAAATGAAGTTGTGTTAGTCCCTCCCGCGTTGAGTTGAGGCCTGTATGCAAATGCAATCAGCGCGCCAAGTGCTATGCCCTGTGTGGCTGCCGCTAGTCTATCAGGTTTGCGTGTGAGCGATTTTAATCGTGTACAGAAATGTTATTTTGGCTATTGTGGAAAATCATATCCCTCACTCATATTTATTATTGGATGAGATATAAAATCTAAATTAAATAAGTTTCATATTTAATTCAATTAAAAATGTGAATATATTGAGACAATGGCTCGTTATAAATCAAAATAATATTTCTCTCTTGTAGTGTATGGGAGTGGGACTGTCTAACAACCTCTTTTCTTGCTCGTTCTATGTGCATACCCTTTTTGCTTCTGCTTTTTACATCACAATAAGTAGATCATTACTTGGTTTTTGTGCTCTGGCTTAAGAACTTAATTTTTTTTTTATGTACCATAAATTTACACTTTACACACATATCCAAATAAGTTTACTTTCTATACACCCACAGTGTACATTTGTATTGTCATTTAATCACACGATACCGTACTAATAAAAGTATAAGTATATTGTTATGTTCTTTAACAAAGGTGTGTCCCGAACCATGACAAATCCCCAAAATTTTGGTAATAAAAAAAGACAGTACATAAGTACAACTGAAAAATAATTATAGTCTTATTTTCCTAACATTGAGGTCAACTAAAATAAATTTACCCCAATACTTTGTATTTGGATTAGTCTCTGGTCCCGAATCTCAGAAAACTTAGGATGTATTTGATTTTAAAAAATAATTTTCATTGTTGCTAGTACCACTTAATGTGGATTAGCTCAATGGAAATTGATTAAATCTTGGGCAAACTTTACACACAAGATCGAGAATTTGAATCATCGAAAATTCTTTTAGAGGGGAACCGTACCATTGTTTGTCAATCCAGGTCCTGGGAACTTAGCTTCCACTGTCTAAACTTTTTATAAAATACATATATGGATGAAAATCCATTTACACTATGCATAAATCTTAAACACTTATATCCTTCAATAAATTTTTATAGAAATTAAATTTAATTGATTTAACTGTTAAATTATGTAATATTACATTGACGATCTAGCACGTCAAATTTCAGAAAAATCTTATGATAATAAATATATATTTTAATTATTGATATTTCATTGTATTTTTGGAAGCATATTAATAAAGTGGCATAACAAAACATCAAATCATTTTCAAACTATATGAAATTTGATATATTTGTTCTACTAGATAAGAATTTTGAATTTAACGATTAGATTCATGAAATTTTATACTCATAAAAAGTTATTAAAAAATGTAACTATACCAAAACTTCGTTGTAATATATATATATATATATAGAGAGAGAGAGAGAGAGAGACCGGAGACATCGCATGCGAATCATAACAAGATGTCAATACTCAGGCAAGAAGCGTCAAAATTTTCCCTTCAGGCTTCCACTATTCTTTCTCGTCTTTTGGGTCGAATACACTATTCATTCTTGTCTGGGGCCAAAATGCAAACACATCTCTATGGTTTCTATCATGGCACCCAACACGGGCCGGTTCCATCAACAAAACAATGAAATCAATATCAATACATAACAGACTTTCATTTTCTTCATTTATAGGAACATCAAAGTAGTCTTTCAATGTGTCAATTGATGCCATCAAAATGATCCTTAAAGTACAGTCAATTGATGGCCATCAACTGCCATTGAACGATCAATCTGATGCAGCCTATAAATAGAGAAGAAACATGATGCTCAGCATAAAAGTTTAGTGGACAAAAATGTAATATTACTCACATATGAATGGTCTGCCATTTGAGAAGGGTGACAAATTAACCCTTAAATATGCATACTCTCCCTCATTAACTTCTGAAGAATAAATGCCAGTCCCTTTCAATGCTGACTATATCCACATGAAATGAATCTTCAATGTTGTGATGAATATTCAATGTAGTGATTCCATGATGCATTCATTATCCTGCAACTGACCAATTTAACTTCCAATTACCATGCTTGCACTTGTATTACTAATCTCAAGAAAGGCAGAAAGCTCATGAAAATTTTTCTTGTCCTTTCCATAACTTTTTTTAATCATTTTGTTGCTAGAGCCTCGTTTTCAGAAAGAATCCTTTCCATGTCCTCAAGATATAGCCATTTTTTCTTGCTATTCTTCTCATTCTTGACTTCCTGCTTGAAAAGTAAAGGATGTTAATTGTTGAAACTAGAAATAGTACCTCTATGGCTCTATGTTTTGATTATATTTAGACTAAATATCCAAATTAGTTCCTTAGATCTGCATCGGGACACAAGTTAGTCCCTCCGATTTTCAAAATCCCAAATTGGTCCCTCACATTTCAAAAAAAGGAACAAATTGGTCTTCTGTATAGTTTTGTACAATGTACGGAGGAACCAATTTATCCACTTTTTTAAAATGTGAGGGACCAATTTAGAATTTTCAAAATTTGAGGAATTAACTTTTCCCCCGATATAAATCTTAGGAACCAGTTTGGGATTTTAGTCTTATATTTATTTATTGATTGTAAATAACTGTAATAACTGTTTTTCTACAATAGAACAAAATTAACAGAAATTAAAAATGCATGGTGACAACAAGCAGAAGGATTCCCATAATTCCACGTTCCACCCTATTCAATGTAGAGGTTTCCTTAAACATGAACAAGCAGCCAGCCAAAAATTATGGATGGTTTTTTCTATTGATTGTGATTGTGACATTTGCTTTATAATATTATGATAATAAGTTGCTCAGAGGAAAAAACAAACCTCATATTTCTGTACCAAAGATGCCCAAAGAGATTTGCACTGCCCTGGACTTCTGCTGATACCATTAGCCAACAAGTTCTGAAATATTTCTTCCCAAAGGGCCATCCTTCCCTTCGCAACTTGAAATTTGTCATGCAGTTCCCCACGCAGACCAATCAGTTTCGTAACTTCCTCAGGTTTCCATTTATTTCTCCCCGCCGATTTTAAAGACTTGGATTTGGAATCAGAATTTGATGTCTTTTCAGACATGTGTTCTTCAGGGTCCTCAGAACCATCATTATTCAGCTGGGACGTATTCTCCTTTCGAGGAAGATAACCATTGTTAACTTTGATTGACTTCTCAACTGGTGTGGAATCAACAAATGGTTTCCAAAATTCTTCTTGATCCTCCGTTTCAGACAAATCATCATCAACTCCACTTGAGGTGGCGATGTCTTCCTCACGTGATAGTCCTTCAATATCAATAAAGTTGCATTGATGATTAGAACAAGGATGACAAAAAAGAAAAAGGATTTAAAAAAATACAGCAAAAGGATAATATCAGTTAAAAGTCACAAACATCTTTGCACAGAACGTAGGAACAAAATGACTCCTGGATGCCAAATAAAACATGTAAGGTCCACTGCATTCTGATGTCATTTACCCACATGAAGTCATAAACAACAAAAACACCTAACTCACAAATTTGCAGTGTCTTGTCAAGCAGAATCCAGTACACACTTATTGCCAATAGCTTAAACACAATAATCTAACAAAAATTACCAGTAAATGCATATGATACCACATAAATTCTTCATCATTAGGATTCACAACAAAAGGGATCTAACGTCAGACTTGGGAGCAGTCAAACTCACTTATGGAACTAAATTGACCTTCATGATTATATTGGTTTGACAAATAAACTGCTAGAGTGAAAACCGCAGTTAGCTTGGTTTACATATAAAGAACTCGCGTAAGTTTTACAGACAAGACTGTAGAACATAGGGAAGGTATGCCATTAATAAAGAAAACTGACATTGGTTGCAAGAACACTTCTTAGTGGGATATGCTGCCCACGCCAGGCAAGCCACAGTGATCTAGTGGGAAATGAAGACAGACCATAACTCAACTCAGCAAGAGGACTGATTCAAAAGAAACATGCAAATACAATTAACCTCACATTTATATACATTAAAAATCATACCAACCAAACCTCCACAATTCTATATGCATTGCAAGCGTTCATTTGTGTTACCTCTTAGTTGCACTTTGGTGGACTGATTTTCCTTCCCATCTCCATTGAACATTCTTCTTGACATGGATGCCCCACCAACATGGGATTTGCCAGACATCCTTGAGTTTACTTCGTTGGTGAGAACAGCTGCAGGATTTTCTACAGCAATGGTAATAACTTCAGGACGTTTACCACTGTACTTCCTCACCATTTTCCTCAGCACCTCAGACACGATTCTTTCCATGTGAGCGAGTGGACAGTTTACAGGGCAGCTTGAAAGAGCAGCATGAGCAGCTTTATGGAGTGCATCCAACAGCTTCCCTTTGTCAAGCCATAGGCATCTTGTGGTAATTCTTATCTTGCCTTTCAAGGTGTTCTCGGCAGGATTGTCTAAATTTTGAGGGCAGGATATTTCCGTGCTGTAAAATTGTGGATATTAGGATGACAGCAAACATGTCATACATAGATTTGACTTACTTTATGACTCAAAATCTACCTAACCACAATGATGCCATCTAATGCGATTCTCATTCTTTCATCAACGAAGAGTTCACTTGATGTACCAAATGCTTTGTCACCATCGCTATACTTCAACTGCATAAAAAAGGGAAACTCCCAGAATTATAGATAATTTCTAAAACAGAGGTCAGCATAATTTTGAGCCACCAACCTGCAAATTTTCCTTTCCAAATGAAATGAAACCATTAGAAAGGATTCTTCTATTTCTCAAATGTGAAACACCAAGCATCTCTCCATTCTTAATAACCTGGTGCATAGACGTCACTTCTGTAATTTTACTTAACAGTTCATATGACATGTTTATGTTAATGTAAGTTCAAAAGGCCACTGGGCTCTCATCTATCATATAATCACATCTAATAAGGAGGAAATCACTCACAGTGGTGTGCCGGATGCCAGTTGACTTTCCAAGTACTTCATGCTCCTTCAGGAACAAGAGTTCTCCATGTATAGGAAGAAAATGTTGCGGCTTCACAATTCTAAGAACTTCCTCCTGTAGAAATGAGTTGTCTTCAATAGCATATCATATCAAAGACAAAACGGTGCCAACGGATGCATGTTAAAAGACAAATCTAATGTATGAGTAAACTGAAATGCATCAGTTCAAAGTAATTAGTTTGACAAGGCTTGATTATCCTGTGACATTTCATTATCTCAATATCTAACCAGGAAGAAAAAACAAAAGACAAAATATTGAAAACTTTGGAAAGTGAATCCAAGCTGTGACAGAGAAGGTTAAGAAAATGGAAAAATTGATAAAAAGGGGGAAAAAATCATTGACTTGCAATAAGAAAACATACCAGTTCTCCACGATACCCATGACCAGATGTGTGGAGGCATTCATTCTTCCCCATAACTATTGTTGATCCAATTTCTGATATGCGGTTTAGCATCTCCATGACACGAGACTCATTACCAGGGATAACCTAATAGTGTTAAAAAAGAAGAGGACAAGCTTACTACAAATAGATTTATGGATGATTTTTTTTCAGAAATATCTTCATTTTGTGGAAATTTGTTCAGAAATTAACACAAGCAAAAAGGGTGTGCAGAAAAATCAGAAGCCATTACTAGAATGTGCTAGATACCCACACATTACTAGAGTGCATGGAAGAAAGGGTAAATGAGGAGACAACCATAGAAATCAAGGATTAATGGGGGTGCACATTTGTAACTTACTGCTGAATTGGCAGTGAGAGGGAAAGAGGATTTTACGAGATGCCAGGGAGGGAAAATATGGTTTAGATAGGTGAAATGAGGGAGGTTAGGCAGGTTTTAGAAAGGACTAGGGAGGGTGAAGGGCTCCTCTAATCGCCCAGGCTGTTACTATCTTACTTTTCTTGTTATTATCATACTAGTACAGTTGTACTCAAAAACTGAAGGAGGATTCCCCACTGGATTTCTACTTTACAAATATACAGAGAGCACTTCCTCTATTTCTTTGAGCTAATACCAGGTTCCTTTCAGAATGGATTGAAATTTGAAAGTAGATATAGCATATTGTAAGTTCATACCCCAATATCAGTGAATTAGCAAATATGCCAGAAGTTCATTTTCATTTAGTTATACTAGAATGCTTTAGACGAATTAAACAGCAGCTAGCTTATGCTGAATTTTGTTGTCATACCTTAGCCGAATACAAGACAACATCTTCCTTTGTCAGTTTGAAAGAATGACTACTCCCGTAAGATGCAAGATTCAAGGCAGCACGTGGTTCTGCCTGACACAACACCACATATTTGTTCATACGCCATAAACTTGTACCAAATGTTTATTCAATGGAACTAAGCAGTCTTTGAAGGACATTGGAATTAACTTACTTGAGAGCCGGTTGTTACAATTAGCAGATCTTTTGGAGCATAAGCATCAATATCCTCTGCTTTTACCTATGTAAAATTAGAAATAGGGCAGAGCAACACACATGAGACTAACAGAAGCTCTATAAATTTAGAAACACATAATGATCAATGCCAACCATGAAGAAATATGGGCTCACATGTTACCAAAGTCATAAAACATTATGTTGAAATTTGAACAAATATATTAAGATTGAAATCTGTCAAAGAATCACGTTAGACACTGGTATCTTGAAGAGTATTTGAATGGAAACTGATCTCTATTATTGATGGAATCCTCGGTAAATCACAAAGAGTCTAGAAAGATTGCAATGGCCTGAGAAAGAGTGAGAGCTCCTCTACTCTCTCAAAAGTCTAAAACTCAATTACAAATTATCAAAGAGACTCTAACTAACCCTCACTACTCTTATTTATAACCAACTAACCACCCTAACTAAATAACCAATGACTAATGAGATCCTACAAATCACTTGCCCTAAAATCTGGTAACCAACACAGATTGAACTAAGTTGCAGAAAATAATAAAGCTGGTTGCGGTTGTTGAAGTGCTGCAAACAAAGAAGGCCAACTAGGTCCCAGAGAAGGCAAAAACATTGTACTTGAAAAACCATATGGAAACTCTTGAAAACAAAACAAAATTCATAACTGGTGATTTGTCTACTTGCACTGGATTTTCTCTACCAGCATAATGCAATAGAAGCAGATCAGAAGATATCTAGGCTCCATGTACCAATCTCTTTATAAGTTAACTTTATTGAAACACATATGGTCAAGAAATCAAGTCCAGCCCCCAAAAACAACACATTAGGCAGAAAGAAAAAGTCTCTCAATGTTTATTACCAGAGTGGATGGATCAAATGGAGCCTTTCCATCCTTCCAAGCAGCATCTAAATATGTCCTTAAAGACATGCCAACAAATACCTGGTAGAATGGTCATATAATGATAAATTACAACAGTAAGACTAGTTTGTCAATTGAAGCAACCAAGCAAGAGAGGACAATGAACTAACCAGCTTTCTACCAGTTAAATCGGCAGCAGCTTTCACACTTCCTAGTCGATGTATATTTGATGCGAACTGAGTTGCAATAACCCTTCCTTTAGCAGCTGAAATATGCCTCAATAATGCATCTGCCACAACAGATTCACTGATTGTCCTTCCGGGTGAAAGCACGTTTGTTGAATCACTCATCATCTGAAAAGTAATGCCCAAAGCACTGTTTACTTCTATCTTCTATCCACATTTAAGAAAAGAAGAGAGAGAGGCTACATATTTGGCTATAAGCAGACAAAGCTGAAAATTAGAAAAAACCAATAGGGAGGTTAACATTCTTCAACCTACTGCAAATTGTAGATGTACATTCAGGGGCCAAAAAAGAGGAATTAGCCACTCAGCACTCGAAACCTAATCCCACCTGTTAATAAAGTGATCCTCTATCAGCCCAAACGCTCGAGTGCCACCACCATACCTCCATGAAATTTTTTTGTGACATCAGTAATCAGGTCATGTTGGGTCAAGCCCAAAATTAAATACAAGCCATTTATAAGATATTTGAATTTAATTCAACAATTTCACCATGCGTAAAGTGTAGCTCAACAGGTATCACTATGTGGTGCCAATGATGGGAGTTTCCCCACACCTCCCATCTTCCCCAAGGTGCAGTAACAAACCCCTCCTTCAAACATAAATCTTTTTTCTATATCTCATAGAAAGATTCCATAAAACAGGACACAAAACGAGACAAACTGAATTTCTAAGCAAATTAGAAAGTGATACTTAAAATGTACATCACCAAAGAGCCTAAATCTTGAAACTTTGAGAAAGTAGAAAAGTGTTTTCCTTTTGAGTACCGCTACCAGCATAAGACTGATCATGAAAGCCTTATTCACCCTAAAGGGGATATTATGCATTAATCAGAGAAAAATCAGAAGAAGTCAAAGATCCAAGTGACTCACCAATGTCACTCCTTCTTTAGAAAGTTCCTCTAGAGCTTCACGATCAAAAACTTTACCATCTAATGGTGTTTCATCAATCTGTTGAATCAACTTGTTCAGTAACCGAAGATTCAAGCTAGACTAAAGGGACAATGCATTGAGAAAAACTAAGTAAAATTCTAACCTTCCAGTCCCCAGTGTGAAAAATGGTCCCATCAGAACAACGAAGAACTAATCCACAACAATCAGGAATAGAATGGGTCACCGTGATAGGCTCTACCTCAAATGGCCCAGCCACAAACTTTTCCTTGTTCTAAATACTTTGAGTCTGGATGGAACAAAAATACCATGTTCCTTCAAACGTTTCCTGATAAGCTGTTAAGAAGGAAAAAGTTTCACCTTCTTTGGACTGCAATGAACAAAATAAGCAATGGAAGGAACAAAGGAACTTGGTTGACGACACTGTGCAAAAGCTTTTGTGATAATGAGTACCAATATGGTGACGTAAACGAAGAGTTCAAGAGCTAGCGAGACAATTTCAAGAAATGTTGACACTAACATTGAATTGATAGTACTTCATATGGAACACTACTGCTGATCCACAAATGAACCAATTGAAAGGCGGCATTTTACCAATGAAGTAACAAGACTATATTTCTTCTTACCTCCATTGTGAAGGATGATGCAAAAATTGGTGTATGAGAATCCAATGCTGGGATGACCTGATGAACCAAGTAGCAGTAATAGTAAGAAGGACATGATTGAAAAAAATATATATATTGTTGAGGACATGATACAAAAAAACATTGTTTTAAAAAAATGACAATCAATCAGACTAAATGTACGAGGAAAATATAAGCATTAGAAAATGTAAAGTAGAACAAAATATTTCTATATAAACGAACAACTAATTAGTTTCTAACAGAAATAAAAATGGAGGACTGAAACAAGTAAAAAGATAGATGGTCACAAAGGGCCTGTTTCGTAAGTAATTTTTAAAAACAGTTTTCAACTATTAAAAATACAAAAACCAAAACATATGTTTGGAAAGATGTTTTTTCATATTGATTTTAAAAATTTAAAAAGCTACATGTGAGTTTTAAGAACTGAAAACTGAAACAATTCAAAGGCATTCCACAAAACAAGTGAAACGGGTGGTGGCAATTTTGTAAATATATGGAGTTATTGTTTTGAATAACGCTTCGAATCCCAATGCCGTGGATTAATAAGATTTGTGAAAACCTCTCCCCATCTCTCTTGTCCACTTCTCATACACAACATCAAGCCTCCCTCGCCAACTCCCTCTCTCTCCTTGGCAGCTCCACCCCCAATTTCTCAGTTTTTCTCCCTTCCTCTTTTTGACCATCTTCAACCACCGCCTCAAGCCCCTCCAACTTCACTTTCTCCTCCACCTCCAGCCCAAATTCGAACGAGTAGAAGTCATTGTCGGCGGTGCCACTTCTTGCAAAGCCTGCCATGAAGGGGCTGTTGTTGATGAAGAAAAGGGGTTTTTGTTCATGATTTGATTGTCGATTTGCAGCTGCTTTAAGTGCATGGCCTATTGAACATCAAAGAAAAAAGAAAACACATATAAAATGGAACTTTTTATTCTTTTGCTTTGTTTTCTTCTCAGTTTTTGTCCTTTCTTTTTTAGGGGGATTTATTCTCAAATAGGTTTTGTCCTTTAATGTTGTCTTTGTTGTATAGCTTACTCTGGCCCTTGCTTGCTTGTTTTTTTCCTGGGGTATATTCATTTTGTATTTACTACTTTTAAAAAATATATGTGCCAAACAAATGTTTTATTGCTTTTAAAATTTATTTTTAAAAAATAATTATCCAAACAGATCTTTTTTTATTTTTTATCGTTAAAAAACTGTTTCTAAACTTGCTTCTTATAATAGTTTTAGAAAATAATAACACAAAAACACTTCCAAAAAGGCCAAAAGCTTTTGAAGAGTATATCATGAGTAGCCAGTAAAAGTACCCATGAGCCCTAGTCCTTAAACATGCTACAAGCCACCAGTTAGAAAACTAATCTATTTGATGGTTGTACATCTTCTGAAACCCATTGCTTCATATTTGCAGTATCATAGCAGCAAAGGTACCCAAGATATAGATTTCTTAATCAAACTGAGAGTTCTTCTTTAGGTTCAGCATTTAGTCGTAGTTTAGTCTATTATGGTAAAATGCATCAAACACTGGCCATTACATCACATTTCAAATACTCAAACAGATTTAATGGAATGTGTCAAAGAGAACAAGTTGCAAAAAGTATTCTTCACACAGCAGTTCCATAGAGAAAGAAACATTACCCAAGGTAACGCACCAATATGATCTTCATGCCCATGTGTTATAACGACTGCTTCAATTTTGTGGCTCCATTTTTTAATAAATGTCGTGTCAGGTATGATTTTTTGGACCCCAAGCTCATCATAGATGAAATGTGCAATCCATATATGAATCAAGGTCAGTTGACCAATAAAGTAAAGGAGAGCAGAGCAAACTAAAGCTCGCAGCAGCAATTTACTAGGTACTTTAAAATGAAAATAGGATTTTAAATTTCCAAATGACCTTTATACAGAAAAGATTATCTGGCCTTAGCTGTAGGATGCAATGCCAACTCTGGTTAGTGATTACATTATAAAGTTTTCCTTTAAATGATTGCCGATATAACAATTCAGGCTTGTTCAGTGGACTAAGTGTGACTGATAAACATGAAAAGGAGGAGGAGGATTTGAGTTGTAATAATTACTCCGGAAACATGACACCAGCATCTATGAGGATATAGCGGTCATGGTTACCAACAAGCATGCAATTCATTCCAATTTCACCTAATCCGCCAATAGGAAGAACTCGGAGGGGTGGTCCATCTGATCCTTCGTAAAATTGCTCCATCTTACGCTTAACTGAGTCTTCCATGCTTTTTCTTGGACCTTCTATTCTTCTTGATCGTTTGTGCGGTACTTTAGATCCACCATTATCTACATGCAATAAACAGAATTAACACCAATATAAAGAGTAACTAGCCATGCCCAGGAATAAGACTACCGGTGACATCTACTTGCAAAACAATTGCCTCTTCCATGGAAGGAAAAGGAAAACAAAACAATGTTCTCAACGTTTTCATTTAGGTGAAATCTATCTGCAGTGAAGTTCGTTCCCACATAACATGGACTCAACTAAAGTCTCAAACCTCATTCCCAATACAAATTACACATCAAAAGTATACTCCAAAAATGACCAAGAAGTATCTTCCAGGGTGCCTTCAAAGCCCTCATAATTTGGACATTAGAAAATCCCGGTTGAAGGCCATTGAAGGACTACGAATTCAATTGTAAATATCATCGCAAACAATAAGACCTTAATTGGCAAATTACTCGAGAATCACTCCAAAGCTACGATGCACGGATATTTCATAACAGTTGTCATATCCGTATCGCATACTTTACCGATACTTTCATATACTCCTAAATATGTTTTACATGTTTTAATTTGATTTACAATCGTACTCATATCAGTACACGTGCAACATAGCTTCCAAGATGCCCTTTACAAAGGGAAAAGCTGGTATTACAAATTCTGAGGTATCTACCGAATTCGAGACAAGTGTGTGTGTGTGTGTGTGTGTGTGTGTGTGTGTATTCGCAAAGAGAAGAATGAAATGAAATGAAATGTGAAAGGGGAAGGAAGGAATACCTGGGATGGGAGAAGAGGGAAAAGAGCAAGAAATGGAAGGCCTTGTGGGGCGAGGGCGGTGACAGAGGGAGTGAGGGCACAAGGAAAGGGAAGTAGTACAAGTTGCCATTATTCTTCCGAGACGAAAATCGCAATGGGATGCACCAGAAAGAGAGAGAAGAAAAGCGATGGTGTGAGGCTCAGAGAGAGTGCAACTTGGAATAACGGTGATGGTTGGAGGTGGAGAAGGAGGAAAGAGGGTTTTTGTCAGGAGGTGCTAGCTCATTTCAGTTCCCGCGTAGCGGGAAAAGAGATTACGGCAGCTCAGAAATACCTCTTCTCTCTTATCATTTTACTCGGCAGCCATCTACGCAGGCCCAACGCCACAAAACTCTGGTCCCTTTTTTTTTCCTCATCAATCATTTACTGCCTTGTAAAAAATAAATATATAAAATTTTAAAAAATATATTAGATATATATTATTTATCATTTTGTATAGTAACAAGTAATTGGTAGAATAGAGGTGGAAATATATTTTGAGGTTATGTGATTTCAATTATATCGAATTCGCTTGGCAACCTAAGAAATATATATATATTTGGCCATAAAAACAACTGGAAGTAAATCAAATCACCTTATGAGTGAGGTATTTTTAATTCGGCTTATTAAACATTCAATATGCTCATGAGTTCACCTTAAGCTAAATACATTCAAAGCTTCAATATGATTTTTTTTCCCTCTAACACATAAGCGAATTTCAAATTTGGTTCCCAAAAGAAATGAGTTTCATCAAAATATTTTTGAAACTAGACCCTTAATCCTTAACAACACCATCAAATCTTACGTGACAATTAGTAATCTTTCGTAGTATATCATAATTTTATGAGTCAGAATCCTACAATAAATTGAGTTATTGTATTGGGTAAGACGGGTCATTTGGTTGGTCTAATGGATTATTGGGTGGAAGTTTTGATATATAGGATTATAATATGTTACATAGAATTACTGACTATCATGTAGAATTAGATGATGTAACTTTTCTTTGGATAACTTACATTTAACATAGATAGACTAATGGCAAGGAATAAAACCAAACAATTTTAAAAGTGTTTGGATCAAAACATAAACCAAAAATCCTTTTTAGCAACCCAAATCAAAATTCAAGTTTTCTTTAGTAGTAAAAAACATATTTAAATTGTTATTATATAAGCCAAATTTGAGATATATTATGTTTGATTCAATAACCATAGAGAAAGCCTTCAACCACGTGTGTGAGGATGTAATGTGGACAATAGAAGACATAATGTGGTGACACATACCCAACAGAACCTAGTGAAAGGATTCAAGAGGACTTGTGGACAACCTTCCCAAGACACCACTACGATGTAGATGTGGCAGCTCTTCAAGTATGAAAAATGCGGACAAGTTGTTTGGTTTGTAAAGAGTTCACATGAGATGGATGTTGCAAAGGCTATTAGGCATCTAGACGTGTGAGGGGTTGCACCTTAAAGGTACCATTGACAAAATATGAGAGAAGAAATCAGTGACCCCAACACATTATGAAGGAATTAGCACCTCGTAGGAGAAGGAATAGGGTTTTTAACAATGCATGGAGGGAATAAAGCTCTTACAAGGATGTTGTGGAGGGCCAGAAGGAAAAGGACACACAACAGATAATTCTTATCCAGGGTGACTCGTCAATGGAATATTTTTGGGGAAGGACTAGAACTGATAGTAATGGAAGCGGTTGAAAGGAGGCTAATCGAAAAGGGACTTAATGATTAAGAATGTTAGGAGGGTTGATAGTTACAAGGTAATTATCACCCTCGAGACCGAACAACAAGTGATAGATGTTTTAGGCCATGGCAACGATCTCTTACGGCCAAGGCTAAGGGGATTAGATGTAGTTGTCAAAGAAGGTTTGCAAGGTTTGACAAGTATGGTTGAATGCATTGGATTACCTTTGCATGGATATATTGAAGAGAACCTCTAGAAAATTAGCGATCACTGGGGTAAATATGTTGCATGCATGTGCTAATGTAACAATGAATGGATCTTCTTTCATGACTGCTAGAATCCAAGTGGATACTATTGTTATACTCTATATTAGAGCATGTGCATTTGTCCCTTGAAGGTATCATCTACGATGTCCATGTTAAAGAAATTTGACCATATTACACTTTCTTGATATGGCAAAGTTACTGACACATGTATTCAGGAGAAATGAACAAGCTATGCACCATATAGGAGTTGGAGAGGAAGGGACTCATGAGGGAGTGGGTGGAGTTCCAAAGTACATGACTGCACATATATCATTAGAACACGTGAATTTCGATAAGTGGAATTCAAATGTTAATTGCACCCCTACAGCATCTTTTGGTCAAACTACACACACAGAGAAGGTGATTGGACCTAAGGATTTTGATGGTGTGGCTCTTATAAAGTATAATGCTAGAAAGGAGGTTGAAATAGACATATTTTTTTGCCTTAACAATCTGGCAGATGGGTCAATAAAGTAGCACTATTGGTACCCATAGGCTTCAGTCTGTTAGAAAAAGTGGGGGCTATGGATAAATCAAATGATAATGGATCTTTTGTATAGAATTTGATTAAAAGTAATTGGGTTCTGCTATCATCTAATCTTGTGAATGTACTTGCAGTGGCAAGGAATTAGGGGTGCAATGATTGCGAGGAAGCTAAGCACATGTGGGAGCTTGGAAAATCATTGGGACTTCACCAATGATGAAGAAGGAATTGTGTGACCTCTTGAGAAAGAAGAAATCATGGTCATGAACCTCTTCTAAGGTATTTCATCTACATTTTTATAAAGATCATAATAAGAAATATTAGAGAAATGGGTGGTTGTCATAAATTAGCAATGATCTCCAAGCTTGTTAAGGAAAAATGTCTTAACCTTGTGAGCTTTGTGTTAAAAAAGCGTTCTGTAATCAATGAGATTCATAGAAGATTTTAGTAGGATGGTGCATCTGTGGAACTGTATCGTGTAGTTATAATAAAGGGAAGTGGCAAGCTAATTTATTACTAGAACAAGAATTATTTTAGTATTATAAACATTCTACAGGGAACGAGGTTGATATGTCTCTAAAGTATGCATGTTGATTCTAACTTTTATTGTGTAGTAGTCTTTGTCTATAAATGGCACTCTTATAGAGAAAAGGCTGAGTTATGGAGTGAGATGGAAGGAATTAAGGATTGCACACAAGGCTATCTTATATTTACAGGAGATTTCAATAAGGTCTTGGATCTTTCTGAAAAAAATGGTGGTAGTGGTTATCAGCAAAGCATCTAAGATTTTTTAAATTGGCTTAGGGCTTGGTTTTAATTGGTCTCCCTCTTATTGGGAGGAAGTATACTTAGGTTAAAGGGAACTTCTCATAGTCGTATTGATCGTTGCTTAGTGGAGGAGAAATGGACAACAAAGCTCCCAGAGCTAAAGTTGTGAGGTCTGGGCAAATCATCTTTGGTCACTGTCTTCTACTGGAGGAAGCTGATGTTGTTAATTGGGGTTCGAAACCATTTCAGATGATCGATATATGGTTTACACATCTTGGGCTTGTTAGGATGGTGTGTGATGAATAAAGTAAACTTGGTAGAGGTTCAATAGTTGAGAAGTTCAAAAGTTTGAAACATGTAGGTAGAATAATGAAAAGTTTGGGGATATTGAATGCAACATCAACAATTTGAGAGGGAATTGCAAAAATTGATCAGAAAAGTGAGGCTGAAATTATTAGTAGCCTGGATATGGCAAGATAAGTGCCACTTAACTATGATTGTGGTATTAGAGGAAAGCGATGTACTGATAACAATTGTCAAAGGAGAACTTTATCATATTCGAAAACAAGAACACAAAATATTTCCATGTCATTGCAAAGGGTAGGTAGAGGAGGAAACGTATTCATGTTGTGAAAATTGGTGAGAAAAGATTTAAGGGACCTAGGGCAATTTAAAAAAGAGGTCAAGTAATACTTTAGGAGTTCATACTCTTAGCCTATTGCACCCTGAATTTCTTTACTAGAGGATTTGCTTCCTAAATTAGGTCCAAAGGAATCTACAATGTTAGAAACAAGACCCTCCCCTGATGAAATCAAAGCAACGATGTGGGGTTTCAAATCAACTAAATTCCCTCAAGTATGATGGATACAATTTTACTTTTATTAAAAATATGTGGAATTTTATTGGAAATGAGATTATTGATTCTGTTTCATAGTTATTTGATAATGGTCCATTTCCTGCTAATGTGAATATGACATAAGTAGTTTTGATCCTAAAAGTTGATGATGTGGATAATTTGGGAAAACTTATACCTATTGACATGGTATGGTGTCTCTATAAAATAATTGCAAAGGTTCTTGCAAATAAATTAAAAGAAAATGTTATGCCTTTACTTATTGGGGAAACACAAATTGCCTTTGTTGAAAAGGCAAATTCTTGATATTGCTATGATGGCTAACATGGTAGTATTATGGCTGAACAAAAGAATAATAAAAGGGATGTTAATGAAGTTGGCTTTTAGAAAGCATATGACTTAGTAAAATGAGACTTTCTTGATAAAGTTTTGAGGATGACGGGTTTTGGAGATTGTTAGAGAGGCTGGCTTAGATGTTGTATTACCACCGTATCTATGTCAACTTTAATCAATGGATCACCTGCTCTGACTTTCAAGTTAGAAAGAGGCTTAAGGCAAGGGTATTCCTTATCCTTTTTTCTTTTAGTGTTAGTGGTAGAAGTTTTGAATTGTTTGTTGGTCAAAGCAAACTTGATGGTATTTTTGAGAAAGTTATGGATTAATAGGAAATGAAAAAAAAAATTATTTTGGGAATAAAATGTTGGTCAATAAATGGATGAAGAAGGCTTTAATTGGTGATGTAGTTCTTTAATGCAAACGTTGAAACAAAAAATATTAAATTAAAAGCATTAAAACTAGACTGTTTGATATTCAAAATATTAAAAAGTTATAGTATTGCTTTTATATATAGATTGACTAAGAAATAAATAAAAAATTATTTAAGTTAAAAGTATTAGGTTGAGAATTTTGATATTTAGAATATAAAAAATTATAGTATTACTTTATATATAGAATATAAAAAATGACATCATCTAAACAAACACAACAATGAAAATCTTAAAAATAGAGTAATGAATTATATTTTATAATTATAAAAAAAATAAAAAATTTAGTAAATTTCAAAACCAAAGTAAATCATACTTATAACTTAAAGGATTAAAACAAAAATTGATATAACTATGAGGCCTAGAACATTTGATAGCTAACTAAGTTTGACTCCTAGTGGTGTATATGAAAAGAATCTTATGGTTTATCCCATACAGAGCTCCCTCCTTTAAAGGATTAGACATTATTGTTGGCAATTGATAATGACATGTGTCCTACTTATTCAATTTAACCTTACAAAAGAACACATAGAAAGCGCCCCTTTCTTATTCTCATTGTCATCTCTTATCAGTTTTTCATCTTAGAGAGGAGACATATGGTCATGGAAGAACCACAAGTTCTATTAGCATGTAGTGACAAGAGCATGAAAATTGGGGTAATGATATGGGACACGATCACAGGTGAGAAAATGCTTCACATACCATCTTGTGCTTCACCACCTTTTGGGTTGCTGTGCTTAAGAAACCACTTTGTTGTGGCATCCCAACTGATAAATAAGCACAGCTCTGTCGGAGGGGGAGCCATTGTTGTCTGGACCATGAATAAGGTAACTAATTTATCTGCTCAAATTCCCTTTGGGGTAACTTGTTTTAATAGCAATACTAAACTATTGCTTGAATAATTAGAAGAAGCTAAAAAGGATTTGCCCACCTAGTTGGCATTCTAGTCATGCATCAATGTGACTCAGGCTCAATTCCTAGTTTTCCTGTTAGTAGGTGATATGTAAATACCTTTTTTCAAGTGCTTGATCACCTTGTAGGCATGTTCTGATTTTGAGCGGGGCAAGCTTTCTTCTCATATAAACGTTTATCTACAAAGAAAAGAATAATATTTATAAGAAATTGTTGTGAATGTTGAGTGAAATAAAAGGAGCCATTCACTTATTCAAGATATGCTTCATTCTTCTAATAGCTAAAATTTGACAAAGTTTCTGGCTTTTTTGGATTTTTTATTATTTTAATTTTTTTTATTGTAGATTGTTGTTAAAGTTGAGTCTTTGTACCTCTCATTGTGTCATTTAGCCCTATGGCCCTTATTCACATGTATTTTATGTCCTATGCTTTTGATAGGTAACTGTAGAAGCTTTCTTTGTTGCATTCAAAATTGTGCAATTGTCATTATTTGGTGTACTGTGGAGGATTGGGTTGAGAATCGATATACTCATGTGCAAGGTGCATTTTTTTGAGTAAAGTACATGGTTGTCAACAACAATATAAGAACTAAAAAGGCAACAAATTTTGTTTTAGCTCAAAAAAGAAAGAAAGAATCCAAATTTTGATATAATACAAGCAAGTGTAAAAACGAACTATGTAAAGAGCTGCTCCATGGATTTTCTTATTAGTTGTTGCCACTTTGATACTTTATGAAGTGCACCATTTATTTCTTGAGCAGTAAGTAGGAGTTGCTTTAGATAAAAATAATTCTAGAAAAATCAATACTCATTACTGTCTTTGAATCACACTTACAAAGGTTCATCTAAATGCACTTAATATCTATGCATTGACATTTGGAGAGAGATAAAGAATGAATAATTGATTTTGGTTGTGATACATTGTATCACATTAAACCAAGGAAAGTTGCTAATTGGAGGACTTGAAGAAGCTGAGACTTGGTTCGAATTCAGCCTCTTAAGTAGAATAAGGGTACTATTTGCACCTTATCATTGTTATAAGAACAAAAGAGTATGAATTAAGAAAAAGAACAAAAAGGAAGGGTGACCACTTCAAGGGGTTTGAGCCATCTAGGCATCAAACTTCAAAGTGTTTCTAGTTGCAAGCTTTTGAAACCACGGGAACCACCAAACCAATCATGGATTCCACGATTAGACTGGTTTTCTTTGGTATTAATAGTAGATTGCTAGTGAAAATTCCAATAATCTTGGCAACGTTGGCAGTCAACTTATTGAAAGTCACAAAAGCAACATACAAGGTGGCATTGATTCACATCTTTCCTTTCTTCACATTTTTATTCGGCTTGGGATTAGTGAAGAGGAGCTAATGAAAGGCAAGGTATTGAACTTGGATAGCTTGAAAGAGCTAGATATGCTTAAGTATAATGTTGGTGTAAGCTTCATTTTTCCAATAAGCAAGTGCGAGGGCAGCTAGACATTATCTTTGTCATGATTGTAGTTTATAACCACCTTAGTAGTGTTCACAGGACTTGGGACAAATTGAAGGCAAAGAGAAAGGATTTAATAACAATAAATGTTGCTTTGCATTTCTTTTTCGTGTCCGAATATTGTACTTTTAAGAAAAATATTATTTGTCTTGAATATCTTACATCTGTAATGAGACCTTGTTCACTAGATAGTTAAGTTAATTGCTTGTTATAATTTGTGATTTAGTTTAGGGCTGGCAATGGGGCGGGTTTTTATTCAACCCAACCTCACCCCGTACCAGAAAATATTAGTTTTAACCTGCGCCGACCTCAATCGTGGATTTTATAAATTTAAACCTGGACCCGCCCCGCCTCGCCCCACTCCGCTATTATTAAAAAAATCTATAAAATTATCTCAAAATCTAAAAAATCAAAGACAAAGATATGAAATGCAACCAATGACAATGTTAATATTTAAATTTTAAAGTAGTAGTAATCAGTACCAAAATATAACAGAATATCCTTAACAGAATGAGTGAGTGTTACTCATTAATGTATTAGTGATTTAGGATTAGGTAATTTTCTTTATATATATATATAATATGACAAATATTAAAATATTATATATAATATTAATAATTATTTTTTAAAATATATAAGGGGTGCGAGGTGGGCTTTAAACCGACCCGAGCGGGGTGGGTAAGGCAGGTAACTCGCGGGTCGGGTTTAAATTGCCACCCTTAGTTATTGTATAGTTGAGTTTGAAAATTTTGAAACAATATGCATATATTTTTGGGAAATTAATATATGCTTCTGTGAATGACTAATTATGGTTAGAAATAAGTTAGTAGGTTTTTTGTGACAATGACTAATTTGATAGTTTATCTTAATTATGGTGCATATGGAAATGCTCAAATGGCATGAATTTAGTTATTCTATTTTTTTCTTGGCCAAAAACATTTAACTTCAATTAACACCCGTCAAGGGAAAGGTAGAAGAAATGGTATCAAATTAATTTCACTTAGTAGCCTAGCTCCATATTGTTTGATGATAAAGTTTAACATTTGGCAAGGAAGGGACAGGTAGATATATTGGATTTAAGTAATGATCATATCATTGTAATCACTAAATAGCAAATATTGCCATGCAGAATAAGTTAATTATTGGCAAACAATAGTGAAACTTAATGCCTATTAGTAATAAAAGCCATGCTAATTCAATTACTTTGATGGAATTTGTCTTGGTATCCTTTCTTCAAAATTATCTATTCTTTTATGTAGAAAACTCTATTATGACCTATATGTTCTTACTTCAGCCTCAAAAACCACTCTTGAATTACACAGTGGAGGCCATTGGGCCACTTTCTTGCACAAAAGACGGCATATATCTTGTAGGAGGAGCTTTGTCTGGAACTGCTTATCTCTGGGATGTATGTAAGCACATCTTAAATTAGTTTTGCCAAAAAAGTTTACCTAAGAAAGTTTGTTATCTATATATGGAAATTGAAAACTTGTTTCTCAATTTTCACTTTTAGCCCGTCAGTCTATGTTATATTTACATGCTTGTTGCCCATATATTAATTATGGCTTAAATCGATTGAACTTTTACCAACATTTGGTGCTAACACTAACCCATTGGCATAAGCTTGCATTTGAGATTTAGATGAAGGCTTATTTTTAGTTAAATTTTGAAATGTTTATGGTGAATAGGTGACCAGTGGAAAATTGATGAAGACTTGGAATGCTCATTATAAATCTCTGAACTGCATGCTCTTTTCAGATGACAATTCTCTTCTTATTTCTGGTTCAGATGATGGGATGATATGTGTTTGGTCTATGATTAGGTAAAGATTGATTTTGATTTTCTTGGACAGATTTTTTGCCACAATAATAAATGCAATAAAATAGATATTAAGCAACTTATTGTTGATGCATTTGGTCTATTGAATTTGATGGAAGTTTGTTGGATTTGGAAGAAATGGGAAGCTCGCCTTTATTACATTGTTTGTCAGGACACATGTCCTCCATAACAGGTCTTTTAACTACACCGGGGTGTTTCTTATCACTTTTAGTATCAAGCTCCTATGATGGCACATGCAAGGTGATGAAACTATGTATTAAGATTCTTAATCCTACAAATTATAAATTGTCATGTATAAATTGTAAATTCTCTTGAGCTTGCTTTATAAATAAGTTTTGATATTCATTTATCATAGGTTTGGGATTTCATTTTAGGAAGGCTTATGCAAACTCAAGTCTATCCTTTGGCAATAACATGCATTGCTCTTCACCAAGGAGGAGGGTTATTGTTTTGTGGAACAATTAATGGAATAATAATTGTTAACAAGCTTGATATAGGTCTAAGAGAAGAGCCTTCAGTTATCACAGTAGACCAACCACTTGAATTGAAAGGACATAGGTAATACATGGTGTTTGAGCTCAATATTGATTCAATATATAATTCATCTTTGCACAGATGGTTAGAAGCTTTGTATAAGAAAAAAAGTTTCTTACTTTATACTATTCATGAGTTGTCATTACATAAGTATCTCTTAAACATATTTAAACCCCAAGATTGTTGTCCAAAGTCAATTCTACAACAAAATTGGATGTATGTGTATGAATATTTTAAATGTCTAGTTTAGTGAACATCCTTTTAAGTTTAAAGTAAAGAACAACACATGCAAAGATGCGACTTCCTTTGAGTTATCAATTTTGAGCTTTGTTTCTAATTTAAATATGAGTATCTTTCATATAATAAGGTTGGGTATAATTAGCTTAAATTTTTTTGGATCATGTAGTGGAGCCATTACTGCCTTGACCTCCAGTCAAGTAGGCCTAATATCTGCCTCCGAAGACTGCACGATTTGCATTTGGGATGTCATCAGTTGGGCAATCATTCGAAGGTTCAACCTTCAAAAAGGTAAAATAACTTGTCTAGTTAGTTTATTGTGCTTTTCCCTTTATGGTAGAGGAAGTTGGCATTCATTTGGGCATCCATTTGTTTCATGTGGCAAATTGTTCCATTCTTTTGCTTAAGAGAATTTTGAAAATCATCCAGTAGTAAACACTAACACTAATGTTAATTTGTAATGCCCATAATAATGATGATTATGGCATACATTAGTGAGGTTAACGGTTTTATTAACAGCAGGGAGAGTAACTAATTTGGCAGTAGTTGTGCGATCTTTATTATTCTCTCCATCAAATCGTAGGAGAGTCTCCAATGAGTATACCGTATCTCCACTTGACAAGTATCCTCAGCTGATTAACTCATCCAGGGCAACTACCACTCTTGTGTCCTTATGTTGCCGTTACAAAGATAAGCAAACTAGCATTGGTTTACGAAGTACTGGTTTCTTGAGACAAGACATGCATAATTCACAGGTTTTTCCCTTTCCGAAAATAGCATCCATTTGTTAACACATCCAGCATTGTAATTTTACATGATGCATCCCTATATAACCAACATGGAGAATTATGCTTTTTTTTCGACTTATACATGGATAAATAACTAGTCAACATGAATGTTTACATGGTCCCTTATAATCCAAAAAGAAAACCATAATTTTTATAACTTATTTTTGTATGGTTAGAGATAGAGGCAACTCAAAACAAAGGGGATTACTGCAAATTGTTGTATTGTGTTTAGCTCTATATGCATTTCCTCAGCAACTGCAAAGATGCTATTTTCATTATTCTTTCTTTTTGGGCAGAAAGCACATATGCTGATAGCCTTGGCAATGCAAATGAAAGTGGAAATGAATATACAGAAACATACAAGGGCAACAAAGATGGCAAATCATGTCATGATGATAAACAGACAGTTGAAGACCCTACTAACAAGCTTGATGCAGGACAGATTGTTTGTTCCTGATCCTGAAGGAATCAACTTACAAAAAACTAGTGGGAAAAAACTCATGATTCAGAGTTCTGTGCAGGGGGAGGAAAACCAAAAACCTTAGCTTAGCATTTCTTAACACCAGGGTCTTAAATTTGTTATTCTCTTTCTCTCTCTCTCTCTCTCTATATATATATATATATATATGTATGTATTCTCTCACCCACTTCATTTCTAAAGTCTGGTAATTATACCTTTGGTTGAGTTTGTTAATGATTTAAGAGGTGTTTCAAGAGTAGTTGGGGGGCTTTTGCCTCGTATATATCTAGCTAGACATGTTCATTTTTATATCAAATGCTAATTTAGCATTAGGGGATAACAATTGACAAATTTGATAAAGTGTCTCTTTGATGGAATGATTTTTGAGATACTTATTTTATATGTAGAAGATTGTGGAAGTCTAATGCCTAAATTAAGATGATTAGATGAATCAGATAGCTAATGGATCTAACAACTTCAAAGGATTGTAAAATTAAACATCCAAGGTTTCATCGAACCAAAGTAAGATCACATTGGAGCTGTTATTCTATTTCCTAGGCTCATTGAGATTTCAAATAATGAGGTGAGCTCAACTTTAGTCATACAATAAGCATGCACTGTGGAATTGGAAAAAAAGTATGTTCAGAGCTCGACAACTATATATATGGGTAGATTTATGCCATGAAAAGGAATTATGGCAAAAAGAAAAAAAGAACAATGAATCTAGAAAATTCCTTTATGTCGCAGCAAAGCATGTAAACAATCAAGTGGTGTCAAGCTCAAATCTTAAACAAATAAGTAAATAAAACAATGGCAAATAACACAAAACATAAAACTTGCACAATGGCTAGGAAATATTCGGGGATCAGAGCAGCATATAACAATCACATAAATCCTATGGGCTTTATAAATTTTGAAGTGTATCAGTAATTAGAATCATGTAACAATCACATAACACTCACATTTTTATTTTTTTCACAAAGCTAAATCATGCAATTGTCAGTTTCGAATTGGACACATTTCAGAATACTCTTTTTCAATTGCGTTTTATTAACAATTCACTCCTTAATTTTCAATTAATGTAATTTTCTTTCATAATTCGTTTGAATATGTAACATATTGATTTTAAAACATAAATACAATTTAGTAGTTAAAGCCTAAAAGGAAAAATTAATGCTACCAAAATCTTAAAAAAAATCCTAATTATACAAAGCTTTCATATGTTATCTATTAAAGATTATTAAACCGAATCCATCCATAGCCTTGCACTTAGACTACCGCGTGTTGGTTGCATAGAAATCAAATTTGCTACTACACAAACTTGTCATATGCTAGTTTTTTTTTTTAAAAAAAAAATTGACAACACTTTTCTAGTAGATATCATACCCCACAATAGCACAACAATTGGTGGCACAAATATGGTAAAATTGCTACACCTCATGCTGCTATACTTTCATGAGGAACAAGAGTGTTCTTAATAGTTAGTGTCATTGTGGTAAACAATTATAATATTACTTGATCAGGTTCTAAATTAGATGGGAAATGGGATTACAGTTATTTGAAACTTTGATGGCAAATCATTTAAGGGCTCACAATATTTAGAGCTTTGTTAAGCTAGGTATGCAAGACAGAACTAATGATGCTGCCTAGAGAATAGGCCAATTGGCACTGTCACAAATTCACTAGGGAGTAAATTATTCGATGTTTGGCAAAATTGCTAATACCAAAACTGCTAAAGAAGCTTGGGTTATTTTGAAGTTGTCTTACAAAGGTGTAGAGAAGGCAAAAAATCAAATTTGCAATCCCTGGGCAGAGAATATGAAAGGTATGAGATGTCTAGCTCATAAATTATTGAGCAATATTTTTCTCAAGTTACTAACCTTGTTAAAAAAATTAGAGTCTATGGTGAGAAGATTTCAGATAGCTCAAAGGTAGAGAAAATTCTACGCACCATGCCAATGAAATTTAATTATGTAGTGCTACAATATTAGAGTCCTTCAATACAGGTAAAATAACAATTGTAGAATTACAAGACAACATATAAAGCCATGTCAGCAAAATGTTAGAGAAGACATGAAAACCAATAGAAGAAGCCCTAGAGAGTTAGGTGGATATAAATAATGATATTGAATCAAGCTATGATGGAGATAAAGTAATGTGGTCCCTGGAAAAGAAGATAAACTTTACAGATTGAATAAAGCTCTATATGGTTTGAAACGTGCATCAAGAGCATGGTATAAGAAGATTGACTCCTATTTTATTGAGAATGGTCTTCAAAGATGTTCTTTTGAACGTGCTTTATACATTAAATCAATTGAGTTTGGTGATATTTTTATTGTATGTCTTTATGTTGATGATTTGATTTTCACTAGCAATAATTTTAAGATGATTATAGAATTTAGGAAGACTGTGGAGAAATAATGAAATGACTGATTTGGACTTGATGTCATATTTTCTCAGCATTAAACACTCAAAAAGATGATGGGATTTTTATTTCTTAGAAAGCACATGCTAATGATATTTTGAGGAAATTTTAGGTGAAAAATTCAAAGCTAGTTGCTACTCCGATTGGAGAAAATTTGAAGTTGATGAAAGAAGATAAAAGAAGAACTGTCACTCTCACTCATTACAAGACTTTGATTGGAAGCCTGAGATACTTGATGACAACATGCCAGACATAGTTTTTGCAGTTAGACTATTCAGCCAGTTTATGGAGGAGCCACGTGCCTATCACCTACAAGCAACAAAATGGCTTATTCAATATATCAAAGATACTCTGAATGATGGAATATTTTATGAATATATCGATGATGTGAAACTTGTTGGATATACAGATAGTGATTGGGCAAGTGATATAGAGACAAGAAAAAGCACTTCATGGTATGTCTTTCATCTTAGGTCAGGTGTAGCGTCATGGTCATTAAAGAAACAACCGGTTGCATTTTCTACAATAGAAGTGGAATATATAGTAGCTAAAAGTTATGCCACATAGGCGGTATGACTAAGAAAAATTATTGAAATATTGAACCAAAAGCAAAGCTCTCCCACAAAGATATTATATGACAACAAGTAAAAAATTGCACTTTGCAAAAATTCGACGTTCCATGTGAGGTCCAAGCACATTGATATTCAATTTCACAAGATTCAAGAATTGGTGGCTAATAAGGAAGTATTGACTGATTATTGGTCTATTGGAGTTCAAGTTGCTGTTATTTTTAGAAAGCCATTGAGGCTTGAGCTATTCTACAAGTTGAAGAAGATATTTGGAATAATCAATTCTACAAGTTTGGTTTAAAGGAGACAGTGTTAGAGATTATTAAACCAAGCCCATCCATAGCCTTGCACCTAGACTACCATGTATTGGTTGCACAGAAATCAAATTTGTTGTTGCGCAAATTGGTCATGCACTAGTTTCTTTTGAAATTAACAATACCTCCTTGCAATATTTTCTAGTAGATATCATAACTGACAATAGCTCAACAATTGGTGGCACAAATATGATAAAATTGCCACACCTCATGCTATTATACTTTCATGAGTTTTTAGTCTATGTACATTACTTGTAGGCTAGCTTAATTGTCATCGTTTCTTGCATGTAGAGTACTTCAACTATGGGTTTTCTTTCCTTTAATATTTTATTAACCTATAAAGCCTATAAAAAAGCAAAGCCATGTACCGTGGTTTAAAAATCCATCAAGTTATCAAATTATAAATATTTCCTTTTCCATTTGTTATGTATGTTATGCCATGTTGGTGAGAAAAATATATTAAGTGAGTTATATTTGTGTGTATTGTTATCATTATCTAATGGAATTGAAAGTATATGAGTATAGAAAAGAGACAAATGTAACAAACAAACAAAAAAGCAGGTGGAAAATAATGTATTTGTAACATTGTTGAAATTTGAAAAGGCTAATAGGGGTAAATCATAACATTTTGCTGGTAAGGGAAACTTAATTAATTAAATAAATTATATTTATAGTCTAATTTTTTTATTTGATAATCCTATTAAATCTTCTCTTATGCAATATTTTTAAAGTAGTATATGTTTCTAATGATATGGCAATATATGAATAAATATTTATATAAGAAAAATTTATTTTACAAATTGGATTAAATTTTTATGTATAGATTGCTTTTTATATGATCATTTGATTACGTATTGTCATAGCATACATAATAGTTGACTCTTTCATCTCTTACTTGAAAAATGATATAAATTAAATATTTTGACAATGTACAAGTTTTGACAATGAAAAAATATTTTATATTATCAACGTAGAAAAATTAAAATTTTATATATTAAGAATTTTATTTTGATGCACTTACAGTGTAAGATTTTTTTATACAATTATTTAATAATTTTTTTGCCCATATAAATTACACTGTTAATATTTTTAAATTAAATCCATTAAACACATCAAAATTAAGCAATTAAATAAATTAAAAATTGGTGAGTCAATTTTTGAGTGAATGAGCATTGAAAAGAAAAGCAAGGGCCACAGCCCTAAGGCTATGATTGGAAGAATAAAAATAGAAAGAGTGGTAAGAAATGATAAGACTAAAATTAAGCATTGCTTAGAAGTAATTTTAGAATTTTAGGGAAAAGAGTGATATGACTAGTAAGGGACAATATGTACCTTCCTTGTCACTCAAAATTAAGCATTTTTTTTTTTACTCTCCAAATTGGGAGTCAAGAGGAAAAAAAAGTAACTTCTAAACAAAGAAATTGCATAATCTCTACTACTCTACTTCTTATATTTATTTTTTAGTCGGTTATTAACCACTCCCTTCCATCTATCATGTATAAAACTCCAATGATAGTCTAATGAAATTCCAGAGTTGTCCCCCACAGAACTAAAGCAGCAGCACTACAACTACAACATGAAAAAAAACAAAAAACAAAACGGCCAGTAGCACTAGCACTATAAGTAAGTACATAAGACGAGTGGTTCACAAACCAATACTTGATCAAAACCCTCAGGAGAGAGAGAGAGAGAGAGAGAGAGAGACATAGTGAGTGAGTGAGCAGAATCAGCTGCTAACACAACACACATTGGTTGCTGCAACAATGGCTCAGTTGAAGGCACTTCCTGCATATTCCACCTCAGCTACTTCCCCTTTCTTTCAACCAATTAGAACAGGTACCCTTTACACTAGTTTTCACTTCCCTCTTGTTCTTTTATTGTATTTTTTTTTTAATTCTGCTGTAAAATTATTGAACGCGATTGAGTGATGATGTTTGAATCGGAACAGCTTTATACATGGAAACATGCTTGTGCTTTTCCCTTCATTCACTTTTTTTTTTTTTCACTCAATTCATTGGCATTCATTCTATAGTTTTCCCCATAGTTACCGAATTAGTTCCCTACCCCTTTCGCGGTACTTTCGCGATGTGAAACGTTAAGTAACGGGAACCGAATCGTCAAGAAGGAACGCTGCTGCCATTGTTGCACTGATGTGAAAAACCAAAAAGCAGAGAGACAGTGAAAGAAGGGAAAGGATGGAGGCGGAAGGTGTTTTCTGAAATGGGGTTTTTTTTTAACTAAAACCCTAATGGGCTTGTCCTGTTGGGCCATTTTTCTTGAGTTTGATATATCTACCATGGGTTTATTAGTTTATTGATTTAATTTAAATGCACCAATAAAAATCTTTCCATATATATAACTTTTAAAGTAGCAAGGCAAGAGTCAACCGTGTTTTACAACAAATCGTGATTGAATAACTATGGAAAAATATTTCACTCTCAACATAAAATTTAAACTCTTAGTGTATATTGACCCGTAAATTATTTATAATCTTTTAACATGAGAGTTGGTGACGACAAAAAAATTCAAAGTTGTTTGAGTTTGTGTTTTCAATGAAGTATTGTGAATTTTTAACTATTCATTAAATAATTAATAGTTTTCTATTAAATTTAAATTTAATATATCATGATATCGTTTTTTTATAAATTTTTTAGTGATATTTTTTAGCAAATTATATTTAAAACATAGTAAGTAATATAGTAAATCGTAATTATCATAAAAATATATATTAAAGCGTACCGTAGTTTGCCAACTAAGTATACCGTTCACGTAGCACAAATTTCATTCATAAGGTAACGTACCACGTACCTGTACAGAAGAGTATTACGAGCTTGGTAACTATGGTTTTCTCAATTTTGGACGGTTATGAGCATTAAACAACACAGCCAAATGTACACCGACTGTTTCCAATTTATTTTCTATTTTGCAGAGCAGCTACTGCATCACCACCACCAGTTTTGGAAGGCAAGGTCATCATCACTAAAACAGGTAATCTTTACATGTCAAAAGTTTACTCCTTGAAGTTCCCAAAAACATATTGATCATATATTTGTGTTTTGGTGGGTGCTCTGTTGGCCTTATGTGTCGCACTTTTGTAATGTGTGCAGTTAGGGTCAAGAACAAGTGTTGGTGCTAGTAAACTTCAAGGTGAACTTTGCTAGCTTGATTCACAAAGAACTTTTCTTAGTAATTTTATTCAATGTATTCTGGTGAAGCTTAGTTTTCAACTTGGGTTAACAGAATTAATAAGCTTCTGAAGGGGTTACATGTGGCTTCTTAGGATATGTATAGTTTTTGTTGAAAGAGTTCACCGGAGGCGCTGTGTGTGTTCACCACTTGATATATTAATTTGAAGCTCTTTGATATTTTAGGTTTTATGTTTGCATTGCTAATGAAGTTCTCTTGGTTTGCAGTTATAAAGGCAGTGCAACGCACTGTTACAGAGACAGAAGCTTCTGAAACCAGGGAGGGTAGTGGGCTACGTGGAAAACTAGATAAAGTTGTCCTGGCTTACAGCGGTGGCTTAGACACATCAGTCATTGTCCCATGGCTGAGGTATATTTGTTGCCTTTGTTCTTTTGGGGTTTTATAGACTTCTGTCACAAGTTTGCAATATTGCTAATTTGCTATATTGGATTCCTCTCCCTTGTTATTTATTTTGAATTTTGAATGATACACTCCCAAGGTTATGGACAAGTTTTTCTTTTGGGTTCCCTATGGAAAAGATTGCCCTGTGAATTTATGTATTGCTGTATAATTCTGTCCTGCTATAATCTCTTGTTTAACGACTTCTGCGTTGCAGAGAGAATTATGGTTGTGATGTCGTTTGCTTCACTGCTGATGTTGGCCAAGTATGTTATGACTTTAAGACTTCACTTTCTGTAATTAAGATTATCATTGTGTTAATTGTGTTAACAGGGGTTTTTTCAGATTGTGAACTTCTGACTAGATGAAATTTCTTTGCCCAATTTTATCATATGCTTCATGTCTGGTAACTAATCTAAGTTCAATAGGGTATAAAAGAATTGGAAGGTTTAGAAGAGAAAGCCAAAGCCAGCGGGGCCTCTCAATTAGTAGTAAAGGACTTGAAGGAGGAATTTGTTAGAGATTATATATTCCCTTGCCTACGTGCTGGTGCAATTTATGAGAGGAAGTATTTGCTTGGGACCTCGATGGCTCGACCTGTTATCGCTAAGGTAGGTACTTCAGCTTGAAGTTTAGTGTTTCATGTCTCTTGATACTGCCGTTTCTTCTGCTGGCTCTCAGTGAAGTATTCATTCTTTTATTTAAAAAGAATGATCAACAATGATTGGTGGAATATATTTATCAAATTTTTTGCCTTACATAATAATATAAACATTTGTTGGTACCTTCTTATTGATAGGCCATGGTTGATGTTGCCAAAGAAGTTGGAGCTGATGCTGTCTCCCATGGGTGTACAGGGAAAGGAAATGATCAGGCATGTCTGACTATTAGGCTCACAACACTACATCATGTCAAATATTTTCTTCTGACACATTTTTTATTAAAAAAAATATCCTGACACATTTATACATAATCATTTAGGTTCGGTTTGAGCTCACTTTCTTTGCTCTGAACCCCAAGCTAAATGTTGTGGCTCCATGGAGGGAGTGGGATATTACAGGGAGGGAAGATGCCATTGAGTATGCTAAAAAGCATAATGTTCCTGTTCCTGTAACAAAGAAGTCCATATATAGCAGGGATAGGAACCTCTGGCACCTTAGCCATGAGGTATGTTTTGTGTTTGTCCTCATTCTAGCTTTAGTTACAACGAAGTTAACTATGTCTAATGATTTGTCATTATTTTGGGGTCTAAGATTTTGTTGTAAACTTCCCAATATTGAAAGGTTGGTGATCTTTCCAAATTAATGGATTTAGACCCCTCTTACGTTACATAACCATCACATTGGGTGACACACAAGAAAGCAATATATTGTACCATGATAGTCATGTAACACGAGGAGATCAAAGTTTGAAAACCATTAGTTTACTATATATTGATAACTGGGTTGTTTCATGTTGGCACATGAAATACTCTATTTCCATATCTTTTAACAGTGCATGGCTTCACTATTGAATTCAACTGGCATAATCAATCCAGAATTGTATGTTACCCTTTTTGACTAGTTATGTATGCCTTTTTCTGTGTACTTTTTTCTGAAGTTCTTTCAAAAAGCAGTGAAACAGATTTTTAAAATTATTTCAAGGAATCTAATTATTTGGTCACTAGTCTAGAGCATGTGAATTGACAGTTTGATTGACGGTTTGTGCTTTATGTAGTGTAGCTTCTAAAGCTATATTTTGGAAATGACATGTTGCTGTTTCTCTGATATATGAAATCTGTGGCGCTAAAGGGTGATATTTTGGAAGACCCAGCTAATGAGCCTAAAAAGGATATGTACATGATGTCTGTAGAACCAGAGGATGCTCCAGATCAAGCAGAGTAAGCTATGTCGTTGAGATTTGACTCTATATTTTGCCTCCTAGGTATTTTTTGTGCATTTTGGAAAGTCGCACTTTACATTCTTGAAATCATCCATTTATGCCTTGTAGATATTTGGAAATTGGGATAGAGTCAGGGCTTCCTGTTTCAGTCAATGGGAAGAGGCTTTCACCAGCGACTTTACTCGCTGAGCTCAATGAGATTGGTGGACGGCATGGAATTGGTCGGATTGACTTGGTTGAGAATCGGCTTGTAGGTATGAAGAGCCGTGGAGTTTATGAAACTCCTGGTGGAACCATCCTATTCACCGCAGCACGCGAGTTGGAGTCTTTGACACTTGATCGAGAAACGATACAAGTCAAAGATTCTTTGGCCCTTAAGTATGCAGAGTTAGTGTATGCTGGCAGATGGTTTGATCCGCTTCGCGAGTCCATGGATGCCTTTATGCAGAAGATCACGGAGACGACAACAGGCTCTGTGACCCTGAAATTGTACAAAGGTTCTGTTACTGTAACCGGTCGGAAGAGCCCCTTTAGCCTATATAGGCAAGACATTTCATCATTTGAGAGTGGGCAGATATATGATCAAGCCGATGCTGCTGGGTTTATCAGGCTCTATGGCCTTCCAATGAGGGTCCGGGCAATGCTTGAGCAGGGCATCTAAGTGTTTCATTTCAACATGTACTTGAATTTTAAAAGGGTCTGCATTGCTGCTCTTTACAGATTTTGTTTCAACTTGAATTCCAGGTTTTCAGTGTCCTTTTGCTTGTTTAGAAAATGTGGATTGTAGCTAGTGACGCCAATAAATATGGATTGGTAGTGGATCACCTAAAACCAAACAACATGAATAATATCCTAATATTCATAATTTAAATGTCCATGACCAAAAAGGCTACTCAATTTATATTTAGATTTTTGGAACTATTTCTTGCTTTTCTATTCCATCTTTAATAAATAGGTTGTTTTTAAGGTTTGGGTTAGCTTGTGAGCTAGTTTAATATAATAATAATAATAAGCAAGAAGTTATCTTCATACTTCCCATCTTGTTTTTGTTTTCTTAATGATTTGAATGCTATGCCTATGCACGAGCTTGATTATGTCCTATTGTGCGTTCTTTATATGATTTTCATGTTATATGATATGGGTTATAATTAAATTATAAGGCGATGATATTGAAATTGAACTTGTCTCATTGATTTTTTCTTTTTTAATGTCGTGTTCGATCTTGTCTCATTGAATTTTGAGAGCTGTTTCTAGTCGAATTGGAGGTGGAACTGAACAATCTTCTAGCCAAGCCCAAGTGCAGCCAAACGCGGCTATAGATAGGCTCAGTATTAGTCATTCTTTTTGCAGAGATATTTTATTTATAAACAATGAAGTTGAAGAGAAACATACTCAACGTACTGTGATATCTATTTGATTATATAATGTTTTTTTTAACTCTACCATACACGTAACGGAGCACTTTATGATTCTCGTGCTTCCAACATCAAGTCAAAGGCAAACGAATTCCACCCAAGCTGGTATTTTCTCCTGCAAATCCCTGGCACGCTTTGTGTTTCCCTCGTGATCCCAACTCCTAGAGTGCTCCCCTAGTGGTCTCAATTTTGGTTTAGTTGGTAACCTTGTATCAATAGTTATCTTCTGGAGTTGAAGTGCATTTTCAAGTACGTACATCACTAATTCAACTTCACATGCTGCACCACAAAATCCAACCAATTCCAACTCCTTAAGACTGTATTCACATTCCCTTGTAAATTTGCGTTCTGTTCTGAAAATGGGATTGGTATTTAGCATCTGCAACATGTAAAAATGTCAGGTTCAGACTCCGCTATTCCTAGTGATGAATTGATTGGTACTTTTCGGTTTCAGTATGGACTTTTAATTAGATGAAGCATGTGTCGTTGTAATTGCCCTTTCAATTAGCATCTGAAAGTCCCACTTATTTGAAATAAAAAAGAAACTGACAAAGTGCACTAAGCTCCTATCTGGTGGGGACTATGGAGGATAAATGCACACAGTCTTATTCTTACTTTGCTAAGAGATTATTTCCGGAATTTGAACCTATAATCTCTAGGTCATAAAGCAGTAGTAAACCTTACTGTTGGGCCGAGGCTCACCCTCAAACTCCTCTTCTTTATTGACCAAAAAATAAATAGAAAGACCTTTTTCATAAATGTTTTCGTGCTGGAGATGCAATGCTATTTACCTTGAGTGTGAACCTCCACAGTGAAGGAGATGCCTTTAATAGCAAAGCACAAGTACTAAGTGTGATGACATCATCAACACAAGCAGCCAACTCCAAATGCCTGATATTTTTCAAGTTGGGAAGTTGACTTAACCAATAAATCTGAAAAATAAGAAAGTAGTAATAAGGACATCACACTTGTTAACAAGGAAAAGCAGCCAACAGTTAGGAATGGAAGAAAGAGCTACCACTTCAGGTACATTTTGTGTGATATCCAGTTTAAGCACTTTTATTTGTGAAAGAAAGCGTTCTCTGAGGAACTCCACATAGGACCCCCCAAATGTTGCTTCCACAAGGCTTGGGATGCTTCTAAATTCTGCGTCCAAATGGGTCCATAGTATTTGAATGAAAGTAAATTTTCAGCCGCAACTTCTAGGCTTTTCAGCTCCCAACATCTTACCAACTCCAAGCATTTAAGCTTGAGTGATGAACCTGAAGAAACCCTCATAGTTTTTGGAACTCCTGAGTTAACCAAGCTCAAAGTTTCTAGTAGTGGGCAGCAACACAGTAAATACTCTAGCATCTCTTTGTTCAAGGTAATGAATTTCAGTTTCAAGACACATAAGGAATGAAAGCTTGCCAATTTAAACAAATGCAATGGAAGAGCATATTCTAATGAGTGCCCAAAATACAGCTCTAGCTTTTGAACCTTCTTTTGAATGGCAAAGTGAATCCACTTATCAATGTCACACTCATTGCCTACATGAAACCAAAATCTCAATCCTTGCAGTGTTGGGCTTTCAAGTGAACTCAACAACTCATTGATCCAACTTGTGTATGTTTGCCTTTCAGCATCATACATGATCTCCAATGCCATCTGCAAATGCCTTCCTGAAGCTTTCTCAATATCTTTTTTCATGTCTTTCATTACAGGTGAACCATCAAACTCTAAGGTCCCAGAAAATAAGGTCCACAGATATCTCCATTTTCTTGAGAGGATGCTGGTCCTAGCTGCTTCTTTTATTGGCAATTTAGATAAAATTTCTATAGGGATTCCATCTGGCAATTGGTTGATAAGGTCCTCTTCATCACTGCCTTTCTCATTGCTAACTTTTGCTCTCTTCTGTTTATAATCCCCTGCTGGCTGCATCTTTGCATGATCAACCCTGGCATAAATTTTACCAAAATTTATAGATCATCAGCATCAAGAATAAGGATAATGACTAATTAAATTTGTAAAAGAATATTAAACAACAAGGGATACGAAGGGAAGTGAGGGGAGGAAACGGAACAAAATAATAGTGTGTTAATATCTAAGAAGAAAATTTTCATTGCATATTTTATCGGGTGAAGGAAGAAACATTGGTGAATGATAACCAATATAATTTGTGAAAATGTTATTAAATCCTATGTAAAAACAATGATGTTGCCAATGTGATAAGCCTGATGAATATTATATATTGTTGGAAATTAAATAGTAAATATCTAATCTTGGCAAGATCAGCAAAACTGCAAAACGTTTTATTGAAGAAGCAGGGAATGAGAGTTACTACCTTTTCTCTTTAGATTAGTGATGAATGAGACGAATTTTATGATTATTATGGTGCCAGGTTTTTTATGCCACTGTTTGCAAAATGATCTCAGTAACTAGAATGCCGTTTCAAGTACTTGTTTGCGCTTCACAGAGGTGAATCTCTTCCTGTGTAATAAATTAAGATCCGGAGTATGCTCCGTTTGTGATGGGCATCAACTCAAATTAATTACTAATATTTTTTTAAAAAAAAATTAATATATATTCGAGTTTATAGTGAATTCTATAACCTATACTATTATTATACTTTAAATGGTTAAGGCTATACTATTATTGCTCTATTTTTTTTATTGTTCTAATAAGCTAGCTTTGCTTAAGAAACCTATGATTCTTAAGAAACCCCATCATAAGTTCCCTTTCTACTTTAATGAAAAAAAAAGAAAGAAACTCATGATTCTATTCTAAGCATAATGGGATTTGCATTTCTTATTTTCAGAAACTATTTTTCTGATGCAAACAGTCGGATGATACATCCAGATCACTCGATACGTTCAGCAATTTGCCAATAAAGAGCAATCAATTCTAACGAGTTCTTAACTTCTAAAAAAACATAAAATTATTATCAATTGTGGAAGAAAATTCTAGGTTTCACCTGCGTTTTGAATATAGGGATATTAGCAAATACTTGAGTCATATTTTTCATCAAAAATACTGGACAACCGATGATGGATCCAAAAAATTTATATAGTGAGGGCAAAACTAATTCATATGCTTATCAAGCAATTTTACTTAACTTTTATTTCAGTGTATGATCAAATTCAATAAAATATTGGGGTCAAAATACACATATACTTTTATATATATATATATATATATATATATATATATATAAACAAGTTTTCAAATTTTAATGTTGGCATATGCCCCTATAACTAGTAGATTCATCCATGTGAATAACCTGTCAAAATCTTTCATTTGAGTAACTTTTCAAATAATGAATGTGAAAGTTAACTATTATAATATATGTAATAATATATAATTGAATAACCGTAAAAAAAATTATACAATCAATGCATGTAAATTGATTTTATTTTTTTTCAGATTTGGTGGACGCTAAAGAAATTCCTATTCATATTATGTGATTTTTTCATACAAATAAACCATAGAAATTGATCAATATCGATATTGAACCGTTCAAAGTATAATTATGGTTATAAAATTTTTTAAATTATTAGGCGATTTTATTGGGGTCTCAAATGAAATCGGTGTTGTCATGATTTCGTTGGAGCCTCGTACAAAATCATAGCGACACCAATTTTGTTTAAGGCCCCAACAAAACAATGTACACGGTTACCTTTTCATATACCTCAGCTGCTAGTATTGAGTTATATTAGTGTTTAGTTGTAGAGTTGAGTGAAATGCTTGTCCACTTTTTTAAATGAGTTCAACTCTTTCTGAGAGAGTGTTTGTGAGAGGTTTGTTTTCTTTTTATAGAAAAAATGTAAGAGTGCAATTATATGCTTGTGCACAGTGAGGGTAGAATCATCCATACAAATAAGGGAGACACATTTGAAAGTAAAAATCCTAGTGCAATATTGTTGTTCATCCTCCTATTACTTTTGTGGAGTTGAAGACCACTATATTAGAAAAATTGGATAAAGAGTACATGAAAATTTCACCATTACACCCTATTATTGGTGGTCCATCAAAACAGAGCCCAAGCTAGAAGGCCACATTCTAGAAGGTGATCATCCACTCTCCATACGGCAAGTGGAAAGTGTGTGTCTCTAGGTTTTGTTCCTCTTTAAGAGCACTAAATAGAGCTTTGTCATACTGCTAGAACCCAATCTATGCCACCTCCCAAAATCTTGCCTAGCGTAATCTACACTCCATTCTCAAATGAGGCTGTAAACGCCCTGTCCGCCTAGGTTGCAAGACTCGATCAAGCTATACAAATAGAATGAAAATCGTCAACACCAAATTAGTTATTATTAATATAATAGTGAGCAAACTATCAATTATTAGGCAAAAAAATCCCAAATAATTCTAAATAAATTATTTATGACCACTAAATATTAATTAATAAACCCAAACCACAAAGGCTAATTATTAATTGATTAATTAAACATACTAATTAAACCCTAAGTGCATACAAATAAACAAATAAATAAAATTAATGTTAAGTGCCATACTAATTTAATATTAATTACTAATTAAATTATATTCAAATACATTCACATCCAATCACACATCAATATATCTATCAGCATCAAGTCGGTAAAGATTGTTTAATATATAGTGAGCAAAAAGAAACTACATAGACTAACTAATGTAAGCTGTGTAAAAAAATGACGAAAATAAACTCTAATACAAACAATTAAAAAACTATCAATTATTAGGCAAGAAATCCCAAATAATCCTAGATAAATTATTAACTACTAATAAATATTAATTAATAAACCCTAACTATAGAGGCTAATTATTATTTGACTAATGAAGCATACTAATTAAACCCTATATGCATACGAATAAACAAATTAATACAATTAATGATAACTACATAAATTAATAAATTAATTACATATCAAACATTAATTTAATAAAATTACTAATTAAATTAAATTGAAATACCTTTACATCCAATCACGCAGCAATATCTGTGTCTGCATCAAGTTGATAAAGATCATTTTGTGCCATTATAACTCTAGGACTTAGAACTTATCTAAAGAGAAAGTGAGAAAAGTTAAAAAGTGAAGTGAGGTGGAAGTGGTGGATTACATTATAATGAAACCATATATAAAAGTTTATTTGTATTTGATTTCGTTCGGGGGTACAAATGAAACTATTTTGAATGGGTTAGGATCAAGTTATATCAGTATAACATTGCATAACTCTTTATTGATGTAAATTTTTATAAAACCTACCATTGGATTATAAGCTCATATTATATAGATCAAGTCTATCAAATTTAAAATTAATATAAAATTATTTGGTGTAATTTTTGTCTACATTAAAATTAACATAATATATATTCTTAAAATGAATAAAAATAATAGTTATATGATTGTATTACTACTGATGTTTAATTTTTATCAAATTTGATATAAATGATTTTTATAATAAGTAATTATAATTTAACGGTTGAATCGATAAAAAAATAATTTTATTTAAAATTATCAATGGTGTAACTTTATTTAAAGTTTGCACGATAGAAGATTGATGCTGACCCATTTTGAATATAGTTTACCGGGAGATATCCACTGGACACCTACGAAACCACGTTCAAAACTATCTACCCCAAACGAAATCTCCTCAGCAGAACAACATGGCTCGATCGCGTAAAAATCGGGTCATATGTCAATTTTCATTTTTAATTTTTAATTTTTTTTGCTTTATCTTGGTGAAAAAGCGCATATTATGCACGTGTACCGAACAAATTGATTGAGGGATGCATTGCCTTGCGCTTCCGTATACTATATAGTGCGCAATGCAATGCCGATACATATAAGGAGTGAAGTCGATCTCAGATTCTCAGTTCTCAGCTCCTACGTCACGACGATGGAGAAACTGATGCTTCTCTTTCTACTTTAGAAAAAGTGCCGTGTTTTAAAAGTGTATATAAGTTAAGAAAATTGTTAAATAAGCGTTCTTTTTTATAAGATAAAAGAATTTAATTTTAATATAATAACTATCATTTAATTATATATTATTATATTAATAAATATAATTAAATATCATATTTATCACTTAAAAATTATATATATAATATAACTTGATTGAATGATAATATTAAATTATTTTAATTCTGCGCATACAATGATGGATTTAGAAAATTTTAATAATAAGGGTAAAGATATTACGCACATATAAGATGATGTTTCATCTAACTTTTATCTTAATGTGAAGATCAAACTTAATAATATAGTGAAGATAAAATATATATATATACATTTACATATTTCTATAAAATTATTGAAACTTTGGTGGGGCATAAGCCCCCTCTTCTGTACAAATAGTTTCATCCCTGTGTACATAGAAATTAAATTTAAAATCAAATGTGTTTGATAAAATTATCCTCCATAACTTAAATTAATTTAATTTTTGTAAGATTTTTCTGACGATTGCCCGTATATCAAAATAAGTAAGTTTCAAAAAGTTTTAGTGAATCTGGTGCTTTTAAAACACAATAACTCATTTTTCTAATATCAAATTTTTATGTGTAAACTTTTTTAGCATTCACATTTAATTATGTATTAGTACATTAGCAAAAAAAAAAGTTTCATACTCACCACTTAAAAAATCCATTGCATGGTGATATAATGAAATATATGTAAAAAATAGATGATTTGATTAGAGATTGGTGTAAAAAAGATTTATAATATCACTATTTTAAAATTAAACTCAATAAAAACATAAATTCATTGGCATGCACTAACAATATAAAAATACTTTACATTTTCATGTAATCATCCCATAAAATATTTACAATTCATTTAATTTATGTAATTTGTTTAAAATTAAATTGAATTGAATTTAAAAATGGACCACGTGTGGATTTTATATTGTCTGAGAGTGCAAAAATGATTATAATGTGAATCCATGGTAATTAGACGTCTGAAAAAAAATAAGTTAAAATACAACTACACGACCCACACAACGGATAAACGTCAACAAGGCACGGTTGTAGCCACCGCGTAAGCGGGGTGGCACCGACACGCCTTCGAAACTCATTGGGCGACTGAGCCAAACCGGGGTTCATTTACTATAACCCAGCCTCCAATCCAATAAAGTAAAATAAAAAAAAAAAGTCAATAAAACAATAATTCAATAACCTTTGACCCTTAACGTTGTCAGTTTCTAGGCCATTTGAACTTTGAAGTCATGGGTCCGCGTTATCTAATTTTTCCTTTGCCTTTACCCTCTCTCTCACTCCATCACATACAATACCTATGCCGTGACGTCCATGGAGTACTGCTTTACCTCTTCTCTTCCTCAACTAAATCGAACACTCGCAGCAACTTCTCCCTCAATAACATCGTTAATCAATCTCAACGCCACGATACTTACGCGAAAACCTCACAACTATAAATCTAATGTTTCATCCACTTAGTTATATATCCACAATTGTACCCATAACTCCTATTACACGTACAGAGTTTACATTTGTTGTCTTATACATATTTGTATTCAAGTCCAATTTTTATAGTTGAAAGCAAGTGTTGAAATTTGCACAAACTTCCCCTTCGTTCTTATTTGAGGTTTTTGTTGTGGAGAAATAATGGGGTGCGCATCAGAATTCGAGCATGTTCTTGGATACTTTGACGAGGATGGGGACGGTAAGATTTCGGCGTCGGAGCTAAGGAACCGGCTGGGCATGATGGGTGGGAAGGTTTTGCTTGAGGAAGCAGAGATGGCTATTGCGGCATTGGATTCGGACGGTGATGGGCTGCTGAGTTTGGAGGATTTGGTGAAGCTGATGGAAGGAGTGGGTGATGAAGAGAAGTTGAAGGATTTAAGGGAAGCTTTTGAGATGTATGACACGGACAAGTGCGGGTTCATAACCCCGAAGGGCTTGAGGAGCATGTTGAACAGGTTGGGGGAATCAAAGTCCATTGAGGAATGCAAAGTTATGATAAGTTGCTTCGATCTGAATGGGGATGGCATGCTTAGCTTCGAAGAATTCAAAATTATGATGCAGTGATCTACCGTCGATTAATCTATCACTTTTTCACTTATTCTTAATTTTAAAGGAGTCAAATTCGATGTAGTGGTATATGTGTATATATGTGCTTGCACATTGATTCTGGCTGATGTGTTCATATGGGATTCTTTGGGGGGTGGCTGGGTGGGTCATTCATTGATTGTTTTGTACATTATGCCTATAATTACATGTATGATTTTCTAGATTGATATAAATCAGTGATTTGTAAAGTGATTTCTGGATACATCAAGAACAATGAAACATGGAATAACAACTGGGCTAAGAAGTATATAAGGCATCAAAGTTTAGCACACTTATTACTGTAGCGAGGACAATAATTGCAGGATCGCTTATGGGACTTTCGCCTATGGAACTTAAAACAAGAACCGCTTAATTGGAAAGCATCAATTACATGATTCCAATATTGTCTACTTTATTTACTTTTGATTATGGAAAAAGCATAAATGCAAGATTAACCGATTCATCGACAGTTCCACTGTTTACCAAAGGCATTAACGAATCCGATCCTTTAGAAGAACAGCACCCCTACAATGGGAAAGGAGAAAAGGGTAGGATTCTTTACCCATTTAAAATTAAAAAAAAAAAGATTAATTATACGAACAAATGGAACAAATATTAATTACGGATATAAATCATTTTTAATGTACATGAATATGCATGGGGCCTCGCATATCACAAATGAGCATTAATACGTATTGAACCCTTGTGTATTCAAGTTTAAACTAAATACGTAAGGGCCCCATACATATTCATGTTTATTTGTAAAACGCTGGGACCCTATGCGAATTCATGTTCACCTATAGCGTGAATACATTTGGACTCAATTATTTCCTCCTTTCCTTTTCACTTTGATGTTCAAAAAAGTTTTGTTCACCATGGCAAATAATATTTACGCTTAGATGATATCTATATCTTCATCAAGCTTGATAGCCAAGTATTTTATCTCTTTGTTAGTATACTTTTATTGTTTCCTTTTTTTTAAATTCGAAGCTAGTTTAGTTTAGTTTGAAGAAATATGTTTAATTAATTTTAAGTTAATTAATTTAGTTACTTGAATTAATTTAGTTAATTTAATGTTTAGTTACTTGACTTATTTTAGTTAATTTTAAGTTAGTTTAGTTTAAGGAAATATGTTTAGTTTAATTTATTTAAGGGAAAAGTGAATAATGCTAAATCTTTGCATACCCAGTATAAGCATGAATATGCAAGGGACTCGTGTATAACTAGTTTGCACATAAATACACAAGAGCTTGCGTATTCATGTGCAAATCGGTTACGCATGAGTCACTTGCGTATTCACGCACATATTTTTAGCCTATTTCTGTACCAAATGTTTTTTCTGTTCATTTACATAAATAATTTTTTTTTTGTTTATTTTGGTGAAAAAGCCAAAAGGATACCCTCGTGTAAAAAGTGCACATCGGAGGGTTATGTGCATATTTTTGCCTTTAATTTTTTCAGTGCATACTTTTTATCATTTTTATAACATGAAGATTAAGAGTGGGATGAAGATATAATCTTCTCATATATATTTCACACATGAAAAGATCATCATGCTGCAAAGATGGTGTGGTACAGAATGCGTCGAAGTAGAGTGTCTCTTGTTGATTGACTTTGCAGTAAATTACATTATTATTATTATAATTTAATTTTAATATATTGATAATATAAAAATATTTTATATTATCACTCAATTAAATCTCTCTATTTGCATGATTTTTCAAATTATGTTTGGTTGAAGGGTAAAAAGGGAGTAAATTTTCTATGATTGAGTTTCATGTGTAAAATTACATATAAAATTTAATAAAAATTTACTCTTATTTTTAAACTCCAATCAAACATAACCTTAGTGTATTAAAATTAAATCGTATTATTATTATTATTATTATTAGTTTAATTTTGATGCACTATCAATTTAAAACTTTTTGACATGATCATCCAATTGCATTTTGCCATATTAGTAAATATAGTTAAATTTCTCCCCCACTTTTAAAGTGATACAAAGAGGAGGATTTAATTGAATGATAATGTAAAAAAAAAAATTATATTATCGGTGCATACAAATTAAATCCTATTATTATTATTAGGATAAATTATCAAATAAGGTTTTAACAATATTTTCATTAGACATATTGATCCCCGAGAAAAATTATTCAGCTTCATTCTTGATCTGTGATAATTATCAAAATTGAATATCTATAATTTATGATTCATTTGCATCTTGCTAAAAGTTTGATGATGAGGTTAAATGATGATTAGGACTTACCTAATCCCATTTCACATGGCACCCACTAAATACACAATTGATATAACTTAAATAAAATCCCCAAACGGCACCGGTTTAGACTATCACACCCAACCCTAACAGCTCAGAACAATGTGTTTTGCTGTTTTCTTTTTTCGCCTCCCAAGTTATGCAAATTTCATGTGTAGAGTGTGCTACACTGCTACTTGGAATGATCGAGTTAGGAAGTTCTAGTCATCATTTTAACCTCACATCAGACTCTTCGTCGATTACAAGTGGAGGCCACAGAAGTCTTGTTTTTGCAATTGTCAAGGGCCATGAGTTTTCAATTTTTGTAATTATTAAAAATCACTCAATTTTTATAATTATTAAAAATCACCGGATCGAGTTTTTTTTTTTTTGGTCAGAAACTACTATGTCTATATATTTAAATAATATTGTGAGGGACACTAATTATTATTATTATTATTATTCGCAATGTGCCTAAATCAACTGGTGGAGAGTGACTACTAAATGTCATATAATCGCCTTGTCCATTTAAAAAACTCTCAGTTGATGTCCTCTGGTCTCACACTTCATCTATTGAGAGAGCTCCCTTTCATAGAGATGATAGGACAGCTAAGAACTTAAAATTGAGTAGTTAGTTGCACTTGGTTTGATTTGTTAGTGTTCTTCGATTGTATGAATTGAAAAGTCGATATGCTTTCATTTTTTAGTTTTAAAAGTTTGAGATATTCTTGAGAACATTTCATGAAATATTTTTTAGGACTAAATTATGTTTTTTTAAAACTTAAAAATTTAAACTAGCATAATTTTATTCTAATTAATAATAATAGTAGAAATTAATGATTTTAATATTTATATCTATTATAAATATTGTGGACTCTGACAATTATTTTATAATATATTTATCAAATATTACTATTATGATTTTTTTTTCTTATTAAAACCACCTTTTAAATTATCGTCAATAAATACTGCTATAACTTTTTTAATAATAATTTTCAAAAATTCAAAAAAAAAACTCAGCAACTCTAAAAGAATCATAGCAATATTAAATCATGCCATTATCAAAGATGTCTCTCCTTGTACCCAAAAACTACTAATAATAATAATAAGGTCTCGCCTTAGAAGCCGTATGTACGCATGTCGCATGGTACTGTGAGCACTTCGTAGTTAGCACTAGCAGATCTTGGTAATTCTTGAAAGTCTACTTGTAAATATTAATCACGTAAATTAGGAAAAAGATGTGATGTTGCGTATTTATCCAAAATTTAACTAATGCACTCAAATCGGTTAATTCTTTTCCAATAGAATCACGGGATATTTATATTTTATTATATAGAATCCGATTGATATGATCCGATTTGATTAAGGTTTAAGAAGAAAGTAAGGTATAAAAATGATAATATTTTCCATTATCATTATCATAATTCAAAACTAAAATTCCTAATTAAGGGATCAAGACTTTTTTTGTTGTTGATGAATCAAGGGTATCTATCGCGGGAAGCAATGACTAATACCCTCAAGATGTAGAGCTCATATATGTGGATCTTGCCTCTAACCATGAATTTCATATTTGTATGCAGTATTGTCATGTATGTATATTTACTTTTTTTTTTCCAAAAAAAAAATTTAAAAATTTAATTTTAATATATCGATAACGTTAACTTTTCTTTTTTACAATTCTATATTATTATATTAAATAAGTTTGACTTTATCACATTACTTCCAAAACCGAGCCTAGAGAATTTGATGGGGTAACCTAGTTAAAATTGTTGGTGCATTTAAATTAAATCCAAAATTTAAATTTTTTTTCGATTCTGTTTCCGCTTCCGGTTTACAATACTTTGTATCAAATCTGTGGGAGAAGCAGGTTCAACCATAAATATCTGAAAAACATGTCATACCCTAAAAATTTTGCTTGCATGTGACGCACGAATGTAGATGTACCTAAGATCATTAAATTCTTTTAAATGACTTACCTTTTCAATAAATCTTTTAATTACAAACTTAATATCCACTCTTTATCTTTATAAATGTCTTTTAATTTTTTCACGAAAATTTAAGATATTATTAAACAGATCAAATACAGAGAAATGTGACTTACACTTTATTTAAACATCTTTAATTAAATGAAACTGAATAAAATAATAGAAATTAACTAAAAGATAATGGAAAGAATAAAATAAAATTCTCTTCTTTTTCATTTTGAAAATTAATAAGGAACGGATCGAAACAAAACTTTATTAATCTTGTTTAAAATTTATATTATAAATAAATTAAATAAGACTATTATATTATTTCGATATTAAAATCATTAGCTTTTATCATTTTCTGCTCTATTTCATCTCAATTTTGAGGGAAAACAAACAAATGAATTTTGAGAGGGGAGGGGAGTGGGAAAGGGCCAGGGAGTCGCCCCCGCCCTTAGCAAAATATTTTCAACTCTAAAAATGAAAACAATATTTCTTAGATATTCTTAAATAATAGATAATTCCGAAAAATATCTTTTTCTAATCAGTATTTATAAATGGACAAAAAAAGTAATTAAAATATCTAAATTTTATAATTATCAGCACATGATTTTCTTTTTTTTTAAAATATATACTATTAAAATCTTCAATATTAATATATAATTCACAAAATATATCAATAATATCTAGAAAAATATAATTATAAATATCATTTGTGTAAAATGTTAGTGAAAAGATACCTTTGAAAAATCAAAAAATAAATATTAGCACTGTAACGAGGGAATTTTGCACAAACCAATGAATTTTTAGTCCATGAAAGGATCACCCCATGAGATTGTGAAAGAACCTTTTTCGACCCATTATTCATTTATTCCAATACCGATAACATTTTAACTGGTTTGCATTAGTTCAGATTTATGATTAGTGTTACTTGTACTTACACTTTGCGTGATTCTACGTGGACGCACTTTCATTTACCATTAGATGAGATATGAGTCTCAAACAAATGAGTGTTAAACTAAGTAGAGTCCACACCATATCTAATGGTAGATAGAAGTGTACCGGCATAATGTTTCATAAATGATGAGTATAAATAACATTTCTCTTTTTTAATCTGAACCAAACTAAATCAAATTCAAATTGGTTTGGATTAAGTAATTGGATTTACTTGTTTGGTTTTTTTTTCAATTTTTTCAAAAAAATTCAATAAAAAGAATATTGTAAACTATAAAACGTAAAAAAATTATATAATTAAATTTCCATATGTTAATATGGTATTCTAATATCTATAGGCTAGAAACCTAGAACATAGTGTGTCCATAAAGTCTCAAACAACTATAAATTGAAAACATTCAAAAGAAATATAAAATAACTTTATCATCTCATAATCCAATTCACAATTTTGATCGCTTCATCTACTTCCTACATTTTTTTTTTTTGGAAAAAACTATTTTATTTTGGCAATGACTTATGACATACAACATATGTAACAAGAAGATTATATGATTGGTTTGGATTGGATCTCAAGCCTACGAATGTAAATCGAATGACCGAACTAATATGTTTAACTGGATTCAATTCAATTGACTTGATAGTCTGTCAAAACTATACCAAACTAATCGGATTAGTTTGGATTTTTCGGGTTCATCCAATCGAGCCAATCCACTTAAACCTCTAAAAACCCTACCTTCCCTAACAGACTCAACACACTCCAAGCCAAATCCATGCCTTAAATCCTCAAAATCAGCAAAATAAGAAGTCCCTTCATACCCTCCTCCTAGAGAGAAATTGTTAGGGGCTATTTGTTTTCATTTTTCATTTTTAATTTTTCCAATTTTTCAGAATTTGTAGAGAAAAAATTGAAAATTATGAAAATTATAAATTCTAAATTTTAGTTTTTTCAATTTTTCCTTTACAGATCCTAGAAAGCTGGAAAACTGAAAACAAACAACCCCTTAAATGCTGTGAGATTAATAAAAATGAATAAATATTTACTCTAGTTCATCTATTAATTAATACATTAGCTATTATAAAGATGCAGACAAAATGAGTGATGATGACTAAAAAAATTGATATATTAATTATTAAATAAAATAGAATAAATATATATTTATTTCACTCGTAGAACATACCTAACCATTTCTCCTTTCTAGGAGCAGCAGGGAAGGAGAAAATGATGGGCTTTTTCAGAAAATTTAGATAGTTTTATAATTTAAAATTATTTACACTATTTAATAAATTACTACTAATATTTAGCAAACATTTATCTATAATGTTTTTAATCTAACTATATTATATTAAATGACAAATGATGGGCCAAAAGATAACCGGTCCATGGAAAATCTCCTGCAGTGGGTTGTGTGATGTGAGAGAGCACCCCAAAATCACAAAAATTACTGTTATTTATATTTACTTGTTATAAGTCTGGAGAATATATGTTTCAATTTAAAAATATATATATCACGTTCAATAATAAATAAGAATATATTGACGCATTATCTTTTATAACCAGGGAGTATAAATAATTTTTCTGAAACACAAAACCTATATAAAGTCGTGGGAAGTAATAGAAATAAAAAAAATAAAAAAAAAAAGTAAAGAAAGAAGGCAAAAACGACGGGAATATGGACATCGTCATAGAAGGTCTCTCCGGCGCCCACTTCTCCGGTTGGCGACCTTCAACCACGTCGCCTCCTCCTTCTCCCTCTTCTCCACTCCAATCCTTCGTCATCGGTACTACATAATAACCACTCATCTTCGTTCTTCTTCAATCCGTTTGGTTCACTGGAAAATATTGATGAAAACAACGAAAAAAGAATGCTTCACTCTCTCAGGAGCCAAACAGCATTGACAATAAAACAGAGTTCTCTTGTATATGTGATCCTGGATGAATGAATACATCTATCTAGCTTCTTCATCAACATAAATATGATGCTTCAGCTCAATTTTTTTTTTCTCGCTCTTAGCATTCTCTCACTACAGCCGAAAAGAAAAAAAAAAAATTAAGTTGAAGATGCATTGTTCAGTTTCTGAAAATAGTTTTCAGTTTTTGTTTCCAAGTCTTCACTTCAGTTTTCTCCGTCTTCACTATTTTCCTCACTAAATTCCGAAAGCGATAGAAAACGGAAGATGAAAATTGAAAACTGCTTTCCGAAACCAAATGCATCCTTAGTTAGCTACTGCAATCAGTGTTGTTGGATATGTGTGCATCAATTCGATTTGCTCTCTCTATCTCTTTAATTATTTTACATATATATATATATATATATTCCTGTGGAACAGGGGTCTCAGGAGGCACTGCATCGGGTAAGACCACAGTGTGTGACATGATCATTCAGCAACTGCAAGATCACAGAGTTGTGCTTGTTAGTCAGGTCGCCACGATTTTCTGATTGTGAACATGAACAAAATTATTGAAAATTTTCCTCTTTTGTAGTTGTATCTCAGTGAGATTATGCTTAATCTGATGTGTTGCTGTTGCTGTAGGATTCGTTTTACCGTGGTTTAACGAAGGAAGAGCTGAAACACGTTCATGAGTATAATTTTGATCATCCAGGTAATGTAGTAAACCCGAACCTCAGTTAGGATAATTATCAGGCACAAGGACAACAATTATATATGATGCTTGCTGAATAAACCTTTTTGCATTATTCTGACAATGTGATATGGATTTTGTAGATGCATTTGATACGGAGCAACTTGTGGAGACACTCAGCAAGCTCAAATCTGGGCAGTCCGTTCAGGTTCCAATATATGATTTCAAGCTTCATCAGAGGCCTTCTGAAAGATCCCGACAGGTACCCTTCTGACACGTTAATCCAACGTGGGGGTATTGATGTCAATTATTGAATATATTTTCATCCACTCGGTTTTATTGAATATTTTCCCCTTAAAGTTTTATGCCCTTTCTTCACTATGATCTAGCTGTTTTCAGAGAAGTATGGTTGAAGGTTGCAATATTCTTATAAAATGAATATTTGGGTGGCGCTTAATATTATTAGTATTATCTTATTTTGTTTTATTTATTTATTTATTTTTAACTATTTGGCAGGTGAATGCATCTGAAGTAATAATTCTGGAGGGTATATTGGTTTTTCATGAACAACGTGTCCGCAACATGATGAATATGAAAATATTTGTTGATGCAGGTATATCCCTCTTCCATCTTGTTAATCGTTTCAAGCTGTGAGATGATACATGGTCGACAATTTTCTGTGAGACCGTGATAAATATATTTCTCTATAGACATTGTCGGTGAGTTTTATATTTTCTTATACTTTGTTGTCATACTGATCCTATTGCATTGCATGTTATGTAGATCCTGATGTAAGGCTTGCCCGCAGGATAAGGCGTGATACTGTTGAGAGGGGTAGAGATCTACACACTGTACTTGAACAGGCAAGATTTATAATCTTTATATATACATTAACTTCTCCAGATTGACCGATGTTAGGAATTCTGAAATTATCAGTACTGCCAATTATCAAAATTAACAATTTATCTACATTGATATCTTATAATTGGTAACTGGTAAGTTGATAAAATTATAATTTTTTATTTGCTGTTGATTTTGAAGGATAATAAATATTTCGCTCAATGCCCATTCTAAATTATTTTTCAATATAAAATTCATCAAATGGCTTTTCTTCTTTCTCAAAAAAGGGAAAAAGAAATTTCTTTTGTTCAAGCATGAATACAATATTTTGTTGCCTTGGATTTGGGACTTGCGGTCCTAAATCTCTGCTGAAGGATGACAGAAGGGTACAAAACAATTTGACGTTTTAATATATCAGATTTTGTTGAAGGGAAATCAATTTGAAGTTTGAACATGACAGATTGAATCTCATTGTTGTTGTGCTACCATGGTAGGCATGCATGAAACACTTGGTTGCTAATACTTTGAATTTGGCTTTGTTTAAGACTCAATTCTGATTGTCAATCAATGCATAAAATTCAGTGGCTGATATGTAAAAAATCTTAATTGAATTTTCAGTATGTTAAATTTGTTAAGCCAGCCTTCGATGATTTTATTCTTCCATCCAAGAAGTATGCTGACATCATCATACCTCATGGGGGAGATAATCATGTGGCAATCGACTTGATAGTTCAACATATCCGCACAAAGCTTGGCCAGCATAACCTCTGCAAGATATATCCAAATTTGAATGTGTTACAGTCAACTTTTCAGGTGATTTTCATCTTGTATCATCTTTTTTCCTCCTGAAACTTTGTTTGCTTCTTTCCCCCAATGAGACATTTCTCATCCTAATTTGTAATATTGACCTTCTTACAGACTAGAGGCATGCATACTCTTATTCGCGACAGGGATATATCCAAGCATGATTTTGTTTTTTATTCTGATCGGCTAATTCGTTTGGTAAGTAAATGACATGAGATTTATGCATGATTTTGTTATTAACAGAATAATCTTAGTATCACTGACTTCACAGGTAGTGGAACACGGTCTTGGTTACTTGCCATTTAAAGAGAAACAAGTTATCACACCTACAGGTCTGTCTAAGGAAGGGGAAAAACCATTCCATAGTTTGAATCTTCATGCAAGTGTATAATTCATTCATGTTCTAGCATAACATGAAAGTGCATGCCATTAACTAGTTAAAGTTTATTGCCAAGCTTTGCTACCTTCATTACCTCTCTACATTTTCGTTGCTGTTTACATTTATATACACGGACTCTGCAAAAATACTTATTCTTACTTCATTTCAGGGTCACTTTATATTGGAGTTGATTTTTGTAAGAAGTTGTGCGGAGTATCCGTTATCCGAAGGTAACTTTCATAGTTCAAAAGGTTTACTATGACTTTAATTTATCCGTCCATACTTCATTTTAACTTATTAGGATCATGGACGCACTAAATTTTCTTAATCTCATGGTGAAGTTGTGAAAGACCTGTCGCCATTTGTTATTTCAAGATAACACTATCAGTATTGAGGTTTTAATTTCGAGTCTAGCTAGTTTCCTTTGATAACAGATATATTCTGTCCGAAATTCCAACAGGATGCATTATATTTAGAGTGATGTTAGTATAGACTAGAGTTGACAGTGAACGCTGCACATGGCAGCGTATCAACCATATAAAATATAATTTAATATTATAATATATAAATAATAAATATATCGAGTTAATATATTGTCACATATCAAAGTACACATAAACCTTAGTCTATATTATCATCATTCTTTTATCTAACCCCTAACCTGGGGTATAGAATGCACGTTCGAGTGACTTCCATGGGATTTTGATTCCAGATTGTTTATGAATTCTCATTGATTGTGTCGGTTTATTAAAAACGACAGTAATTTTTAAACCCTCTGTAAGGTGCTTTCACTTGTTAATGTTTCAGTGGCGAAAGCATGGAAAATGCTTTGCGTACATGCTGTAAAGGAATAAAAATAGGGAAGATACTCATCCACCGTGAAGGTGATGAAACCCAGGTAACATTTTTGTTTTTGTTTATTCTTTCCTGTTTTGTTAGATTTCACTGAAGATGATGCAACTCTGCAAATATAATTATCATAATATTTTTCACTCCATTTAAGCTTATTTATGAGAAGCTTCCAAAAGATATTTCAGAGAGACACGTTCTTCTCATGGACCCAGTACTTGGTACAGGTGAGTTGTCATATTTTGTATGCATTGCGTTTGTTCTTCATTTGTAAATCCATCTTAATGCTCAAAACCTTTCGTCTGCATTTGTGTTTCCTAAGTTCCACAATGGGATTTGATAGTAAACTTACTTTTGAACTGTTTGTTGCACAATTAGTTCGGTGTACTAGGTGAGCCTTTAAATCTCTATTTTCCTCTGGTTGTCACCCACTTTTAAAAGGAAAAAAATACAATGGATTTCACTTTTTTTTTTCTTCTTTTCCTTATTCCTTCCTCTCACTTTTCTTTCCAAACCAAACAAAGGAAATTGATTTCTTTCCTTCTCTCTTTCTTTCTATTTTCCACTCAGCCAAACAAAGTGCAAGTGCATGATGGTACATCATATTCACTATTAGATTCATAATTATGCATGACATGACACCGCTACTTGCTATGCTTAACAATGAGGTCACATTATTGATTTATCCAGGTAACACTGCCAGCCAAGCAGTTGAGCTTCTTATAAATAAAGGAGTTCCAGAGTCCAATATAATATTCCTCAACCTCATCTCAGTAAGTAATTAACACTCAACTGAATTGAGTGCTATAAATTGAGTGCTTTTCCCTTTGCCCATGTTTGATGAACATGACATATTTCAACACTGATTTCAGGCTCCTGAGGGAATACATTATTTATGTACACGTTTTCCACAAGTCAAAATTGTCACTTCGGAGATTGACGAGGGAATAAATGAACAGTTCCGTGTGATACCGGGGTTAGGAGAATTTGGTGACCGCTATTTTGGTACGGACGACTCTTAGTTTCAAAGATGAACAAAAAGTTCACAGGGCAAAGAGAGAAAAAGATGTTTAAACTTTAAATCTTTTATTGTATAATATTGGTCCGATTAACAAACACGAATGTACTCATTAGCAACTACACCAAATGGAAGGAGTTTGGCTTAATTCTCCAATTGGAGCCATTTTCAGTTTGTTAGTTAGCTTTGCCTCTATTTTCCGTTGTTTCCACTGCAGCTAAAAAGGGCATCATCTAATACATACTTGGTCTGGTTGGAGCTAAAAGTGAGGCAACTGCTCTGCCTTTCATTATTGTTTTAATGTAAAGTAACTTTCATTAAATTATTAAAAAGTATAAAGATAATACATTATAGTTTAAAAATAATAAAATTATAAAGTAGGAAAAGGTTAAAGAAAACGCAAAGATCGTCAGAACAAATGAAGATGTGTCATGGTATATCATCATAGGAAGACTGAAGTTAAAGAAGCAAGTTGCACACTCTATCACGAGACACTAAAGTGATGAAATAGCATGACGGATCGTCGTATGTTCTGAACATGCCCAGCGCATCAGATTTAAGCTCAAACTGATCCATTCTTGCACATATTTTCATCATTGGTTTCGTAGAATTACATTAAGGTATACATGAGTATATCAATCTGCAAGAGACCCCCCCCCCCTTTCCCCCTCTCCGGGGCCAACAGTAAATTGCAAACTGAAAGAATGATGATGACAAGCCACAAAGAATAACGCACATCTCTCAATCGTAACGGTAACTGGGAAACCTAAAGGATAGTGCCAGCAGTCAACAGCCAAATTTTTTCCCTTGAAGAAATATGACAACATGTAATTATTGTGTAAAGCACTAAAGCCCAACTAATTTGTATACTATGGATCTCAATTAAGTTACAAAAAAGAAAATCTTGACCAAGTACGAAAGCAATCTACAGCCATGCCTCCGCATGTACGAACTCTCAAAGATCAATTGTGTTTTGCCTATCCGCAGGAGCCACACACTGCCATAATGAACGGTAGGATGCAATGTTGACTGCTTCAACCCCTAGTGCAGAGAGGTTACGGGCATACTCCTGGTGACAGTGTGCAAGAGAAAGGTTATCTCTAAATGAAAGCAGTCGCAGTTTGCAGGACAATGACTAAAACTTATGACATCCATGTATCACATGTGTATTCTTGTGCAACAGAAAGATCATACTGATAAGAGTGTGAGTATCATGCTAACCTGAATATCAAGGAACAACTGCATGCACATTTTGTCAGTGTCAGACACGTTATTATCTGAGACATCTGAACTTGCTCCACCTCGTCTTTGTGCACCCTGCCTTAGTCTCTGGAGTGAAGACTCTGTCTTTCTCGCCTGCCCATGATCAATATTTATTAACACAGTTTCAAATATAAAATCCAAGGGATCCAAAACTTCATCAATGCAGTTTGAATTTGGACACTTACCACGCTAACAAGATCAGATGCTAATTCATAATAACGGTCAGTAATCTCAGTTGCAGCAGAAAGGAGTATTTCATTCCGGGTTTCACTTGCCAAATATCTTGTAGCTCTCTCCCCGTCCAAAAAGGCCTGGGATGTATTGGCATGTCATCAATACACACTCCATTTGAAACCAAAAATATTTTTTTACAAATTCTACACATTCCAAATATATTATCTGTGCATTTTTTCCGGTGTATAGAGTCAAAGGAGTGTTTAAAATTAGGGACATGCATCATAAAAGTCATCCACCATATTAGATTAAATTCAACTTGCATGAGTGTGGTTTCACTATCCTCCAAAAAAAAAAGCTAGATAATAATCAAAGCATGAGAAAGAAGGAAGCAGGGTAAAAGGACAAAAATAAAAGTACAAAAATAAACCTTCATACTTCATTGACTGCTTACCTTAAGGGGACGTAATACCCCTGAAACATAGGGCGAATGCCTTACAGGTAGAGGTTTGTTAGTCATCCTGTAGGTTGCCGTTATCCCCTTCATCTGTCTCAAGTCCTATATATATATTTTTTTCCCCAAAGAGTAAGCAAGTATAAATGTGTATCCTGATCAGAATAACGCAACCAATTTAAAGAATAAGCCCGGTAGACTGCAACCTACCTCAACTGACTTTTCCACTAGTGATTCCACCACTGCTTTGATAACTAGAGGTTCTAAAGATTTCAATGATTGACCACCTTGTAAAATGCTTTGCCTTACTGATTCAAGAACATCAGGGGAGCATGAGGATAGAAGCTGAAGCACTTGCTGTAGGTAATCACCACGAACCTGCTCCTCCAGACATCTTATATCATGAATTACCTACGAATGATTTAAACATTTATACTTCAGGTAAACTACAATGATACCTTCGTTTTGCATAACTCACAAAAACTTCCAAGTGGCACCAGCAATGTTGTCTCATCATGGTCAACATCATCAAATTTTGTAACCAATTCCTTACACAACTTCTAAAGCAATATGGTAGAAGACCTAAGCAATTTTTTTGTGAATGCATACTAATGAGGGTTTAAAAATTTACAAAGCCACATAATACACGCACATGCGCATGCACGTGCGCCCCCACACGCGCGCGCACACACACACACACACACATATAGAGAGAAAGCAAGTATATTAGCTAAAGTAAAGGCATGAAGCATACAAAAATAAAGTCATCTGTAACAGCCGAAACAGCCCATTCAAACCCAGTGTTAGTGCTTGTGTTACGGTTCTTGCGAGCAGTCAGTCCAGATGACAGCCAATTTGAGTATCTGCAAGTTCAAAGAGAAGTTAGTTTTTGCTGTCAGCACAAAAAGAGAAGAAATTTTCATCATCCGAGCTTAATCTGACCTAGAAAGAAGCTGCAAGGATAGCCGTAGGAACTTGTCCGAGCAAGAAAGGACAAGGACATCTTCTCTCCAGCATGATCTCAAACTCTCCAACAGAGTAACACTTTGTTTTAATGTTAAATATTGATGATTTGCTTCGCTTGGGTCCGAATTTTGAACAGGGACAAGACTGGATGTTGTAAGCACAGAATCTAGAGACCCTGCTATTTCCTGAAACCTGAGGGGCAGCTATGATTTCCTCATCACTGAATAATAATGGAAGTATTCTTCTTAAATTATGACCATCTTAAAGCAGAATAAGTACCTTAGAGAGAAATACACTCCAAGGTTCCATTGCTTCATGAACTCTGTATAAACTGCTTCAGAACGAAATTTGGCAACAGCAGATCTGGAGGGACAGTAGCCTAGCATGAAATTAAATTTCATAATATTAGTGAATAGATGCCGTTAAAAAATTTTAACAATAAAATTAGCAAATGTGCTATCAAATCATAAATCAACTCAACAAAATTCTTTGAAACTTGATAGCCTTTTATTTTTTTTTTTTGGTTCTTTTCTGTGTCTCAAGGACAAGGAAAGCATGATATGAGGAAGGGAGACACGGTGACTACCTTCTAGATAAGCCAAGAACTCTAAGCTTGATTTGTAATTTTTCAAGAACTCTGTTGGTCTTCCTGGAGAAAATGCGCCCGGTTTTCCCTTCTGAATTGCAGATAGAACCTCTTTAAGGATTGAATTGGCTAAGAAGTCAAAGACATGCAAACCTGAATTTTCTGCACAAAAGACCTGGCTTCAGAGATGTAAATATGAAGGTCCCTTCATATGTAAGGGTAAGAATGATAAAGACCAAGGAAGACAGGAATGCATCAGCAAGGACTGAAAGGGACGAAAAAATCAATGCAGTAATGGCAGAATAAGGATCACATGGATCTTGAGTGAGAAATGCAATGACAGAAAAGGTCCACTGTACTGCATAGTAAAGTAGGGAGAAAAAAGCCAGAAATGTACCTGCTGAAGAAATTTCCAATAAAAATTTACAGTCTTTATCAATGCACGCCTTAATTAGTTGATAATCATTATCAAGCCCATCCCCAGACGATCCAGCAGCCACAGCTGATGACCCATGCGGTATAATCTTCTGTATCAATGGAGCCACAACGGAAATTCGAAAAAGTTCTTCGGCATTCTTGGTGTTATCAATAGCAGCATATGCACGTAAGCAATTGTAAATTGCAGTTGCATCCCGGTGCTCTAGACCATCTACAAAGCAATGTCCCAAGCTTGCATCCACTATTTGGCTAGCATTTTGAATTCTCTTCTCCATATTTTCAATAAAAGGAAGGTTCTGTACTGGCATAATAGAGAAAAAGAGATGACCACAGAATGTATTAAGGCCTTAAACAATGGTCCATTTAACAGTGAATCACAAATCTCTTAAGCAGTAAAAGAAAAAAGAAGAAAAGTAAATACAATAAATACATTAGCCTCTTTAGAACTTCAAGTGTTTATCAACTACCTAGCAATAGCATTCCAAATTTTAGCCTATTAGCACTGAACATGCCTCTGCAAAAATGTCATAGTTTTTCCCACTAGTTCCACATGATTATGTTGAAACAACAAAAGAGGTTGGGGTACAAGATTTTTCACAATAGTTAGTCAACCACAAAACTGGTTCTACATTCTATAAACAGTCAGAAGATTCCTCCAAACAGAGATAGCAACATCTTTCATATATATGATGAAAACAGCAACTAACAGACATAGGACCCAACAATGTGATTCTTAAATCAAACTTCATTTCCAAAAAATCATATTACAAACTTATATTAAATCACAGTGTTTACACACAATCTAGGAACCTCAAGTCAAATCCTCAAGAAGGGCATTGCTTTTTTCTTTTCTCAAAAAAATTAGATGGTATCAAACACAACAAAAATGTAGTAGCTACGGGCAAACACTTTTCCTGAATATACTAGCTTCCTTTCAAGACTTCCCACTCCAAAGTCCACTGACCTAAACAATTCCACTTATAGCTCAATGAAAATGCACAGTAAGCATCAAGTTAATTGACTTCTAATGCCTGGCATATTCACAGATAAAACATGATAAAAGTATTTAATCTGAGGAGTCAAATAACTATAAATTACCTGCTCAACATGGCACTCAGTCAAAATTGTCCCTTTCCATTTCTTTTTTCTTTTAGACTCTTAGGAGCGTGTTCGGAATCACATAAAAATGGAAATGAAATGGTTTGCTAATCATTTCATATGTTTGGAATTGAAAAAAAAAAAAAGAAAAAAAGAAATGAATTTGTAATTTCATCAAATTCCATTCTCTTAATTTTCAAATCTTTTGAATTTTGATAGGATTTGGATGGAAATGAATTGATTTTAAAACTTACACACAAATCAAGTCATTTCATTTCCTATTTTAATCATTTCAAACACAATCCATTGTCTCTTAGACATAAAAATGAATTTCTAAATCAACTCATTTCCAATTTCATTTAATCATTCCAAACATGAGATTTAACTTAAAAATCAAATCAATGCAAATCATTTCAAATCAAATCAATTCATTCCCTAATTTTAATGATTCCAAACACTACCTTAATTAGTTGGCAGTGTGTACACATTAATATTAAGTATAACAAACAATACACAGCCTATAAAATGGCATATCCTAGGCCTCTAACCAAGCTTCTGCTAACAATCCACCTCGGTTTTATCCTAAAATTTTTAGTGTCAATTGTTTTGAATTCTACCGGAAATTGGCACCACAAGTAAACAGATAAGTAACACTGTTTCAATAAAAGTGAAAAAATTTAAAACAAACCTTTGCATGTGTAACATAGAACCTCAGTCGGTTCATCTCACTAGCAATTCTCTCCAATAGCATGCTTTGGGTCTCTCTAACACTCATCCCATTCTCAACATGTTGTACAGAAACCCCATTGCTCAGGGAATTTCTATCTGACATATTAACATCTCCATTTGACCAATCAGTGGGCACACTAGGCAGCTCCTTTATCAGCTTCTCAACCTGAAATCATTCGGAAATGGGAACTTTACAACATGTTATTGCAAACGAATTCTGAGTATCAGCTTTCTAACCCAATCTCAACTTTTCAAAAACCAATCCAAGACTCAAGTAGGCAACAAACACAATCTCATTGAATTGGCAAAACACATTGTGTCACATTACAGATTTGAAAACACCGCATCTCACAAAAGGAAATGCAATATCCCCTATGGTGAGAATTTCGCCCAGGTTTTACCTTCATTGACACAAACACAATAACAACCAATCTAGCAATAAAATTGATACTAAACCATCACTCAAACTAAACAAGCGAAAAAAAGAAAAAACAACATACCCTTCCTCTCTACTCAAACAAAGACACCACACTACAGTAAGCACTAAGAGTGTGTATGGTTTCATAATACAGATTTCAGTTTTCATTTTGTTTTCAATCTATCTCTTGTTTTCAGGATTTTGCAAAGGAAATAGTGAAAAATAGAAATGAAAACTGGAATCACGAATGCTTTCTGGAATGCACCCTACGATTCCGCTACTCTACTTCTCAAAAACTCTTCACCGAAAAACAGAAGGAACGCCATCAAGATCTCACATCAAAAGATCCTCAAATTCCAAATCCACCGCACCAAATTACTAACCAAATCAACAATCAATCAAAAACACATAAATAATAATAAAAAAATCTCTCCACCATACCTTAGAAACGACGTGAAAAGTATCAAGGAGAAGCTCGAGCGTCTCTCTAGCCGAAGCAGCCTCAGATCTCTGCTTGAGGCCGTTCTTGATGGCGAGGAGCGAGACCTCGACGGATGCCCTGAACTGCTCGATCTTGTCGCGGAGCTCGACGAGCGGGGCGCGCATCCGGACAACGGCGGAGTCGACGTCGACGAGGTTGGTGGTGAGGTTGACGAAGTCGGCGTAGTCGCGGTTGATGAGATCGACGAGCTCGTGGTTGAGGGAGGAGAGGTAGCTGTTGAGCTCCGTGCGGAGGGTGTCGAATGGGACGAAGGTTCTGAGCTCGGCGATGTAGGATTCGGAGTCGAAGTCAGGGGACAGGAACGACGCCGGTTTGAACCACAGAGGGTGTGAGTCCAGCGGATCGGAGAAGAGGTCCATGGCGGATCTGGGTGGCGCCGCGATTGGATCCGCCATTTTTGGTTTTTCTTTCTTTCTTTTTTCCTTTTCTTTTCTCGCGCGCGTTTGTGTTCTCTGTGTGTGTTTGGTTGCTGAGAAAGGTTTGGGGGATTGGAAGGGAGAATTGGATTGGATTCGTTTACGGTTGTTGGAAGCTTTGGGAATGAGCAACTGCAACTGCTCGCACTGCGTACCGGTGAGGTGCGTCACCGATGTATGGTTTTTTTGGTCCCTTTGTCTACATGGACATGGAGAGTTTCGCGATTATACATGTAAGATTGAAAATTTTTTCCGATTATCGAATTATTATTATTAGGATAAATTCTATTCCAACTCTTCTCTATTTTACAAAAGTTTTCTCGCAAGGTTTTTAAATTTAAAAAATTATTACAGTAACATCTTCAAAAAATTACATGACCTCCTTCTATTGCACATAAACAATGCATTTAGTCAATGTTATCTGGACAAATAAAATAAAATTAAGGTGAATTTCACCGAATCTCATAAGAGATTAATATAATTCATCTTTATTATTATTTATATGTCCATGGTTTTAGTATAGGATTTAATTTTTATGCATTAACATTATAAGTTTTTTATGGTGTCATCAAATCGTGTATTGCAACATAAGTCATGATAATTGATTTTCATGCTTATTACTTAAAAGTTATCTAAATAAAATATTTTGATTGAATAACAGTGTAAAATATTTTTAAATTATGAGTGCAAAAAAAAAAACAACTCTATTATATTTTATACTTGAATTTGAATATTTACTTGAATTTAATTTTAATACACAGAAAGTGTGAAATTTTTTTTACATAACCTTTCAATCATGTAATATCATATACGTAAATATGGTTAATTTCCATCTTCATTACTATAAAAGTCATGTAAAATAAGATATTTAATTAAACTCAATTTACTTTGGTTCTTATAGTTAATAAAGAAACAACAAGGGTGATAGAAATATCTCCCATAATCAATTATCAATTATGAAAGAATTTATCTATTTATTTTCTTGCTTCTATTAAGGCAATTGGAAAGATAATTTGTAATTTATAATAAATTTCTTTTTGAGGGGATTTTAATAAATTTGAATTCACAACGAATTATTTATTATTTCACTAGTCCATCGTATTATGAGTGTCATTAAATATTGTACATTATTGAGTTGAATTCCTACTGACAGTAATACATTATCAAAAAACATAAAAAATAAAATTTTGTAGGTCAGCTTTTATTGGATTTAATTTGGACATCAATTATATATTGTGCTCATTGGTATGTCATTATTTTGACAAAAAAAAAATCTATTTTAAAAAAATCATTTCATGTTTTTTGATATGTTTGCATATTTCATTTTTATAAAAGCGGAACCACTAGGAAAAATATAAAAACATTTTTCAGAAGCTATAATTTATAGGAAACTGATTTATGTGGAAATTTTACATGACCGTTTTCTAGGAATTTCCACTATTGATTACGCTATCTTATAAGTCTATATGTGTGCGCGCGCGCGCACGCAAGCATGCGTGTGTTAAGGACACTTCTTGACAAGCCAAATGACAAAAGTATGTCCTTCAAAAGATGATATAAAGTGAAAGAATAGCCTTCGACAAATTCTAAAGGCCGAAGAAGGAAGTAATTATAGGCACCATGAAAAATGGTCGTTGCATGAAGACCAATGCTAAAGGTAAGGTTATTCAAACAAAGGAAGTGAGGATTGACATACAGAGAGAGTCATAGAAAAATGGCCAAATCAACTTGATTAAGTAATGTTGAAGTCCGAGTGTAGAAAAGCAATCGAGAAAGTAGGTCAATTACATGAATTGCTTGTCATCAATAAAACTCGACACGAATGTAGTGTCGAAACCAAAGGCCATAATCGATAGAAACGACACAAACTTGAAGAGATCGCTTTAAAGTCCTATCAAAGCAAAGGAGGGTGGTTAATTGAAGATCCCTATTTTTCAGGAATAATGCCAGTACATGGGACAGGTTGCACAGGCTTCAATGAAAAAACAAGAAAGTGAGATTATGCAAAGAGTGGGTTTAGGAAATGGGACACTTGTCAAACATGAATATACATAGCTTGTCTATAAATAAGAGTAGTGTAGGATTGAATTGAGGAGAAATTTTAGAGAGCACCTCTGACAATGGTAGTAGTAGGAAATTGACTTGGAATCACACACTTGATCTTCAATACTCATGAAGAGTTCCCCTCTTGCTCAAGAGTCCTGAAGCCCTCAAATAATGTTTTCAACTCAATTTCTTGAATCTTACAGCGTTGTTTGTTCTCTGTAATTCGCACTTTGCTTTAGTGTTGAATGTTGTTAAACCTTTGCTTAAAATACTCAAGAACTTGCATTAGAAGAATCGCTTCCATTCCTTGGATAAGATCGAAAAGCAAAACTGGTTTAGTGGATTTCATTTGTTTATTCATCAATCAAAAAACTAAATGAAACAATACAAAAAGATCTTTTCATGTTCTTTAATATGTCTAGGTAAATTATTTTAAATAGTGGTAGAATCACTAGAAAAAGGAGATTTTTTTTATAACATGCTTAAAACAACTTGCCCTTATACATACCAAAAAATAAAAAATAAAAGAAAGAAAAACCTACTCTTTCTTATGTACATCACGGAGGAAGAACTCCTCGTCCACTTTTAGCATGGAGAAGAAACACCCTTCCTTCCGAGAGTATATTATAGACTATTTCAATTAAAAAAAAAAAGGCTAAATAATGAGTCAAAATTACACTTTTTTTTTGCATGACATTTCAGTTGGAAAAGTTTTTGGCCAAGTGTGAATTCGGTATTGGACATATAATAAGAAAACAGATTCAATTTATAAACAAAAGTACATGCGAACGTTGATTTATAAAATTATCTACAGTGGCCAACAGGGTACGTAACGTTAGAAATTGCCCAATTGCCGTATCTATGCTAAGTAGCAACAAGTTCATGTAGATGTCAAAGATGTCACACTACCCAACTAAATTTTGGAGCTGATAATTTCGTAATCTTGAACTTCTTAGATAACACAAGTGAGCCCACATGTTGCTAAACTGATTGAGGAAACTCATCAACTGACATGGAATTCTCGATTTGTAAAACAAAACAATTTCACGAACTATACAAGCATTCAATAAAGACAAATGCCTACTCCCTTTTAGCATTGTAATTGCGTCTGTCAAATTAAGTCTCCACAAACGGCTTGCAATTAAAGGAGATCTAACAAATGCATGATAATTACATAACACATAAAAAGACAGGACCTAAATGCTTCTTGTTTCAGTAGATCTCAATAGAGGGTGTCAATAAATATATGGACAGGATCATCTTATGGACAGGATCATATATAATTATTTGTTATCCTTTCCTTCTGGCCGAACATTTATAACTTAAATGAAAAATTCACCATACGTTCTTTGAGATGGGGAACAAAACAGAAGCAGCTGTGCCTAGCCAAAATTCTGGAAGGCCCCACTCCTTTCTAAACCCATCATCCCACATATATAAAGAAAATGAAAAACCTATATTTCATCTAACAGCAACCCCAGCCAGAAGTTCGGCAAAATTACAAATGAGCACGCTTCATGAGATGGTTGCGGCAATGGGGACAAATCACTTCTACATAAAATAGCTGAGTGATTTCTTCACTCGAGAGCCACCTTCGCCATAGAGATCATTCCACTGTTGAAGCTCCGTCATATTTATGGATTCAGAGGAAACACTTGCACATACCTGTCACAACATAACGTACAAAGTAATGAAACTTGGGAGGAGGACTTGCATAAACTGAGCTTTCATTTTTACCTGTTGGTGTGCATATTTGAAGTCTTCCATTTTTAATGATCGGATGTCCCCACTACCACATAATGGTGGAGCAGGTCCACCTTCTGCTAGAGCAGTAGCAAGGTCCTGCATTCGCATTAAACAAATTTATAATCAAAGTCTCTTTCAAGCTTTCAAGGTAGCAAGCATCAGCTCCTATCAACTATAAATCCATATTTTTCCCGTATGTATACCGAAATTTCCTCTTCGTCAAAAGTATTGACCAAAAACTGAATCTGAAACGAGTTTTGCCCAAAACCTCAAAAAATAGAGAATTCTCCAGGACTAATACAAGTTGCAATGGTGATGTAGTCCAAATCTAACTTGGTGTTAGAGCATAATCTTTACCACATTCAAATTGCATGTGACTTTTACATAATGATTCATCCACCCATCCCAACTGTTGCTACCATAAAAAGCAACGGCAAATCCATAAAAGTACGGAGCATAACACTGAATTAATACACAGAAGAGCCATACCTTTCTTTCCTTTTCTAATATTTCCTTAATTGGACGGTGTGCAGCAGTTACACACAAATTCTGCAGTACCAGAGCAAGCATCAAATACTGACTGAATAAAATAACTGTAAAGAATAAGGTAATAGGAGAAAGAACACCCACAACCTTAAGATCACTCCCAGAATATCCATCGGTCATATTTGCTAGTGCATCCAGATCAACATCAGGAGACAATTCCTCTTTTGCCAGTATGACTTTCAATATTTTTGCTCTGTTAGGAGCATCGGGCAAATTTACCATCAATCTGCAAAAGACCAAATATTACAAAAAAAATCTAACATACGCTAGTGTTCTTTAGCACCTTCTTGCCAAACAAGTGGATGGGAGAATTAAAGCACAGTCCAGTCCAGTACGGTACTCACCTGCGTGGCAGTCTCCTTATTACAGCCTCATCTAGGTCAAAAGGCCTATTAGTGGCTGCAAGCACAAGAACTCGCTCAGTCTCCTTTGTCCTTAAACCGTCCCAATTCACCATGAATTCATTTTTCATCTTCCGCATTGCCTCATGCTCCCCTGGATTTTCCCTCCGGCCCAACATGCTGTCAACCTAAAATACAGCTAGTGAAGTTATATTTGATGAATCAATATAAACCAGTACCAGTTTATGTAAAAGGCTTACTTCGTCAACAAATATGACACTAGGAGCAATTTTACTCGCCAGAGAGAAAACAGCTTTCACATATTTCTCACCCTCGCCAAACCACTGAAGCAAAAAGGGGACAAGAACATTAGTTGACACACAATAAACTATGGGTGAGAATAAAATACAGCCAGTGCCAAACAAATATAACCTTAGATGTAATGCTTGACATAGAAATGTTGATGAAGTTTGCACCAGCTTCAGTAGCAATTGCCTTGGCAAGCATTGTTTTACCTGTTCCAGGGGGGCCAAACAGCAGGATACCCTTGCAAGGCTGAGCAAAGGTAATTCAGAGTCAGAAATCAGAATGGATAATATTTAGACAAAAAAGACCTTTTTATTTATTGAATTTTATTAATTGTACTGTTATATATATATATTCTTTCAATGATTATAGAAATAGTGCTCCAAAATTCCTCCCAAAAACAGTTCCTGGAAATCAATAGCCTAACCTGTTAAACAATAAAATGAATTTCAATCTGTAAAGGAAGTATAACCTTTGTCAATTGCCCCTTGCAAAACAGCTCAGGCCTCTGTAAAGGAAGCATCACCAATTCCTTCAGTGTATCCTTGACATTTTCAAGAGCTCCAATATCATCAAAAGTAACATCAATGTCGCTAGGAGGAATAACATCAGCCAAAAGCCTCTTTTCAAACTCATTCTCTGTCACAACATCCTGATTTCATACAACATACGAAGCAGAATGGTTTAGGATACAGTGTTCATGGAGGAAGTTGGTTAAACTCACCCAAGAGAATAACTTAATAGGTGCAAGGCATGAACAATTTCTAGATAGCAAGGGAATATAAGAATCACCTTAAGAGACTTCTTTAGGCTCTTGGACTCATTCTGGATAGACTGCAAGATCCTAATTCCATACTGAATGCTGGTAGAATAACATAATGACATCACTGTTATAAAATTACAAAACAGTACACGTGTTATTTCAAATGACAAGCAGTGCATGCTAGCAGTTACCTCTCACATGAAAATACAAGCTTTGAATCAGGAACAGCTCCAGGATTCTGCATGAGATGATGGCTTAAAGCCCAACCAACTATCTTATCCGCATCTGCAGTGTAGAAAACATGATATAGGAGAGTGACTTGAGTGGTAAATACTAAAGCACTCAATGGCAGAACATACTTTCATTTGTAAGTGTCTGATCCTTAATGCACAAAGTCTCAAGTCCTTGGCATTCCATTCCACAACGTCCCAAAACCTATAAATAAAAATTTGATACATTGTAATTACTACAAGTCAAGAACAACACAAAATGCACATGTAAACACTCAAAACATTTAAAGCTAGTTTGGACGTGCTTCTCAGAAAAAAATCTTTTTTCAATTGATCTTTTTAATTAGGATCTTTTGAAAAAGTAAAAGTTGATTTATGTTTGGATGTAATGTCAGTGTTTGGATGTAATATTAAAAGATCTTTATTTATTATCAAACATCTTTTTTATGCTATAAAAGGTATTTTTTCAAAAGATGAAAATTACAGCTTCTTAAAAAAGATCATTTTTTCTTTTTCTGGTGATTATGATTTTACTAGAAAAATTACCCAAGCATACCGAAAAGATATTTTTTTAATTAAAAAAAGCACATCCAAATGAACTCTTATATCACTACAAAGTTCAAAATTTGTGTTTAAGTAATCCTATTATGTACAATTGTCCAAACAAAATAATAAAATTCAAAGGACTTTGGACTTTGAACTGAATTTCATAAACAATGAATCTACGAAGATTAGCCGCTAGAAATTTATATGTTGATTGGCAATAAAATACAACAAATGAATCAAGGCTCCAAATTCCACTGTGTAGATAAGCAGAAAATTACACAATCAAGAAAAGGCCAGAACTCACTATCTTATCAATCTTTAAAATTTCTACAGAAATGGAAGGTCCAAATAAATTTCAGCATTAAATTGAACATAATTTTGAATGGGTAATTTTGCAATGTAATGAGAGATGACAGAGACAGTAAAAACTATCAGAGAAAAAAATGCCCCCACCCACCCATCCAAACATGAAACATCCTTCAAAAACCTGATAAAAGAGCACCATCATCCAAACCTTAAAAAACCAGCCTACAGGAGATGTCCTTGGGAAATAAACATCCACCGGCAAGCGTCACTTGTATTGATTCTTCAATGGATATCCCACCAATTCAGATTTAAACCATAATTACTTTGAATTACTCAAATCATAATGAAATCCATAAGAAATTTCCATAAAGCATCCAACACAATAGTTTTTGCACAAAGTTATTTGTAGTAATGTAAAAGACCTTTCCATCAAACCATATGAATTAAAACTCCAACCGAACACGAGGTACTTACTGAGCGCAAGTGATGTAAATTTCCTTTGATTTTAAGAGTCTCAGCATCTCGTTCCAGTTGCTGCTTCCAAGATGCAAGAAGGGCCTCATCCTATAGCAGGAAACATATTAGAATATCTTATAAGGAGAACAAAACCAATGGCACAGTCCATGGTATATACCTGTGGCAAGTGAATCGCAATCTTATTTGGGAAAAGCTTAGCCAAAGTTTTGTTAGGCTTTGGGACTTCCTTCCCCCTATCATGCAATCGTCCAAAACTATCCTGAAAAAATTTCAAACACATAATTTTGCTATGGCTGAGAAAGCATGAAAAGAATAATATAGGATTTCATGCAAGAAGATACACAAAATACAATCATACACAGACAATTCCTATTTCTCTCTTTCAAATAGAAGAAGCACTTAAGTCAAGAGGAGATGTAATCATTACCGGGAAAGCCAAGTCAAGAAGGGCAGTTTGATTGCTTCCAAATTTTGTAAAAAGCAAACCCCCGGGATGTGACTGCAAGGAAATAAATTGCACACAAATTTAGAGCATGGATATAAGGGAAATTCAAAGGATCAAGAATATAGGATATCCAATTTGCATCTTACTTCACTACAGTATACATCCTCCTTAACTCCTCAACTCATATAAAATGAAAAGATATTAAACCACAACTAAAAGATACAGATTTTAGCAAACTGATTTGTTCATTTTTTCAACAAAATTTTATGCAAATATACCAAATGATAGGCACACAACTCCAGGGAACCTTGTGGGTTTCAAAGCCTCTATTGCCTCAATGTACAGGGCACTTTAGCATTATAAAAAGGAGTTACAACTTTTGAGAAATGACAAATTATAAGATCCTTACACAATTTCAGGATTTTTAACTACGTTCCTAAATTTTAAAACTCGTAATTGCGTCCCTCAATCCAGCCTAGCATCATAAATTCCTCATAGAATTCTGACAGTGTGGATCCACCAACAAACTTCAAAAACAAAAAAGAACCTAATAGGGACCTACGAATGGATTCAACCCAAAAATAAATAAATAAATAAATACCTTCTCCTACAAATGGATTCAACCCAAAAATAAATAAATAAATAAATACCTTCTCCTTTCGATTGTCAGTGTGAGTGTGAGAACCTATTACCACCACATTGTCTGGAAGCTTTTCAAGTTTACTTTTAAATGAATATGGGTCTCCATTTCCGACTATAGACTTCTCGGCATCTTTCATGAACAAAATGAATGGTGTACTTCTGCTCTCACTAAAAACAACCTAAAACCAAAAGAAATAAAAAAAATCTTATTAAGATAGAAGCAGAAAATGCTGATAAGATATCCTTTGAACATAGCATGCGCTAAAAGGAAACCTCAAACAGTGAATTAATAAGTGGTTTGTCCAGTTCTTCCACACCAGTGTTTTCCGATCGCAGGTCAGTGACTGGAAACAGAAGAGGACAGTTTCAAATCTATGACCAAAATATGCTCAGACTCCAGAATGTAGCATATATATATATATATATATATCAATATTCTATTTAATAGGTAAGAATTACCATTGCAGAAAAAACCTTGGCCTGGTTCACAGGCACCTCCAAGATCAACACCATCAGGTATTGGCTTATCAAATCTCACACCAATTTTAGACAAGGGATTATCATCAAATAGTAAGACAACCTTCCCCCGGCTTCCATTTTGTGGGCCCCTGTATGTGAAATTGCAAATCAAATTACAGTACAAAAAAGAAAAAGAAAAAAATGACACTTAGTTTGGAATGGATGAAAAATGTAATGGTTTTCGGAGGAATGGAAATTAGAAGTGGAAGTTGCAACCCATAATGTGAAGAATAGGATGGACACACACACACACACACACACACACACACACACAAAAAGAGGATTATACACAGAAGAAATACAAAAGTGAGCCCAGCATAAGCAGTCATTAGTTTGAAGCACCAAATCTAACACAACAACCAAACAATTGACATTAGCTCCATTTTTTTCAATCATAATGCAATCACCATGATGTTGATCCCCTCTCCCCCTTTGCTGTCGTGATTTCCCGTCAGTGGTATGGTATATTTGATTTCAATTATATACACGCCATGTCATAATCACCATAAGTTGCTCCCCCTCCCCCCATACTTCACAATTGGCAAATAAAGAGGCATCCATTACACTAAAGGATATACACAAAAAGTTGAACTTGCATAGGTGCTCACGATATGTTGAGATTTATAGTTTGACTCACAAGTGCAAAAAGAAAATACACAGCAATATGTGTAGATGAGAAAAAGCAGAAATAAATTCAAAACAGTTTACTACGAATCTGTACCTTGAAGATGTCGGATACAAACCACAAGAAGACGAATAGCTAAACTTCACCCTATCACCTGCATGATTATACATATGGGAAATACCAACATGACATAAAATCCAAACATATTAAACATGAAAGAAAATTGTAATAGCACATACCAAATTTAAACAAGCAGCTTTTAACTGCCCCGGAGGTAGATAGTAAGTTATCAGTTTCCAACTTAGGTTGAGACTCGAGGCCACATGATGTAGGGGCACTGGAAGATGAAGGTGTATCTGTTTCACTAGCTAATGGGTCCATGCTGCCAGCCAAGTCTGTGGCGGTAGGACTTTGTTTAGCGCTGCTGCAGGATTTTTCAGCATTAAATCCATCTTTGAGTTGCTCAGCTTCTTTGGAGGATAAACCCTATCATCACATAGCAATTAAAGATTCATTATTAGAGTTTTCAGTAACAATATCTGAGGAATGCATCAGTAAAAGATGCATGCATCACTTAATCCCACTATTGGACACAAGGAAGTTTTATCTTACACCCAAAAGCAAATGGCTATCAAATATGAGCAACTTGGCTCCAAAGTATTTTGCAAGTGCTTTTGCCAACATCTCTTGATATATTTCTGACCCTGCAAACAACAAAAATTGGAATTAATGAAACAATTGTTTAAAGAAAAGAAAGGGAGTAGTAGTACGATATTCACACACCTGCAGGACCTGACAGCAGAATACGAGGGTTAATGGTTGTAAGATCTGCAGTGTACTTTTCATGTTCTTTATGCCTGAGATGTATATAGCAAGCTGCCACCAGGACATTTTTTGTACTCTCACTGAAAAGTGTTATGAATACAAACATAAATGCAGTATGATTACATGAATTAATAATCCATTAAAAAAGGAAGTTACAAGAATGACTTAAAGCACAATGCATGAAAGACTCAAGTCACACAATGCATGGAATTGAATGGGCTAGAATGGAATGAACATTACTAATCCATAATTACGTTGCTTTGGGAATGAAATGGCTTTCCAAACCTTCAGTACGTGGAATCAAATTTGATCTAAAAGACATAAATACACTTCATGATGGCACAAAATCCCTTTTTCTCTATTGTAATGTTTTGAATAAAGTAATCCATACTTTGTTGATGACATTTTTCACAATACTTGGATGTTTTGATGTTTTCTCTTGTTTTCCTTGTCCGTCGAGGATCTTTTATCTTCTTCACTTTGTACTATTCTCATCTTCTCATTAATGATAATTTTCACATATTTACATCATGGTTGTCAAACAAATTGGAAAAGTCGTTTTCTCAAACATGAAATCAAAACGAATCATGAAGATCAATTATTGAACATGCATACAATATAATTTTTCACGTTAAGAAAATATATCATTTAAAACTTGTTCATTTAAAAGAATGCCCATAACATTGTTTCTACTTACGTAGTGGGTCACATGTTCACAGTAAAAGAACAAAAAGGCAGCCCTATGCGCATGGATACCAGAGAGAACATAAGGATTCTGTCAAAAGGACAAAAAGAACAAAAAAGAGAAGGCAAAGCTGTGCAAATTGCTGAGGAGCCTTTAAAATTTTAATTTTGATTTGTTCGGTAGTTTTGCATTCTCTTGTCTTCTCCACCTTTTCGTTTTCCTCTGGCCCTCTTCCTCTTTCTTCTATTCAACACTTCAGTTACCAGCAGCCATGGCCAAAGAACACAGTATTAGGCAATGGGATAGAGCTGCTAAGGGGAGAAGAATAAAGGCACAGCTGGGTCTCCTCAGAAAAGCTCGTCGGAGGGCTCAATGAAAGTAATGCTTAGGAAATGGGAAAGGGTGTGAGAATTGTTCGGATCCCAGCAAAATTGCAATTCCAGCACAATTCACCATTTTGTCTGCGATTTTGGCACAAACACGATACTATGTAACACTGGGTTGATGAAGTGCGTCAAATCACATGAATCATGTGTGATTCCAACTGCCATGATCTATACTATTACATTTTCTAAAAGATTTTGAGCTTTTAAAGTAGTTGATGTAGTGCGTCAAATCACATGAATCAAATCCTGATTCATGTGTGATTCCAACTGCCATGATCTATACAATTATATTTTCTAAAAGATTTTGAGAGTTTTTAAAGTAGTTGCGAGAGATGAACAGCCAGTTGAAAATGAAATAGGACTTAATATGGGATGAATTTCATGAAGGATAATAATTGTCATTCTATAAAATAAGCGAGGTATATGTTTGTAAAAAGAATTAAATCTCATTCACTGGAGCATGGATTAGGAGTGGGGTTTCTTGGTTCTATGGAATGAGATATTAAATGGAATCAGAATTCAATGAAAGTTTATCAAAATCAAGATTTTACATAGGATTGGAGGGCTAAAACAAATGAAATCATAAACTGGATTGTATGATCCCACCAAAAGTTATACTAAAACCTATAAGAAATAATACATGTGATTTACATGTGGCATTGGAGTGTGTAGGTATAATGTTTGCAGAATGGGTATGTACAGCTGCTAAGTTCCCAAGTAAAAATTGGAACCCCATATTTAAGTATGTCTTGAGAATTTCGAATTTCTCTCCCTTTTTAACCCGTGAATCATTCTTTGCTCTCCCCATTCACAATGCCAATGTTATCCACTGTAGATGACCTTTTCCGGTGACTTCTCATCTTACCCAGCAACTTCTCTCTTTTTTTCCCCCCTGGCGACTTGAACTTTGCCTCTTTCTGTTCAAGACTTCCTTGGTAGTCAGTCCTCAGCCTCCAATGATTGTGAACAGATAGCCACCACTGCAGATGACAGCAATAACAACAAAAGAGGGAACAGCTGGTGGCAAAGCAGAAGCCCAGACCAAAGAGGGGGGAGAGATTGAGAGAGGCAAGAGCAGAGTTCTGATCGAGAGAGGTGAGCAGATATAGAGGCAAAACAAAGAAAGGGATAGATCGAGAGAGGCATCCACTTAGGGTCTGAGGTGTTCAGGGTTGGGGCGGGGCTGGGTTAGGTAGGGACTGAAAATGGGCAGCAGCTCCACATGCAAATCCAAAACTCGCCCAACTCACATGATTTTAGTGAGTTTGCAATCTTCCAATTTGCATGATTTCAATGGGGTTGCAATCTTTCCCGGTGATCCCACCATGATCCCACAAATCCAATTGTCAATTTAGAATCCAGAATTTCGATCAAAGATGCTATGCAAAAGCATAACATCGTGCAATCTTATGAGTAAACATTGCAATACTCATTTACTGGAATAAAGCATCCAACGGAATCATCATTCCATATATCAAACGTAACATTAATTTTCATTCATAAGCAATCCACATGAACCTTGGCACATACTTCAAAATTAAATGTGACACCACTGTTAAGACCTACGTTCCTAACATCTGAGCTAAATATACATTTCAAGAAAAGAAAACAACATCCAAAGTGAAAGCTAGTAACTAACCTGGAACCATAATTTTTCTTCTATAAAAAATCAAAGAAAAAAAAACTGGGACCGTTATTTATGAAAGCAACACTATAGGTATATAAATTCAAACGCGTGGAACAAATTTGAATATTAAAGAGACAGGTATCAATCAAGACTAGTGCATTTATAGTTTATAATATCTCTTGCATTACACAAGTGCATAACATCGCAATAAATACGGAATTGAAGATAAATCACCTTAAATAGTATGGGAAGTTGTCAAAAGACACGTCTATTTCCTTTCCATCCAGTATTGCAGCATGAACATCTTCTTTGAATACTGTACTGCGCACAGATGTACCCGATGTTGATGCAGCCAGCATATCCCGTGTTCCATTTCTTTCTTCCAACACCTGTTTACAGATACTTTTGCTCAATTTCAGTTTACAACTAGATTGAGCTAAGATCCTGAAGCAAGGCCTTAGGAAATCATTAACCCCAGAGAGTTTTACATTGCCTGCCTCTGCGCCAGCATCTGGACCGCAATCCATTGGTGAGTTCTTGTCACTAGTTCCAGCATCCGCTGCTTTACCACTCCGCATATTTGGAGCAGATTCCAAGCCATCATCGACCTCAATCTCTGTACCATCATGAAGAACAGCATGAGTAGAGGCGTCAGTGCCCTGGTGAGGTTTAATCGAACTCTGAGATGGAGATTTCAATCTTGTAAGGTCCTGTCTGAGATTAGAAAGAGAAGCCAAAATAGAAGCCCCAGCTACAGCTGAGGGATCTCCAGTTCTTCTTTCAAGCTTCACAAATTTCCCAACACCACTCTGAACTTCTGCTCCCCTAACTGCAACCTCAGTATTTAGTTGCTGAAAAATCTAGGTCCAAAATGAATTAAGAAAATCACTGGTGCATATACAAGTACAAACAACAAAATACCTAGATTCAAAGTAGATAATAGATAACTGAGAAATATCATGACTAAGGGTACGTTTCGATGTGATTCTAGCCTCCTCGAGTCACTTTTTTCACCCCAAAAAATCACTTTTCATAAATTTGGATATTTTTTAAAAATAATCACAACCTCAAAATAAATCAGTTTTCAACTTTTTTTTAGAAGCTAAAAAGAGCAGCCTTTGAAAAAAAAAATCAATTTTCAGCTTTTTCCAATTAGATATAAAATTTAAGTTTTATAATCATCTTTTCAAAATCTAAAAGAAACGCACCCTAATACTTCTTATTCTCAAGGGGAGGAAACAATCATATTCAACTAAGAGGATACATAAGAATGATTTCCCAGCAATCCAAAGACCAGCTCATCACCCGAGTTAAGGACACAGGTGGTATTCTTTTTGACTAGGGTCCCATTCACTAGCACGGATCCTTTGCTACCCGTACTTTCTAGCACAGCAACAGCACCTCCCTCGCCCTGATCATTTCCATAAACAACAGTGATAATAATACTACACATAAATATCCTAAGATATTAACCTAAAACAACTAAACAATCAAAGCGCTAAAAAGTATTCATAGACAGGTGAATATCTTAGGTTGAAAACTTTGTGAAACAGTAACCGGGTAAAATAATCCATTCACATGCGCTTACTTTTGTACATTAAAGAAAGCCTGCACACACATACACATAAACGGGCATGTTTGGTTGGAGAATAAAACTCAGGATAAATATTCCCAAGAACGAGATTTATATGTAATTTTACACATAAAGTCCATCCATGAAAATTTATACCTGATTTTTACCCCTTAACCAAACATACCCAAAATCTCATCAATGTTCCAAAACTCCATCGAGCATTCTTATTTGAAGTCTTCAGATGTACCTGCGTATGCTTGATCTTGCATAAATTCGCGCTTATGGTCTGATCCTTCATTGCAAAGTGGCAACTTCTGCTAGAGCCAATCGTGAAAGTGGTTGGGCAAACAGCAACATTCGGATTCTACAGCAGAAACACACAATTTCCACAACAAATATTAAAAAAAAAAAAAAGCCACGTAAACAGGCTGAGAGTCAACACTCAGAAAAGTGTGAACTATGAACATCACTTCACTCGGGTGAACACTGAAACACGAATCACCTGTGCAGACTGAGACAAGAGCTTGCACCAAGGAGCCCCCGAAGCCTCAATGTTCGGATTTTGCTTCGGATACATACTCCACGAAGAGAACGGAGGACCTTCACATACGAAAAAAAAAATCCATACCATTATCACCGATTCTGACAAAAAACCAAAAATAAAAAACAAAAGTTCTTCAGAGTGCTGACAAGTTCCATCAGCAATCGGCGGAGCCACTGCGACAGCCATAGACGACGGCACACCATCGCCCTTGGCTGAGCTCACACCTTCAGCAGCAGCACCACCGCCAGCAGCTCCGGCGATCTGCGCGGCGGCGGAGCCACATTCTTCGGGATCGGGCGCAGGATCCGCCGGAGTACACAATTCCTTTGAATCCTCCGCCACAGGCATCGGTTTCTCCGACGTACCGCCATTGTCGACCTAAATAATACGAAGTAAAAAATATATCAGAAGAGAAAAATCATAAAACCCTAAATCGCACCTGCTTCCACGACAGAATTCTCCAAAAACAACGTCAGAAAAGAACCGTTCGATTCAATCGATCACACAAACTTTGAATAACGGAGAAATGAAACAAAGAAGGAAAAAAAAAAAGGTGAAACCTTTTGGCGCTTGGGCGAAGGTTTTGGTGAAGAAGGCTTGGTGTTGTCCTCTGAAGAGGAAGATCTTTTGGTGTTACTTGCAGAGAGAGATCCACTGCGCCTCGTTGAAACCATGCTTCTCTCTCTCACACACACACACTCTCTCTCTCTATTTCGCTCTTTTCTGCTGCGGCTTCTCTCTTTTTTGCCTTCTCCTTTTCTACTCAACGTTTGAGGGGATATCATGATTTTTACGTTTATTTATAGGATCTAAAATGTATTTATATTTAATTTAATTTAATTTTAATTTAATAGAGTATAAAATTTTTTTACACAATTATTCAATTATGTAATATCACATTTATAATATGACTAATTTGCATCTCTACTATATGATAAAGTAAAATTATAAAAAAAATTTATATAATTAGTATATCAAAATTAATGTAACAAAGCATGATTAAATAACAGCGTAAAAAGTTTTGTTTCATTGCATAAAAATTAAATTTTATTCAATTATATGTTCTTACATCATATATCATATATAGTCATATCAATAAAAATATTTCATTTAACCATTAACTATTTTAATTGGATTTTCTTTTTATACCATAACAATTTACACAATTGTGTTTTGTCACATCACTCATGATAATTAACTATTCTTTTTGTTACTTGAAAAATCATTTATATGAGTTTAATTTGCATATACTTATAGTATAACAAAATGTGTTTTTCTTGGATCAAACTCTCATATTTATATGACTTTTTAAATATTAGGTACAAAATTTATCCACCTTTATTGATATAACAATGCAAGACTTGATGATAGTGAAAGGAGTTTGCATTATCATTGTATAAAAATTAAAATTTATTCAATTACGTATTGTCATATTACGTATTATCACATCAATAAAAATAATTGATTTAACCACTCACTATTTTAAATATAATTTATTTATATGCACTGAAAATATAAAAAATTCTAAACAAATTCAATTATATTTTATCACGACATCTATAACAATTAACTATTCTTTCCATTACTTAAACAAATATTTAATTAAATAATAATATATAAATATTTAAATAAATAATAATATATAAATATTTAATAATATCAATACATCATAGTTAAATTATTTTGAATGTTTCACAAACTGATCGCTACGTCAAAATTAATATCTTTGTATATGTGTTCTTTGTTGGCCAGAATATCCTGCTCATGTCTGTTTACCCTTTATTTTATTGTGACTGCCACGCGACGCCCATATGCGTAAGTTAGTGTTTAGGGCTCCGTTGTCAGCGCATTTTAGCATTGGGTGACTCGGTGGCATTATATTGCACTGGGGTTGGGTTAACTCTGTGGCTTGCTTTGGGGTCTTGTCTTCTCTGAGCCATCTCACTCTGACTGCCTCGTATTCATTACGTGGAATTTCTTTGCGGACAGCTCTGACCACTAAAGTATCGCAAGTCAAAGTTCAGTTTCAGTTTCCGTTCTTGACAAACAAAAAAAAAAAAAAAAAAAGTCCAGTTTCCGTTTTATTAATTCCATTCACTCAACAATTGTTATTTATATTCATTATATATAATATATTATATTTATATATTTTTTATTATTATTAAATAAAGTATAAATTCTATTCAATTATAGTTCATACCTCATTTAATGATAAATGAAATATAAATTGATATAATATTTCATACATAATGAGTAAAAATAATATTTTTTATTTATATATATATATAAAAAAAATAATTAAATGATCTCAAAATTAAATAAATTTAAATATATTTATACACATATTAAAAAATTAATTAAATGTTTTCAAAATTAAATAAATCTAAATATATTTTATAACCATATCCTTATTATCACCTATTTCAATACTCTCTCATATTTAATCTATATATCAACTCTCTCTTATAAGGATATTATGAAAAAAATTAATTAATACTATCCGAAATTCTTAAAAGATAAATAATAGTAAAAAAAATTTATATCACTTATTAAAAAATGAAAGTAGTAAAATTTTAATATTTTTATGAACTTTTATATTTGAAGTCTGAACCAAAAATATACACGCTTGCAATCATTTAAATGTTAGTCAAATTAGTTTTCCTTGCATTAGGTTAGGGATTTTTTTAGTACTGTTATAGAGTTGTAATACAATTTAATTATTTGTGATTAATAGTTAGTTAGATATCTTATTAACTCAAAATTATTAAAAATGTTAGAAAAATAGAAATTTAATGAAAAATTTGTATTGAGATTGATGTGTCATAGTTATTAATCTTTTGATGAATTAGTTTGTCATGTAGTTTTATTTTATCACACAATAATAATGATTTCTATCACAAATTATGTATATATTTTTCTAGATATATAACATTACTCTTATTAAAATTTATAAAACTTATAACTTAAGCATGATCATTAACTATAAAAAGATACTAATATTTTTTTGTTTCGCAGGATATCCACCACAAGAAAGAATGATTAATTCCTTCGCATATGACACGCTCGTATACTTTAAGAATATATAAGAAATTATATTCGATTATTATTATTATTATTATTAAAAAAGATTCAATTTTGTAACTATTTTTTTTTCTCCAACTCTATTTAATTTTATTTTGAAGTTCATAAATTCAAATATTCTGCTCGTATTCTCCTTTTTCACTCACTTCTTCTTTTAGAAAAAAATAACTATCCCACCTTAAGTCATTTGCTAATAAATTTTTTTAACAAAATCTAATAATTTATTATTATAAAAAAATTTATTTCTGTTAATATTTAAAAGATAGAAAATATGAGTTGGTGTCTTCACGTTGCAAATATGTATCAGTCAAGCCACTTATTATTAAAAGGATTCCCCAAATAAATAGTTTTGGTGTCTTCACGTTGCATTTAAATCTTTTTTTTAAGTCCACAACCGCCACTTCTATATGAAACGTTCACGCATGCTTTTTTCAGTAGGCATGTTGCCTTTCTTCCTAGAGAATAACTGCCATTTTTTAGTGCACAAAAAGTGAATTTTTGTAATATCCCCGGTATAAAATTTAGTAGTATATAAATTATTATCGGTATTGATATTATTATTATTATTATTATTAGTATTACTTCAAAGGTAAAGTTACATTCTTTTATATATATATATATATATATATAATTAAGTACTCTTACCTTTTTCCACCTCAAGGTACATCATTTAGATTTGGGGATCAAATTTCTTTTAAAGGGATAGTATGTGATATTCTAAATATAAAATTTAGTGGTATATAAATTATTATCACTATTGATATTATTATTATTATTAGTATTACTTCATAGGTAATGATATAAATTACATTATTTTTTATATATATAAAAGTAAGTAAAGTAACTAAACGCACGAAAGCAGTAAATGCTATTATTATTGTTATTATTCAATAATATATATATATATAAAAGGAAAACCTCAAACCCTTGGAAGCAAAACACGCTTCAGCATTTTCTGTGAGGTCACAAGAAATTGCTTAATGTGTTTTTTATTTTTATAGACTCTTAGTATATATTTGACACATTATTTTTACTTCTAAATATTTTTTCTAAAAACCCTAGCCACCAAGGAATTTTTTCCCAGAGAGAAAAATTAGTTTCTCTCAATTTCTCCGATCAATCTCTTCCAGTAAGTGATCTTCATGGAATTTAGTCAATTCCTTCTCTCTTTTATCTAGTCTGTGAGTTTGGGTATTGTTAGGCATGGTTTTCTCTCATAATTCTTCCTCCCTATCATCCCAAACTCAGTTTGGGAAAATAAATTAAATTGTTTATGTTTTCATTACATTGTTTGGCAATTACTGATGCCATTCTTGCTCCCCAAGGTCAAGTTGTCAGTGAAAGTATACTCCCAACTACCAACGGTGAGTGGGTTTAAGCTCATGGCCATACTTTTAGTCATTATTAGTATTTTTCCAATATTATATAAATTATTTATGAAATTTTAGAATGATTTATGCCCAGAAATTATACTTTTATGAATTATATAAATTATTTATGGAACTGTAGAATGATTTATATCTAGAAATTATGCTTTTATGACTTATAGAAATTTTAGAAGATTATTATTTTATATTTTTCATGAAAGATTATCATTTTAGAAAGCTTATGGGACCATACTTGCTGTATGTATGATTTAGATTTATTTTATCAGTTAGAAAATTTCATGAACCTCAGTATTGTATGAACAGTGAATTTTGTTGCCATTATTTTAGCCAATAATTAGTGACAAATAGAACAGCGAGTTAACGGTTGCAGGATTGATCGTTAACCTTAGTACCATGTGGTCCGTTAGAGGACTAGCTCATCCACAGTAAGAAACCTAGTGAGGTGTCCATTATGAGACCTAGTTAGGTGCCCATCAAATTAGCCAACAACTCAGATTTAGCTATCAAGCTCAGATTATATTTATGTACAGAATAATTTCTGTTTCTCTACTAGTTGTTGCCATGGACTTAGTTAAATTATTGTTTTCATTATTATGATATGTAATTATATACAAAATGTTTTACACAGTTGCATGTATATATTATGTATTCTTGTTGTTGTCCCATGTGGGTTGTGAGTGAAGGCTTATTCACTGAGTTTTGATGAATTCACCCCTCTCTTTTCCTTCCCTACAGATTCAGCTATAGGTTCAGTTGCACCACAAGATCTTCCCCAGTAGTGCTGCAACATGTTTTGGTGAGTTTCGCTTCAGAGTGGGGCTTATTATAAGTTATGTTAGTTTAGTAGTGCTCCAGTAGTTGTGTAGGCAGGATCCCGAACATGCATAATATGAATTTATTTATTTTATAGATATCAGTTATTTTATTAATTATGTTTGATTTCGGCCCAAATTATAGATTTTATGCAGTTTTAAATTTAGGATTTATGTTTGGAGATATTATCAGATTTATGGAGTTTGGTTAAATTAGAAATATTATAAATATATTTTGATTTATTTATGCATATTAGTTAGTTACGTTGCTAGAGGCTTCCGTGAGGACTCAATACTTCACGTGCCGGTCACGTTCCCTAGGCGGGTCGTGATAATTTTCATCTACAATTTTCTCTTTTAACCGTACAATTGTTCTGTGCGAATTTTATTTTTATAATTATTTAATTTTAAAAATGAATTTAATTAAAATATGCTATCAGCATAAAAAAGTTTTATATATGCAATGATACTTTAGTAAATTTGGTTATTTTTCACTTCACTACTTGAAAAGTCATGCAAAATGAAAGATTTAATAGGAAGACATTGTAAAACTCTTTTACACTATCAGTGCATCAAAATTAAACTCTTTAAAAATTACTATTTATAACTTTATATATTTGTAATTTAAAATAATTTTATATATCTAAAAAAACAAAAATGTAACTTAATAGGCACGTGAGAGCCTGTTAAGTCAATAATTATTACTAGGGCCATAAAAGAGAAAGATTTGACTTATCTAAAGTAATGATATTGATAAAGTGCACAAGTGAGATGTTAATCACCCTTAAATTAATAACTTTTGTCTTGTTTTCATCATGCGTGGATCTCATTAAATGATCCAAAGGTGATTAACCCTTCACTTATGCACTTTGTCAACCTCCTCACTTTAGAAGAGTTAAATTTAAAAGAAAAAGGATTATGGCATAAACTTGCACTAATTTATGAATTTGATCAAGTGGTATTACTTTAAAAATTATTGTGAAAACATGATGTTATTATTTGGGTTTAATTTTGATGTATTGATAGTGTAAAATGTTTTTACACAATTATCTAATCACAATATCATATTAACAAAATATGATTTACTTTCAGTTTATTATTTTAAAAGTAATATATAGGAGAATTTGATTGAAAAACAATATATATATATATATATATATAAAAGCATTGATTAATGGCTCGAAAGGATTTTCGCATAAGTAATGCGAATGGCTTGATTGCTCAATCACATGTGATATGCATATAAATGAAGAGAGAGAGAGAAATCATTACAATAGCCAAAATGCAACCCATTCTTAAGATATACAGCATTCGTAGATCATTTCATATTCTAGTTTTCCTAATAAAAAAACTTTTACATTGTCAATCGATTTAAATTAATAATTAAGATTAAATATTAGATAGAACCAATAAAATTTAAACAAGTATTTTGCTTTTACATAAAAAGTAAAATTCACTTTTAAACACAATTTCATTTCAGGAAAAAGCAAAGAATTATAGTATTGACCCTAAAGTGAATAATTCCATTTATGTTATAGGACTTGACACAATATAATAAATAACCAGACACAAAATCTAATCTAGATTCAATGACACAGGTAGAGATTTAGAGAATCACCTTAATTACTAAAATGCTATTGTCTTAATATAAGAAATTACTAAAATGTCACCATTTCACTAAGATGTTGCTAATTACAAAATGCCACTGCACTTACCCCAAGAAACATCTTACAGTAAGATTTAATCCAAGCCATTAAATTAATAAAAAAATAGTTAAAATGTAACTTAAAAAACAAATCTCTAACTTGAAATAACATTTGGCCAGTATTAATCTCTATGGATAAATCACCTTCTAACATTATAAAATTAGACATAATACAATATTTTTTTTACCACGTAAGCTTGATCTAATCTCATGCTTATCCATTAGAGTATTTCATAAATTTAATATGATCTTATCCTATTATGTGGCTATGAGTCATCATCTAGTCATCCTTATCTTATAAGCATTATTAAATTGATAAATTAATATTAAGACATGTAATTAAATCAAGATATTTTTCCCAAAACTTGTTCTTCAAGTTATGGCAAATATATCCTCTATAAATACCCATTTGACCACTCTTGCCTCACTTTGCTCTCAAAGTTCAAGACAACTCCTAGCTCTATTATTCTTACTAGAGCTGTCAAAACAAGCTGGGTCTTTTCATGCCAGGGCATTTTGGGTTAAGATAATTTTGGGTTAGTATTTTTTTAGCACAATCCAATCTTTTGTAGGCCATGGGGTAGACATCAGATCAAACCTTATAGGTTTTTTTAAAAAAATATATAAATATTTTAAAACAATTCAAAAAGTAAAATGGAAAGAAAAAAAGGCTAATAATAATCATATTTTTAGCATGGTTTTGCATTTAGGCTTTGGTTAGTTTTAGTGACTTGTATGTAAATTGTAATATTGGACATAGCATGTTTAGTTTTATATATATGAGTGCATGACTTGTAGTCTTGGCTGGGAAGCAATAAAACAATGGGTCTTCCTAGAAATGCACTTTTTTCCTTTAAAAAACATGGGTCCAGTTCACTTATGGACAAACTACTTCCACCTTTATGGAAGTGGAAAAATGTGAAAATAAAAAATGATCTCGTATTAAACCTTATGTTCAAACCATCAGGCTGGCTCGACCCATAACGGGCTAGCCTAATTCTGTTGGGCCAAATCGAGCTATATATTTATTCTCATTTTTTTAGCCCGACTCTTTTTTTTTTTGGCTTATTTAGGTAGACCCATCGATTTTTGTGAAGTGTTTTTCAAACCCTATTTTTCTTATTGTATCATTATTAAAACAATAGTTTTAAGAGATTTTGTTCTTTGTTGAGAATCACATATTGAGGTATGCATTTATGGTTATTATTGTCAGTAATGTAGTGTTTATTAAAAAGCCCATCGAGGATAACTAAGATAGTTGGCAGATATATCAAAGATATAATATTGTGGTCTTCAAGAAAATATGAGTTATATTTCTTTATAAAGTTTGTATCTTAATGATATGTGATTGTACATCTATGACTTGTGCTATCTTATAACCTTTGTTGTTAGAACTTTGATCTATGATATTGAATAATCAATTTTGTGAGATAAGTCGCAAGTTTGGAATTTTCCGGGTATATGGTCCATGCTGGGTTGAAGCCCTCGAGATTTTAAGATATGATGACAATCATGGTATGGGCTCACTATCTTCATGGAGGGTGATGACTCAATAATAAAATAAGTATGTGATTGCACACATGAAGTTTGCCTACGATCACATACGCCTAAGAAATCAAAAGTAAAGATGAGTGTGGATGCATGACTGAAGTTCTCATGCAAAAGCACAAAGAAATACGAGGAAGCGATAGAAGAAAGGAAGTTACATTAAATTCATTCATTATGTACCTATGTGTGATTCTTAGTCTATGACCATGATTATGCCTATGATTATGCCCTGATTAGTACGTATGATTAAAAATAATTCATTTTGATTAACCATGATTTGAAACCTAAAATTTAAACGCATTATGTGTACACCATTTCTTATAACAAACCAAAAGAAACTGAGACAATAACGATGACATCTAAGTGTGTAGTTAGAGTCTTTATTGAGGAATTTTTATTTCTCATGTCTACATTATGTATTGTTTCCAGGCAAAGATAGTACATTCAGAAGCTTTATATTACTATTGCTATGTCGTTTCACATATGCTAGGGAAATTCTTCTTTGTTTTCATTTCCCACTAAGGTGCCATATAGGACTTAAGAATGTAGTTGATCTTAGAGAAAGACCTTATCATATGTATTGTTATTATTTAATTCCTGGTAGTATGTTTGTATTGATGTTATGACTATGATACTCATCAATATGTATGAAATAGGCTTTTACTTTATGTTTGGAATTGAGGGGTAATTATTAGTATGTTTTTAATATACAACATGTGAACACAGCATCTGGGTTTATGTTTATACGCAATTCACACATATGGGTTTATTGTTTCAAAATTCAATTGTTATTTCAAAAGAAAAATTTACTATATTTTATCCATAATATAATTTAAAGAAGTTTAAGTTTTTCGTAAGTATAAGTAACAACAAGTAAATCATCATAATACGACTTAAGCATAATGTAAGATTATTAGGATGTTACACATATAAATCAAATTGTGATGTCTAAGAGAAGATAAATTTTATTCATACACAAAGTTAGGTTATGAACTTTCAAATTGTAATAATTATAAACCAATAAGATTTTTGAAATAATGGAAACCATGTTGTACTCCTTGAATAGGAATTGTTTGCAATCTCCAGATTATGCTAGGTTTGGAGGCATCGTTCATAATGCTGTAGTGGTTGGTTCATTGGTGTTGTTATTGTTTATTTGAGAGCTATGAGAGTTGTTGTTATCTTCAAAAAAGGACTAAGTTACTTCGAGAGTCATTTATGAGCAAAAACCTTTTGAGTGAAACATTATTTATAAAGAGTTATGCTACATTTGTTTGGTTTAGAGTTGTCATGTGAGTCTTTTTGGGTTTGGTTTAGTTCACAGTGTGATTGAGTGGTGAGCTTTGATTTGGAATTTGTTTGTATTTGAAAACTTTGGTTTAGTGGATCTCTCATCCTAGGTGTGAGGACTAAATGTAAATCTCACATTTAGGTCAACCAATATAAATATTGTCGTGCATCTTTTCTAACTCTTTGCTATTCACTTACTTTTCTCAGCATCGTCATTTTCTAATCTTAACTTTTTTTTTGCATTTTGATGCTTGAATTTAACTTCAAGAAATTTGGAAGACTTTAGTTTAATATCTCCTAAAATCTTGAGAATTTTGTTGTGAATCCTTTAATCTTTTGTTTAGTATGCACAATATTTTTTTTTTATCTATACTTGATTCAATCCCCATTTTCTCAAGTGTATTGGTACTATCAGTATTATTGTATTAACATATAGACGAGTGGAGATTGAACACATAGAATAATGTTACATAGCAAAAAGTAATTAAAACTTCAATTAAATTTAAGATTTTAATTTTTAGGCACCTATTTTTTATGTTGTTATTCAATTATATATTGTCACATGGATGAGATTTCAAACCTAGTTTAAAAGTGCCCTTAAAGGCACTACTCCATAAAACTTGTAAAACTAATGGATAACATTTTCAAAACCATGTTTTGAACCATTACATGATCCACCATAATTACCAAACTAACCTCAAATAAAATTTAATTTCCTAAATCCTTGCTTTCTTTTTGCAGTTGCACCATGCCTTTAGGCTATGTTTGGGAGCATAAAAATGAAGGGAGAAACATGGAATATAATGGATATTTTTGTCTTTTTGTTTGGTGGGAGTGATTGATGGAAAGGGTAATGGCTAAGAAGGGACATTTAAACCTCTTTATATCTTCTTCTACAGTGATTTTAATTACCCCTAATTGGGGGCAAGATTTAGAGTTAATGGAAAGGTGATTTTACTATTTTTTTCCTCTTCTTTAATCACTGATATATGAAAAATTCACTTAAAGTAAAAAAAAAACAAAAGTGAATGACAAAATTTATATATTTTTCATTCTACTCACTTATATTATGAACTCCTAAACTTTTTAGGCTATGTTTAGATTAGTGTAAAGAGTGGAGTGAAATCAAATTGAGCGAAGAGAAGTGATACAATTATTTTATTCAATTGTTTGGATATTCAGTGAAATTAAATGGAACAATGGTGCTTTTATGAGTAAAAATTAAGAAAGTACGGGAATGTTTGGATTGATGGAGTTAGATGGAACAAAAGGGAATGGAGTGAAATACTTATTAGCTCCATTGTTTAGATAACTCAAAGTTGGATAGAGTGGAAAAGATATGGATAGAGTTAATTCCACCATCTTTCTCTATTTTTCTTCCCATTAAATTGGACGAAATATGATTAAATAGAATAGAATGAGTTGCTACATTTAACAAAATTAATACTCCATCCCAATTATTAATATTACACTATTTTAGCTCAAGGGTATTATAAAAATTAAAAAAATTATAACTATATAATTTCGCTCCATTCTGTTGCCATATACAAAAAATTGAGTGGAATTTTTCTCCCTTCCATCATAAAGTTATTTAAACAATGGAGTGAAATAATTATTCTATTTTACTTTGCTCCACTCCACTTCATTCTATTATGCTCTGCTTCTCTCCACCAATCCAAACATATCCTAAGGGATTCTATCATATTCCTCCCAAATTTCGAGAAGGAGGATAAGAAAAGAAGATGAAATTGATCCTCCTTCTTTTCATTCCACCCATTTTCAACAAATCCAAATAATACAGTTTTAAATCATTTCATACCATTCCCCTTTACTGTATCCATTTCCATCAGTCGACATATATCCTCAAGATATATTTGTGAGTTTGGAGTTTAGAGGAAAAGTGAGAAAATGAAGGACATGTCATATAATTTTTTTTGAATAGCTAATTCATCTATTTTTTATACTGACCCCAATAAGTATCCAGATATAACTTCTACTTTGGGTAATGTTATTCCATTAACTTATTATAATAGACGAAGGCTACAGTACTCTTTACAAAGTATGGAGTATCACACAACAACTTCTAACCATGTTCTAATATGTGGTTAAATGCAATAGCAAGTGTCACAAAATGCATAGTCTCAACAAGCTATGAATCACCATAGACCTCTCTCTTCTCCTTCCCCTTTCCATTGCACACCCTTGCATAGTTGCCCTTCTCTATTTCATGTCGTTGTTGTCGTTGGCCTCCTTGTCCTGGAGATCTTAACATTGAGAACGCTCTTTCATCCTTGTAAAAGACCATTAATGTTACTAGGTGTTGCTGCATCAGAATGGCAGGGGCAGTTATGGCATCTTTGGCAACAGCAAATGCGTACATCATCACCATATTGCCGTTTCTGCTCCACCATGACAATAGCCCATCGACACCAACAACAACACCGAGGCTTGCTAACACCATCGCAACATCCCAATGACTTGATGGAAGATGATGTGGCCGTCGTCCGCTGCAACAAATGCGTCTATGGAGAGTGGTGCTCATCGACCGCCGGTGATTGCAATAGATCTTCATTGACTCCTGCTGCCACTACTAGATGAGGATAGAGATGGCACAAACCACTAATGACTGTAGTCAGGTGCCGAAAGGCAAAGGCGGAGGCAGTGCACAAATAAAAGTGATTGAAGTGTGATGGTGCATGGGCATTCTCTAAGGGGAATGATTCTAAGGTGCTTCAAGTGTGTGACACACAATATTTGGCATGGAGCTTTGCAGAATCCCACATGATTATAATACTTTAATTCCTAAGAACCATATTCTCCATAGAATTAAGAAGATTCTTCAATATTATGCTGAATTCTATGAAATGGATTATATCCATGGTCACATGATTGGATGGTAAGATGGGAGAAATATACGAAATATCATCTGATGATATGAATCATATACTTTCTTCATTCAATGATATAGCCAGATTGAGTGATATTCAACCAATTAATGCTAAAATAGTAAAACACGATTAAAAGAGCTTTTCCACAAGTATCACAATGCTCAAACAATGTGGTACTAAGTGTAAAATTTTATACTACAATCCAAACTCACGGAAATATCGAACTCCCAAACATAGGTGGATTCTTAAGTGGTGCCTAAAATGTTTGTCACCATATGGTGATGAAAGCAAAATTATCATTTTACCCTTTGTTTTATAATTTATTTCCTTTTTTCTCGTTTCCTTCCCGAGTGATGTCAGCAGCAAAATCATCCTCAGATCCATGTTAATCAATAATCACCACCATCACCAGCAACCTACTGCCTCCATTCTACAATTCATGGTCAACCACCACCACACTAGTGAAGTCCACCATCCATGTAGCAACAATTTGCAGTATATCACCCACAACAAACACAAAGGCAAAAAGAAACACAAACAACAACATGTCAAAAGCACATAAAGACAATATCAACAACAGTAGTAGACCAAGGATAATAACTAGAAAAGATAGAACATCACATGGCACAGATCTTCTGTAGTCTCCAGTGAAACATCAAAGAACTCAGCAGTAAGAAGTCCAAAATGGCAGCAACACCCACAATAGAAAATAACTCAAAGCCAACAGTGAAGATGGTGTTTCAAAGATGGTTGTGACTATGGTAAGGGTAGTGATTTTGTTCTTTGTCTCCCCATCGACCATGATGGTGATGACATTATCTAGCGGCAGGAGCTCAAGGAGGTTTTGACATGGCTAGCGATGCTGTGGGCAGAGGAAGGGGTGGCGATTCCGAGAGAGGTGGTAGGGACCTATCTCGATCACTCAGTGAGGTTCTCATTTTACAGTGTACGTCCTTAGATATGTGAATTTACTCAGGGGTTAGATTTGGTTCACTGTTCATCGTCGTGTTGGTTCCTCTCCTTCTTTACTCCGTTGTGGTACTCTTTCTCTTTGCCGATAGCTCTCCATCCACCTCCATCACAAGCCAAACACGTCCTCCATTCTCTTCTGTCCTCACAACCCCATCACCACACCACAAAATAAAAAACACCTAAACCCACACTGGGGTGGTGAGGTTGGTGGTGGGCAGTGGTGGCAAAGTGGGAAGGAAAGAGGAAACTTGGAAAGAAGATAGAAAGGACAAAATGGGGAAATCCCCCTACAAAATTAATTTTTTAAATGTTAAAATCAAAATATAAGTTTTAATCAAATATCAAATATACTATTCTAAAAAAGGATCAATGGTTAGTGGAATTGATGAAGTGTAATTATTAGTGAGTTTGCTTTCCTTCCATTTTTTTAGAGTAATGTTCAACTAATGATCTATATTCCTTTCATTTATGTAGGCCTTCAAAACAACCAATGCAATTATTTCTCTTTTTATTTTTAATTTAAATAGATATTACTTTTATTAAATCATTATTTATTGGATTTATATTTATTGAATCTACTGAATAAACAAATTAATACTGTACATGATTTTTTTGCTCCTACATTAATATTGTACACAATTTAATATTTTAAAAATATATATACACACTTATTAAATAAAATAATGGTTATTTTTAATATATATTTGTTTTTATAATTTATAGTATTTATAATATATATTTATGTGATCACCTTTCATACTCCCATTGTCTGTCACCTTTTTCCCAATGTTAATCACCTCTTAATTTGACCAATGAAATAAAATACTTACCTGAGAAGACTTCCCAATACTAATTAAGGAAGACAAATTAAAAAAACATTGTCTAATTTATTCTAAACTTAACTCTTCCGTCTTCCCACCATTTCATTCTCCTCTTCTCTCATCCCTTCTTTCTTCTTTCACTAACATAGTGACATACACATATTGGAGGGAAACATTGGATTTTGGGATCATTGGCATTGGAAGGAAGATGGTTGTGGCAAACTATGAAGCTGCCGCCCATGATCTCGATGGCGGTGGGTGTGGCAACGGAGAAGGATTGGTGTGGTGGGTATGCATCTTGGAGACGGTTTGTGGTGGCTTCAAAGTGGTTGCAGCTTTGTGGTGTTGATGATTGATGGCACAGTGGCTAGGGTAGAAGCTTCTGTTAGCAGTTCATGATAGAGGTGGTTGGTATGGCTGCGACGATGAAGGAAGAGGAGTAGTGGGCGTTTCGACGACTAATGCAGCTACTTCGTGGTGAAGGAGATAAAACAGTGAAGATGGGATGACAATGGTAGTTGAAACAATGGCAACTAGTTTCTGTAACAGCTATTGTAGTGGTATGCAATGTCAGTACCGAGCACAAAGCACCAATGGATAATGGGGTGGAGATCCACGATCATGGCAACTTGGCGGTACGATGTACATAGCATGAAGAAGAACATGGTGTTGGCGCGATGTTGGTGGGTTCTATTTTCATCTTTTTTGTTTTTCTTTTTTGGGCTGATCTTGGATTGTTGGTGGGTATCTATAATATTTTATTGGCTCCTCAGAACATACTATTTGTTGGAGAGGAAAAATGTCATGAGTTTTTTTTTTTTTTTGGTTAGGGATGAGTTATAAGTGTTTGATAAAATGTGAGTTTGATTTTTGTATTTTTGTTTATTCTCATATTTTGTTTTTGACTTGAAATGGTAAGGTTGGACTATTGGTTTAGTTGAGATTCTTGGTCTGAGTAGTCTTTAGCTCATTGTAATCTAGAGTTAATGGAGAAGGTTTATTTAGTTCATTTTCTGATCTCTGATTTTTAGTATAATTTGTATTGGCTTTACTCATGCTTTGCTCTAAATATTCTAAAATCTTTGCATAACTTATAATGAAGAATGTGGATAATCTAGCTTGGGTTTTATAATCTTTGGTGTCAATGCCAGTGGCTGAAGGAATTGGGTCGCTGCCATGAAAAAGGTACTTATGTTGCCTTGTTTCTACGTATGAAATGTAATATTGCATATTCAATTATATGTATTCCTTGTTAATCATAATTGTTGATGGTCAGCCAATTATCTTAAAAATCTTAATATTATGAGAGAATACTATATATCAAGTTAATTATACATTTGCTGTGATGTTAACATTTTAGCATTTAAAGAACGTTGATTTTTTGTGTCAATTGTAGTTTATTTGATTTGATTAGTGGTTGGTGTTGGATTTTTTATCATTTAGCATTTCCTTAGAGAATAACAATGGAACAGTAGAGTAATTAAAAATAAAAAGGTTATATTCTTAATAGCAATAGAATAAATTGTTAGTTTTCTTAGTGGTGGTTCTATTTTATTTCTTATAATCTTTCTTTATATGATGGTACTTTGATATGATTTAATAATATGCTACATTTTGATGTCTTTTGACATTTATGGAGTATGGTTTTATTTCAGTTGAGCATAGTAACTGTATGGTTTTATTTCTTACTGCTGGTTATTAGAAGTTGGTTAAGTTGTATGGTCTAAGAGAGGGTGGTTGGTTGAGAGCAATTTATGTTGGGAATGATGAAATTCGAATTACTATGAGGAGATACATGTTGCGGAAATTGGATGCTTTAGACCTTCTCAGCACCTTCCTATTAATCTAGATGATGTTGTGGATGGATTCCTATTAAACCTCCTCAGCACCCTCCTATTTGATGTACTTTGTTAAAAATGGGTATTAGTAATTGTGAATACTCCCCTGCTTAGGTGTGGCAAGGATAGGGTTTTCATTTGCTAGTATTATTAGCTATGTCTTTTGATTTCTAGATTTTGTACTTGCAATTGTTTCAATTCATTGTAAGGAGTAGCATTTCAGATCTACGTTAGATAGACTGTATGGTGATCCATTTATTTCAATCATGTTTTGAATTGGCGTTTAAATCGGATTTTATTTTTTCTGAATTTAGAACCTCAACTAATAAATGGTGCATCATTTTAGTTTTGGAATGTATGTTATATAGTAGCTTGCTGATGTTGTTTTAATTATGCTTTTAAGAGAAATATTGGTGGGAGTGAGAGCATATCCATTAAACACAAGGTTCTGTCATAAAGTGAGTGCTCTTTACTTATGTTATTGTAAATTCTCTCTCAAGAAGAGGATTTCAAGTTGCTTTGATGTAAAATCACATGTTGGTTAATATTATTTCAAGGCTCCTAGCTAGAAGCTAGCTTCTTCATAAGAGTGGCAATCAAGAGTTCAAGATAACTTCTGCATGTTGTTATTAATATGTTGCCTAGCTATTTGTGTTTTCAGCATAATTGTTTTGATTGATGCCTACAATTTCTACATCTCAAAGTTGACATTGGAATATGTTGGCAAAATAGTTGTGTATTCCATCTAATTGGTCTAGCCAAATATTCAATATGGACATTTTCATTAAGATTGTATCTTTGATTAAAATTATGTCTTAATAATTTTCATATTAGTATGCACATACCTTAGTAGATATGTTAAGAAAATGTTTTTGGTTGGAATAGTTGGAACTCTATTTTCCATTGCAATATAATTCCTTTTTCTATAAATAGGTTTGGAAACTACCTTCTATGTCTTAAATGGTAGTTGTCAAAATGAGTATCATTGAAATTTATATTAATTAAGGTTCATGATTTGAAGATTATGGAATTTAATATATGTTCTATATATCAAATTTATGCTATATTTATTTTGGATTATTATGAACAAGGATAAGTATTACATTCATAAAACTGTATCTTATAGTTGCATGTGTATCTATAGTAGTCGTTGTCATTGATTATGAAGACGAGTACTATTTTAGAACTGACAAATAACTATGACGTCACTAATTATTTCAAATGAAATAATTATGCATATGTAGATTCTACTTTTTTTTTTCAAGGAAAAAGATTTTATGAATCTTTTGTATTCTCTTTTATGCTTGTTTATTGTATGTCATTTTAAAAATAGAACTTATTGTGTGTTTGCATATTGCAATAGGCATAATTGACTTTCATGACTTAAGTGATATATTGACTACTTAAGCTTTATGTTCTCATCTTTTCTATTCATTGTTCTCATAAAAGAGTTATGTTATCACAAATAGTTTATTACCAAACAAAATCAAGTGTTTTCCTATTCAATAAGTGTTTTATATCTGGTTGTTCATTCCCAAACAAATCTTTGCAAATTCATAATAAGCTAAGACTTACCTATGTAATGCTTTATTGCATAAAGAAAATATGAGTTAATAAACTATAGTTGATTCATAATGAATTGATTTCCTTTTATGTAATTTGTTTTGTAGGTACTTGGAGTAAATTGTCTATGATTAATGCCTTGTCAAGTTCAGTTACAATTATGAGCTAGAGATTAAAGGTAAGAGATTCCTCGGGTAAATGAAATAGCATTAAATGATTATACATTTTCTTCAATATGTTACTAATGAACTAACACTTAAAATTGAATTTCCTAATTGAATCATTACCATTTTTTGCAGCATTTGTGTTGTTCATAGTGCTCTCTTTTTTTCTAAATTTTTATTTGTGGACCTAGTTTATTGTGGATATCGAATATACCTTGGTGCTATTGTGGGTTCTGGTAGTAACTCATATTGATGTTTTTTCTGTACTTGTTGTTGCTTTTGTTGGTTTGCATTGCACTTTTTTTGTTTTTCTTGGATTTCTGCTATTGGTGTTGTTTCTGCTCTTTTTTTTTCCTATTGGTTTGTTGTTTTTTTAGTTCTTCTAATAGCTAGATACTTACCTGGTTGATTATTGTTTGGTTTTGTTTTGCTTTGTGTTTGGTAACTATGGACTTTACTTTTGTTTTTGTGCCCCCTCCATCCTTGGTTGCGGTTGAGACCATCCATATGTATTCCCATTTTTATCATTGAATTATGGTTGTGTCAGCCTTTAAGTAACTTGAGTAGTCGTAATTTGCTATTTAGAATCTTTGAGACAATTTATGCTTAGAGTCAATTGATGGTTGCTTTAATACAATCTTTGCCTATGGTCTTTGGTTGGTTATTTACTTTTTATTAGTTGGTTCTTGACTTTTGATTATATTTAACCATTGGTTAGCAATTTAGCTTGGCACTTTACTAATATGAAGAATACATATCCAAGATGACATCAAGGTGGGGATGTTCCCTATCAGCTCCTTTCTAATTACCATTGTTGCTATTAAAATTTATATCATATTATATGCTTTTGAATTTGTTAAACATGTTTGCATTGCTATATTTTACTTTGTTGAGAAAATCGTAATGTTGTTATAATCCTTTTGAGCTAATATGAATGATGTACTAAACTACAAAAAAAATGCAATCAAAACTAACTGATGTTTATGCTTTTAGTTCTCCTGCCTTATCGCAACTAACATCCATTGCAGCAAGTTAAAAAGGATTAACATTTGAAGAAGCCATGGAAGATTGTTTATGTGCGTATTCTCAGGTTGTTGCCCACTTTCACACAACAATGGGGGGAGGGGGAGGAGGGGTTATATACAATCAATTGAATAAATATTCAATTCATATAGATAATTCTAATATATGTTTTTACCATAATGTTTACTATGTATGCAATTCGAATGAAGAAACTAGTGGTTGTATCCTTTTTTTGGTGCAAAATTTATCCAATGAATGTTTAAAAATGACAGCTGAGATAAAAGTTAAATTCTTGAGTCTATCATTATCTGTACTCTATACTTAAACATCCAAATGTAAAATCTTATAGGCATAAATAAAATCGTATGCATATAAGCTATAAGGTTTAGGTGGTCTATTTGGCCTTAATGGCAATGCCAATTGGGACAAAGTGGAGATGTGATTGTTAAACCATTGTGGTATCAATGGAATGCCTGAATTCTTGAATAACAATAATGTGCTGTTAAATTGCTCTGAAAAGTTGGAGTAATTGAAGAAAAGCTTTTTGAGTAGATGTTGTATTATTATAGCTTGCTACACAACAGCTTTCAAGTAAAAGAACAGGAACATGTTTTATATCTCAATATGACATTGTCACATAAGCAAAGATAAAGCCTTAGCAGAAGCATTTTTTGATGCAGATGTTCCTCCATGCTTTGTTTGTTGGTTGATACTGTTTGGGCGCTTATTATGCTATAGTTCTTATCATATATGCACAGATAGAAGTATTTTTAGAGGCATTGAATTATTTAATTTGCACTACTATATCGATATCTTTTCCTCGTTATCCTTTCTTTTTTTTCATACTATGCACGTCTCTCCATGATCTTTTTTGTAGGTTGACTTCATAATTCATGGGGTAAAAAATTTAACAAGCATGAACAATTGTTATATTCCAACAAGAGTAAAAAGAGACTTCAACTAGCCACAAATAGTAGAGCTATATGTATGTCAAATACTAGAATAATTGTGCTAAACAAAATGCAACATTTCAAATTCTAACATTAAGCAAGCAAAACAAATTGGAATGGAAAATATTTCAATTATTTAATGCTAATATGTGCATTGAAATACCAAAGGAGGTGATTGTGATTGTAAATGAAAATGAATTCGATAATCAACTAGCTAACTTAAATGGCTACAACACTGTATAACAAAGCTCAAAGTGAGGCTTGAAATAAATGTATAGCTCAAAAGAAATAAAGCCATTGGACATGATAAGCTATGTGAACTAAAGAGTTAAAGGATGTGGATATAAGAATATCAAAACTAATTTGGTAAATAAATTTTCATCTATTAAATGCTATCTATAAATGTTTTTACTGTCATAAAAATTATTTATATATGTTTAACAATTATCTTACAATTGCAATAAAATAAAACAATTATCTTACAATTATTAACAAGTAAAATTTAATTTGAATTAATATATTATATTTATATATTATTAGATGACTATGACTATTATCAGATAACAATTATTTTACAATTTAATTTGAATCAATTATCATAAAACTATTATTAATTTACATCCAATTAAAATTAATAAATAATGTTTATATATATATATAATTTTATAAGCAAATTAACATAGCTATTTGATGGCATTATATTGTTTTGTTTTATGTATACATCATGCTATCATAATAATTGTTATTCCAATCATATCAACCACTTTTTATATAATTGAATTATAGTTCTCATGAAAATTTCACCATGAATGTGGTTTATGGAGAAATATTTGAAAACATTACTTCATAAGGTAAACACTAATCATCAATGCATTTACATAGCATGTGACCTTATATATGCATTGTTTATTACATATATTTTTTCAATTTTATATTCATTCTATGTTAATTAACATTTTTTTTCTTTACATATCATTCAAATGCAATGAGAGTTTCTTGATTTTCATTTGTCATATTCACATCATATTTTCCCTATTGCCCTTTTATTTGGTGATCTTTCATATATACATATAATTTATGTTCACTTTGAAAAAAGAACTATTTTCAGCTTATGTTATTTACAATTTAAACCATAATTGCAATATAATATAATATTGAAGTATATGTTTATAAAATATTATTATTATTGATATCACTAAGATCATATTCATTGTTATGTATAAAAGTAGTAATCATACCCATGCATTGAAGGGGCACTACAGTAGTTTTAATATATAAAACACAAACACTGATATGGACACGGGACACGACATCGACATGGAGACACCAAACTCAAAAAATTACAAAACAGACATGGCATATATATAATTTTTTTTGTGTATTTTTTTGTTATTTTATGATTAACTGAAGAATTTTCAAAATAAAATGACCCAACAATATAGGTTCAACCAAATAACTCCTAAGCTAATTTTTAATATATCAATTAGAAAGATTTGTCCATATTCAATATGTTTTCAAGCTCAAAAAATAATTTCTTAATTAGACGCATATCGATATGTATTATGTGATGTTAGATAGCAACACGTATATGTCACATAGACATGGCACTAAATTTGGTGTGTTCGTAATTCTTACCTTGTAATTGATGTTGATCATTAGATTTAGAGCCGAAAGGTTGAGATATTTGCACCATGATGGTGACAACCTTGCTAGGCACTCCTTAAGAATCCGCCCCCAAACTCCATCACTTCAGTTTCTCCCTTGCTTATCACCGCCCCTCCGCCTTCTTCACCTACCTGACGACGCGCGACCTCCGCTTGCAAACGCGACCTCGTCGCCGTTCCACCACCACCAACAACAGTAACTAATAGATCATGTTATTTTCTTTCGCTTCCTCATCCACAAAAATCCTCTCTCCCGCTAAAACTATCTCCATTCACTTTTTCCGGTGCTATGGTTTCGCATCACCCATTGTCCTCATCAAATTAGGGTTTTCATTCTCCGCATAATATCACACCAAAAACAACTCAGGTTAATCCAAGGTACCAAATTTTATAAATTTCGTTTATTTTTTCTTCTTCTTCTTCTTTTTGCTCTGAATTGATTTCGAGGTTCGGGTTTAGGGATTAGCAAACAGTTACGATGAACAATAACAGTAATCCAGCGAAGAACATTGCTGCACCACCGTCGTTTTTCGGAAATTCCGGAACTGCCCCTCACTCCACCACCGCCACCACCACCACCAATACCTCACAACCCCACCTTTTGTCACAGTCACAGCCACCTCAAACACAAGGTGGTTCTCACTTCCCTGGTCACTTTCAGCTCTCACAGCCCCAAACCCAGTTGCTGGTACCCAATGCACAATCACATTTTCCTCAGCCACAGCCTCAACAACCACAACAACAACAACAACAACAGCACCAGCAACAACAGCAGAAACAACAGCCTCATAATCAGCCTGCTAACCAATCTCCCGGCACAAATGCTAGTACTGCGGCGGCCACTCCTGCCGCCACATCAGCCAAGAGGGCGGCCTCTAGGCCGCCTTCTAGGCCAGCCGGTTCTTCGAATTCTAACCAGTCAGCCTTCAAGACTATGGAATTGACCCCTGCTCCTCTAAGGAGGAAGAGGAGCTTGCCTGAAAAGGATAAGAGGATACCGGATAAGGTAGCTGCGGCTCTGCCTGAGTCTGCTATTTACGCTCATTTGCTTGAGCTTGAGGCTCAAGTTGACGCTACTTTGGCCAGGAAGAAGATTGATATACAGGAGGCCGTGAGAAGCCCTCAATGTGTTCAGAAGACTCTTCGTGTGTATGTGTATAATACCTTTTCGAATCAGAATAGAATGGATTCTGAGAAGAAAGTTGGGGAGGAGCCTTCTTGGTCCCTCAGGATAACTGGAAGGATATTAGAAGATGGCAAGGATCCTGTGGCAGCCGGAATTTCGCAGGGGTCGGACCCTTTGTATCCAAAGTTTTCGGCTTTCTTCAAGAAAATTACCATATACTTGGATCAGGGGTTCTATCCTGGTAATCATGTCATTGTGTGGGATTCGGCTCGTTCACCTGCTCAGCAGGACGGTTTTGAGGTGAAGAGGAAAGGAGACAAGGAATTCACTGTGGTGATCAGACTAACAATGAATTATACGCCTGAGAAGTTTATGGTTTCAGCACAACTGTCTAAAGTTTTAGGGATTGAGTTTGATACTCGGCCAAGAATAATAGCTGCTCTTTGGCACTATGTGAAGTCTAGGAAGCTACAGAGCCCCAATGACCCTTCATTCTTCGTGTGTGATCCTTCTCTCCAAAGGGTGTTTGGGGAAGAGAAAATGAAATTCTCCGTGGCTTCGCAGAAGATATCACAGCATTTGTCACAACCGCAGCCTATACACGTGGAACATAAACTCAAGCTTTCTGGAAATTGTCCAGCTGGAACTACATGTTACGATGTGCAGGTTGATGTGCCTCTTCCACTGGAGAAGGATATGTCTGCATTCTTGGCGAGCATTGAGAGGCACAAAGAGATTGATGCTTTGGATGAAGTGATTTGCAATTCCATAAAGAAGATCCATGAGCATCGCAGGAGACGTGCTTTCTTTCTCGGCTTTAGTCAGTCTCCAGCAGAGTTTATTAATGCTTTGATTGCTTCTCAGAGCAAGGATCTAAAGCTTGTTGCTGGAGATGCCAGCCATGATGCAGAGAAGGAAAGACGTTCTGAATTCTACAAACAACCATGGTAAGCATTGTGCTACTTTACCTATTTTCTCGTGTTGTGAGGCATGCATCAAAAGTGTACATCTTGGTTTTCTACGACCTTATCATTGGTATTTATATGCTAAAATTGGGACCTGAAGAGGGTAGCAACCCTATGAAATGAGCATTCGGAAAAGGAATTTGTATTTGTGTTGGACGCTAATTTTAGAATATGATGCAGCAGTGCAGCACATAAAACACCACTTAAATAGTTTACATAGCCTGCTTAGAGTCTTGCAGTGTTCATGTCTGTTCCATGCTTCTTAGGTGGAAACCAATAGAAAATTTTGTTACCAATTTATGGCTTCTACTGAGTTTTGTTTGTAAGAGGGTGAGCCTTGGCCCAACAGTGAGGTTGCTGCCTTCTGACCTGGAAGTCACGGGTTTAAATCCTGAAAACAGCTTCTTCGCAAAGCTAGGGTAAGGCTGTGTACATCTATTCTCTCCAGACCCCACCAGGTGGGAGTCTTGTGCATTGGACCACCTTTTTTACTGCGTTTTGTTTGTGCACTTAGTGATGCATACATTATTCATAGACTGCAAGTGTTTTAAGTCTGATTTGGGGCACAAGGCAGTGGGGGATTTAATCCAGATGTAATATAATGGTAATGGGATTAAAAAACATAAGAAGGTATGACTTGGATGTCCTGTATACTTTGTTCATTTGATGTAACATATGGCCTACAAACATAGTTGAAGAGATATATTGATTTATTCGAAGTTGTTTGTACTTAATTTGTGTTTCTTTTATCAATATTTGCAGGGTTGAGGACGCTGTTATTCGCTACCTAAACCGGAAAACTGCTCGAAGTGATGCTCCTGGAAGCACGTAACAGAAAATTATGAAATAGTTTTTTTCTTTTTGGTGGGGGGGTAATTTTCTGACATCAGTTGAAGGTTTGTTCCAGCATAGCTAAATTTCCTGTTCCTTTATTTACTTTTTAGCAATGTAGTAATGGGTATTTTGACTCGTGAGATTTTATTACCCTTGCCTGGTTTCTGGACTACCTCAACCATATTTTGTCAATTGATTGTCGTCTATTCAGTGACGGAGCCACATTGTCATGAATTGATGTTTTAAAATTATTTTAAAGTAATTAGCATTGCTAAAAAAATTCTGAAAAACAGTTTCCTCAACCTTTATTTATGCAAATTGGCAACCTTGCAAGAGTTTTCTTAGTCCCTCTCCTCCTTTGACAAAACCAAAGTTTCCTTGACCATAGATACTCATTACTTGCCAGTCTCATTCTAAGGTTTTTTCAACCCTGTGGACTTTCTACTTTACTTTAAGATGGCGTTAGAGCTTTTTATTTGTTCTGTATGTGTTGTTTATTTGTTTGTTTCCATTGCTTTCACCCACCTAAGCTAGTATATATCTGTATTTTTCTTTCCGATTATTTCTTTGGTTCATGAGGTTGATGCCGTGGAAAATATAGCATGTGCTTTTGCTACATGCTTTGGCTCTATTAATAATTAGATTAACTTGATATCATTTTGTTGAAAGTTTCAAATGTTCTAATTTCACACACACACACACACACACACATATATATATTATTTAAGTGAAGGAGAGCAAGATAAGACTAATTATCATTTTTAATTGGATAAGCTGACGTGGATGCACTTGTGGATGTTTTTTGAAATTAAGAAAACAAAAATTGATATTTTTAATAATTTTCCATGATTAATTTTCCTTTTCTTAATCTTTGGAGCCTTACTTTGCCAATGCTTCTACTATTTTATGTTTTGCTCGAAGCTTCTACCCTTGTAGCCTTGCCCGTGTGGAGTTGTAGTAAATGAACCAAGAACATGTTCCCGTTTTTTGGTCTGGAACACTTCGCGTCTTTGTAGTGATATATTTGATGTTATGGGGTAAAATTTTACTTTCTAGCTTTTGGGCCAAAAATGTTATAGCACCACTAACAAATTCTAGGCCTGGCTTTCAACATGTTAACCGCTGAATGTTCTGCAGAGGCTGTAATATAGTGGTTATAGTTATATGATAGAGCTTATGCACTAATGCACATAGCCGAGTCGCTAGTTCGATTCCCCAGGAGTACGGTGCGTGAGTTTTTTTTTTTAAAAAAAACACTCTGCTTTCTACCATCGTTATTCTCTTCCATAATGGCTTAAATATGATTTTTATTTTGGTGGAAATGAGGCTGTTGAATACAAGATACTGCTAAGATTTTAGTGTGGGGCAACATGTAAGCATGAATATGGTCATTTGTACTCTATTCAGGATTTGTTTGGTTACATAGTAAAAATTTATGAAATCTTATTTCCTCTTTTTTACCCATACATATGAAGTTTATTTATAAAAACAACTCATTCATAAAAATTACCTCTCACTTTTATCTTTATATATAGAGCTTATTTATAAAATCTTATTTTTTTTGTTTTTATCCCTAATCAAACACATTTTTTTTTCATGAATAGTAGTTTCATTGCTAAAGAAAGAAACCAAAGCCAACATAATAGCAAGGAGAGCATATACAACTATGAACTTACAGCTCACAAGTTGGATCAACAAGAATACAAGAGAAATAAGACGCCCAGCTTCCAAATACATCCTTAGCTATCCTAACCGCCAGCTTTCTTGAAAATGCTCAAATCCCAAGTTTGTTGTTCTACAATCAACTTCAACCCCACATGCATGATGCACACGCAGATAAAATAGAAAGAAAACCAAATGTCTCAGCAAACCACTACCAACATAGGCTGTTGATTTATCACCTATTATATCACAGTACTTTGAAGATGCCGAAAGTTTAAGCAACCATGAGAAAATCAAGATATAAGCTTTATTATATTGCTCATGGTTCACTGCTATTGTCAAGAGAAACTCATTAGAAGAGAAATAAAAACAAACCTAGTGTAGTGAGGATGTGAGACAAAAAAAGCAGAAGAAAGAAATTGAAACAAAAAACATAAAAGAACATACACACACACACACACTAAAACAAAAAAGGGATGGGATTGCTGGACGACCATCATGGAGGTGGTGGTCATTTCCCTGCCCCCTGGCCACGCGAAATAAAAAGAAAAGTGTTGGAGTGGAGAAGGAAAAGGGAACACAGCTCTAGGAAAAGAGGGACAAAGGGAATCCGGTGCTAGGTTGTTACTCTATGGCTAACCAAACACACCCTAAATGGAGTCTGAACACAAGAAGATTTGGTTGACGTAATAAGTGGTTGGTTCATTTAGGTAATGATTCTTTTTTTGGTGTATAAAAATTTAGAGTGAGAGGATGACGCTTTAGTTTAAGGTAGAGAAAATAGATAATGATTCGTTAAGATAAATTATGGTCCAAATTTTTAAGAAAACAATTTTTGTGTGGGGAAGGGGGTTGTATGATATTAATACTCATATATCTGATGGAATATAAATCTTATAAACAATTTTGATATATATATATGGTGGGGGAAGATTTATGTATATGGTGGGGGAAGTAGGGGTATTAAAATTGGATGTAGGAGGGAGCAAGGGCATTATGGTAAGATTCATGTATAAAATCTTGTTTTCTTGAACTTTATCTATGTTTCTACTCTAATATTGTAACCAAGATATAGAGTATACTCTACACTTGCCTCTATAAGAGGATCATGTGTATCAAAAATATGTATGAACTTTTTGGTTTTAGTTGGGCAAGAAGCTTGCATGTTCTTCCTAATTGGAAGTATGACAACTAGCAATAGTAAGTCTCGTTGTGGATAAAGGGCATTAAGGCTAAGATGGTTATCGATGGACATGATTAGTAAGAATATTTAAAGTGACTTTAAAACATAATAGAATAAAATATCCAGTATTGGAATACTAATGTTCAGTTAAACCTGATAAAGTATTATACATAATCATGCCATATACTTTTACTCACCTTGAAGGTAATGACATTAGAAGAAAAGTTCTTTAACGTTTTCCTTAGATCTATTTCTTGTCGCTTCTCCACAGGTTCTTCTTCTTCTTCCTCCTCCTCCTCCTCCTCCTCCTCCCGTGGTCAAGATGTTGACCACAAAACAAACAAATAAAACAACATCTTCGAAGAGGAAATCCACTTTGAAGATATCAACGAAGAAGAAATGGGAGCTTGGTAATGCCCAGAATCCCAGAAGAACAAATCTATCAAAACCAAAAGAACTCTTTCCTCTCAAAGACTAATTACATTATCAGGGCTATAGAAATCATCCCTTTGATGATATTGAAAAAAAATTTGGACTTCTTTCAAACAAATCCATTAAAAAACACAAAGAGAACTTCAACTTTCTGCACATAGGATGTATGCAAGTCTCTCTCAAACCAACCATCACATTAAGCATGAATACCTCTGTCCTTATCTACTTAAGGAATGCCAGACATAACCAGTTTACATATTCCCTAATTGGAACAATTGAAATTAGTATTTGCACTAGCCTAATATATTAATATATTTCAACTATTTCCCAGACCTCTTAATGAAAGAAACATTATCCATGTTCTAACCCTCAATCTCTTAGTTTCTGGCCCCGATATGATGGTCGGATCTGTCTCAATAAACTAACTTACAGAGTTCAGTACAAAATCATGAACTCCATGGCTTCTAGAGCTCTCAAACCAAAACAAATTGGTGAAACAACGTTGTTTCTCACTAATACCACCAAGGCAAAGGTCACAGTGCCTAAAGCCATCCAGTGGAGTGATGTAAAATTCCCAGAAAAATGAGCTCTCAACAAAATAGCCCCAGCTAAACCAAATCCAATGCCTGATTTGCAAGAGATAAGGCAATATGACACAGGGAAGGTCTAAATTATCTTCTACAGATGGAACTCTTTTCACGTAGGCAGTTCCTCGAGATCACAGTGATCCGAAGACTTCAGGATGACAGCTACTGCCATGTCCAGAAGATCTTTTTCTGCAGCATGACAAGTTGACCAACCAAATCCTACTATCCAACTACATGGGCTAGATACATCTTCTAGTATTCCAAGACCTATTCATCAAAAGGAAAAAGAAGACCAAATATCCATTCAATCTCCTACATACTCCTCTATGAATGAACCTTATGATTTCTAATATAAGTTTAGCATAGATAAGGAATCCCTGAGAAAAGACTTTTACTCTAGGGAGCGTGGGCCCCAAAGAGATTGGTTCTTTTTAAATTTCAGGTGATAAACAAACAAGTCATCCTAGAGGAATTCTATGATTTCCTCAACAAGATCAGGCAAAACTTTCCATTCTGTGATTGATTCTAGGCTTACTTTATTCATAATGGAATCAATTATCCATGAAATCCACTAAAAAACCCTTAGGAGTCATCTGGAACCTGAAAGATGGCCAAACCCAACTATCAGAACGTCCTCCAGATAAGAAGTTCCAACTTCCAAAAATAAAAGATGAAAATAGCAAACCTGTCATGGTGTCACCTTTTAAGAATAGAAAGGATGAGGATCCAATCAATTTTGGAGTCATCAAAGTCTCATGGAACAATCAAACTATATAAACAAGTATCTCCAAACTTTGGCAGAAAAGCTCCTAGCAAAGCCCATCAAACCAAAGGAGGAATCTTTTTCTTCCAAATCCAAGAAACAAGTGGTTAAATTTAAACAATTTAGAACAACTACAACTTTCAATCTACAAGCACAATCCTCCAATGATCTACTCCAAAAGATCAATGATCAACTATAGCTCCTTAACACAACTGTTCCAGACACCTCTCCGGACAAACAGTTTAAGAGCTCCAAAGGAGTCACCGTCAACACACTTGAAAATGTGGCATCGGAAGAAAGCCACTTCGAAAGCGCAGGAGCAACTAGTCAAATTAATCAGGTTGCAACACAAAATTAGAAAAAGCCATCAAAACTCTTGTATCCAAGAGCTACCACACATGACTTACTAGTTGAAGAAAAATCTTTAGGCATCAAGTCATTTAGTGCAAACAACATTTATGAATGGAATATAGATGGACAAACTGTGTACTAGATACTCATCACTCTCCAACATATGACTATGGCTACAGCAGCCTACCAAACAATACATAATCGTTTTTGAAGAAACCATTACTCATATTCTTATTGTAAGATTTGCTGCGCAGCCTAAAGGTTGGTGGGATGACTATCTCTTTGACTAAGAAAAATCAAGGATCTTCTATGCCATTAAAACATGGCTGATGAAATGCCAATTACCGACAACAAGGAAACTATCCCTTGTGCTATAAACAATCTGATCTTTACAATAGAATAACACTTCATTGGAGATCTATCTCTTTGGAGGCATAGGTCTACCAAATTTTTGTCAAATCTCAAATGCAAAGCCTTGGCTGATTTTCGTTGGTATAGAGACACCTTCCTTACTAGGTTCTTCACTAGAGAAGATAGCCAACAACTTTATTGGAAAGAAAAATTTCTCGCTGATCTTCCAAAATCTCTGGCAGATGAAGTTAAAGACAAAATTAGGAGCCAAACTGTAGATGGAACCATTCAATATGAGCAATAAGTTATGGACAACTAATTGCTTATATCCGAAAGGTCACCTTGAAAATCTATCAAGATGACAAAATTCAAATCAAGATGGCTAGAGAAAAGGCTAAAACTGTAGAGATGTAAGGTCCTTTTGCAAACAATTTGGCCTACCTTCTTGCTCTAAAGGAAAATCTAAACCCAGAGCAAGTATTCAAAACAAGCAAGTTAAAACCAAGGCTCCACCTATAACAACCAAATCCAAGACCAGATTAGGGCCAAAACCCCAACCGGCTAAAACTAATTTTGATAAGCTCATCAAATGTTTCAAATGTGGCCGAGATGGCCATATTAGCAAATACTTTAGGTTTAACAGAAAAGTTAAAGCCTTGAATCTTGACCCAAACATTGAAGAACAAATAAACAATCTTCTGGTCGAAACTTCTGAAGATGAATTTGAGAAACATATTTCCTTTGAAGAAGGATCAAAACAATTCCAAGACAACATTCCTTCTTCAGAGCAATTTGAGGAGGAGACAGAATCCTTAATCAATGTTCTCACCAGAGAACAAGATCTTCTACTTGAGGCAATAAATGTTATTCCTTACCCTCAGGAGAAGAAGGTTTTTCTCAATGAACTCAAATCTAGCTTAGAAGCAAGAACCTCTAAGACAAAACCTCCCTGCCAGACTAACAAATACAGTCTAAAAGAAACCCTAAAAAAACTTGAAAAAAGACCTGCCAAACCTATGATAATCCAAGATCACCAGAGCGAAATCCAAACACTCAAAAGTGAGGTTAGAGAGCTAAAAGAACAATACAAGACCCATCAAGAAATTCTTCAAATCCTGACATCTAGACAGGACCATGAAAAGGAGAGTTCAACCCCTGATACATCTGACCAAGAAAGCATCGGCTCTCAACAAATAGTCCAAACTATTCTTAATACGAAACAAACCATGGACGAAAAATTCCTTAACATAGTTAACAATTTGAAACTTCAGAAATTCTATATCAAAATTAGAATTAAGATCAAATAATTTCTCTTGGAAATAAAAGCTCAACTTGATTTTGGAAAATATTTAAACTATATTAGAGAAGGGATCATTCCAACCAAGTACTTTGAGAAGACTTCTTAACAACTTAAAGTTGCCAACAAAACAAAACTCAAAGTGAACTTCAAACTTCGGTTTATTTATAATTCATATTTCTCCTCTCTATTTTTAAAACATACAACCCCCCTCTTTTATTTATAAATCATACACTCTCATTCCCTCTATTTCTAAAACATACATTTTCCTCTCTTAAAAAAATTGAGAAAGGCTCTACACTATTTTTTTTTTTAAATTTTCCATTTTTACATTCATATTATTTTATTTTGACTCAGAGTGCAATAGTTATCTGTGTTTTTTTTTTTTTCTTTTTCAAACGATGTGATTTGTCTACTTTGTAATAAAGTGAAATGAAGAGTTGATTTTGAAGCGAAGAAATTGTTTTATTAATAAGTTTTCATTAACTAATAATCAGAGGCAATAGTCTACATAATAATGAATTTGGACAACAGAACCCAGTAAAACAAGGTTGAGTCTGAGATTATACCTAAAATATTATACTAGTCTTAATCCAATACACACATCAGAACATCTATAAGTTTACATCATACCTTACATTAACATACCAAAAACCATAACATTAGCGATAGCACCATACATAGGACAAGAAGCTAACTCTGGTTACATTCGCCTACCAACGATCATAGAGAATAAAATTTTTAATGTAAGCCTCGCAAATCGCAAGAATGTTTCCGCCCTCCCATTATCCTCCTCTTATCCGAACATGTGAAATGTAACTACAGTCCTTTTTATATGTCTAAACTCTAAAAATCAAGTCTTTTTTTCCTCTTTTTAATATAACTACAACCCACTATCTACCGTTTTACTTTTTTACTACTGTTAGCTAAACATCAAGATACAACAAAAATGGTAAAACCGATTTTTTTCCTCATAATTCAACAACTCAACCTGAAATGGCCCAATATTAATTACTCCATTTTTCCCTTAATGTATCTAAATACATTGATTTATTAATTTACTAAAAAAGCAAAAGACATTTATTTGAAAACAAAAGAAGAATTTGATTTGAGCTGACTAAGAATTATTAAAAGCCAAACCGATGAAATTTGACCCCTTTTGATTTTACTTAACACCTCATACGAAAGCTCAACGCGAATCGACTCAAATCTGGTCGTATAGACTTGGTTTCGGTTGACTCATTTTTTATTTTTTTGAAAAACAAAACAATTCGATTAAATTTGACCCATTTAAATTAATTTTTTTACCTTAACCTGAACTACATCCGCTGTATTCCCTATTACATGCAACACGCATGCAAAAAAAAAAAAAAAAAATACAAGATGTGCTTTCACCCACGAAATACAAGCACCAAAACAATAGTATTCGAATGTGACTGCAGTTCGCACTAGGTTTTTTCTTTCCTTGGTACATAGTTCGCACTAAGCTTGTACATATTTATATATTACTGCTACATCCTAGGTTACATTAAGAAGAAACACTAGCTACTCACATTAGATGTCAAATGAGCAGTGTGTTTCCTAGTATTCTCCCCCAGTGCTACGAGGAACCATTTGCACCTTTTGGTTCGGCATCCTTTAGACGTGCAACAAGCTCATCCTATAGATTTTATTTCGCGTATTCGTAAAGGCAAACACCAAAAGTAGTTAGTGAGTGTACCAATTGATGTTCATTTCAACTTCTAGGAATGATAAGAAAAAGAAACCACTATGTCACAATGATATATATGGACCATCAGTAATGAAAATAACATGTAGGGACCGAGTCATGGACTGCCTTATGGATGCAAGCAGGTGCCGTCTCAGTGCAACTTATGTGTATGCATGTATTTAAACTGTAGAAATACTTGCCTTCCTTCCTTTGGTTGAAAGACCTTTAGCTTTCAACATACCACGAAGCCTCTCTACAGTCAAGCCGTGGAAGTCCCGAGTAGTTATCTGACTGTTTGATCCTTCTGTATGTTTAAAACCATGATAAACAAGAAATTTCATACTGAAATATATAGTAGAACGCAGGTGGTAAAGCCAAGAGTCGTACATATGATCTAAACTCATCCTTACCTATCACTACCACCTGAGTTAAGCTCAAGAGGCAGCCTGAATTAGATGTGCAAGAAAATGTAAAAAGAAGGGGGAAGAGAGAAAGACTGCCCGCGGGCAGGGAGGGGTTTACCGTGGGGATTGTGGAGCATTGAACCAATAATATTCATTACACCCAGGTCATTTATTTCAATGTCACACCCAATTCTAACAAGAATTGAATCATGCCATTTAAGCTACAAACTAACAAACTCATTGGACTTGTAATATTAAATGCAGCTCTTCTTGACTCACCCTAGATTCAACTAGCGAATTCTAGTTATGTAATTGAGCAAACATACGAACCCCCTTACAAGAATTTCCATACCCAAAACAGAGGTAACTCCAGGATGCAAAACATGTAACTAAGGAAAAGAATAACATTTGGCATATGGAAACAGTAAGTCACTCAGATATGTGTATCTGACTGGTTAAGCTCATGTCTTAAATTAACAAGAAGAAATGTTACTTCTATCATAATTTTCAAAAATACATGTAGGTCATTTTTGAGTGTTTCCTGGACAAATTTTTAAAAGGAAATTACAAGTTCATACATAAGAGTTAAGACCAACAACCACACCTTGGCTCTTTTCACCTTGTTCTAAGCTACAAAAACATGTGATTCCTTTCATGAACACAACTGACAACCCAGAACCAAAAATGATTTGATTTGTATATTTCAATGCATATTCCTAGTGCATTGGATACAACATGCACAGAGGGCAGGAGACCTAAAAGCAAGCTATAAAATGACTCTGTACAGTCATTCTGATCCTTATCCTCATATTCCTTTGTTTTCTTTCGCCTTTTTCTTCAAATAACTGATAATACATCCTTTCAAGAACACAAGTTAATACACATTCTTTTTATACGTTAGACCAACGGTATTCAAAATCTATTGGATCACAAAACTTGAACTTGAGGCCTTGCTCAAGAGGAACAAATGCTGAATAACATGAAGTATGAACTAACCAAGCGATGGTTAACTTGATACACATTACCAAACATAATTTTGTAACCTGTTGTATCGACATTTTTTTCACAGAAATACTTTTATCCATTAAAAAAATATAAGTTTGAGGTGTAGGTCTGAATATTTATTATGACAGTATGGCATCTGATCTTCAGGATTTAACTGTGAAATGTGAGCAATGCTGGAGCCATTTGACAATTAGGAACATGGTTGTCAAGAGTGCGTGCTGGAGCATAGGAGCAGGCGCTCGTACGCACCTAAGACAGGCCACCGTGCTCACTCCCGTTCATGGGCACGTTTTTGGCGAAGCGTGTCGGAGCGCCGTGCTAGAGCATAAGAGCGGCAGGAGCGGCCGCTCTTTGCACTCCGTGCGCTCCTTCAAGGCCCAATCTGCATCTCGCACAGTTCCACCCTCTGTGATTCCCGTCATGTCATCATCGTTCCGCCGCCACGCCGCCGTCATGCTGCCGTTGTGCCACCATCGCGCCGCCGTTCATGTGTCTCCCTCCCCATTCCGCAACCTCTGTCCGCCACATAGCAGCACGTCTGCGCGCCTTGCCTTTGTTGTTTCTGCTTCTCTCTCATCATGCATCCATTCTGTTTCTGCTGCCTATTTTAATTGGTCGTGCTGTTATTCTGCTTCTTCAGTCTTCATCAAGGGGGTAGGTGACACCATGATAGTGGGTTTCTTTTAACTATAGTTGGGTTTTTAAAGTATATTAATGAATGGGTTTTTTTTTTTTTTTGGTCCTGAGGGATACCGATTGGGCCTTTTTGATTGCAAGGATGGTTGGGCTTCTAATTTTTTATGTTGCTGGTTGCTAAAATTCTGGGTTACTGCCAATTTTTTTTCTGTTCACATATTATTTTGTTGATTAGGTATTGTTTGAGTTAAAAAAAAATGTCATCAAAATGGATTGTGACTGATGTTTTTTTAATTGAAATATCAATATATCAATTATGAATAATTTTGCTTATTTGTGTTGTTATATGCACATATATTTTTGTATGAATGTCATCCTACATTCTGGTAGGAGCTTACGCTTCGAGCTACGCTCCTACGCTTTACGCTCCTGTTCCCCCTCCCACTCCTATGTAGGAGCTTGCTCCTGACAACCTTGATTAGGAAGATGAACAAGTAATCTCAAGATAAAACTAAAAAACTCTTGTCATCAGCAAAAACAGGTACGCATACAAGGGTGTAGGAAATTGAAAACAAAAAATCTTGAAATATATTTAAGTCTCAATCCAATGCTAATGCCTTACAAAGACCATACCCACCTTGTTGAGAGTTTATTTGATTATTTGTTCTCTTAGCTGAAGCTCTGCTATCCAAAACCTTGTCAGCAGTCCTGATAAAGAGTTTAATGAGACAGGATTTAATAACACTGATGAAGATAAGAATATATACACTAATGAATGGGAGAAAGACACTACAACTTATTCACAAAAGGAAAATAAGTACAATGAAAAATTTAGCTCAGAATTTTTTCAACAAAAGAGAGAAAATGCAAGAAAATTTGTAGGGAATTTTGTATATAGATCATATTATGCGCTTGAAATATCACTCTTCCAACTAAGGGGGGATTAATACCTTTTCCTTGATCCCTCAGTTCCATCCTTTATGCTGGAATCACCCCTTTGTTTCTTGATGGTAAGGGATCTAATCAGTATGTTCTGTTGGTCTGTCTTAATATGTTGCCCCTCTGGATAAATAAGAGAGTTAGCATCTGTACTTTACTAAAATTATCTACCTAAAAATCCACTGAAGAGATAGCTTAAATCTAGGAGATGAAACCATGCTCTAGATAAAAATATATAGCACAGCCAAATGATTCCATAATTTATAAAAATATATAGCAAAAGCTTTTATACCATATCGTATGATTCCATATTTTCCACAAAGTACAGTTGAAAGAAAACTCAATAACATGGTCCATTTGGAAAATAATTCTTTTAAGTTATGAAAACTAAGTCAATAAAGATCTGATCATGCTCAATAAAGTTGATGGATGAGAATTTTAAGCATGAATTTTACGATTCTCACTAAATTACCCCGCACTTATCCAAATTAAGACTACTAAATCAAAGGCAAATGAAGGCAACAATAAATATATGCCAAACTCTAATCTAACTTGACGAAGTATATAACATACAGAATTTATAAGTTGACATACAGTCCCTTTTCTTGATAAAATTGCTTTCAATGGTCATGGCTCTACAAGACTACAAGCAAATCATGTGAAAAGGAGCACCATTCAAATCTTATCAAGTATAATGTTTCTTATGGATGATAGAGAGCCATTCTTCTAGCCCTGGTGAATAGAATGAGATTAGCCATAGTGATGATTTGTTATGATAGCTTGACAATTGTTTCCAGAGAAGAAAAGATTTCTAGTGTCTACAAGGAGGCAATGGTAAAAGTTTATTTGTTTCATTACTAAAGCCACTGGGTAATATATTAGTATTGGAGCTGTTACAATATGCCAAGTTACAACATGTTAAAATACTTTAAGATAAAGAATGAGAAGACCTGGTGGTGACGTATCACGAACGGATATGTAGACCCGCATCCCACCCTGCACAATAAGAATGTCAAACTCAAACATAATGTCTCTGGAATAACATAATAGAGAGGTCCCAACATTGTCTGACAAAAAAGTATCATTATGACAATCACAGCTTTACATAAAAATTAAAAAGCATGAATGTCAAAGAAAGCAGGGTGAAAAAACCACTTGATATTTACTTCAGAAAAAAGAATGCTTACCAGGCAAACAAGGTTTCTACCATACATCAGAGATTAACAACTTAAACGAATCCAGGATAGAGTAAACGATGATTAATGATGAAAAATAAAACTCTTATGCCATTGCTATCCTAAATGCTATTCATTACCAATATTAATATTAACAAGCTTAGGTTCAATTAAAAATAAATAAAAAATCCCTTAAAAGATGCCTAGAATTCAGTGCTTTCAATCTCTACACAGTTCTACTAGTCTATTATTCCACTAGAAAAGCAAAGCAATCTTAAATTCTCCATAAACCAAAACGAACAAAAATGAGCAATATGAGGCAAAAGAATCTAGCAACATGATTAACAAGAAATGAAAGAGTCCTCCCATATTGTGTTGTGTATCAATAACTCAGTTGGGAGCAGTTATCGACATCTCCGGGGTTCAATTCCCTCAGCAGTAATGCTATTTACTATCTAGTGCAACAACTGCTTTTAAGAATAATGCACATTCAAATGACACGTGTAAAAAGTGGAAAAAAAAACCAGAAATAAGGAGGTGAAAAGAGTGGAAGGATAGTTATACAAAAAATCTCGCCAATCACGGGTAATCAAAATTCTAAGGGTCTATTTGGTCTCTGTTTTCAATTTGTGTATGTTCTGTATTCAGAGTTTTGTAAAGAAAATAGTGAAAATTATAAAAGTCATATATTCACTTTTTCTTTCACGAAGTTTTGAAAATGCAAAACACAAAAACATGAAAACAGGAAATAAAAAATGCAAACCAAACATGCTCTAAAATTCCCACAAATACTAAAGAGGTAGTACCATCCACCATTATCCTTCTCACAAATACTATCACATCTTAATTTCCCTTATAACAACCCCAACAAACTCCTCCTCCTCCTTCGTTCCCCATAAGGACCACATTCAAATTATGGAGCCTTACCCTAAAGAAAATAAATAAACGAATAAACCTAGCATTAGCCATAATTCCTCTTTTTTTGCCACAACTTCAAGTTAAAGATTGAATGTTCTTCTAGCTCTACTCCAAAGCTCTAAACATCACATGTCCATCAATGTATACTAAGTAGTCAAGCATTCTCACAGCACTATCCTCCTAATATCTCTCGGCAAATGCAGATACAAATGCAACCGCTTTAACCAAATCCATAAACCTAACAGCCACGAGAACAAGCAAGGACACTAGAATTCACACACTAAGACCAAAATAATTACAAAGAAAAAAAAATCAAATTGAAATTCGTTAATCATCAGAAAGAGAGGGGGTGGGGTTAGTGTAGTACCGGATTGGAAGAGACCACCGTGGAAGAGAAGAGGCCTCGAGAGGGAAGATCAGCGAGGAATGAAGAAGCGCCAGATGATGAGGAATTTGCAATTGCAACCATGACTAACCAATTGAAGAGAACAGAACAGAACCCTCGCAATCGCAATCGCAATCGCAATCGCAATCGCTGTTTTCTCTTCTTTTTTCTTCGGGGTTCGAGACTGAAGCTGACACCACCCACACCACGCACCGTAACTTTCTCGCTGTGGTCACTATATATGCGGGAACAAAGGGAAGAGAAATGGACTTTGTGGACTCTTCCTTTGACGACCCCGGATCGGATTTACCTTTATGCACTTACCAAATCTATCCTGGTTTTTTTTTTCAGCATAATTTTTACATTTTTTATTTTGAAATTAGTTTTTATTCCGCAACAATTTCAAGTGAAATGTTTATTTAGTTTTAATTAATTGTATCCTTTTATTTTTCTATGTCAAATTAAGTTCATCCTTTTATATTAATTTGTATTCAAATCTTAACGAATAAAATTATAAAATGCCTTTTAAAAAATAAATAATATGGATATTCCAAGAACTTTCACCTCGTGCCTTTGAATTTTCAATAAATTAATATTATTTTCCCGTTCTGAGATGAAACCTCAATTTAATAGGGCCACCTCGATTAAATATTTCCGAAGCAGTTTATAAGTGAAGGTTTGACTCCTTAGTGAAACAAGTTTGCAAATGAATGATGCAAAAATGGGTAATACATTAATCTAATATTGGACTAAGATATGAAGGTGGAGTGTCGTGGAGGAGGTGATAAAATTGGTCGAAAGCGGTGAGTTCGATTTCTACCAATTGTTGTGATGGCTTCATTTATAGATAATTACGTAAGAACTTGTTAAAAATATAAAATCTTGAGGTCAGAATTTATTTATGAATAATTACGTAAAAATTCCTATAAGGTCTCAAAGGTCCTAGGAACTGAATTGTATCTTGATGCGATGACCAGCGATAGATCCAACTCAACTTTCAATAGCCAAAAAACATATTGGGGCTAAGAGATACTATCATTGTTGGGATTTAAACTAAAGTCTCACATTGATAAGAAATCGAAGTATTGATAATATTTTGATATATAAATATGGCTTTGGTTATTTGAGTTTGTTATCCTCCAAAAGTGAGAGTGATCCATATGGGTAACTTTTAGGAGTTGTTTATGTGATAAAACATTTGTAAGGATGATTTGTAACTTCAGCCGTTCAAAAGTTACAGATAGTGAAAGATTTGAAACTTTTTATAAGAATCATGGATGTAGGCAGTTGAGGTCGAATCACATTAAATTCTGCCTTCCTTATATTATTTTTCTTCTTGTATTATTTTCTCTATTAAAAGAGAGTTTATTCTTATATTTATTTTACTTCAGCTGCCCACCAATCACCTTCGGTACCAAACAGACTGTACATACTGAGGTTTATGTAAGAGGTACAAAGAAAAAAAAATCAATCAATCATTATTGTCGTTTTAGAATTACCAAATATTTCAGCCTTGAGCTTTAATCAAGATCGATTATGATCAATAATTAAATTAGCAGCACGCATTGTCAATCCCAGCAGCGCAAACCGCTCCCCGGCTCAAATTAGAGCAGCACACCCTTGTGGCCCATAGTAAAAACCGGATGAGTATGTGTCCCCACAAATAATACAAATTTGGATAAGCATAGCGAACAGTTAGCGGGGACACATGTGACATAACCATTGACGTTGACCACTTGTGTTGATCACACACAAAATGTGTAACCCTCATCGTAGCCATCCACGTAATCTCAATCACAGGAGTCAATGTTTAAAGTATCTGAATCAAACGGTGGATCACCTAAGGTGTAGGGCAGTGGTTTACATTTGTTAGTAGATTACGTGACCCTATAGTTCAGTTATTTATGGGAATATGTTGGAGAATGGAGATCTTAACAAGCTTGTCAGCATTGGCAGTTACACAATAGAGGCAGAGAATAATGGCAATGGCAACAATGGGAGAGATTCCAAGAAGCCCAGAAGCGAAGCTGGGGATGAGAGTGGAGCATCTTTGGGACGTTCAGGAGCCACAACTAAGTCCTACTGAGAAGCTCAATGCATGTTTTGAAAGCATCCCTGTGTCTGCTTTTCCTTTGGCTCCTTCAAACAAAGGTAGTTACTAGGGATAATGTTTTATGTTATTATGTTTATGAGCATACCAAACCTGATCAAAAAAGAAGAAAAGAAGTGATTTTGATCCTACCCAGATGAAAATTAATGATACAATATAGTATTTGATGACACTCAAGGACTGGTTTGATTTCTGTTTTCATTTTTCGTATTCTCTATTTTTTAAATCTTGTGAAAGGATTAATGAAAATAGAAAATAACATCTGAAATCAAGATTTGATTTTAAATTTCTTTTACGGTCTTTAGTAATCAAAATGTTTTAGGCTACATGCCTATGTGATCAAATTGATGTCTACTTTCTCATTTTGTATCTGCTATGACAAGTGTCCTTTTTATGTTTATCAATTTCTCTCTTTTTGTTTTTGGGTCCAAACATGTGCGTATTTTTGTTTTGTGCATAGAAATTGAGATAAAATCAGATGCCACCCTGGCCGAAGCTGTTAAAATACTGGCACGTCACAACATCCTCAGCGCACCGGTGGTGGATGTTGACGCACCCGAAGATGTTAGTTGGATTGACAGATACATAGGAATAATTGAGTTTGCTGGAATTGTTGTGTGGATTCTACATCAGGTTGGTCACTTGTCAATTCGCTTATACTTGTATTGTAATGTTATCCTCTCCACCACTTGAAAAACGAAGAAGAAGAAAAAAAAAAGAACATATAGATGAACAAATTATGTGGTTTGCATATTTGTTTTTGTTTTTTTTTTTGTTGAGAAATGCTCAAGAGTAAACATTTTGGAATTTAGATGTAAGAATGATATGGATTATTAAACTTTGCATAAATAAAGACACCAACTTCATTTTATCTAACAAACACAATGATTTATATTAAAGATTTTGACTATATTTTTCTCACTGCATAGCATTACTCTTTTGGTTGGGGGTAAAGCTGGCAGAGGACATGTATCTACAACCGGATTTTTCCTTTATAATTTATAATCTTATTTCATTGAAGAACATGTCTAATTGAACCTAGTAATGTGTAATATGAATTTACTTTTTTGGTGTGTGGTGATATGTGCTTTTGTTGGCAGAAGGGAGATGTGAATGTGATTGTTGCTAATTGCTGTAAATGATAGTGTTTTAAATGCAATCACGGACCATTTGAAAAGGGAAGTAATATAAGAAATGATGTACGGTACCTGGTGATTGAAGTGATTTTGCTTGGATGCTTCATTTTTCGCACTAAGCCAATGTGACTGATGTTTCTTGACAGTCTGAACCTTCATCTCCTAGGAGTCCATCGACTCCATCCAGTGCAAGTGCCATTGCAGCTAAAGCTAACGGATTGACTTTTGCTCTAGAACTTGAAGCCTTGGGCCTTGGATCAGCTGCAACAACTGCCGGGAACTTTTTTGAGGATCTCACTTCTTCTGAACTATACAAGAATACCAAGGTCTATATGTGTCTTTGCAAATTGTCATCAGAGTGTGTTTGATTGGGGTAGAAAATGGGGGAAATTTTCATGGATGAGCTCGATATCTCTTGAGAACTTTAAAAAGAAAAAATAACAATTTGGTAACTGAATTCAACAGAGTTATGACAAAACACATGAAATTTGGTCTCCGAATTTCAATGCATTTACTTGACAAGGATGTGGTTGAATTCAGGGACCAAATTGTTATTTTTTTTCAATTTTTAGGATGAATCTGATATAATATGATTTTTTTTCAGGGATGAACGTGTAATTTCACTCAAATTTGTTTTAACTGCTTCTTGTTCCAGCTATTCACTTAGTTTAATTTAATCACATTTTTGTTGATTTGTTTATTTGACTAGATAACTTTTGTGCAAACAGGTTCGTGATATTTCAGGGACATTCCGGTGGGCCCCATTTCTTGCTTTGGAGAGATCGAACTCATTTCTAACCATGCTCTTGCTGCTTTCAAATTACAAGATGAAGAGTGTTCCTGTGGTAGATTTAGGTGCTGATAGAATTGATAACATTATTACACAGTCTGCTGTGATTCACATGTTGGCAGAATGTGCTGGGCTTCAGTGGTTTGAGAGTTGGGGAACTAAGAATCTATCTGAAGTCGGTCTTCCCCTGGTGACACAAGATGACATCGTTAAGGTGTGTAACTATGCATCAAAAGATGGCAAATGGAGTGCATTATCATCAAACCATAAGTAATAGTCAAGCCACATCATATCACTGCACCTGCAACAACGGTTGGATTTAACGTTTACCACTAGGCAAAATATCATAGCTATTAGTCGGGCGCAACTCTTTTTACTTCAAGCCTATTACCAAGTGTCATGATTCGATCTAATTCTATTCCCATTTAGACCTTGCTAAGGTAGGATGTTGACCCACAACCTACAACAACAATATAAAAGAGTAGTATTATTAAGATTATCCCATATTATGGTGAATATTATCCTATGGTACATTACCAACGTATCTCCTCTTGGAATATGCCATGCCATTGTAACTATAATCTGTTAATCCTCCGACCCTCACAAATACATTCTTGCCTGCCTATTTTGCATAGGCATAATTTCATGCATTTTATCTACTCTGCTATAAGATCTTATAAAATTAAACTCTTCATGGCATTAAACCGTGTCAAGTATGAATCCCCATTAATCTAGTGCGTGTGGACAAAAATCTTTCTTAGGTGTCTTAAAATTCGCATACCTAAGAACATATGGCTAATGCTATGAACATAGATGTTTAATTTTCCTTTTTCAAGTTATCTTCTTAATCTTGATGACCTTCACAATGGATTGTTTCCTTGTTTTCAGGTTTATGAGGATGAACCAGTACTTCAAGCATTTAAACTAATGAGGAAGAAGAGGATTGGTGGGGTGCCTGTAATCGAAATGGGTGGGGGCAAGGCAGTTGGTAATATAAGCTTGAGAGATGTTCAGTTCTTGCTAACTGCCCCAGAAATCTACCATGATTACAGGTGTGTCATCACACTAAATCTGATACAACTACATTTCCCATATCTTCGTTGTTTTGTTTGTTCTGTCTGTTTCATTACTTCACATACTCATTGGATGTTCACTCTGTAACAGAGCTATTACAGTAAAGGACTTCCTCACAGCCGTTAGAAGCTACTTAGAGAAGACCAAAAACGCCACCCCAATGTCAAGTGAATTCATTACATGCAAAAGGGATTGCTCAATCAAAGACCTTATTCAATTGCTTGACCATGAGAAGATTCATAGGGTCTATGTTGTGGATGATGATGGGAATCTGGAAGGACTAATCACACTAAGAGATATCATCTCAAGGCTAGTACATGAGCCCCGTGGCTATTTTGGTGATTTCTTTGATGGTGTTCTCCCGCTGCCTCTAGACAGCAGGGTTTAACAACCAAAGCATCAAGAAAGAATAACCTGCTGTTGCAGCAGACCCTTTTTTATAATTATTATTTTCTTAAAAGAAAAAAAAAAATACAAACAGATCTGTGTGCTTCTTTTCAGGGTTGAAGATGTGGTGTTAGATCCTTCTAATGTAGGCAGTCTGCAAGTTACTTGCACCCGTTTTAACCAGTGTTAGAGTGAGACTTTGTGTAAATTCTGGCGTAAACATGAGTTTTGTCAACTTCTGAAATGTAGATTCCTTTCTCTTCCACACGTGTTTCCCACCTTCCCTTATTATGATTTAACATACTCTTCTGAGTTCAATGCCCCAGGAGCTTAAAATAAAATGATATTGTAACACCTAAAAAATAGGTGTCTATTGAAACATTTATTTTATCACTATTAAATGTGATAGATGACCCAATAATGATAAAGTGAATATCTATTAGGTGTTGAAATAATACTGCGGTCGACCTCAAATGCTTAATGGAACTGCAGTTTCCTTCAGCTAGGAAATCGAATAACTAGTACCTAATCACAAGGAGGTGGATCCATCCTTCTTGAGTTAGTTTGGAACGTATGCAACTGTTGTTCTCACCAAATGATCCAAACAACTGTTTTACACCAGCCAGGCTGACAATGACAACAAAAAGAAACAAGAGGAAAGCTACTCTGGCGAATAAAATTACATGTCATGCTATTTCACGTGCTCAGGTCCAGTTTTGGCCAGCCAGGCTAACGAAAATGTTCTGGAACATGACAACTTACAAATATGTTTTCGATGAAGACAATTATCATTTCTGTTTTGGACTTTTGGCAATTTACGAAAAGTATGAATGCAAATTAATATCCCAATGAAAATGCAGTACTATGTGTAGGAAACTCTAGCAAGTGCAAAAGCAAAAGCACTGCGAAACAAGACAATACTTTTAACAAGTAAAAACCCACAAAATAAGCATACAAGTGAATTGAGTGATATCGACATGGAAAAGAACTGAATGCCCACCCATTGCTGCCAAATGAACGCTAGTGAAGAATGTATAAACCATAATGAATAACATTTTCAAATATAATGAAAATACCATAATGAATTTCACTTTTGAAGGGAAGGGAGTAAATTTTACTCTTCGAATTTCAAGCCCCTTCCTTTTCCTCTTTTTTCTCCTCTGAAATGAAACTCCCATACACACCCAAAGTGTCAGATGCAATATCCTGAAGTCTCATTAGAGGCAAATGACGGAGTAAAGCTATTCTTACTTGAGAGTTCAGTTCCAGGAAGAAAAGGGGTATTTCCCCCTTTTTATCTTATAAAAGAAAAAAAATAGAAAAGTGTATTCCCCATCCCTCAAGGCCCCGACGAGTTTAAATAATCTTGCGAAGGTGAAACTTCGAGACAAAGGCACAGAGCATATCCACATAGCCAGAGTTACGAAGACAGTATAATAGAGGAATTCAGAAGTATTGCAATAAAAAAAGGTACACAAATTTAGCATCTAACCATGAAGATGGTTTAGAAGATGGCAATACCAAAAGATATAAACAAACAATGGATATCATTGTACTACTCAATAACGCAAAACTTTCATCGACCAATATAACGAGTTTTCACATCGTTTCAGGCAATACTATAATAAATTAATATCTATTGATCAGTTTCATCTAATTCTTGTTGGTTAATTGATGACAACATTCTGATAATCATGCAAGCCTCTTCATTAGCGAATTTCAACCTTGAGAATATCCAGTCTCTGCTACACCTATTTTCATCTCTCATTATTATCAGCCGAAAACAAGATAAGCACAAAGCAATATGGTATTTGCTGGGTAAGAAAAATTGTCCTTGCAACACAGAAGGAGAGTACTATTTCAACAAGTATGATTGATTAATGACAATAAAATACATAACCTGTATAGGACACTAAACTTGTGAATGTATATACAAAAGATATTACAGTATTGGCAGGGGAACATTTTTTTATTGTTGGGAAAAGGGTTGATATGAGAGTTGGATTTCACAAAATCCCATTCTAACTTTTAAGACCTGTAAAATAAACACCTATCCAGGTAGAACACAGAACATAAACATGACACAGGAAATCTTTTTCAACTAATCCTCCTATAATGAGTTCACCTGCTATAAGCAACCCATATCCTATGTACTTTTTCTCCTTAAGTGGTGCAACACAGCAGGGGATCCTTCAAATAAATCCAATAAATAGTTTTCTATATCCTCCAGTGTATACTTGATGTATTTCCCAGCATCCTTTCCATCTAGTTGACTGCTAAATCTCCCCACGAACGAGCGGTATGCAGGAATTGCCTTCTCCGATATAGATATTCGCAGCTCTTCGCGAAGCTGATCATCGGGTACCTTCCAAGCAGTCTGAACCCTATATATTTCTTCAAAACACGCATTGAAATTCTTGAACCTCTCCTTCAAAGCCATCTTCGAGGCTTTACCACTAGAGCTTCCTCCGAGCCCTTCATCCTTCAAACAAGCCAAGGCCTTGGTCCAAGAGGCTCTGAGATAGCCAGTAGCATTCTGGCGTATCTGGCCGCGGCGCTTCCGGATCCAATCATCCCCCAAGATCTTCCCAAGATCCGAGTCTTTCACTTTCCGCACAAAGTAATGGAGATTGTTCATCAAAAACACATGCTGCATTGCATGGTCCTCATAAAGCCTTGATTTTTCCTCAAGGTTATGCTCAAGCTCAGACATCAACAACATCGTTCGTTGTCCTAAGGGGGACATGGCGGCGAACTGGGAGCCATCACCCCCAAAATCATGTTCAAACCTATACACATCCTCTTCTCTTATGTCCAAAAGAGAGTCCAAGGGGTCGCCGTAATCCACAAGCAACTTCAGGTAGTTCATCACATAACGAGCCAATGGATGAACATCCCCATTAACAACCGGCTTCTTGGAAGTCTCATTCCTAATACGATTCTCAAACTCAGCAAAAGTCGCCACCGCGGCCAAGCCTAGTTCACTCAGCACTCCCCTGGCCTCACCAATCACAAACTCATCCGAAACCAAAGCCTGCAAATCAGGCAAAGCATCCCTCAAAGCCTCATACATATCCAATATCCTAAACAACTTCTCAGGAGACCTCTTACAAATTGCAACGGCCTCGCCGAAATTCAACAACTGCATAACACAATTTTTTGCAATCTCATTGAAACAAACGTCCTTGATCTCATCCAATTCCCCAAAAACACTCTCACAAAGCCTCTTCTCCCCACTCAAAAGCACACCAACGCCTATCTTAACAGCCTGAACCCAATTCTTCATCTTCTCATCCAAAACCTTCCACTCAACCCTATGAACCTCTTCAATACTCAACCTCTCAACGCCAAGAATAACCAAACACTCATCGAAAGCCTCACGGCGAACGCTGCTATAAACCTGAAGGCACTCTCTTTCGTAACCAGACCTCACCATTCGATCGACGATCTCCCTGAGCTCCAGAACCGCATCGGGACGAACCAAATCGACGAAAAGGTCGTCCTCGTCGAAGCTCGCGTCGCTCTCGTGGAACCGGTGAGAGGCTTCGTCGAAGCTCTCGGAGATGCTGTCGATGGAGGCGCCGCCGCCGTCGTGGGAGGCGAACGAGAGGGAAGCCCTACGCATCGAGCCGTAGAGGCTGTCAACGTCCAGAGGGACGGTGTGGCGTAAAAGAGCGTGGCGGAGCTCGTCTTCCAGCCTCGACATCGCGATCTGGATCGCGTTCTCAGCGCGTTCCGCCATGGCTCCGCCGCGCGGCGGCGAGATCGAGAGGCTCTCCATCCACTGGATGATGTCGTCGACGGCGGAGAAGTACTCGGCGGCGTCTTCCGGGGAGTCGAGGAGGAAGGCGGGGTGGCGCGACTCTTCGCCGCCTCTGGAGAGGGAGGAGTCTTCCCACCGGAGGATGACGCGCTCGGCGGCCCCGAGACGGCCAAGGTCTCCGTCGTCGCCGCCGCCTTGGTCGTCGTCGTCGTCGGATGAGGAGGAGGAGGATTTGGAGTCATCGCCGGCTCCGCCATCGATGACGTCGGAGATGGCGGAGAGGCGGTTGTCGAAGGTGGAGAAGATTAGGAGCATGTCCTGGCGAACCTCTTCGGGAGTGTTGAGGCTCCTCAGGATCTGCTGGGCCGTCGCAAGGACACGATCCTCTCCGGCGGCGCCGCCGGTGGCGCCGAGACTGGCGGCGGCCATTCGTCCACTGGAACGGTTTAGGGTCTTTGTTTACTTTCGGAGAGTCGTAGGTTTGTTTGTAGACTTTGTAGGGTGAATGGTGTGAAGGGGTATGTATTATGGAGTTGGGAGATTGGGTGGGTGTATGTCCGCGTCTGTGTCAGTGGGAAGAACGAGAAGGGGAGAAGGAACGAATGGCGAGGGAGCTTTGTTCTGGGAGATGTGAGAATTTATGTCTTTTCTTCGATTTTTTTTTTTAATCTTTTTGTTTCTGGATATTGTTTGGTGTGGGAGAAAATTGGAGCGACAGAATTTATTGTCATTTATCCGGACTAGGCAGGGGTTGCAGTCTTAGCGAGTTTATTAACTAGTAGTGTCATCTGTATTCATAATTTATAAAATATTTATGCTCTTTGACATATTTCAAGATAAAATATGAGATTTAAATTAAATATAATTTATAACTTATGTAAAAGTATATGAAAATATACTAATATAATATTTTATATTTTATAAGTATAAATAATATTTTTTGAGTATATTAGGATCAGGAATCGCCTAAGAATTTTGATATGATGTGACTATATATAAAAAATTTATGTAGTTTTTAATTTCTAATTATCATATCACTTCAATTTCTTTCATACCAATAATGTAAAATAATTCTTTAATAAAAAAATATTAATTGATATGAACTGATGATGTAAATTTATTTTACAAGTTAATAAATTAAAATTTGATACATAAGTGAATTGATGAGAAAAAGTAGAAGGAAATTGTGCAATTACTAAAATTATAGTGATATGTTAAATTTTAATTTGTTGAAGGTATAAAATGGATTTACGCTATCAGTACATTCCAATTAATCTTATAAAAATCTAAAACAATTATATACTATTAACTAATTGTATTTTAATAATAAATGTGGAATTGGTTAAAATGATATATATATCTTGGTCCATTAACTAGATATTTCGTATTTGAGCATGGGAATGAAAATAATCCTTGTCATCTAATACCGATGATTTTACTGAGACAAAAAGAATAATTTTTGTTAAGTACCAAATTATTGTGGCAAGTTATCATAGTGGACAGTTGCTTAGTAAGATTTGAAACTTTGTTGAAATCTGATTGATTGTATTGTAAAATTGTTTTTAATAGTCCATACTTAAAATTAAACTCCCATTATATTATCACACAATATATTAAATTTTAAACTAATTATTTTAAAATTATATATTCAAAGAGATATGAATGATAAATATTTTAAATTGATAATATATTAAAATTTAATTTAATTTTAGAGATTAATTTTAATGTACTAATGTAAAATAATTTTGTATCCTTGGCAAATCATGTTGGGTAGTTGTGATAGTGGGTAATTATTTTATATGATTTATCACTTTAGTGAAAAATTGTTTTACACTATCATCTATAAAAAATTAAATTCATAGTTTTAATAGACTATCACCATAAAACATATATTCAATTGTTTAACTATATATTATTATATTAATAAATATATTTAGTTTTTAAAATTTTTATAATAATTATCTAAAGAATTATAAATATGATAATATATAATTTATTAATAATATAAAATACTTTTACATGAATAATATATCAAAAAACAGTTTTTGAAAGTTAATCTCTTATAATTAAGCTCGTTACCATAGTTATTATAAAAATATTCTTCTCTATTATACCTATCTTTTTTCAATTGATTGAAAATAATTTACATTCGTTTATTGAGTTTCTTAAAAAAAATCTATTTTTTGTTATTTTTAAGAAAATAAAATTTAATTTATATTTAAATATAAAACTAGTTTATGTTTGATTTCAATATGAGTTTTTTTATGATCATAAAATAATATTTTTTAAAAGATCAAAAATTAAAATTTTAGAATTTAATTTTGATATGTTAACTATTATAGTATTATATATTCAATCATATCATATATTATTACAATATTAGCTAGAGATCCGAGACTAATGTGGGGTTGGTCAACATTGTGGGTGCTTTGGCGGTAAGTGTTTTTTAAGTTTGGAGGCTTTCTATGGCTGAGATTGAGATACTATCTTCTCATCATAAGTTTTTTTTCACCAAAAAATTATTATCACATGTGTAATAATATTTTATTCTCATACTTATTACTCCCAAAAATTGTTATTTGAACACTTAAAATATGGGTGTCAAGTAGAATACCCATTTTATCATCACTTAATGTAATGGATTGATGGAGGTGATGGTGACTACCATTACATTTAATGATAATAAAGTTAGTGTTCTAATAGAGATATATTTTTTGGGTATTTAAATAATATTTTAAATTTAATTTTGATGCATTAATAGTATAAATTTTGTTATACTATTATTCAAATTATATTATTTTATTTGAATGACTTTTCAAATTATATATGTGAAGCTCATATCTTACTTTACTAATTTGTCAATATATAATTGGATAACAATATAAATAAATTTAGTACATAAAAATCAAATCCTAACATTTTTACACTAGAAAAGCCATGTAGATGAAAGGATTTAGTTAGATAATGATTTAAACAATTTTTACATTATTAATACATCAAATTAAACTTATTTAAATAAATCACTAGTACTTTTTTAAATAGTTTTGTTTTCCCCAAAACATGTACTCAAATATATAACAAATAGATAATAATAAAAAATTATCATTTGACAACATTATTTTTATCTTTCCTCTTATTTTTTTGTCATTTTATTTTCATCTAAACATATGAAAAATAACAATCCATCATTTCTTTCCTTTCATTTTATTTTCTTTTCTTTGTCAAACGCACTTTAAACGTCTAACGGAAATACAATTCCTTGTGAGAGAAAAATAATATAAAGAATTTTGTGCACTAACCCAAACATGGGAAAATGAATTATTAAATAGAGGGAAAATGGATTAGTAAAGAGAAAAACATATTGTGACAAAAATGTCGTGAATCAACAATAGAATTATTATTGTTTTATAATTAATAGCCGTGAACCCAAATAAAAATCTATTGTAATAATATTTATTTTTAGTATTTAATTTTTATTTTTATTAGTGTAATTTTTTAATATTATCGTTTAACTATTTATCGTCATATTATTAAGAATATGTACTTTAATTGATAATTTTTTTGAAGATTAACATAAGATATACATAATTAGTTCATAGAATAAAGTTTTTAACTATTAAAATTATTGAATTATAAACTTTATATATTGATTCGCATTTATGTATTTTGATGTGATTGATTACAAAGTGTTTCAAATATTCTGAATTCTAAATTACGTCCATATTTCTAGAGCATCTGCATTTTTTTCCTTGTCTTCTGGATACACGAATAATGTTGCAGATGTGATTTATGAATGTTGTTTTCAAACAACCTAGAGCCGCTAAAAAGCATGAAAAGAAAGAGAAAATAGAACACCGCTTGCAATTCGTGGAAGACTTTGAACTATAGTGCCCCTTTTGGTCTTTGAATCAATCCGAATTAAAAAATTTCCACACCATAATTTGGCATTTGAAGTGTGAAACCACCATCAGCTACTTGACCACGTAAATATTTGCGAGGGATGAAGTTGATTCCGTCAAAGGGATGCACCAAGGTATTCATTGAAACCGCAGCAGGGTTTTCAGTTTAATTTTATATCTATATAGAGTTGACCTCTGAAAGATTTTATTGGCCCTTGAACTCTTCTAATTTTTTAGTATTAATCAATCAACTTGCTGGTCAAGGGTCAATCTCAATCTTATTCATGACATTGATGGCACTTTAATATTTATTTTTCTAACCAACATGTGGTACTAGCTTGGTGTGAAAATAAGACTTGAAAAATTAATAAATATTTTATTGATATATGAGAATAAAAGATAATATATACCAGTTTCTTTCCTAAAAGCGACAAAAAGTTATAAGTAGTAAATAACAGGAAATGAATTTAATTTTTTTGACGGGATTTTAATTTCCAAACAAACTTATGAATGCATATAATTTTAATTAAAATTTTCTAATATTATTACGTATTTTATAATATTAAGTAATTGATATCATGTTGATTACGAGATGGAGAATTTAATTTTGAGGTATTGTAACATGAAAAAATATACTCATATTTAATGACATGCTATGTTTTTTTTTAATAAATCTCATATCTTATATGATTATGATTTATGAAATAAAATGAGCTTAATTGTTATATAAAGTCATTATTATTTACTTAAATTATTTTATTTGAATAATTTTTTAAGTAGTAAATGTAAGACTTAATCTTTTTTATTTATGTGACGATATATAATTGAATGACTGTTAGTATATATAGAAATTAAACTTATATAAAATTAAATAAAATTGTAAAAAATAACTCTTTGTGTTACTAACACTTAAAAATACAAGAGTAAGCCATTGATATTGGGACAGTAGTGGGGGATTTAAATAATTTAGCATGAGATATATGGACGATTCAAACTTCTTTATCTTGAATTTTCAAATTCCAATTTCCAATGTACTAATAAAAAAAATACGAGAATACCTTGAAGCAAGGCATTTTTATTGCAGAAGAATTTAATTTACTAGGCTCAAATAAATTTAGTTTTAGTCGGGTCAACATGAGGGACTCTAAACCTTATTTATTAAAAATAAGTTTCAACCCATTTAAACCAAGTAATAGTCAAACTTCATCAACATCAAATAACGTATATCTGATGAGTTGAGAATGCACATTACAATGAGGGCAAGTCCATATAAATTTAGGAAGCTAAGTAAGTCTATCAATGATTATTATTATTATTATTATTTGGTTAGTGGTCGTTTAGAGCTAGTCAACTACATATAATTTTTTTTTTTTGGGATCTGCAACTAAATATAAAATTTGAATTATGGGTTTAGCAAATATTAAATGGTTATGGTTGTTATGATGATTTTACGTGATAACCGTTTTTTTTTAACGAAAATACAAATAAGGTTGAAAGACTAGAGTTTTTATGGCAATTATACGATAATTTAATTGAAATATATTAATAGTATAAAATTTTTTTATATATTTATCAAATTATGTAATGACATATTAGTAAATATGATTACTTTTTCATCTCACTACTTAAAAAATTATATAAAAGAAGAGATTTAATTAGATGATAATATAAAGGCATTCTATATCGTTAGTGCATTAAAATTAAACACAATGTTTAATTAGCATGGTCGAGTCGCGTGCTTGACAAGGTCCAGAAACGTTCAATCACCAAGAATTTGGATGCTAACGTCGAGAAGGGTGTACGACCAAACTGGTTAGCTTGAGGTTCGGTTGTTCTCATTACTGCTAAAGCCCCCTCCCAAAAATGATCTTATTGATCATGCTTGCACTTCTTGAAAATAGATATTTTAGTGGGATTAACGGTTAAATTTAAAACATATAAATATAGAGTTTGTTAATCAGTACCTTTGAAACAATGACACTGAGTAAAAAGGGATGTGTTAATTGTATTTATATGGTATGAAATACCATATCGACTTACATTTTATCTATTATTCAATGATGTACAAATCCTATTTAAATTGGTTTAGGTCCTTTCTGGTGGTGAATGAAGTGTACACAAGGACAAATCCAAGAAATCTATATAGGGGGGCTCAAAGTAGAGAGTTGTATACTAATAAATAAATATTATAATATATGCTAGTAAAGAAAGATTTTAAAGTATATACACACACCTAGAGTCATAGGCTCAAATCATCCTATGAGGACAAAGTTGCATACATGTACCTTCACAAATCCCATTAGGTGAGAGTCTTGTACATTGGACCGCTCTTTTACACGCACACATATACACATATATGTGTGTGTTGTACATATTTAGTTTGCATATAAGTTTATTTGCAAATTAGTTTTTTATGATAAATATAGAAAAATAAGCAGTGAGTTGATGACTGTAAGATCATTAGCTTTGGTACCAAGTTGTCTACTAAATGACAATCTCGCCTTTTTAGAGTATTCAGATAATGAAATCTAGTTAGGTGTTCGCCTTATAGTACCCCGATAGCTGCCCTTTCAAAATTTAGAGATCAAAGTAATTATATTTATTATTATTATTATTATATATTTATCATGTTCAAAAGTTCTTGTTTCTCTAGTAATTACTGCACCATGAATTTCGAAATGCTTTCCTATGTAATTATGCATGTAAGTATCAAAATATTATTTGGTTGATGCTTGCATACTATGTAATATCCTATTTGGTTGTCTCATGTGGGTGGTGGATGAGAATTCACTCACTGAGTTCGATGACTCACCCCTGTCCCTCGTCATTACAGCTACAGTTATAGACCCAATTATCGCTCAGTCACCATTTCAGTAGACCATTTCTAGTGGTGAGCTTTACTTTGTAATGAGGTTTGGACTTGGGTCATGTTAGACTAGAGTGCTTCAGTAGTTGTGCAGGCATTCGAAACATGCATTCCATTTTGAGAATGAAAATTGTATTAATCAATGTTTTCAAAAGTCACATTACGAAGGAGACTTACGTGGAGACCTAATTCCTCATATGTCAGTCACGTTCTCAAGTTGAGTCTTGATAGCTTCTTATATTTTCCGTTTGAAATCGCCTTTGACTTTGAATTCTTTCCCGTTTTAGTTCCCCACGATTTGCACTTGCCTTCCATTTTAACCTAATCATTATCATTGCTATGATTGGCCAAATCATCTTTCAAATTTGATGCAACAACTGGGTATTAATATCGGGATTCCAGGTTTGATTTTGAAAAATGTATTCCTATTTTCGACCACCGTGGGCCCCATGTCGACTGTTGCTTGCAACGGTTTTGGCTGAACCACTCTGATTAGTTCATATCAGCAGTGCAATTTCTTGCCACATGCCCAAAGCAATCACATGATGTGCATATCAGATGAAGGCTTTCATATTCCACACTATATCGGTGATCTCGAATCCAAATCTCCCTATGAGCAGGGATAGAAAGATCTAGTTCAACACAGAAATGTGTAAACTTCCCCTTATCCACATTACAGGTGGTGGTATCAACCAGAAAGAAATCCCTTGTCTCAATTTGGTGTCTTATTTCCTATCCACCAATTAAACAAAAAATAAAAAAGATATGATTTATGCATATTTATTAAAAGTTGGTTTTGAAAAACTGAAAAATTATTCTTCATAATGAGACATTTTGTCAAACACATGAGTAAGGGACAAGAGAAAGTGACATGAAATTTGGGAGAGGTTCTGAATCTGGCATCAACCTTGACAGGTTTAGCCAACCCAAGAGCTATGGACAAAAGTGCCCCTTCATGGGAATAACTAAGGTTCAAAACAGAAAGATGAACCAAATCATAGTTTTACCAAAACATTTCTCTGCTGGATTAAAATCCAGTGACCATCGCTTCACCGCTTGATAATGATCACAGATCATCCATGGTCCTCCTGCCATCACTTTTTACCTGTCCTCAACAAGGTCAAATTTCTCCACAAAGTAACCATTACCCTCATTCATAAGATCCTAGCCCCATTTAAGATGACACAGAGTAAAAAGTTTGTCCTTCATGAGTGAAAAATCAATATTCTTACTGGGTAATGATACTTTAACACCTAAAAAGTGGGTGTCTATTCAGACACTCATTTTATAACCATTGGATGTGATAGATGTTCTCACTTATTCTTAACATTCATCACATCTAATGGTTATAAAATGAGTGTTTGAATAGCATTACCCTATTCTTACCCAAGAGCTTAACAACCAGTGCATCGCTCCAGGGTAGAGTAATGACGTCATCAGCTTGGGGTTGAAAGAAACCATAGGATGCTTTCTCCTTCCTTCTTCGAAACTCAAAGAAGCCATATTCAAGTCAACGAAATTCCCAGCACACACATTCTTACCAGCATCTTTACCGTGTTTCACCCTCTCTCTCTACCAGAAAAAAGAAAGAAAACAAGGAAAATCAAAGGCGTGACGAAAAATCACAAGCATATAACATATCGTGTATTTCAACCTTAGATAACCTTTGCCAGCATCGATACGGATCTCGCATTCTTATAGTATTGGTGTTCCGCATTCTTCTTCGATAATCATCACTTCACACTTCTTACTCAGGTATCAACAGCAATTTAGCCCAAAACCAAAAGTGATCCAATCTATTGCTTTATGTTGTATTTAAATTTTCATTGTATACTATTGCAGCTGTCTATCATGTGCAATATGAATTGTACACGCCAACCTTCATGAGGTGCAATGTAACTATTACTTGGACGTGATTATTACATCTTGTAAATTTTTAAGCCATAGGAACACGTATCTACCTAAATATGTATGGAGACAAAGTTCAAGTGGCTAAAGTCGTTGCTTCACACGCATCATGCACACAGGCCAAGACATCTTTGTAATCCCTCGAAATGGTAAAAGAATCGTAGACCTTTCCATCGCGGCTTTTCTTGTACTCAAACAAGAGAGATGCATGATTGAATGCTGTCAGCTTGACAAACCCAAAGTCATAGTCTCTGTAGAGGCTCCACTTGGGAGTCACTTGACTAAAATTCGACAAGTGGGATCCTGCCCCTCCGACGACAACATGAATTGTTCCATTCACTATGCCAGAATAATGAGACCTTTCTGTATCCACACATTGGTTCTACATATGTATTTGTTTTATCAGAAAATTAGAATTGGCATGGAAGTAACTGGAAGTTCGCAATTGCAACAATAGAAATGAGTAATGCAAAGAGAACCCATATCATTTCAATAAGAGTATAGGACAAAAAGCGAGGGGACAAATTAGTCCCTTAGAAGTTAGAACTTGAAAGTCTATTCAAGTCTCTCACCATTCAAAACATAGGACACTCTGGTCCCTAAACAGGAAAAAATGTGTAGTGGCACATCACCAAATGGACAAAAGTGTCCTGTATTTTGAATGATGAGACACTTCTGGGATACTTTCAAGTCTTAAGGGACTAATTTATCCCCATATTTGGACCAAAATGAGGTTTTTGTCATTCAATAATTTGAAAAGAACAAAGCAGACTATGAATAAAACAGGTCATCGACTTGCCAACTATGTAAGTTGTTTCGAATTTGAATAAACTGATGGCATATTTGATTATTGTCCTTACCTGATAAATGGGGCATGTCCGTTCGTAGTTATGGACATGGCCATAAAATGCAATATCTACTTTATACTTTTGCCAAAGGCCTTGTAAACTTTCTCTCCCCATGGGCTCTTCAAATGAGCCCTCCAAACCATACCAAAAATCAGAAGAATATCCGAGCACGCGATGAGCAGCAAAGATCAACCATGGTTGCTTCTGTCTGTCAACTGTTGCAAGGCAATGCTCAATGAATTTGTACTGTTCGGATCCCTGTCTCCAGTCATGTTCAGTGTCAGCTATACAGAAGCGGAACATGCCATAGTCCGTTGCATACCTGCATATTCAGAATCTCGCTTATTTTACTAATTGCATGTAAGATGTGAAAATACGATTACTGCATATCAATATATCATTATAAACTCAAGTTTTGAACACTTGAATTAAGCATGTTAGAGTAATAAAACATTAATTTCATCAGTCATTTTAAAAAACCTCTCTCACTTAAGAATTTAAATTAATTTAGTTTGACCTCCTTTGTAAACAAAGAAAATCAATTTATTAAATGTTAAATTTCATTGAATTTGATGATAATGTGTTCAGCATAATTTCTTATAACTATTTTCAATGTTCAACTACATGTTTTGGAAACCGAACTAGAGATCGAACTGAAAAGACCATGGTTCATTTGATTCATTCAGTAAAACTGATGTTCGAATTTGAATGAACTAGATGTGCAATAAAAGATAGTAAACATAGCCAGTTTGTAGTCTAACCGAATAGAATCAGCAGGTCTAGTCTGAGTTTTAAAAGTTGGTTCATATATATAACTAAATGAACAGCACCAAGACACCAATTCTTTTCAGAACTGCATTTACCAAAATTTTTCTCTGTTTTCAGCAGGAACATAAAACATGGTTTGAGCCAGAACTCCACATTCGCCACCTGAATCTGTAGTATCATAAAAGGAACCTGTGTTTGGCCAATCACGCTCATGATTACCACTGCAGGATGATTACGCAGTTATAATTCAACATAAAGTAACTGAAAAATCAGATTTACATGTCAATGCAAGAAGTTATTGACAATAGGTCAAACCTGCCAATCATATATGGCACTGTCGATGCAATTGGTTCGACTTGAGCTGTGAACTGGTCCCACTGCGAGATGTATCCATTGGCATATGTAATATCTCCTATGTGGAAGACAATGTCGATATTTTCTAGATCCTTGATGAGCTGGTCAGTTGTGTTGAGTGAACCAGGTTGATAGTCACTATACTCATTTGAACCATCACGCTCGGCCTGAAACATATTGGAAGAATATAAAATATTTTCCTCATCATATTCATGGTCAACAGTCATTTTCTTACAAGTATATCTTTTTAACCCCACCAATTAGCCATATCATGAGCCAGAGGTTTACATGGACCCAAGATTTTCAATCCTGTGATTATGGTACAGAGCATAATTGACTTCCACTGAATCCTCCCAGTACACCAGCCTCACTCCCCCTCATCCCACGAAATAATAAAAGAAGGAAATTTTAGAGAGCAACAGAAATAGAAAACAGGTGAGTCTTTTCTTTTTTTGGGTCTCGTAGTTATGAAGTGCAGATTGAGAACTAAGTCAATGAAGTTTCAAAGCTAAATTTTCAATAAAAGGATGACATCACCATGAAATCGCTTCAGAAGAAAAGGCTTAAATGATCAATTCCTTGATGCCAAATTGGAAAAAATATCAGCAGACAGGGATCAACAAAAGAGTTAATTGCAACTGAATGGAGACATCTGTGATAGACAGGAAAATAGCATGATTATTTAACCTAATTATTCCATTCTAACCCTAACCAAAATACTGATGATGTTGTCATCTGGTAGTTTATGATTTTCAAGACTGTAGTGAAGAATATTTGAAACATTTTTAATGTGTTATGGTAAGAGAATAGAGATGTTAAAAACATTGAGTTAATTTGCTTGACAAACAATCAAAGATACAGATTCTTACTTTGTCCATACATAAACATTCCCAAATGTTGATCATGCTAGGTTCTTCCGCCCAGGGACAGTTTCAGACAATCTTTTTCCTCTTAATATAATTTTTATTTTCAAATAATTAGCATTACCTTCCCCATGTCACCAAATATGACAACACGTTGCAGTGAGTCCTGTCCGGGATAAGGTGATGACTTGAATGAATATTCCTTGCTCCAAATTTGTGAACCATTGGATAAAAGATGCCCCAATCGGTATGTATACCTGAAAAATAGTTTCTTTGTTAAAATAAACTATAGAACAAACTCTGCCAGTCTGTCAATGTGTCGTAAACATAAATGAATATGCCAAGGCATACACCAAATTTGGCCACAGATTTTTGAGGAAGCTTGTGTGTATGAAACCAGGGTCACGCCAACCAACAGTTCGTGCTGGTGAACCTGCACAGTAGCAAGAGAAGCACATTATGCAACACAGCTACATAAGAGCATACACTCAGAAGAGTAAAAAGGCAGCGATCCTATATAAAAGAGTCCTCAACATATAGCCAAGACATAATTAACATTCCAACATTTAGTTCCAGGAGCACAAGGAAGCAATAGCTTCCAACGAAATGCTGTCAAGTTGTATGTAAAACATGAGAAGTAAGAGCAGATTAATTTTCTGAAAAGAAGTTTATGGTCCTTAGTATGTATTGACAATGCATTATCAGCCACATATACACCACATAATTTCAAAGTTTTCAGTTGCAAAAAATTGATGCTCTTGATGACAGCCAGGGTTCATAAAGTTACAGAACACCAAGCAGAAGTTCAGTTTGTCATTGAGATTAAATAAAATTCAGATTGTTTATGCCATTAAAACAATCCAATGTGCTGCCATGCTAAGCAGATTACATAAACTATACCACACATGCTGTTACGATTGAATGTCAATGTTCCAGCGGGAGATTGCACAGGAGTTTTTCCCTTAATACTCCACTCAACAAACGGTGTAGCTTCACTTATGTCATATCCACTTGTCCAAGTAACTGTCATCTGCATAAGACAAGCCCAGCAAATCACTCCATAGTCCCAATGGTGGTTTATTAATGTTTTAAAACCCAAGTAGCATTGATTGTATTGCTATTGTATCATGTCAAAGTCAAACTTAGAAAGTCCAATGCTATCTTTTCAGAACATCACCATCGTTGGGGTGGATGTATGTTCAAAATATATTAACTTTATGGATCGTATGTCTTCGATATTTGTTAATTTTAACATGATGCTTCACATATAGGAAACATGTCATTGAACTAAAGCCATAACAGGAGAAATAAAACCAGTGAATTCTATTAATTGGGCGGTCATAATATCAAGAACTTCAAAGCATAAGATAAACTTACTTCATCCCAAGACTTCCCTTGAGCAAGGCGTGGATACAGAGGTGCTTTAGGATTGGCAAATAATAGGAAATTGGAAACTGCCACAAGTTTAGGCTGCGGTGTTCAATCAGATGATTACTGGTTAGCATACAATATAATCATATAGTATTCTGAATGAAGATAGGCTGGCTAGATATCAAGTTTTTGTATTATACTGGTTTTGTAAACAGCAATGTTGGATCCGAGATTCTAAGGTGAGACTCAGTGTATCAGTTTTCTTTGGTAAATGAGAAGAAGACCAAGTATAAAAAAAGGCTGACGAGTCAAGGACACACATTTAGTAGTCCACCCGAAAATAGCGCAAAGGAGAAATCTGCACGTTGGTTGATCAGCTGGAACTTCAAAGAAGCCTTTCCTGTCTTTGTATATTGTGAGTTGGAGTAATTCACAAATTTGTACTGGTACAAACATTCAAACAAATCATGTAAGTAACGTACTACCTTGAAGTAGTTATTCCAATCTACAAGTTAACATCACTAACCTTTATTGGGGCTGAGCATATGTATGGAGTCTGTTCCTTTGGATCATTGACAGGTGGACAGGTCGATGAACTGCCATTGAAAAGGAATATTGTCATTTAGTTATTTTAGCAAAAAGTAGATGTGCAAGGTCTAGAGATGATAAGATTTGAAAAATTCAGTCAATGAGGATGACCGCTCCTTAAAGCATCCTGTGGCGAGTACTATGCAATATTGAAAAAGAAGTTCATCATGAGAAAGAGAGATGTGCATTACTTAAAGTTTGCAGGAGAGAAAATTCCAACCCAATCATCTGCAGATGGATCAGGGAAATAAAGATCTACGGTCACCCATTGGGTATACTCCCCCTGAAATCATAAAGACACATATACATCAAAGCACATAAAATAAACACTGCACACATGAGCCAACTGAAAAAAGCACCAAAAGAATAAATAAATAAATAAAGTGTTGGATATTTTATCTTGAACCAAGCTACCAAGGCTAAACATACAAAACTAACCATTCACACAACAAATCTAATCATCTAATTAATTTGGATAACTATGGTCCAACCCACACAGAGGGTCTAGAGCCTATAATTTATCCTATGTTTCAGAATTCAGACAAATTCCGAGACATCAAAGCTTGAGAGCAACACCGGCATCAACCTAGTAAATAGCTCATCAGACAGGGGTACACTTTGTCTTTTGCAAATTCAATGTTTTAGCCTTGGTGGGAGGAGAAGCCCAACAAGGGGAAATCCAAATCAAAAGCCAAGTGAAAAACTACTATAATATGCCAGATATCGCATCTTGATCCAAAGACTTAAAACAACAAAATTCTTATTTCTCTGGTATTGTATATTATTCACATAGTTCATTCTTAATCTTAATCAATGTGGGACTTCAACTCTTATGCTAGAAATTCCTTCGAGTTTAGTTATAAGATCAAAATAAAAAAGGTTAAGGAGCAAGTCTATGGTATACCTTTGTGCCAAGAATTGAAGGGGTGGCTGAAATGGAGGCGTTCCTGTGTAACGAAACAACAGCCTTGTGGATGGCAATCTTGGAAAGTGGCTGCTCCCCAAAGCCATGAATGTGAGCCAAAGCGATGCTTAGGTTGATGAGCCACACTACCAGAAGAATCATGTTGCGCCTTATGAACACAAGGAACATGTTCACATGCAGTGTTTGTTTTTGTCAACGGAGGGAAAAACCACACACACACACACACACACACATATATATATGAAAGTTACCTGTGGGCGGCGTTGAGATGCTGTTTGGATACCGAGGAAAATTCCCACTTTAATTTGACTTTCCCTCTGTTGTTCCTCCTTGCTGTGTTTTGCAGTCCAACGCAACAAGCACACGCCACCCAGAGCAATGGAGAGAGAGGAAAGAGAAAGTTGTGGTTTTATTTTTAGTTTGTAGTGAGGACTGAGAAGCAGAGAAGGAGGGAAGAAGAGGATATGTACAGCTTGTGTTGAATAATCTTACACCCACCAAGCTTTGATTGTGTCGGCTATTATACTTCAACGTCCACGTAGGAGCAGGCATCAATGTGGAGCCATATGCATACAAGGAGTGAAGCAAGAATAAATTAAAAAAAAACCAATAAGATAATATATTTTGTAAGTAGAATATTTAAAAATATTAGGTGATAGAATAATAAAATTATTACTTAAAATATGGAAAACTCGTACATACGGAGAATCATGTTGCTTAGCTGTGTTTAACAAAAATAGGGTAAAAATTGAATGAGGTTCGGAGTCATCTTACACGTGAGTTCAATTTTTAACCTCTACAGGCAAAAGTACAATTATTGCTAATCAAGAAAAATAATTCATGATAAAAATAAGATATACTTGAACTAGGAGTGTTTATAATCTGTCCTGTTCTGCTAATTTGGCCCAATCCAAAACTTATTATGATGAGTTCAGGTCTTAAAATTTGACTCGATATACTTTTTGAGTGGGATTTAGATCATATGTTGGATTGACCTGATCCCGTCTAAAGTTAAATAATCTCTTAATATATATATATTTCTGAAAAATTATAAGATTTTGAAGTTTTAATTTATAATTTTACATAGTTTGATATTATTTCTACAATAATATGGTTTATTTTGAAATCTATATCGTAAAATATCTCTAAAATTTTGTTTCTTACTTGTAAAATTTTATAACTTTACCATATACAATATCCAAAATCTTATATATTGTTCAAATATCAGGTTGGTCCGGTATAATACAGGACATAGTCAAGTCATTAACAGGTCGAGTTTGGATTTAAAAAATTGATGCTATCTAAAAATCGGATCGGGTTCAGATTTTGTCCAACCCAACCCAACTTGTCTCTTATACACCCTTAACTTAGACTAGAAAAATCCGCACTTAAAACAGAAGAATAACCAAACACGCTCTTAATAATAAATCAAATAAAGGCTCACCTTTTATCAAAAGTTTATGTGTGATTCATTTGAGTATCTAAAATAATAAAAATATCAATTGAGTCTTTAAAATTATAGAAAATAATTCAAATTAATCGACTCAAGCTTGTTGCAACAAATACTAATATAGGAGCTAATTTGAATTATATTTTAGTGTTTCAAGAATTAAATTGATATTTTTAAATTTTTAAAACTAAAATTAAATACAGTACAATGAAAAAAAAAAAAAACCTTTCCTCCTGACAAAAATGAACTTACTGTGCACGTGCGGGATCACGCTTAAGTATATGAGAGTTTCATTACTTTAACGGTAAAGCTAGTAATGTAACGAATAATAATTTGTGTAAAACATTGTTATCCACCTCATTAAATTAATAGCAGCACAATCGAAATTTTCAGTCAACACATAATTTTACAATTAGTTACTTAAAATTTTTGCTGTTATTTTGAATCCCTGGGAATTAATATTTTATTTTATTTTTACAAAGATAGAAAATTTCATTCCATTAGCCAAAAAAAAAAAATTGCGGTGATCCAAAGGACAACAATTTACATTAAGTGAAGTATCAACATTAAAGAAATAAAACACATGGAAAGAAACCCTTAAGAGAGGATAGGGTCCCTAAGTATTAACTTAATATATGAGAAAAAAAATTATGTATGAATATTTGTTATTTACATGAGAAATTGAAATCTTTTAATGTTTCTGTTTTTAAGTGATTGTATGTGACCATCATATAAATAGTGAGTGATCTAAAAAAGATTTATCCATTTCTTTTTCTAAAAATGTTTACACTCAAAGTGAATAAAAAAACAATTTATGAAAAATATTCATTGCTTACTTTTGATTATATGAGTATTATTTTTCACTTTAGAAAAATAGGAGTGAAAGATTTTAACTGTTAATGCTTAAAATTCAGAAGGTAAATTAAATTTTATAGTTTGTTATACTTATACATGTACATATCAACATTTGATATTGTTTTTTCCAACAAGAAGTCTCACTTTTTTAATTAAGAACATATACATACATATACATACATACATATATATATATTTATCAAGATCACAGGTATTCTCTTAATTGAAAATAATTTAAAAAACAATAGACATCTTCAAGATTTTTTCATAGAACAAAACAGGTTAAAAGAATTACTTGTCCCAATTTAAAGTTAATCAGTGTATTTGAACTTATCGAACGGTTATCAAAGTACTTACAAGAATAAATTCGAGAATTTGTTACCATGTAATTTCCTTTAACAAACCATGAGGCTTATTAAGAATTTAAGTGTATGTAAAAGAAATCTCACATTGAAAAGGAATAAAGAAACATAAAATTATATTGCACAAGTATATCAACTTATTAATTTAAGATCTTAAAGTTTTATATTAAAATATGATTTCAAACTTATTAATTATTATGGTTTACCAATTAATTATAAAAAAAATAAGTTCTTATGGAATCTCCGGAATTCAATGCATATAGCATGGTGAATGCTTGTGCAGATGATCATGATAAACATGGCCAAACTTTGGATTTACTTGCCCAAAGATTCAGTCAGCTATTTAAATTTTCTTCCTTATGTTGCCGGCCGGCATTACCTTTGCAAAACTCAAAATATAGAAGTTTGAAAAATATCCTTGATTGAGCACAAATTTATCATGTTACTCTTACATATAATCATAATAAAGTTGAAGGAGCCCACAAATAAGATAATATATCTCACATAAAAAACTGCTGAGGTTCACTTTTATCATGGATGTGTATAAAGATGATATAGTAAATTTGTGCTCACACAAGAATTTCTGATTTGAAATTTTCTTCTGTAAGCACTCTTTTTTAAAAAAAGAAAAAAAGAAATTGGCATCGAGTTGAATGGCTGTTGGGAGCAATAAAGTCACATGAGCATCCATTCCTAAGGGCGCTGAGTTTTCACATTAGGGCCTGCTGGTATTGGCCATATTCCCCATATGAAACCGACCCTAAATGGAATTTCCTTCCTTTCCTTATCAACCAATCGCTCTCGTATTATAACTAAGTAAACAAAGAAGACCCCACACACACACACACACACACACACTGGCCTATTCATGCTAATGTTTGCTGAAATGTGTTTGAAAAGCTAAAAACAAAAACATTTGCTTAATTGCAATGCAACTGTACCAATAATTTGAAAGGGCCTGTACTGTTACAAAACCAAACAGATTTCTTTATACTAATGATATTCTCCTTTAAAAACTAAACAATGAGTTCAATGGGCGTAACAATAATTTGGTTCAATAAATCTGAAAGAATTTGTAGTTTTCCCAAATTTTTAATTAGGGACAAATTGCAACTTGCCCGTTGAATTTAAGCTTACATGTAATTTAAATCTTGATATTTCAAAATATGCAACTGATTTGGAGTTTTCAGACTGTGTAAAATGGTTATTTTATTGGTGTGCCATATAATTCTTAGCGTTAAGTGTCATGTCCTCTTTACGTGATCACTTTTGTGAATAAAAATATCCCTATTCAAATTAAAGGCATGTTTAGTTTGTTGCTTTTAATTTTTAGATTTTATGAAAAAAAAAAAAACTAAAAATTAAAAACAGTAAACCAAACATACCTTACATTTTCCATTCCAACTCCTCTCCGCCCAAATACACTCACTCCACATCTGATTACACCAACCCCTCTCTCTCTCTCTCTTAGCCTGACCTTACCCGCCAAAACCTTCGACCTCCACCCTTTGCAAACAGTGCCCGAACCCTGTCACCCTCCCACTTCACCCATCGTCACCCTCCATCGTCCAACACCATTCAAACCCAATCTCTCATCTTCAATCGCTAACTTTCCTCTTTCATCTTGAACCCTAAATGCGCAACAAACCCTAATCGACGAAACCGAAGCATCATTAATCCGCAGTGTGCAGGTCGTTTGTGCATAGAAGGAGTTGACTGAGGCAATTTGTGCTCAACTCCTTATAAACATACCACGTACGAAACCAAAGCATCCATTTTGTGGGAAAGTGAAGTTTCTCTTTGTTAAATAGCTTTGAAAATGTCATTTTTTGTACTGCATGTGGGGTCTTGAAACAATGTGTGCGACTTTTAGAATGCACGTGGAGTATTTTAACCCTTCTTGTTATTTATTGTTGCTAAGTGTAGGCTTTATCCCATGTGGGTACGTGTAATGAGGTTAGCTTTTGGGTGGCACTAGTCACATGTGAATGCATTGTTTAATGTATAGCATTTTTCAATGCGTACAATTTTGCAAAGTCTTTGTTACCGTGTTTGCATTGTCTGACTATGAGGATAGATGTTTGAAAATTGCGGTATGGTCCTTGCTCTTTGTTGAATTTAAACACGCCCCAACACTTTGCTAAATTTTACTATTCCCCTAATTTTGTTTAATTCTTTGCAAATATGTCAACTATGACATGTATTCTATATATATTAAAGAGGTGTGTTATACATTGCACCTACAATGAGTTATGTAGGGGGTGAACATCATGAGTTCAGAAAATTTGATATTGATTATACATCGACTACCCATCTAAGCTCTCATGTAAAGAGTCATGGGTCTAATGAACCACTTAAGTTTCTACATAAGTTCAGGGAGAAGACATTTGAGTGCTCAAAGGATTTTGTTGTTGAGAAAGATGTGTTGAGCATTATTAAAGCATTGGAGGGTAAGAAGGATCTGGAGCTAGAAATATATGTCTTTGTAATACCTTAGGTATACATGTCCCTAGATAGGTCCAACACGACTTTAGGGTCCCTCGGGACCCATCCGTGTTGCCGAGAAGGCCCTAGATGCATAAAAGACCTTTCAACAAATGAACTGATGTCTCTAATACCGTTATAGTGATCATGTGCATAAGTTGGGGAATTTTAGGGACTCTGCCAACCCTTATAGCAATGCTGCTATAACGGTCACAGACGGCTATAGTGGTGCCCCTGCTGTTAGTACAGTACCAAAACTGACGTAGTTTCACTTAATGACACCCTTACCTCTTTATAAACTCTCAAACTCAAGTCCTCCACCTCATTTCTGAAAACCGTCATCCCACTCCCTATCCACCGTTTCTCTCTCAATCCCACTCAAATCTACCGCTCCCAAGCTTCAAGGTATAATATGTGTTTGTTGTTAGCTTGTGTTAGCTATCTCTCGCTTCTTCCTTTGGGTTATGTTATTGCTCATTGTTGTCAAGTGGGGATACTCCTCCATTGTTGATAGGGTTAGATTAGAGTTGTTTAGAGATCCCCATATATTAATATTTGGTTTCATTGCTTCAATGGCAAATATTAGTGTTAAGCCCTCTCCCCAAAGCTTTCTTAGTGTTGGTCCTTCACATTTCACCCCTCTAGGTGAGTGAATTGAATCCTATGATTTTATTTTGGCTGTTATATCACTATTTCCTAACATTATGAAGTATTTAGAGATTAGAAATTTGAGCTTTCAAGTGATATGAATTTTAAGAAAAATGTGCAAGGACTAGAAAATGCTTCCTTACGAATTGTTCGTGAAAATCTATGATTATCAAAATCCATTGGACTATATTTGAAATATAATTGCTATTATAAAATTGATTCCATGATTTCGGACACAATTTATTATGATAATATTTAGCTAAGGTTGATGAAAAGGAATGGGAAATATTATTGTTATTTATGAGAAGTAAGAATTGTTAGACTTAGAATCATAGAACCCCTTTTTATGATTACAACATGATTTTTTAAATAAGGAATTATTGAGACGAACAAAACTGTGAGTTAACGATGGTAATCTTGGTTTAAGTTTTTTTTTTCAAATTAGTCTCTTATTTTTGTTGGGGGGAGGGGGGGTAGGGGATAAGCAAAACAAATTTCATTTTTTAAAATTTGTCCATGTAAATATGTTAGATTAATTATAGGATAAAATATATTTTACCGCCTATACTTTAGGTTATATACTGTTTACACCATGATTTTTCAAAACATGCATCACAATACGCTAAACTTTTCAAAAGTGCAAAACAGCTCTCAACATATTTTTGGCAACTGGTAAAAGTATGATTTATGTGCATTTAATCCCCTGTTTATGCACTTTGTTTGTGAATTTTCATGTGCACTTAACCCTCTAACTTCTTATTGTATACAACCTGACATCTTGTTACAACCTGTAGGCATTTATGCAAAGTTTCCAACAACAAAATCCCCATGGTAGACTGAACTCAAATTTCAACTTGGAAAGTTCTTCCCAATCTCGCTAGGCTCTACAACTCCAAAATGTCAAGTTGGACTTCCCCAGATTCTATGGAACAAAATTAGGGGAATGGATCTTCAGAGCGAAACAATGTTTTAACTACTATAGGACACTGGATCATGAGTGATTAACCAATTAATTACCAACTAAACCCCAATCAATTACCAATTAATTCAATCCAAAATATTGAAGAATAAATCAACACTCTGGTTATTCTTCTAAGTTTGTAAGCTAATGAGAAACCAAGAAAAATGTATGAATTAATGGCAAATGAGACCGATCTCTCTCAAGTGGTTTGAGCCTGAGAATAGAGGCTGCAAATTCAAGAATGCACCAAAGGATGATTTGGCTATTTTCACTTAAGCCTTGAAGGACGCTCTCTGATGGTCTAGGACTTAACTGGGTAAGGTTGGCTATTGTGTCATATGGGAGGGGCTTTGGATCTTATGTCTTCTTGCATTTAGGCTCTATATTCTATTTATTGTTCCATCAGTATTTGTCTACAAGGAATCCTATCTGCACTCTAGGTTGAATATTGCAATAGGCTCGATGGGAAGTTAAGTAGGTTCATTCTTTAAGGCCCTAAGGCAGCCTACTGGAATATCATATTTTATCTCTCTTTCGACGGTTCCCTCATCCAATTTTTAGTAATTTTTCCAATGTCATTCGCCCATAGGGAAAAGTTTTATCCTTATATGGTTAGATTCTTGGAGATTTGGCCTTTGGGAGGTTGAACTGTCCTGGAGGGCTACAATCTAGAACCTGGAAAAATAAGATTTGATGTTCCTTGGGCTGCTCCTTCATGTTGTATGTTCATCATGAGAAGAAAAGCAGCCCCTCAAAGCCTACAAAACCACAAAGGATATAATTCGCAAGGGGCCCAAAGTGTAGAGCTATCAAAATGAGTTAGCCCAACCTATTTGGACCAGATCACTTCGGGCTAAGCCATTTTGGGCTGGACTTGATCAGGCTAAGTTATATTCAGACTAGCATTTTGTTGGCTCAACCTAACCCTTTGTGAGCCATGGGCTTGACATTGGGTCAACCTTTTAATTTTTCAAAAACTAATACAAATATTTTTAAATAATTAAAAAATAAAATGGATGAAAAGAATCAATAATATAAATCACTCAATTTAACCATGGTTCTGCGTTTGGACTTCGCAATTGTATGTTCATTTGTTTGAGTTTCAGTGGCATGCACATATACTTTCCTTATATTGTAATACCCAGTGTACACGTGTCAGTAGACAAGTTTTATATGTCCTTAAGGTCCCCCGGGACCCACCAATGCTGTCGGGTCCGGGATTTCGCTAAGTCTAGAGCCTTACACCTCCTTGGAGCGCTATATGTTATAGACACATTATAGGGACCAAAAGTCCCGGTAATGGCTCTCCAAGGGAAAATGAATTGAAGAGCGATTTTTAACGAATTTTTGGAAGCATCTAGATATTTCGTTTTTAACCCTCAAGTTTAGAAAATCGCCGGAATTCCTGAATTTGAACTAGAACTCAAAAATAAGATTTTGATTGGTTGGGATTTTGATTTTTTAGATATTTTATTTCAATCCAAATAAGGGGTAATTCCTTATTTACATTCATGTTTTAAAGTTAATGGAGAGTAAATAAGTGAGTATAGAGTCACACATGTATCACATGACAGCAAAAATGCTGATATTGGGTTTTACTGTCATTGCTATAGCAATCATAGGAGGGTGCAGTCACGTTTTTGGGATTCTGGTGATCGCTATAGCGGTCCAGTGACATGCTCAAGATGGTTGGGGGCGTGCGGGTGCTTATGACCGCTATAGTGGTCCCCCTGAAACCCTAAATTGCCAGAAACAACGTAGTGTCATTTAAAGAACCCTTTACCCTTATAAAACCCTCCCCAACTCGTGAAATCACTTCCAAATATCCAAAACCCTCATCCCAAACTCCTCCCCTCACTTTTTCTCTCAACCCCATTCAAATTCATCATTCCTTAAGCTTCAAGGTATGTGTTGTTAATGGGTTTTGGTCTTTTTTCTTTCATTTCCTTCATGATCTTAATATGGGTTGTTAGTTTCTCTCATTGTTGTCAAGTGGGGGGGTGCCCCCAATGTTGTTAGAGCTAGATTAGAGTTATTTAGAGGTTGTTAGAAATTAATCTAGAGTTTTTATGATTGTTACAGTCGACTTGGTCTCTCCCCCGGCTCCCCGGAGCTCAGTTAATATTGACGTCATCTCTCGCTCCCCTCTAGGTGTGTGGGTTCAATCCTGCGACCTTTATTTTTTTTGTCATTAAAGTTAATTTCCTTATATTGTGGCATAATGGATAATATTAGAGCATATATCAAAGAGATTTTAGATAGGTATTAATTACATTAAGTTTATGAAATGTATGATTTGAGGTTGTTTTAGAAAAGATTAGAGATTGATAATGATTCTTTTAAGTTGATGAGATTATGGTTTTCAAAGAGCATGAAATTATATTTTTAGAAACTCATGGGACCATTGTTGCTAAAATTGATTTTCTTTATAAGTAGTCAACAGGCTTATGATCATATATGTTAGAGATTGTAAATTATAGAAGAGCTTAGCACAGAGTATTTAGAGAAAATGAATATATAGAGCAAGTATGATTAGTTTTTATTAAATATGTTACTTTGCTTCAGAGTTATGATTTTAGATTTATTATATTTATAAAGATTTATGTTGGCTTGAGATTTAAATTGAGAACTATAGTTTATGGTACCCAGAGGTACGAAATTAAGTATAATTCATAGCAACTGTCAGATACATATTCTGTGCGCTTGAAATCAGAATGCGTACAAGTGGTGAACTCTTGGGCTCGGTTTTCATAGCCACAGTTATACTAAAGCCAGATTGTTAGAATTACATGAGTCCAGAACTCTCAGAGTACTAAGATTTAGGAACTCTTGTTCGCCAGGGATGGAGCACCCACTTTTAGAAATGTTGGATTTATTTAATTATGATGAGTTATATATGATGAGAATTAGTAAACAGCCATGAAGGCAACAGTAGTAATAACCATGGAGGCAATAGTATTAAACGGCTATGAACGCAATAATGTTAAACAGCCAAGGAGGCAATAATATTATATATATATATATATATATGATTACTAGAAACATTTTTGGAATTCATTTGATTATTGGTTATTAGAAATATTATGGTTTTTTTATGCATCTTTGTTGTTGTCCCATGAAAGGAGTTACGGGTGAGAATTCACTCACTGAGTTTTAGATGAAATTCACCCCTCTCCCTTTTTCCATTACAGATACTTTAGCTATTGCGGGTCCCTCTCATCCACCTCTTCCCCAGTAGTCGAGATTCCAGTTGGTGAGTTTCACTTCGGAGTGAAGTATCTTTTGCATTTTGATTACAGATAGAGTGCTCTAGTGTACATTGCAGGCAGGGTCCTGGATCATAGAGATAGATTTGCATTGATATATCTTCATTATTTTGTATTTACATGATGATAGTTTTATGGATATCTTGTATAGAGAGCAACTCATATATATTTTGTATTACGAAGATAGATTTAGAGTTTAATCACAATATGTTATTGATGATGAGCTCAATTTCAGAAGAGCTAAGGATTTATTAGAGAGTAAATGATGTTTTATAAATGGTTTTATTATTATTATATGCATACAGAGAGAGCTCAAAGGTCACGAGACTTACGTGGGGATAGGATTCCTCACATGCCGGTCATGTTCCCAAATTGGGTCATGACACATATATATTGGGAGTTGAGTTTTTATGTTTTTGGTTCAAACTTTTTTCTTTTTGGTTTTGGTCAAAGGTTCAAACTTTCTTTCAAGCATTAAAATGCCTCTTGAAAGTTAATTATGTCTCTTGGAAAAAAGGATAACAACAATGGGCCTCATGGTATGACCCAATTCGGGCTAGGCCAAACCAACCTGAGCTAAATTGAGCTATATAAATTTTGCTACTTTTATTTTTTCAGCCCAGACCATATTTTTTTGTCTATTTGAGCCGGCTCATTTCGATGGCTCTATTGGAGTGGTATGCCCCAAATTCTTTCATAGTAGTGTATTATCCTTATTACACCTATTTCTTGAGTGTTCATCTTAGGTTATATTTGTAAGTTTGAAATTTAGAGGGAAAATGGGAGAAAAGAAGGGCTTGCAGTGTAAGATTTTAAAATTCTACACTATAAATCGTTCCCTCCCTTACCTTTTCCTCGAAGTTAGAAATTCACAAACATATCATTAGGCATCCTTTACAAGCTTGCTATGTTATTTAATCTACTTAATCTCACTTATAATTTCTTGATGAAAACCAGCTATAATCACCAACTAATCAATGTAAAATCCATCCAAAAAAGCTAATCAATGTAGAATCAGGAGCAATGCTAGCTGCAATACTTTAATTATCTTCTCAAAATATGCCATTAATATTATTTATTTCTTTAACTGCTCACTAATATTATTTCAATTACTTAATAAAAATAAATATATATTCTAAGAATATAATAGGTATGAAATATTTTATTTAATAAATAACAAGAGTCTCGAGATTATAGAGTTATTCACATACGAGTGTCTAAATGGCACCGTTCGCAATAAAGCTTTTTTCCTTTTGCGCTGAATTGAATCAAAGATCCACTTCCATAATATCGTTGATTATCTCATGAATAAATTAGCGAAATTACAATAAGGGATCAATAATTAAACGAAATCCAGGCGTTTGGCTTTCTAAGTCCTCCGTGATAATTGTCCGTATTTTGCCGTTATTTTTTGACCTTAAAAAAATATCTCTCCATAACTTAATAAGTTTCTTTGTTCTACGCTATTTGTGCATCAGAAAATGTTGATTGATTTCCGAACATAGTTGGAATGATTCGAATGGATTGGCGCTGTTAACACCTGGAGGTTGACTAATAATGATTTGGTTTCAAGAGCAGTCATAGAACACAACTATATAAGAAGGGGAAAGCATAGGCACTTTGCACATCCTCTCTCTTAAGTATATTTTGTAACCAAAAATAATTCATGAGGAAAGCAATGGCATTATCGATATGTCATGTGATGCTGTCACTTCTCCTTTGCTCTCTGCTCCAGGAACCCACCGAAGCAGTCAAACAGGCAAGTTCTATCTCGAATTCCAATTTCATATTGTGATTTTCTAGCATTGAAAATTGTTATGATTTAGCTATAATTTTGTAATTAACTGATTGTTGTGCTATTGCATTGATTTTTGGTGTCCAAAAGATAATAGGATTTGAAACTAGAATATCATGCTAAACTATTCAAACTCTTCACCAATAACTCAATTCTAATGGCTTATTATTGTGCGATTGCCAATCTTGGTTCTATATATTTTAATTTTCATATTATATCCAAACTACATCCTAGTAATCATTCATTTTTTTTTTTTTGCTGCTAATCATTCATGTTTTGTTTTTTCAGTCCTATATTGTGTACTTAGGATCACATTCTTTTGGTCAAAATCCTTCGTCCGTTGATGTCGAGCCTGTGAGGAACTCTCACTATGATTTACTTGGATCTTACGTTGGAGGGTATGAATTTTAACCCTTTAAGTCCATGACATTAACTAGATAGTGCAAAAAGCGTTACCAACTGATGGGAAGCATTTTGTGACACAGCATTGACAAAGCCAAAGAAGCAATCTTTTACTCTTATAACAGATATATCAACGGTTTTGCCGCAGTACTTGATGAAGAGGAAGCAGCTGAGATTGCAAGTATATAGTTTATTTTCATGCACTTCTCTTGAAATTGATTTTCCTCTGCATAATTCATAACATGACTTTTTTCACCAATAGTTGATTGAAATTTCTACAATGTTTGTTTTTTAATTGGTGCAGAACACCCGAATGTGTTATCAGTTTTCTTAAACAAACGGAGAGAACTGCACACAACCCGCTCATGGAGTTTTCTTGGATTAGAGACAAATGGTGAAATTTCAAAGCACTCAATATGGAGGAAATCTCTTGGTGAGGATATCATTATTGGAAATTTAGATACAGGTAAGATGGATGAAGAATTACAAGACTTGTGGAGAACCATTTGATATGTTTCTATTTTAATTGCTTTTGCCACTGTATATGCACGCCTTTACTCTTTTATTTGATCTAGATGAAAAACTATCACTACGTTTCATCTTGAATTTTTTTTGGAGTTATGCAAAATTAAATAAAAAGGAATTTACATTTAAGGAAAATGCATGATATTCTTTTAGAGATACTAAAATAAAAACATAAGTTGCTTTCAAATAAAAATATTTGGGTTTGATAAAAATGAATGAATTATGGGTTTGAAATGGACAAGTACCTTTAATATCGCGTGCCAAACCCGAATCTCGTAATTACAACCCCATTATGGTAGTCCCGCTTTGGCCTTGACCAATGGCCAGTACGCATATGAGTAACGTTATGCATTTAAAAAGTTTTATCAGAATTTATTTTTTTATTATTATGATTATTAAAAAATGATAAGCATGATGCATTATTATGTTAATTTAATTTGGCAAATTTTATGACTATCCAAATCATGTCTCAAAAATTATTATATCAACTATAAGATAATGCCTCCCTAAGTTATTTTTTTCAATTACAGTGTTGTCTAATTATCAATAATCGATCTTGGTAAGATATTAAGATAGTGTTGTGATAACATAGTAGAAAATGACCAAGAATGTACTTTCGAATGCTTGATGGACAAAATAACATTGTGTTTTTGTCTCTGATTAATAGTTAATATGATACTCACAAGGAGGTTTTGAATGTTCTTTTGTCAACTACTAGTTTTTCCAATTAAATTTTTCATTCTCTTTATTGATGTTGTGATTTGCAATAGGTGTTTGGCCTGAATCCAAGAGTTTTAGTGATGAAGGTTTCGGACCAGTCCCCAAAAGGTGGCGTGGAATATGTCAAATCAATGGAAAGAACTCAGATAATTTTCATTGCAATAGGTTGAATATTTTTTTTACACTGTTGCTAAATTCTCAAAATTATATCGTGTAATGAAACCAACATAACTCATGTTCCCGGGGAATTAAAACATGTTTATGTGTGTGGCAAGGAATTTAAGTTCTTACATCCTTAGATGAAATATCACAATGCAAAATTTTGTCACGAGATTCAAAAACAATTTTTGATCATAGATGTTGAGAAGGACCCACGTTTTCATCCAAAAGTTATCAATTTTGCCATGTCATTTTGACATTTGTTATTTTGGCAAAAATTCTGGACGCATGCTTTTTTCCTAAACTTGCATACAGAGAGGCTTCAAGTTTGAGCTCATGTATGTCGAGCTTGTACTCACTATTAAATAACATTATTTTAACACTTAAGATAAGTTTGATTGGAGGGTAAAAATGTGAGTAAATTTTATATGATTGAGTTTTATGTGTAATTTTATATATAAAACTCAATCGTAAAAAATTTACTCCCATTTTTACCCTCTAACTAAACATATCCTTAAAAACAGATATCTAATTTAGATATTATTTTATTATCATTGAATGAGATAATAGTTTTATTTATCTTCATTAATCATTTCATCCGATAATAATAAAATAAGTGTCGAGATAAAACACCTATTTTTAGATACTCGAGTAACATGTTCGTTCACTATATTATACTCACAGTGTCATTTATTAATAAATATTTTAATTGATCATTTTGTTCTCATATTTTGTCCTTTCGACAATATAAAGGAAGCTTATTGGGGCAAGATATTTTTACAAAGGATACCTAGCTGCTGCGGGTAAAGCAACACTGAATGTCACGTTTAATAGTGCACGCGACTCTGAAGGTCATGGTTCGCATACTTTATCCACTGCTGGAGGTAACCCTGTTCCTGGAGCTAGTGTATTCGGCTATGGCAATGGAACAGCAAGTGGTGGATCTCCAAAGGCACGTGTTGCAGCCTATAAGGTGTGTTGGCCACAGGTCAGTGAAATTGGTGGGGGATGTTATGAAGCAGACATTTTGGCTGCTTTTGAAGCTGCCATAGGTGATGGAGTTGATGTGCTTTCGGTGTCACTGGGTAGCGATGAACCCAGTGAGTTTATTGACAGTGGAACTTCCATAGGGTCCTTCCATGCTGTAGCTCATGGCATAGTGGTGGTGAGTTCCGCTGGAAACTCTGGACCAGATCCTACAACAGTGTCTAATACGGAGCCATGGGTGGTCACTGTTGCTGCTAGCACAATTGATAGAGAGTTCAGTAGTCATGTCATGCTTGGTGACAAGAAGGTCCTTGAGGTAAATTTCATATACACCTCATTATTTTTTTATATTAAAAAATTATAGAATTTGATTTTGATATATTAGAATGTCGATTTGTTTTTTTACATAATTATATGCTGTCACATTACTAAAAATATTTAACTTTTCTATTAATTACTTCAAAATAAAGTCACACATATAATAACATAATAACAAAATGTAATTGAATGAAAATTTAAATCCTTTTCAACTAAAGTATATCAAGATTAATCTCAATTTTTTAAAAAATTTTCATCCACTTGTTTTAGATAATAAAAAAATTAATTATGAAAATTAAATTTTATATTTAATTAAAAAACTAAAAACTATTTTTTTTTCAGAAGCTACTTTTTTTAACTTCTGAAAAATACTGAAAATTGGTTATTTTTAGATTCTAATTATCTTTTAAAAATTATTCAAAATAAATGAAAAGTGATTCTTTTTAATAAAACAAAAAACAAAAAAGTGATTCTAAAATGAAAAAAAAATCCCAAACAGAAACACCTTTTATCCCTTTTTGCTTGTTATTCTTAATAGGGAAGCTATAGAGTATAACCCAACTTCTGCGCAAATCTCATACATTAATGTTATTTCAACACTAAAAAAATAGGTGTATAAGTGAAACGCTCTATTATTATTGGATGGGATGATGTCCCTATTATTTTCATTTATCCATCATATCCTATGGTGATAAAATAACTGTCTCACTTAGACGACATCTACTGTTAAATAGCAATGCTTATTTTCATATGCTTCCATTTTCACATTTGCAAACTCCTTGTGGGTATTTTGCGAAAATTACAATGTCAACATTATCCATACTAAATACATGTGCTTTAATCTATATGTTGAAACTATGGCTCATGATGCATCTAATTAAGCTACCTCTCCTTTTATTCTTTTTGGTTAGGGAGCAAGCCTCTCTGAGTATGGCTTACCATCTACCAAGTTTTACCCATTGATCAGTGCTGCTGATGCTAAAGCTGATAATGCAAGTGAAATAACAGCGTAAGAATGCCTATACCAAGATAAAATTGTCAAATAAGTTATCTCTTAATCCATATGATCGTATATTTTCAATTTTATCAGGCTTCATTGCTTGGAGGGAACTCTTGATCCTAACAAGGCAAAGGGAAAAATATTAGTTTGTCTCCGTGGTGAGAATGGTAGAGCTGACAAGGGTATGCAAGCTGCTCGTGTAGGAGCTGTTGGAATGATTTTGGCAAATGATGTTGAATCAGGGAATGATATTATAGCTGACCCTCATGTTCTTCCTGCTTCAAATGTTAACTATATCGATGGCACTTACATTTTGGCCTACATCAACCGCACCAAGTAACTTCCTTCATCATGCTCCAAGCTACTTAAGTTATTCCTATTTTGGAGCTAGATTTATGCTTATTCATAGCACTTGAACCATATTTAATATTTATGTGTATATGATTTAGGTCTCCCGTGGCTTACATTTCTAGAGTAAGAACAGAGTTGGGCGTAAAGCCAGCTCCATTTGTGGCTTCATTTTCATCAAGAGGCCCCAGTTTCATTGAGCCATCAATCCTCAAGGTCTAGTGTTAATTTGTTTTGACGATTAATTTTTAGTTACCCTTTGGATTGATTATATTGATTGTCATAAATCTCAAGTGACAATACATTTACAATTTTTTTTCAGCCTGACATCACTGCACCCGGAGTAAGCATCATTGCTGCTTATTCTGAAGCTATATCTCCAATAGAACAAGCATATGATAAACGCAGAACTCCTTACATTACCATGTCTGGAACTTCAATGTCATGTCCTCATGTTTCTGGCCTTGTCGGGCTACTTAAATCAATTCATCCTGATTGGAGTCCAGCTGCTATTAAGTCTGCAATCATGACCACAGGTGCATTGTATAACACTTACAAACTATGACATTCAATTTCTTATAGACAAAATACTTGTATTGGTCTCTCACAAATATACCAAAGAAGAATAAATTAGTCCTTTTAAATTTAAAAATCCTAAATTGATATCTCCAAATTAAGAAAAAAGGATAAATTAATCCTTCAATAAAATTCTATAGCATTTTTTTTATTTGTACAAATTTATATAAAAGGATTAATTTGTCCATTTTTTAATTCTAAAGAGCCAATTTAAAATTTGTAAATTCTGAAAGATTAATTCATTTTTCAATATATTTATATATGTGTGAGAGACTAATTTAGATATTTATTTATTTTTATTATATTAAATGTGATTCCTTCTACAGCAAGAATAAAAGATAACACCAGAAAGTCAATGTTGGATTCAGCTCTAGAGAAAGCAACTCCATTTGCCTCTGGTGCGGGCCACATTCAACCTAACCGTGCAGCGTACCCAGGGCTTATATATGACCTAGACACTACTGATTACTTAAACTTGTTGTGCTATCGTGGTTACAACAGCTCCGCGATTAAAGTATTCTATGGCAAAAATTACACTTGTCCAAAATCATTCAATATAGCGGATTTCAACTACCCATCAATCACAATTCATGACTTGGACAATGGACATTCTCAAAATGTTACTCGAACTCTTACTAACGTTGGATCCCCAAGCACATACAGAGTACAAATTAAGGCACCTCCAGAAGTTCTAGTTTCAGTTGAGCCTAACGTTCTAAGCTTCAAGAAACAGGGTGAAAAGATGATGTTCAGAGTTACAGTAACGTTAAGGCCACCAAGAAAGTATAAGGCAGATTATTTTTTTGGGCGTTTGGATTGGACCGACGGCAAGCACCATGTTAAAAGTCCCATTGTAGTGAAGTATCCACATTAGAGAAGTCAGGTCTTGCCACCGTATTTACCTTCTGGCATTTTAAGGTGTTGTCTCTTCTATTTTTTAACTATGCAATAAGGTGGTTTGGAAGGCTTTTTTACCCAAAAAAGAAAAAAAATAAAGAAATGATTATTTATCAATCTCTAACATGCTTAATAACATTCTTTCTACCAATATAGCCTTTCTTTTTTATTAATAGAAATACGGCTACTAGTCAAACGTTTTAAGCACAATAAATATGCTTAGCAGCCAAACGTATCACTTGCATTCACAATACATAATACGTGTAGCTAGCAAACGTATTAATTGACATGCGTATTCTAAAGACAGTGTCAGAAAAATTAAAACGACTGGCTGTCATCCATATTATAATTTAACGTGAAATGATCCACTTCCAGCCGTATTATGTCTTATGTAAAAGCGGCTTAGTGCTAGCCGTATTAGGCTTCCAAGCACTATAAAGCCAATATAGACGCGAGATGGTCAGCCACAAAATCATTGTTTTTTTTTCGTATTTTTTAGTGAGAGAAAGTTAGAGAGTAGTGGGAGAAAAGCAATAAGAAGGACATGGGTGATAACAACCTAGCTATATCATCAGACACCTCTGTAAATCTGGATATACAAGTGATTTTTGTAGTTGAAGCAAAATATTATAATTTTGTTTATTTTAGCATACAAACTTAATTTAAATAGTGTCATGGATTTATTTTAGTATATGTAGTTAGAGACAAATTTTGTTTGAATAGTTTCATGAATTTATTTTAGTTTTTGTAGTTATAATTTTGTTTGATTAATGTAGATATTTAAATTTTATTAATTCACCCCACTTTATGCAAATGTAATTTAATACATTAGATATCCATTTTAAATTGATTTTAGTTATTCAAGTTACAAATCAATTTAGTTTATCCAAGAGAGTAGTTTATAAATTTAGTTCAGGTTATATTATACATGTTTAGTTTTAGTGTGTAAGTTTAGTGTAGGTTCTCTATTTTTAATTTGTTTAGTTTAGTTTATAGATTTTCATATAAGAATTTTATTTAAATGAATAAAATTGCTAAGAATGTAGTAATGTAGTTTAGTTTATTTATTTATATTATACATGTTTAATTTTAGTTTGTAAGTTTAAATTAGTTCAGTTTGGGTTTGCTACTTTTTAAGATCACATTCATTTGATCAAAACTAGTCCATTAAAATATAATATTGGATCAGAATAAGAATTTGTCTGTTAACAACAAACAATAAGCTAAACTCATCAGTTAAAAAAATAATAAAATAATTTCCTAAATAATAAAATAAAATAATTCTTTCTATTGCATCAAAAAATTAACTAAACTAAAAATTCCAAAAAAAAAAGAACAAAGGGTTTCAAAATCAAAACAACAGTAACAATAAATTAGATATTGTTAATCACAACTTGAAAAGTTCTTATATTGTCAGCAACCACAATAAAAGTGTAAGTATCCCCTTTCTTCAATGAGTTAAATTTGCATTAATGGGAATGAAAGAAGGTGAAACCTAAGACATGAAGAAAAATAACAAAAAGGTCCAAAATCAATAGGCAATTTGAATATAAATAACAATAATTAATCCCATGAAATAGAAACTAAATAATCTATTGCAATGGTAGGAAAAGAAAAAACTTTATCCATCAAAATATTGTATCCCTTTTCTTCATTGAATTTAGTTTAAGAATTCTTTCCATCATAAGTCACAATCGGATCACCTGAAATCAGAAAGAAAAATATGAAAGGTAATACATGAAATAATCGGAATAATAAGTAATGAGTAAGAAGGATTTGTGTCGAAAAAGCTAGGAAAAATAGAAATAATATAAAATAAAAAGTAATCATAAATTAACATTATTGCCAAGACCAACAAAAGGAATGACTAATATAAAGTGTAATGTAATGTATATTTTACAATTCACTCACATATATAGCCTACCTTCTAAAAGTTTTTTGGATAGGAATATAATTTTTTGCTTAATAGCCAAAATTATTTTATTGACAATTATCACTAAATCAACAGCTTGATATAATTGGTGCATTCATTGTCTTTTAATTATTTAATTGACATTTTATATTTAATAAGTAGGATTATAATCTTTTTATGCGTTCATTAGTTTTTCATGGGCAGAAAACTAAATACACGATTGAATGACACAAAATTTTTTAAACTTCCATAACCCGATTTCGAATTATATATAAAATATCATATATATTATGATATATAATTAATTTCTTTTTCATAATTATTTATTAAATTTTCTGTTTCTCTATATTAAAATTACAATTCAACTGTTTTTTTCTTCATTAAATTGTACCCCCTCCTTTTTGTTCAATTTGAACATTTTTTTTATTTCAAAACAATTGTCTTTTTATTATGTCAAGAAGCAGTCGTAAAGAATTTTAGAATTGTATATATATATTATTTTATTTGTTGTTGATACAATTAATTTATTTTTCTTAATTATTTATTAAATTTATTGTTTCTCTCTCTTCATTAAAGTTATAATGTACTTAGTCAACTATTCTTTTTCTTCATTAAGTTGTACTCTCATTGTTTGACCTTTTTTCCATTGCAAAACATTTATCTATTTATTATATCAACAAAACAGTCTTAGAACACAACTATATAAGCAGGTTGAAAGGCCCCATTTCATTACCCAAAAAAACAGCAAATCATTGACACTTTGAACATCTTCTCTTGAAACGTTTTTTTTACCCAAAAAAAATTATTGAGGATAACAATGGCACCATCTATGTGCCACTTGATGCTATCACTCCTCCTTTGCTTTGTGCTCCAGGAACCCACCCAAGCAATCAAACAGGCATGTTGAATTTCAAATTCCAGATTGATATATTACAAGTTTTATGCTTGCTAGCATTGAAAATTGTTCTAATTTTCTGATAATTTGCGCCAATTGCTGTGCCACTAGTCATCATGGTTCTTTTTTCATTTTCATATTTGGTTGTTCAAACTTGGCCTAGTAATAACCATTCGTGTTTTGTTTTCTTAGTCCTATATTGTGTACTTAGGAGCACATTCATTTGGTCAAAATCCTTCATCCGTTGATATCAAATCGGCCACAAATTATCACTATGATTTACTTGGATCTTATCTTGGAAGGTATAGAATTTAAGCCCCTTATCCATGGCATATATATTGAACTAACTAGTGCATAAAGCATTACGAATTGATGATAGTTAATTTGTGACACAGTATTGACAAAGCCAAAGAAGCAATCTTTTACTCATATAATAGACACATCAATGGTTTTGCCGCAGTACTTGATGAAGAAGAAGCAGCGAATATTGCAAGTACGTAGTCTTTATTCAAGCACTTCTGTTGATTTTCCTCCACATATAATTCATAATATGGCTATTTCGATAACTAGTTAGTTGGATATTCTAAAATGCGATTTTTTATTGGTGCAGAACATCCGAAGGTATTATCAGTTTTCGTAAACAGACTAAGAGAAGTGCAGACAACCTACTCGTGGAGTTTTCTTGGATTAGAGAGAAATAATTCAGCTCCATATGGCTCAATATGGACAAAATCCTTAGGTGAAGATATCATTATTGGTAACTTAGATACAGGTAATGATGGGTGAAAATTTTCTTTAGGCCTTTGCATCTGTAAAGTGCTTAATTATATGACTTTTGAGAGCCATTTCACATATTTTTGTTTTAGTTGTTTTTGTCATTGGGTTTGTCTAGCCAATGTCTTGCAATGGTGGCCTGTTTTGTTTTCAGTTTTCAATTTTTGTGAAGAAAAAATTAAAAAATTTAAAAACTGAAAAATCAAACAAACCAAATTTTCATAATAGGTAAATTTAAAAGTTTTCTAATGAACCCACACCTTGAAAATATAATAATTACATTTTTCAATGAAAATCATACCTTTTTAAAATATTAACCACCGTCTTAAGGTTACCGGTTAGCAAAAACTTATTTTATAAGGTATTTACTCACTATAATTTGTCTTTCTTTTTTCTTATATACTCTTCTTTTGGTCTTTAATATTAGTCTTTTTGAATTATATACTAAAATTAAGATAATGATTGGATTTTATTAATCTTCTAAAAGATACAAGTAAAAGACATAAACACTATTTCTATTACCTTTCCATATTTTAGACCAAAAGAAATCACAAAACAACTTATACTAAGGATCGGAGAAATTTTTTTTTTTAATTAAATAGAGAGATAAAACATGTATGAAATAATTAATGAATCACTAAAATATGAAAATGATTTAAGGTAATGAATTATATACTAAAATTAAGGTAATGATTGGATTTTATTAATCTTCTAAAATATACAAGTAAAAGACATAAACACTATTTCTATTACCTTTCCATATTTTAGATCAAACGAAATCACAAAACAACTTATACTAAGGACCGGAGAAAATATATATTTTTTAATTAAATAGAGAGATAAAACATGTATGAAATAATTAATGAATCACTAACATATGAAAATGATCTATATTTTGGATTTAAATAATTACAAAATAACTTATATTGAGGATTGAAAGGGACTGCATTTTTTTTCCTCCGTGTGATAACATTTCCTTTTGCTTCCGATTAATCACCCAATATATCCTATGTCTGATAGATTGACCACTGAACTCCTTTTTGTTTTTTTTGCTAATACTTCATATGATACTTTGCGAGGAGACTTTAATGCTGTTCAGTCAGCTGCTAGCCGTTTTAATTAAATTCTATCCAATCTCAGCTCCCACTCTCTTGATTAATGTTGTGAATTGCGATAGGTGTATGGCCTGAATCCAAGAGTTTTAGTGATGAAGGGATGGAACCAGTCCCGGAAAGGTGGCATGGAATTTGTCAAACCGATGAGAAGAATTTAGATAAATTTCATTGCAACAGGTTATATATATATTTTTTATTACCGATGATAAATCCTCCAAACAATACCATGCAGTAAACATAATAAATATGTGATAGGATAAGCATCAGCTTCTGTTAACTAAGTCAGTTAGTTGTTAGTGCTGTTAGTATAAGTCAGTTATACTTCAGTTAGTTCAGTCAGGATAATTCAACACATGCTCATTGTAATTCATCACATGCTACTATATGCAAGCTCATCACAGGCCTTGCATATATATACTGTAAGACTCCCTCAATGAATAACAATTGAATATACAATCTTCATTTCACTCATATACACATTACACTCTCTCTCTCTTATTTTCTTACAAGCGTTTTATCTTTCAGTATCAGTTTCTGATACCTTACATGGTATCAGAGCTGAGAAAGAAGATCCATGGCTTCAGAAATATCAAGTTCCGCTGCCCAAGTATCAGCAACAGGGTTTACAGCAAAGATGTTCTCCAACCCAGTCTCATTCAAACTAGATGAAGAAAATTTCTTGACTTGGAAGCACCAAGCACTGTTTGCAATCAAGGCTTACAAGCTTTCTGATCATCTGAGCAAGGAGAAGATCCCTGAAAAGTATGGTTCAGAGGAAGATCGAATTCAAGGCAATATTTCAGCAGATTATTCCAACTGGGAAAATCAAGATCAACACTTGGCCACATGGCTGTTGGCTTCCATGGATGCAACATTCTGCAGCAGGGTCGTAGGATGTGATTATGCATATCAGATCTGGGAAAAGATTGAAGTTTACTTTGCCTCAAAAACTCGTTCAAAGGTGAAGCAGTTGAAAGTTCAACTCAAGGCTATGAGAAAGCAAGGTAATACTGCCTCTGAGTATTTGTTGAAAATAAAGAAACTGGTAGACTCATTATCAGCTGTAGGTGCTCCAATTTCTGTTAATGAACACATAGAGGTCATCTTAGATGGGTTAAGTGAAGAATATGGTCCATTTATCACTAATGTCATGTCTAGAGTAGAGCCATTTTCCATTGATGAGCTTGAAGCTCTTCTCATGGCTCAAGAAGAAATGTTGGAAAGGTTCAAGAAACCTGAGTTTGGGATTGTTCAAGCACACTTTGCACAAACTTCCATTAATGATCCCAGGTCTGATCCAAGAGGTGGTTATAGAGGGTCCTATGGCAGAAGAGGAAGAGGAAGATTCTCAAGAGGAGGCAGGTCTCATTGGGCAAATAATGGCAGAGCTCAATGCCAGCTTTGTGGGAGAGTTGGACACACAGTATGGCAGTGTTTTCATAGGTTTGATCAAAGTTTTCAAAACCCTTTGAAAAACACAAACCAGCAGCAGCAACCTTTGCCTCCACCTCCATCATTTCACAACCCTCGAGCTTACATAGCAACACCAGCAACACTGCTTGATAATGATTGGCATCCTGACACTGGTGCCACACACCACCTCACATTTGATCAAAACAACCTGCTCAATGGTACTGAGTTTGATGGATCAGATCAGGTGATAGTTGGTAATGGCCAAGGTATGGAAATTAAACACATTGGTAACTCAATCCTTCAGTCAAAATTCTCCAACGCTGCCTTTACTCTCTCTAATCTCATCCATGTTCCAAACATAACCAAAAATCTAATAAGTGTAGCTAAGTTTGCTAAAGATAACCATGTCTTTTTCGAATTTCATCCTCATATGTGTTTTGTCAAATCACAGGAAACCAAGCAGGTCTTACTCCAAGGCAATGTCAATAAAGAAGGGCTCTACACCTTTGATCATATAGTTGTCCCAAAACAAGTTGTCAGTAACAATGTATCTCCCAGCAATATAGTTGCTCTCAATTCTTCTTGTACAAAGTCGAATTCAGATACTTTTTTACAATGGCATCAGAAATTAGGCCATCCTTCTGCAAAAGTTGTAACACAAATATTGCAAGAATGTAATCTTTGGTTCAATAAAAGCAATAAAATTTCCATTCCCACTTCATTTACCTGTGACTCTTGCTGTATGGGTAAACTGCAGCAGCTTCCCTACCTTCCCTCAAATCACATCTACACCAAACCCCTACAATTAGTATACTCTGATGTCTGGGGTCCTGCACCCATCATTTCTAATTCAGGTTTTAGATATTATGTTATCTTCATAGATGCCTTCAGTAGATATACCTGTCTTTATTTGTTAGAAAGCAAGTCTCAAGTTTTTCAAGCATTCCTCCAATATAAGTCAATGATGGAACTACTAACAGGACAGAAAATCATTGCCTTACAAACTGACAATGGATCAGAATATCTCTCTAACCCATTCACCCAATTTTTGCAAACCAATGGCATCACACACAAGCACTCCTGCCCTTATTCCCATCAGCAAAATGGATGTGCTGAGCGAAAACACAGGCACATTACAGAAACTGGTCTCACTCTTTTAGCCAATGCCACACTACCCCTCACATATTGGGATGAAGCATTCATCTCAGCAACCTACCTAATCAATAGGTTACCCTCCCCAAACACCAATCACCGAGCACCCTTTGAATTGATACACAACCAAAAACCAGATTACCTATTCCTCAAAACTTTTGGATGTGCTTGCTTCCCTAACCTTAGACCTTACAATAAACAAAAGTTTGACTTTAAAACTCAAAAGTGTGTATTCTTAGGGTATGCCACTGGACATAAGGGATACAAATGTCTCCACCCTTCAGGAAAAATTTACATTTCTAGGAATGTTGTCTTTGATGAACGTTCCTTTCCTTACCTAGAGCTATTTTCTAGACCATCTCCAGGTCCAACACAAATGTCAAATAGTATTCCTAGCATTCCCACCATTGCTGTCCCTCCCATGACAAAACCATACACCTCACCTACAGTTACCAATGCTGTTAATTCTCCTACTGTAACTACTATTAACTGTCCTCCTACTGGTACCTCTAACTTTGTTACTAGTGAACAGGTGCAGCCACAAACTTCTGTCCCCAGTGCAGCAGAAATTTGTCAAGTTCCTCAAATCACAGCAGGTGCAATACCAGTTAACAACCATAGCATGAAAACAAGAGCAAAATCAGGCATCTTCAAACCAAAAACATATGCAGCAGCTCTCATGTCATCAGCCCCTGATTTAGCAAAATCTGAGCCCAAAAATGTGAAGCAAGCTCTCAATTCTCCATACTGGAAACATGCTATGCAAGAGGAGTATGATGCTCTAATGAGGAACAAAACATGGTGTCTAGTGTCTCCACCTCCCAATGTCAAGCCAATTGGGTGTAAATGGGTTTTCAAACTCAAAAAGCATCCAGATGGCTCAATACAGAAGTATAAAGCTAGACTAGTTGCAAAAGGCTTCCACCAAAAGGAGGGCATTGATTATGATCAGATTTTCAGCCCTGTGATAAAGCCTGCAACAATCAGGATAATCCTTACCATTGCACTGTCAAGAAGCTGGAAAATCAGACAATTCGACTTCAATAATGCATTTCTCAATGGAGATTTGCATGAAGATGTCTTTATGCTTCAGCCTGAGGGATTTACAGCTTCGGACTCAACCAAGGTCTGCAAATTAACCAAGGCCCTCTATGGCCTCAAACAGGCACCAAGAGCCTGGTTTCTCAAGCTCAGTACTACCCTCCAGACTTTTGGATTTACAAGTACTCGATCTGACAGCTCCTTGTTTACCAGATTCACAGCCAATTCTACCACTTATGTCATGGTGTATGTAGATGACATACTAGTAACTGGAGACAACCCCTCAGAAATAAACCAACTCATTGCACAGCTACATAGTACTTTCTCCCTGAAGGATCTTGGTGAAATGAACTATTTCTTGGGAATTGAAGCCACAAAAACCCCTCAAGGAGACATGCTGCTAAATCAGAAAAAGTACATCTCTGATCTATTACAAAAAGCAGGCATGGACGCAGCCAAGCCTATGCCCACACCTATGGTAAGTGGCCTCAAGTTATCTGTTGCTGGTTCACCATACTCAGACCCTGCCCTATATAGATCCATAGTTGGAGGCCTTCAATACACTACTATCACCAGACCTGATGTGTGCTTTGCAGTAAACAAGGTCAGTCAATTCATGCATTCACCAACTGAAGATCATTGGAGGGCGGTAAAAAGGATTCTAAGGTATCTAAGTGGCTCAATCACTCAAGGACTCTTGCTGCACAAGAATTCCCCGCTCAGGTTGCTCACATTCTGTGATTCAGATTGGGCTTCTGATATAAATGACAGGAAGTCCACATCTGGTTTTTGTATCTTTCTTGGCCATAATCTAGTGTCATGGTTAAGCAAAAAGCAATCTGTGGTCTCTAGGTCCAGTACAGCAGAATTTAGGAGTATGGCTGCTGCACTTGCAGAAACTGCTTGGATCCAATCTCTTTGCTCTGAACTCCACATCACACTTGACCAACCTCCCTCAGTTTTCTGTGACAACCTCAGCACAGTACTACTTGCTGCAAATCCGATTCTTCACACTAGGACCAAGCACTTTGAGTTGGATCTCTACTTTGTCCGAGATCAGGTAGTTCAAAAGAAAGTTAATGTCTCTCACATTCCAGCTGAAGACCAAGTAGCTGACATCCTTACAAAAGCTGTATCCACTGCTTTATTCCACAAGTTCAGGTCCAAACTCAGAGTGTCATCCCTCCCCTCTGAGCTTGCGGGGGGATGATAGGATAAGCATCAGCTTCTGTTAACTAAGTCAGTTAGTTGTTAGTGCTGTTAGTATAAGTCAGTTATACTTCAGTTAGTTCAGTCAGGATAATTCAACACATGCTCATTGTAATTCATCACATGCTACTATATGCAAGCTCATCACAGGCCTTGCATATATATACTGTAAGACTCCCTCAATGAATAACAATTGAATATACAATCTTCATTTCACTCATATACACATTACACTCTCTCTCTCTTATTTTCTTACAAGCGTTTTATCTTTCAGTATCAGTTTCTGATACCTTACAATATGTTATGTAGTACTCAGAGAATAACATTAATATAGAGTTTTTGGCAAAACATGCATCATGTTAACATCCTGATGTATATGGCTTGACACGATGCATAAGTTTGCTACGAAATTCAAAAACAATCTTTTTTACAATAGATGTTGGAAAAGAAGATATATAAAGTTGTGTACAATGAAGCTTCAGCTTTTGTATGAGTTCAAATTGACTATGCATAACCGTGTGATTTGCATTTTTATTTAAACAAAGAGTATTACTATTTTAATACTAAAAAATGAGTATCTAATTAGGGTACCCATTCCATCATTATCACTATTGGATGTGATAGATTGATGAAAAAGTGGGGATCACTATTACATCCAATATTAGGACATTCACTTTTAGGTGTTAAAATAACATTTGTGTTTAAATAAATCATTAAGTTTTAACCTTTTTGTCAAAACTTTAATTAGTTATTTTCTTCTCACATCCAAAACTTTGCAATATAAAGGAAGCTTATTGGAGCAAGATATTTTTACCAAGGATGCCAAGCTGCTGTTGGTGGTAAAGTACCACTCAATAATAATGTAACATTTAATAGTGCACGCGACTATGAAGGTCATGGTTCACATACTTTATCCACTGCTGGTGGTAACCTTGTTCCTGGAGCTAGTGTGTTTGGCTATGGCAATGGAACAGCAAGTGGAGGGTCTCCAAAGGCACGTGTTGCAGCCTATAAGGTGTGTTGGCCATCGGTCACCGAAGGTGAAGGGGGATGTGCTGATGCAGACATTTTGGCTGCTTTTGAAGCTGCCATAAGTGATGGGGTTGACGTGCTTTCGGTATCACTCGCTGCCCCTGAACCCATTGAGTTTGTTGATAGTGGAACTTCCATTGGGTCCTTCCATGCTCATCTCCACGGCATAGTAGTAGTGAGTTCCGCTGGAAATTTTGGACCAGATCCTAAAACAGTGGCTAGTATGGAGCCATGGGTCATCACTGTTGCTGCTAGCACAATTGATCGAGACTTCACTAGTTATGTCAAACTTGGTGACAATAAAATCCTCAAGGTAGATTTATATACACCTTATCTTTTTGCTATATTAAAATGACAAAAATATTATTTTGACATCCAAAAAATTAGTGTCTAGTGGATGCAATAGTCACCTTCACCCATCTCTCTCATCCATCATATTCAATAATAAAAAAATAGATGTTCCAACAAGCACTCATTTTTTATGTCAAAATGACAAGATTGTTAAAAAAAATTATAGAATTTGATTTTGATACAGACAAGTGAAAAAAAATTTCTGCACAATCATGTAATTATATATTATCAATTAATAAAAAATATTTAACATTTATATTCATTACTTCAAAGTCACACACATAATAACATAATTAATAATATATAATTAGATATCGTTTGACAGTAGATATATCAAAATTTATCCTTTTTATTTATGTTATTCTTAATAGAGAAGCTACGAAGTATAATCCAATTCTTGCCCAATTCCCTTTTGCCTTTATTTTCACATTTACAAACTCCTTGCGGGTATTTTGCTAAGATTTTATTGCCAACATTATCAATACTAAGCTATATATTGTGAAACTATGGCTCATGAAGCATCTAATCACCTACCTCTTTTTTTGCCTTTTTTGGTTAGGGAGAAAGCCTTTCCGAGCATGGCTTGCCATCTACTAAGTTTTACCCATTGACCAGCGCTGCTGATGCTAAAGCTGATGGTGCAAATGAAACAGATGCGTAAGAATGATCTTTACCAAGTTGAAATTGTGGAATAAGTTATCCGAATCTCTTAATATTGCATATTATCTAATCTTGCCAATTTTATTAGGCTTCATTGCTTGGATGGATCTCTTGATCCCAAGAAGGCAAATGGGAAAATATTGGTTTGTGTTCGTGGTGGAGGTGGTAGAACTGAAAAGGGTGTAGAAGCTGCTCGTGTAGGAGCTGTTGGAATGATTTTGGCTAATGATGCTCAAACAGGAAATGAACTCATGGCTGACCCTCATGTCCTTCCAGCTTCACATGTTAACTTTCCTGATGGCACTTACATTTTATCTTACATCAATTGCACCAAGTAACTTTCTTCGCCATGCTCCAAGTTGGTTGAATTATTTCATATTTTGAAGCAACAGTTATGGCTATCCATAGAGCATTTTAATTATTATATTTATGTACATATGGCGCAGGTCTCCGGTGGCTACCATTTCTAATGTGAAAACAGAATTGGGCAGAAAGCCATCTCCAGTTGTGGCTTCATTTTCATCAAGGGGGCCAAATGTCCTTGAGCCATCAATCCTTAAGGTCTAGAATTAATTTGTTTTGATGATTGTTAGTCACCCTTTGGCTGCATGTTTGGTACCTATCCCGGGATGTATACAGTTTTAGGACTTTTTGCCTCTGTACTCTTATCCAGATATGTTTCTGTTCTCAATATTTTCGTATTTTATATCCCTAGATATTTACCAAATGCTACCTTTGGGTTAATTATCATAATTCATAAATCTCAAGTGATAATGCAATTGTAATTTTTTCTTTTCTTTTTATTTCAGCCCGACATCACTGCACCAGGAATCAACATCATTGCTGCTTATAGTGAAGCTGCATCTCCAACAGATCAACCACATGATAAACGCAGAATTCCTTACATTGCCATGTCTGGAACTTCAATGTCATGTCCCCATGTTTCTGGAGTTGTCGGGCTACTCAAATCACTTCACCCTGATTGGAGTCCAGCAGCTATTAAGTCAGCAATCATGACCACAGGTACAATAGAACATTTACACACTTGTAAGATTATGATATTGTTCAATTTCTTAACTATAGTATACATTAAATTAAATATAATGCCTTTTATAGCAAGAACAAGAGATAACACCGGAAAGCCAATGCTGGATGCAACTTTGGAAGAAGCGACTCCATTTGACTATGGTGCAGGCCATATTGAACCAAACCTTGCAGCGGATCCAGGACTTGTGTATGACTTAAGCACTACTGATTATTTAGACTTCTTGTGTGGTCGTGGTTACAATAGCTCTGACATTAAAGGGATTTATGGTAAACCTTACACTTGTCCAAAGTCGTTCAATATAGCAGATTTCAACTACCCAGCAATCACAGTTTTTCACTTTGACAATGGACATTCTCAAAATGTTACTCGAACTCTTACCAATGTTGGACCCCCGAGCACATACAGAGTGGAAATTAAGGCACCTCCAGAAGTTCTAGTTTCAGTTGAGCCTAACGTTTTGTGCTTCAAGGATAAGGGTGAAAAGCAGTTGTTCAGAGTTTCGTTAACATTGAGACAACTAGACGAGAATAAGGCTGAATATTTCTATGGGGGTTTGGACTGGATCGATGACAAACACCATGTTAGGACTCCTATTTTAATTAAGAATCCATTTTAGTGAAGCTCGGCTAGCTACTAAATTTACCCACCAACATTTTGAAGTGTTGTCTCTTCTATTTATTTTACTATGGAATGATGCGGTTTATTGATGTTTGCATAAAGTTAGCTGAAAAATTGACAAGTGAATAAATCAATTTCATTACTGCTTTACTTTTCACTTGTTGCTTCTGTTGTTGTTTTATAAGTAATGTAATAGGAACAATAAAATTGCACAACAAATACATATTACACACCTTATCATCATTGGATATAATGAGTGAGTTATATCTGTGTGGTCATGATGACAATGGAGGTGAAATTGCTTTTAACATCCCATGTTTTCAAGTGGTGGATCAACCTTTGGATTTTTATTGGGTTGGTTATTACTACATTATTAAGGTAAGTAATTCAAATGATGATGGTGTTGGGTTGGTTATTGAGTTCACTAACCTAGCAATAACTAACCCAATAACAATCCAAAGGTTGGTAAAATGTGAGATGCTAAAAGCAATTCCATCCTATTGTTATCATGACCCTGTGGCCCAATAACATGGACTACTGGCATAGTGACTAAACAAAATTGATTTTTGCTAAGGTCAAAGAAGGGCTCTATTCCTACTTGATGAGCCACTCATCCAATAAGAAACCCCCTTAGCATGACTGTTATTAATACGTGAAATCATATTTATGATAGGGACCAAAGGGTGATTGATGATCGTCCATGAATTTGTGCTAAGGCTATACACTTTCACTAAGATGGCAACCTTGTAATCGTTGGTATTTGGATCAATGCCAAAACCAAATGAGAGGCTACAAGCTTGCCCGTCATAGTAAGGAGGGTGATTAGGTGGGGGAATAGGCGTATAACTTCTTTTGTTGCAGGATTCCACAGCATTAAATGAATCATATGATCACTGCAGGAAACAAAGAGAAAGAAAATGTCGTTGATGAGCCAAAAGGCAAAATACAGCTCAAGTTTTGTGTCTCAGATAAAAGGAATGTACATCTTTAGGTGGCAGTGATGGATCATCCCATGTAACCTGTTTTACGATGAACATATTATTATTAGCTTGAGGAGGAGGGCTTTCAATTTCATTATCAAAATCTTGGAAGATCATGAGGTTTTCTTGTGGGGATGAAAGTGATAAATGATCGGCCACAAAGTTGGGAATTTTGAAGAGAGCATCCCACGATTTATGAATACATTTGAATCTCACCAAAGACTTTGGTGACAACGTCACCAACATATTGAAAACCAATTCTTCAGGCGATTGCTTCCTCATTAGTTCGGGGCACAATGTCATGGTTCTATCTTCCCTTTACTTGATAGCAATGTTTTAAATTGTAGTTCCGGTTGCAGATAATGCAACTGTAGCAAAGAGAATTGTGACTAATGCATCATGAAACTTTTTACATGTATATTTGAAACTTGAAAAGAAACCCATTGCGGTCTTACTATGGTTTCATTATGGTTAAATTACAGTCAATTTATATAAAAATACATTACACCACAATTGCGAGATAATACGATTGTGCTGAGGACCACAACTACAATATTGCAGCCACATCACATGCTGTAATCCGCAATTTAAAACACTCCGTGATAGGTACAATGGATTGGTCTTGCAGTAGTGGCAACAGATGTGTATATTTATAGTTGAAGGCTCCTCTTCTGCTTTTTGAACTATTTTGGAATAAAATCTGCTATTTTATAATTTTCTGTGTTGTGATTATTGTGAGGCTAGCTTTTGACATTACATCTATTAGGAAATTCTCTTAATTATCATATTTGTTAAATTTTATTTACTTATTGCCTTATCTGTATAATTCACTTATAAAACACTTAATCATTATTGGTAATTATTTAATTTGATTTAATATATTAAAACATTGTTATAAATAAGAAAAATTTCTGATAATCATGTTTTTTAAATTGAAATTCTAGTAGTTTCCTTAACATTACAATATACCTACTTGCAATCAATCTTTAGTCGCAACTATTTTCTTTGATTTAATTAATTCTTTTTTTTCTCTTTTTCTTTCTTCTTATTGGTTTATAGTTAAATATGACTTATACTCCCTCTCTCTAGCAATATGTGACTTTTTAGAGGAAAATTTTGTTTAATATTATCTGTTATTGAAGAATTCCAAGGAAATATTAAATTTTTTTTTTTATCCTTGTACATATTCTCTCCCTTACACAAAAACTTCTCATAATAATTATTGCATAAAGTATTTTTATTGTCTATTTGTTTATTTTAATGTTTTCTTAATTTATGTATGAAAACCTTAAAATTCACTTGTAACTAAATGGACGGAGTAAACTATAAGAATCATTCGAACTTCCCACAACGTAGAACTATTTCCATTTTATGTTAAAACTTTATATAAAATGGGATGAAAATATCATTAGAGGCATTCATTTTGAAGGATTTATAAAAAATCCAAACCATGCAGCTTCTTTTTAAGGAACATTATAATTGTTAAATACAATTCCTTTATTCCTTATTTTTCTTTTGGTTTTTACTAATTAAAACATTTAATTCCCTTAGCTAATTCATAAGTATTTTTAACCAATATTTAATCAAAGTTTCTTAACTTATAAAGATTTACAAGATAACCACCAAAAGAAAGATTTATAGGAATTAAAATATTCAAATAAAAGGGAATATAATTGGTTTTAACACATGCTCTCTCGTGAATGATAAAAGCAGTTTATTAAATGGAGATATTGGATTTTTTTTTTTCAAAATGAGATTTGAACCTATTATCTCATTATGATAAACTATTCAAACTCTTCACTATTAGCCCAATCTTAGTAGCTGTAACATTTTATTTCACTTGAGTCATATCATATGATGACACTAATTTTATTTTGTATCTGATTACAAGGTTGCTGCAGATCCAGGGGAATTACAAAGGTAGAAACTCTAGGGAACTTAGTCCTCATGAAATGAGCAACAAAAAGACAGTAAAACAAATGTAGGGAGGGACTCCAAACACATAACCTCATTAGAGCTAATTTTACGAATCAAATTAGTAGTTGAGTCCACTAGCTGTGTCATGTGTGGGTTGCTAGGTAGATGTTGAGTTACGACGTGCAATGATGGAGAGAGGGCGACTAGGGTGAGCTTGGATGTCAGTAGGTTGCAGTGATGGAGACAGGGTCACCGCGGTGTTCATCGATGAACCTTCCACCGTCAAAGCTCTAGGGGAGAAATGGGATATCTAAGGTTCATTTATTGTTTGTATATTTTACTTTATTTTTTCATTTTAAGTGTTGTTTTTATTTTGAACTCGTTGAATTCAAAGAAAGTAACTTTGTTAGCCAAATAGGACAATATCTAACAGTGGTAAGTAAGATTTAAGGGTGAGACTAAATTGATGTCAAGTTATAAAATCTCAAGATTGAAATGATATAAAAAAATTTCTCATGACTAAATTGATGCTAACTATAAAATCTAAGGGCTAAAATGGTTTTTTACCCTAATATATATAATTAAAACCTAAATTAATTTAATGTTATGCCATGTGCCATTCGCTCAGGCATTTGAGTTTTTCATTCAGCATTAAATTGGAATATCTATTTTGATTATGAAATTGTATTCAAATATTGGATTTGATATCAAATTGTGAAAAGATATTATAATGCTCGAATTTGATATTATAATAACCAGATTTGAATATCTACTAATTATCAAATTATATTGTAATATATGTTAATTATGAAAGTATATTCTAAATATTGGATCTGATAGTATAATTTAGTTCTATGCAACATGCCACTCTCTCATCAAATTATATTTTTATATTGGATTTGATATCAAATTGTGAAAAGACATTATGATGCTCAGATTTGGTATTATAATAATCAAATTTGAATACATATTAATTGTGGAATTATATTCTAATACCGGATTTGATAGTTCATAAAAAAAATATCGGATTTGATATCAAATTCCGAAAAAATGATTGTATGTTAATTATGAAAGTATATTCCAATATGAGATTTGATATTATAATTTTATTCTATGCAATTTCTCTCTCTCTCTCTCTCTCGTGCATTTGAATTACTCATTCTTTCATAATTGATTTATCTCTCTTGATTTTCAATAATTGATTTATTGTACTAACCATATAAACTATCAATAATGATATTTTAAATACTTTTCTCTCATATCTTAACTCTCAATCTCAATTTCAATATGAATTGAATTTTAAAAAGATGTTATAACACTATGGGCAAAGGAGAATTTATTTTCACTATATATATATATATATATATATATATATATATATATATATATATATATATATATATATATATATATATATATCTGTGTGTGTGTGGGACATACCATATGAAAATGAGTTTGTTATATGAGAAGTGAGAAATTTTTTTTTAACCATTAGATTAAATTATGCAGCTAAGATTATATAAATAAATTAATAAAGTGCATTGATTAATAGTGATTTGTGAAAATGGAGAGAGAAGGGGCACGTGTTTTTATTAATTTATGGATGTAATTTTAGTTGTATAATTTAATTTAATGGTTGGAAATTTATTTATCACTTTTCACATAACAAACACATTCTCATGTGATACGTCCCATATATAAGCTATTTAATTGATAAAATTTCCCTTTTTTTTTCTGCAGCACCCTTTTGTTTTTCTTAAACCAAAACTCCCACTATCAAAAGTTATTCAACAAACCACCTGATTATACTTTCTGAAAACCCTTTGGGTGTGCTTGCTACCCACTTCTCAAACCCTACCTGCAACAAAAACTTGATTATAAGTCTGAAAAATGCCTTTTTCTTGGATACTATGATAACTACAATGGATACAAATGCTTGGAAAAATTTGATAAAATCTACATTTCTAAGCATGTCATTTTTTGTGAGACATCCTTTCCATATGTCTCTCTATTTTCCCTTGACTCAACTAATTCATTGAATGCCCTTTATGCACATACTCAACATACTTTACCTATTGCACTACATCCTATTACTGTCCATTCATCTAGGGACTCAAGCATGGCATATTCAGCACCCATTGTACATGGACAGCCCTTTGAAACCTCTGCTGCTGCTGCATCTCCCACTACTGGAACATCTGGAGCTAGTGCTATAGCGCATGCTGAAATCTTGTCTACTGTAGATATGGACATGAATATTGTTGCACCTATACAATCCCCTCCATTCGCTATCCATGAAAACTATGGACAACAACATTCTCCATCTACATCCTCTGATTCAAACAGTACAAGATATCTTCAATCATAAATACCTTGACTTACAGGTCCAAAACTCATTTCCAATAAAACACCCCATGGTCACAAAAGCCAAGAATGGCATTGTTAAGCCTAAAGCTCTCACTGCAACCTTAGAACCTAGCTCGGTCAAGAAGGTACTCCTAGATCCCTTTTGGGTTAAAACTATGAATGAAGAATACCAAGCCCTCCTTAAAAACAACACTTGGACTCTAATCCCTTTATCCCATGATAGGGAACCCATTGATTGCAAGTGGGTCTTCCGAATAAAATACAATCTTAATGGTACTATCAACAAGAAGGATTTGATTTTCATGAAACCTTTAGTCCGATTGTCAAGCCTATGACTGGGAAAGTTATCCTTACCATTGCCATCTCCAACGACTGGCCACTACACCAAGTAGATTTTAACAATGCATTTCTAAATGGTGACCTTCAAGAATCTGTGTACATGACTCAGCCAAAAGGATTTATCACAAATAATCCACAACTTGTCTATAAGCTAAAGAAAGCCCTCTACGGCCTCAAACAAGTCCACATGAAAACTACAAATGACTCTCTATTCATTAGGATTCTCTTCTACAAAATGTGACTCTTCTCTCTTTGTACAAGTCACTCCTTAGGACACTTTATGTCCTTGTTTATGTGGATGATGTAATCATCACAGGAAGCTCTAAAACTGCCATTTAGTCTTTCATTTCTACACTTAATGCTGTCTTCTCTCTCAAAGATATAGGATAGCTGCACTATTTTCTTGGCATAGAAGCCACCAATATGTCTCAAGGTGGACTGCACCTCTATCCGTCCAAATACATGTCAAACCTCCTTGAAAAGGCCAAAATGGCATATTGCAACCCTTCACCCACTCCAATGACTTTTAGTCTCAAGGTATCTAAGGACAGATCTAATTCATTTGAAGACCCTTCTCTATATAGGTCTATTGTAGATGCACTACAATATGTGATAATTACTAGACCTGATGTTGCATTCTCTGTCAATAAAGTGTGCCAATTTATGCACCACCCTTTTACCATTCACTGGAATGCAGTGAAACAGATATTGAGATACCTTCAAGGTACCAAATCCCATGGCCTTACCTTCCTACCTTCCACAAATCTCAATCTTTCTGCTTTTTGTGATGTTGATTGGGCATCAGATTTGGACGATAGATGTTCAATAACTGGCTTTTGCATTTTCTATGGTGGTAATCTAATATCCTGGGCATCAAAGAAGCAGTCCTCTGTGTCATGGTCCAGCATTGAAGCTAACTACAGAAGCCTAGCTGCTGCTTTAGCTGAAATCCTTCCTACTTGAAATACAATAACCTGCAACTCAGATTCCCACAATTTATTATGATAATCTCAATGCTATCATGGTGACAACAAATCCAATTATGCACCAAAGGTCCAAACATTTTGAACTTGACCTTCATTTTGTTAGAGAAAATGCTCTAAAGAAACAAATTCATGTTAGTCACATTCCCTCACAAGAACAGGTTGCTAATGTGCTCACCAAATCAATCTCCACTACAATCTTCCCTTACATGCAATCCAAACTCAGAATCTGTGCCTCACCACCTCTGAGTTTGAGGGGGGTGTTAGGGAGAGTAAAGAAAAGCCAGCTCAGCAAAGATTAGTTAGATTTGTAACTGCTTTAGTTAGACTTTAGCTGGTTTAGTTGCAACTTGATGAATGCTATATATACTACAACTTTCTCCAATGTAACCAACTTTACTTCATTTTTCATTTTCACCATTCAATGACAAATTCAGTTTCTCTCTTCTGATGAAGCTGAACAGTTGCTACTCTTTGCTTTCTAATTAATTTGCACTCTTAGAAAGATTGAAACCATAAGCAAAAAGTTGGATATGTTCTATGTCTAGTAATAAAGTGATATTTCAAGAAACTAAAAGAACCATGACAGAAAGAAAAAAGGAAAAAGAATAAAAAATAAAAACAAAATATGTACAAGAGAGATGCCAGTGATGTTCACAAAATGTCTAAAAGAAAGATGCAAGTGATGTTCACAAAGCTATATTATTTAAATTAGTTTTCTTTTATTAACGTTTTTTTTTATCTTGATAAAAAATTGGATGTTGATACTCATACTGACAATATGATATTTGTACAGAGATATAATCATTGTTATGTTTTTATTTTCGTTCATAATATGCTCAATTTTTTTATTTTTTTTTATATTTTTGTCATGTTCTAGCAAAATTTCTGTTAATTTTAACAAAATATAAAATAAAATAAATTCCCTAATCAATCGTAATTAAAAAAAATAATGAACAACAAATAGTTCATAGCTGAAATTTTTTGGTAGTCAAGTATTTGTTTCTATTTCCAGCTTGGAATTCATCTAACGCATACATGTGATGACTGAAGTTCATCGAGGAACAAATGGTATGATAAACACTTGGATAATATTATATTTCAAATGTAGTTTTCTTGTTCCACTTGATCTCTTAAATGAATTTTTTAAAGGATGCGACATTTTGGATCGCGTATATCTTTAAGTACTTTACAGATGATTCATAATTTTTAAGTGCATTTGCATTAGCAAAGTTGTCTATAATATTACAATCTAAAACTTTTTTGTAAATGAATAGTATTAATGTATATATGTAATGAGTTAATTATCATTTATGTACTTATACCTTCTAAAAATCATATCTCAATAGATTTGCAATTCTATGTCATAACATAAAAACAAAATTGTTACGAACTAAGCAGCCGATAAGCCCCAGACTGTGGGCCCATATGAGAGGCAGCCCAACACCGCGAATTAGGTCCTGGACTGTGAGAAAATAATCCCACCCGAACCACGAGGTCCAGCTCAAGCCGAATCTGAAATCCAATTCGGATCGGAAAAGGAGAGTGAGGTCATACTCAAGCCCAGGATGCTTACAGCTTGAACGTGGGATAACCCCAACTAGCCACCTCCGGAATACAGGGAAGAGTGGCAATGGGAGGAAACGACCATATATAATGGGGGTTCATTTCAGAAGAAGTTACACATTCCAACCCAATACATTTTAAACCTCCTGGATATTCGCTCATTTACGCATTAGAGAAATGTTACAGGTATATATAAATTCAGAATACTTATTTTGGTTTCTCTGGTTCTTTTTCACTGATCCCATTATGACAAAGACCAGAAGCTGAGGGAAAAAAGAAAGAGAGAAACCAACCAAATTCCGCAAAATCCAAAAGGCACATTAGCTATTTCAGAGAACATTATACATACTTAACGGTTCACAGTTCACACATACACTTAGCCCCAAATTATAAACCAAAACAAAATTCACTATCAGACCAAATTGAATCAAAACAGAAACAATGCGTTTTTTTTTTTAATATATATATAGTATCATACGGTGAGTTTGATATCACCCAAATCAAGCTGAGCAGCGATTTCCTCAAGCTGCTTCTTAACACTCATGTCAATCAGCTTCGACCCCGAGTTCCTGTACCTGATTGTGAACCCAGCCACCAAGCTTGGGTCAATAACTGTCTTGATCCTCACGTTCTTCGCACCCGTTAGCTTCTGCACCTGCTTGGCGATCTGCGCGAGGTGCTGCGACTCAAGCTTCACCACGGAGCTCACAACAGCAAGCTCCGTGTCCGTGAGCGTGTTGTAAACGAACTCGAACTCCTTCGCGATCTCCTTCACAAGCCCGATCCTCTTCGCGTCGACGAGGATGTTCAGGAAGTTGCGCGTGTGGGCCTGGAAGCTCGATGACTTGGCAATTTCTTCAACCAACTTTTTCTTCTTGTCGGCTTCAATGGTTGGGTTGGCGAAGAAGTCGAAGACCGGTGGGTCGGAGAAGATCTCGTCGATTTTCTCGACGTCAGCGCTGGTGGCGTCGAGGGTGTTGTTGGACTTGGCCACGTCGGCGAGGGCGAGGGCGTAGCTGGCGGCGGCGGTGGACACCATTCGGGCGCCGAGGGCGGAGCCGCCGGAGCGGCGGCGGCGCGTGGTGAGTTTGAGGGAGGGGAAGGTGGTGGTGGAGAGGGAGAAGTTGAGGATTGGTTTGTGGGTGAGGAGGTTTCTTGGGGTTCGAGTGGCGGGGAGTGAGGCTGTGGTGGTGTGGTGCAGAGACGCCATTTTTTTTTTTTTGTTTGGAGGAAGAAGAGGGTGTGGAGTGAGTGTGAGAGAGATTTGAGGGGCTGTGTTTTTGTTTGGGATTTGGCGTGGTGGTGGCGAAGGAAGAAGAGGGTGAGGTCGAATTGCGAGGGGCACCTATGGGCCTCTTGTCTCGCTCTCGCAGATAAGATAATTGCTGCTTGAACACGTGGACCGGTATTTGTGGAACCGGGATTTTGTTGTGTTTTTGGCTTTTATTTTATTTTATTTTATTTACAAGAAAATGAAATGGTATTTCTTTTAAGTAATGCTGTGTAGTTGCAATAAAAAAAATTAGAATTTTGTAGAAAATATATTATGATAATTGGATTAAATGTAATGGTTGGATTCATTTATTTATTCAAATGTTATTACTTATGTCATGTAATTTTGGCGGTTGTTTTGTGAAAAAAATTATACATGTTTAGCATTTTTCTATTTTCTTTTAGTGAATATCCAAGTTAGTCTTTAAAATTGTCTGCGTGGGTCATTTTGATCCTTAGGAATTTGAAATTGTATGCGTGGGTCATTTTGATCTTTAGAAATTTGAAATTGTATGCGTGATTAATTTTAGTTCCTAAAATTGTATATGTGATTCACTTATACTTGAAATTGTATGTGTGATTCAATTGAGTATCTAAAATTGTAAAAAATTATTCAAATTAGTCCTTATACAATTGTTCTCAGAGACTAATTTGAATAACTAAAAGCACTAAATTGAATTAGTTTTTGCAATTTCAATGACTAAATTAATACTTTATTAATTTCTAGGACTAAAATGAATTGTGTATACAAGTTTATGGACCTAAGTGAACTTTACTCCTTTTTAACTCTTGACATTGTAAAATGTGAGTCAAGTTAGTCTATGACTCCATTTTTACTTTTATGTTTTCACATTTGTGCTAGTTTGTCATGTAAGTGATATACTTAAGCTAGATTGAGATTCTAGTTGGCCTGAGAGGTGATATGATTGAGTAATATTTTCAAATTGTTAGCATGTGTCAAATATACTAACAATATTACTTGTATGACAAATTTATATTATAATATTGAATTGTTCTTATCTCCATGTAATTTAATTGGCTTAGGTCAAGTAAAATGTCAATGTAAATTAATATAACACATGGACAAAAATGTGATGATACAATAACAAAAATAGGGTCAGAGACCAATATGATTCATATTGTGCAACTAAATGGACTAAAAAGTTAATTTTATATCCCAAAAACCAAAATTACTCATGCACATAATTACAGGGACAAACTTGGTCATTCACTCATATTTTTTTCAATAAATGCTATAGGCTTAACCACTCCAATGTGTAGGGAAGCATAAAAAATAGAAATTTTACATCAATGTCAAATAACAACCATGATCCATCATAGCTCATACCAAACAACCCCAACACATAGCAAAATAGAAGAAAATACAAAAGTGCATAGCCAAATGACCACACACATATAGTATGACTCACTTTCACCTTCTTGGTAACATCCTTGCCCAATTCATATGATCATACAAATTATTCCAGATCCTTTTGTATGAATCAATTTGAAACATGATTGAAGCAAATTAATCATGATATGATGGCAAAGGAAATAGGCCCTAGTATGAGCTTTTCAAGTAAATGGGTGCATGAGATGAAGTTCATTATAATGTACTCTTAAGAGGTTAATGTTAGAACATAGAGAACTAATTCTACATGTGGCTTTGGATTACCCTACCCACAAATTTGGGCATGTAAGGGGAGGCACAAAGAGATGTTGAAGAAACCTTTCCCTTCAGCCCGCATAGCAAGGATTTTGTGGCTAGTCAACAAAGAGATAGAAAGAGAGAGCCCTTTTGAGATAGAATCCTTTTCTAGTAATGAACCAAACCATATTAGTACCCTTGTTATAAAGAGTCCAAAACAAGAAAACATCCCCAAATGTGGCCCAAACCAGAACCCATTATGGCCCATATCTCCAAAAAGTCCAATCTTACCTCTTATGCAAATGTCACCCCTTATGTCTTCTCATAACAGCACCTTGAGCCAACCAACATCCATTGTTCACAACACTATCCCATTACTAGTTGGCACAAAGGAGTCCCTTTTCTTAATCCGAAAGGAATAGAGCTCGTACATATATATAGCCCCCATTGTATATATTTGTACAGGGGATGTATCAAGTGAGAATGATTTTCTATATGAGAAGTGAGAAAATAATTCTTATTCTCTGGATCAAATTCTATAAACATTAATCTAAAAAAGTCATGTGACCTCTTGCTAATAATCCCCCCAAACTTAACCTAGTTTGGGAATTTTGTTTTGGTGTTTGACAGTACAAATGCTATTCTAAAAAAAACAAAAAGCAATGCAAACACTGGTTGATTTTTCTTGAACAATGCAAAATTTTCTTCAACTATTTTTATTATGATTACCGTTTATACTACAAAATTAGAGTTAAGTTGTTGATGTGATGGTGGCTTGTTTTCTTGTGGCTAAGTCAACATAGCCCAGCTGCACATGTAGGTGTAGGCAAATGAAATCCAAGCATGTGTTGCAAATGATATGTTGTCTTTGACATTTTTGTAAGAGTATCAAATGTCATCTTTGACAAATTGGTAGTACACATTATGTTTAATGGTTCTATGTAAGCCCATTGGTGCAACTCATTTGTAGTATGAACCAACATAGAGTGTAAGCTCAAAGCACCGAGAATAATCAATTATCAATTGGTTTGTCAAATCTTTTCTTAGTAATATTCTTGGAGTGTTGAGCACATACACCAGTGAGAAAAATACTATCAGGTATTTTGGATGCATTTGGAACTTGGTTTTGAGTGGGATCTTACCACTTTTGTATCCCTATATTATTTGGGGTTTGAGTTGAATAAAGTGTGTCCATATTTTATATCTCTATCATATTTTCATAGTAAATATTCAGTTGTCGCCTTTGCCCTTAGACATAGTCTATTTGCTGAACCACGTTAATTCCTAGTGTTATTTATTTTACGCTTTCGCATATTTATTTTACTCTACTCTACTTGTGTCTTTTAGGCTCGTTATTTTATAACATGAGTCTATAAGTCCATGTAAAGGTATAATGTCTGTTAAGGAGCTAGCTCTCTAGCAATTAAAATCAAAACAAATTTAACAACAAGAACTTACTTTTATGTAAGTTAACAAATATAGAAATTAAAACTTGAAAAATAAAAACCTATAAATGGATTGCTAATCTCCACGTGAAGAGCTAACCCCCCACACCTTCAATATAATAATTTCATTTCATTCACATCAATTATTCATTAAATTATTTTTTTCTTCGTTAATATTCTCTCTCTATTATGCATAACATTAGCTTTTCCTATTTTTCTTAGTGGGATAATACACAAGTGGTTAAAAAAACTGGATGAATAAATTTGATGCTAATTCAATAAAATGAATATTAAAGTGTCGCTTCAAGGACTTAATCCCAAAATTTTGAATCAATGACTAAAACCAAAAAAAAATTTGTCAAAGAAATTGAGTATCATTCATTCACATGGTAGATTAACTTTTCATAGGATAAAACATTACAATTTTTAGTGACAACCCACTGTTGGTTGAGGCCCAATGGCCAAATAAAACCATTACATGCCAAGTGACAAAGGAACATTGACACCTTAATGAGAAAGAATCCCCATAGTCCGTTGTTGGTTTCTGTATGAGATTCATCTAACGTCTTCAATCCATTAGGATAAAGCTCTGTAGGAACTCTTAGTTTTCTATGGTTACTCTTTCATTGAATACTCAGATTGAATCAATTATATTTCTTCTAACTTTGCAGGAAGCTTAAACACACACAATTCAACCTGATCTAATGGAAACTTTACATCCAATGTTGTTAGTGTTATGAGTAAACAAATTCAATGCTCAAATTTCAACCAAGAGTGGCATAACCATAATCTAACAAATTGCGGACTACATAGAAACAAACACATCAACACACTAGCATAAAAAACTGGTCACACACTAGAGATTGATACCTATTGTCTGGTAAGCATCTCTTATAAGGAGTGCAAAAAACATAAAACCCCATCTTATCCACCATCAATAGTGATCGCTTTTCATACTTGACCCAAATGCAATCTTTCAATGTTGCTTGACATGTTAGCAATAGCAAGATGGATGAAATGTGAACAAGGCTCATACTATTTCAAACCAAGTGGACATGGAGCCATCAAGAAGACTCACGACCCAAGTAATGAACCAATAGGAAAATGAAGAAAAAAAATTAAAACACAAAAAGGATGGAGGGGTTTCACCGACCCTCCATGGAGGTGGAGGGTTTGGGTCCCCCCAAGCAGAGGCAATAGAAGGGAAGCTCTTATATTGGAAGGAAGGGAAGTAAGGATGTTGCAGCACTTAGGGTTTAAAAGAAAGTTCACGTTCTCTACTTTTAGAAAAATGAAAGTTGAAAAGAAAAAAAAAAAGGAATTTTTGTCAAAAAGAGAAAAGAAAAGGCTTTTAACCACAATCTTTTTTTTTTTCATCAAGTGTTAGGAAGTCAAGACCAAAACCAATCTCCATATACCCCCCAAAAAAAAAAACAACAAAAAAAACCAATGACCATGCCACGTGGCCACATTAACCCCATGGCGGCGCTAAAGGAGAATCCGCACTTTTCATCTCAGGAAATAATGACAAAACTAAAGGTTTGTTTAGAAAATTCCCAAAAATAAAATAAATAAAAAATAATCCCGACCCATAAAAAAGAAAGATATAACTTGGTTGAGCTATTACTGAGATGTTTGAGTAGTTTATCATTGGATTATATGATTAAATCTCAATGCGTTTCCAATATACGTCAAAAAAAACAAAGAAGGAGATATCAACTAATTGTAAAGAATCTTATCACCTTCTTCTTCTTCTTTTTTGTGAAGTAAGAAAAAATGACCACCTTCTCTTTGGGAATACAGGAAAAATAGGTTTACTTTCTCTTTGTGAATATAGGAAAAATAGGTGCGCTTAAGGTCTAAGGATAGGCTACGAATGGTTTAATCAAACTTCACAAGCATTTTATGCCTGCTAGCGGGGATAATGATCTTATTAGAAAGAAACTCATACCCGATTAGGCACAGACTTCCTCAGTTCAGTTAGTGCTAAGTGAAAAAGAAAAAGAGTTAATGGACGTTACTCACTCTCCACTACTGAGACACCAACGTGCATTCGAATTTCGACTTTACAGCACTGTTTGTTACTTTGCAAATTCTTTCCCCTCTCCCCACAGAACAACTCATTTGCTTCCTTCTTTTTCCTCCTTCCACATCCACCCCTTTCCGAGTGAAGTGTGACTAAAACCTTATTTTATGATTGAGAAGGAAAAAAAAAAAAGCAACTTGCAACTTGTTCGTATCAATCTATTATTTTTTTATTCATTATCCTGAATTTTTAGAATTTTTAAGAAGAAATATAGAATTGCGTTAACTTCAAAAGGAAAAAATGACCACAATTTTATTCACGACATTCGCCTTGTCGTCCACTGTACCGAAAAAATCCACTAGTCGATTTTATTTTTTGTTAACATAATTGAAATCTTAAATATAAATAATTACTCTTTAAGTATAGAATAAGAGTTTAATTGATATCTACTGAAAATATAAAATATTTTTACACTCCAGCCAATAAAAAATTGACAAATCATGATTCACATGTAGTTTTTTAAAATTTGAAATAAAATTAATTATAAAATAAATTATGTGACAACTTTTTATTGACTGACAGTGTAAAAAAATTTATACTATATAGATTTCAGTTTTGATTAAGGAAAAAAGAATTTATACCGACATCCAATTTCATATAGATTGACAAATCAATAAAATAAATTTTGATTCTAATCACACTACCTCAAAAGTAATACATACAAGGGAATTTAACTATACAACAATGTAGAAAAATTTAATATTATCAATATTAAATCGTAAATAATAACCAAAGAAACCAAATATTATGTCTTGACGTTATAATAAATTGATGAATCATGAGAATTTTTTTTTTTTACTTTTTGAAATTACAATGATTGTAATTAAATTTAAATCTAAGGTCTTACGCATGAGTTTTAATAATGGTTATCATTTACTTTTATAGTTAAATATTTAACAATTATTTTCAAAAAAATGGAATTATGACCTCTTTTAAAATGAGTTTCATATTTTTTGTATCTATAATATAGAATAATTTATTGTTTGATAAATTCGATTATTTTCAAAGATTTTAATTTTTTTTCATATTAAAAACAATAATTTTTTAAATTTTCGCTGAGAGTAAAGACCCACATCACGTGCAAATTGAAAAAAATGAGACACAGCTGGATAAACACTTATATTTTTTTATTTTTCCTCAAATAAAATAACCCAAATGGCCAAATCTCAGCTTTAGCTGTCGTAGCCTCCTAAGTGGTAGTCCACTCCCTTCATTAAAAAATAAAATAAAAATAAAATTCCAATATTACCAGAAACAAAATAAAAAACTCTAACCTATATTTTTCTTGTCATCTGTCCCAGTAGTCTTGATTAATTTTGAACAGAACCCCGTAATCCCCGACCACCCAGTCCCCATCATCCAACCCACACACACGTTCTACGCCACTACATCACCGTCACCTCCTGCAACGACCGCAGCACCACCTTCGTTCTCCGCCACCCACGGCTCCACCGGCGAACACTCCACCTTGTGCCTCAGCTTCCAATCAAGCGCCTGGCACCCACGCGAGCAGTAGTTAACCTTCCCGCAAACCGAACACCGCCGGAACTCGTGCGGCCGCGTCTCCACCCTCCCGCACCCAACGTGCGCGCACAGCCTCAGCCCCTCACCCAAACCCCCTCTTCCAGACTCGAACCAGTCCCTCATGAAACAATTCACCGCCTGAGCTACACCGTTATTACAACAACTCCCGTAACCGTCCAGTAACGGAATAACCGTTTCAGTCCGGCAAGCCAGGTTCCGTATCCGTCGACCGCGCCACGTCAGCACGGAAGAGGACTGTGTGACCGCGCGTACGACTAACGCGAGCTCCCTTGCGTTGGCCTGGATGAGCAGGCGCCTCCCCTCAGCCACGTTACGGTGCACTCCGTAACCGTCTTGGAGGCAGTGTCCCAACTCGCGGAGCGCGTCGATGTGGCCGAGGAGTGAGGCACGCGCGCATAGCGCCACGCCGGCGCGGAGATCCTTGTCGCCCTTGGAGCCTCCGCTGCCATTGAACTGTATAACCGCAAGAGAGTACAGCGCCGGCGAGTGAGACCTCATCGCCGCCTTCGCCATCAGCGAGAGCCCGCTCCTCCGATTTTGCAAGCAATAAAAACGGATCTGAAAAATAAAAATAAAAATAAAATACACGACATAAAAATAAAACTTAAAAATTTCAAATCATTATTAGTTATTTGTTTGGGTTACCATTCCGAGAGTGTAGCAAGCGTCGACGTTGCCGGCGTTGACGCAGTGGCTGAGGAAACGGTGAGCATATTCTGACCAGTTTTTGGGTTTTAAGGCGAATGCCTTGGAACCGAGTTTTGATAAAACGAGACGGTGAAGGCCTAAGCGGTTCAGTCTTTTACATCTGCATGTTCATTTTTTGTTATATATTAAGGGGAAAGTGGAGATAGCAAAATAATAAGCGTCAGACTAATGTGAGAGGCTTACGTTAAAAGGATGTTGATGAAATCGGAAGGGGAGGAGGCGGTGGAGCTGAGCTGGGAGAGGATGAAGACGACGAGATCGTCCGGTAAGCCTTCCAAGGGGTTGTCTTTTTTGTCGGTGCGGTGGTGGTGGTGCCTCTGCAAATATCGAAGTGGTTGTTGTTGTGGCCTTCTCATGTTCCGAACAACTCAGGCACGCAACGAAATGCACAGGACGAGAGGTCCAGTGTTTTTGTCCTTTCGATTTGAGATGAATGTGGTGTGTCGTTGTTGTGTGTGTAGTTATTGGGGTACTACTGTTGTTGGCGTAGGTCTGTAACGGCGAAACAAAGAGAGACAGAGGCATTTTATATATTTGGGGACTGGGGAGGGGGTTGGGTGGGGCGGGGTGGGGAGAGTGAGAGACCCGCAAAAGCTATAATAATGAATGAATGAATGAATGAAATGGGATTGGGAAAAACGGAAATGGTCATGGACCCACGTACGTATCAGTCATAAGCTGATAAGCGCTTTGAGTTTTGCGGTTTTGGTCCCTAGATTTTGTTTGAATGATTCTCTGCTTACTAAAATGATTTTATCAAATGACAAAATCAAATCAGCTCTGCTGATATTTGCTAAAATTTATCTCCGTTTTTTTCTATTTCTAAAAGTTACTCAAAAGGTTACTCGCGGATAAAATTGATGAAATTATTTTTATTATGAGCATATTTAAATGTGATATTTTATATTTGCATCTATATAAAAATATTTTTGTTTTAAATTTATGAAATCATTATATCATATGAATTTGTAAAAATTATTACATTGTCTCCTCCACTGTACATAAAATGAGAGGTTGGCATCACTCGAACATAGAAAAAAATTGTGATGAGTTTCACTGAATCTTACATGATATTGGTGTAATTTATCATTTTATATCTTATAAATTGCATTCATTAAATACATTTTAATATTTTAAGATATTAAAGATTAAAATAACTTGTTCCGTTTTATCTGTCCTTTTTAGCTTATAGACATATCCAAATAAGTTCATGTAGACTAAAAAAGGTTTGTTGTTTGTAAAATTTATCAGTAGTTTTCCATAATTGTGAAGATTTTAATTTTAATTAAATTTGTAGTATTAAAATCTGGATTTAAACGACAATTAAGAAGTTTATAAGGTGGACTCTTTTGGTTTCAAAACAATTTTAATAAGTCCTTAAATACAGTTATAAATTTTTCTCAACTATTTCCATCAATGAATTCAATCTACAATTTAAGAACCACCCAACTAAAATTTTGTTTTAAAATTCAATCTACAATTTCAACTGCAAACTTTTTAAAAGATAAGAATTTATTTGAACCTTTTCAAAACATAATATGTTGCAGACCAATTCAACCTATACTGGTGGTCTAGAAAAATAAATAAATAAACTGCAATAAAGCATTTTAAATTTTATTTTAATATATTAAATTTTTTATCTGTCTACATTAAATATTAATCTTATAGATATTGTTTTTTATAACACAAAACTTGTCATAATGGTATCGGATTTTTGCCTTGAAGCATACCATGTGTAAAGAGTGGTGTTATTCGGATTTTTATTTTATGAAATATTATGTCAACATATTTTTATTTATTATTAAGTGAGATATAGGTCCTCAACTAAATGAGATTCGTATCTCATCCAATAATAGATAGAAATATATTAGCATACGATGTTCCATAACTAGTGGGTACATGTAAAATTTCTCATGTGCAAGAGATCTCAACAGTCATGTACGGAAGGCTAACAAGAATAGCTTTGCCAAGTTCTACTTACGAATTTGCAATTTTGCATTCTTTGATCTGCTGATGGGATGGGACCTGACATGGTGGCACTGGGGCTGCGGGCACCACCGACGGCTCAAGGGGCCTCCGAAAGTCACAAGCGCTTTATTTGTTCGGTTTAATTGAGTTAATCAATGTAGTTATCTGAAACACCCAATACATTTTACCCATTATCATAGTGAGGTAATCATTTTATTTGATGTCACATCTCAAATTTATTTTGTAGCCAATTATGAAGAATGATTGAAAATTTGAAATTGAAAGATCGAATCGTCTTGATGAAAAAATCCTCTAAGTTTGAATTTGATGGTAAATGTTAACAAAGACCCCTAAAATGACACACGTGAGATATTTTTATTTTTATAATTAATTACTTCTTAACTTTATATTTGTAAATCATGTTAAAATTATGATAAGCGCTCTGAGTTATACTTATAAGTTATATTATAAAATAGACTTTTTTAGACTATTTATATGTCAAATATTATTAATATTATAATTTTATCATAAATAATCATGTGTGTGTATATTATACATTTTGTGACTTAAAATAACGAATTAATAATTATGGGATAGGTCAATATAATTTTAATGAAACTTATAATCTTGGGTGACCAATTGACAATTTTATAAATAGAACAGCGTGGATTATAATATAATTGAATATATCCTTGAATATTACCATGGCATTCATTGAATATATCCTTGTTCTAGTTGTTTGTGTTACTCAACGAAAACAGGTGGACAAGTTTAGAGAAAGCAAACCACACTAGCTTCGTGATATAACTTCCACGACTGTACAGGCGGATATGAATAACAAGATGCAAAGGATCTTTTGAAATAATAATAATAATAATAAAAGGATGCAAATGGGTATAAGTTTCAAGCAATTAAGTAGGTGAACCATGATATGAAGTTATGCAGCTAACAAGCGAAGCAGTTCCTCAAACGTTCTCTTTGTTACGCTTTCATACCTCTACGCATAGGCGGCATTGCGCTAGTTGATGAGGGGATAAAGCACAAGTTGGAATATGCCAAGGAATTTTGCAAATCAAGTTAAAGGGGTAGATATTTTGTGCATGGGTGGGTACATCGCCAAGGAAAACAAAAAACAAAATAATTAAAACCCCAAATGAGTTCCTCAAGTTTGTAGTAAGAGACAAATCAGTCTCTCAAATTAGTTTTTCAAGTTTGTAGTAAGAGACAAATCAGTCCCTCAAATTTTATAAGAGGGGACAGGTTAATTCTTCTATAAAATTATAATATAAGTTGTGTCCTATTAACTTACTTATGTGTATTATTAATTTATTTACATGTACTGTTAACTTTTACAATGAATCTTAATTTATCCACTCCTCTAAATGAAGTTGTTCAAATCTTTTTTTTTCATATGCTTTCTCACCATAGCTCTCTGCTGAAAAGACATATTTTGACTTTTATTCTGCGCAGAATAAAGAAATGAGGTAAATTATGACATATTATAAAAATTAACAGTACACATAACAGAGTACATGGACATTTCTGCTAATAGTTCAGATAACAATTTGATAGAAGGACTAACTTGTCCCCTTAATAAAATTTGATGGACTAATTTGCCCCCCATTATAAACTTGAGACTGATTTGGGGTTTTAGTCAAACAAAAATTAAACAAATAAGTAAAAGATATCATAGTAGAGTAATAATTTAATGATTTTATAAGCAAATATTTAAATTAATTCTTAAAATTGCATGTGTGAGTTATTGGGATATTTGGAATTTAGAAATTAACATTCTAGTCATTGATGTTCTAAAATATGAATAAAGTTAAATATTAACTCCATTTTTATTACCGTGTTCATATTTTCATTGATGTGTCATGTTAAACGGCATATTACTAGCTAGTCATAAACTTACATTTTGCTTGACATTAGAAGTAATATGATTGAATAATAGTTCATATGGCATATTAGATATAAAATCATTCATGTACCTCAACCTAATAGCTTAAGCTTTTGGAAGATATGGTTTTATGACATGGGTATCAAAGCCTCAACTATGACCAAGTGATCTAGAGTTTAATCCTTATTGGCCTCATTCTTCTGAATAATAAAAACATTAAATTTCAGTACAAGTTAAAGGTAAGCTTATACATTATCCAGGCATCAAACTCAAATAAAAGAATTGAAATTCTTATGATGAGACGTATTAGATATAAAATTATATTCATGTACCTCAACCTAATAACTTAAACATTTAGGAGAAATAGTTCCATAACATAATATCAAAGCCTCTAACTATGACCAAGTGGCCTAGAGTTCAACCCTTATCACCCCCATTTTTCTAAATAAAGTTAATTAAACTTTAGTACAAGGTAAGGTAAAGTAAGTTTGTACATTATCCACACTGCAAACTCAAAAAAACAAAAAGGTTCACGTGAAGGGACATATTAGATACAAAACTATTCATATACTCAACCTAATAGCTTAAAAGGTGTTTGGAAACTTTTAATGAGATAGAATTGAATTGAATTTTTATGTTTGGAATGAGTTAGTAAATTAAATAATTTAATTTAATTTCTTGATTTGAAATGAGTTTAAAAATAAATTAATTTAATTATTTTTACTATTTTATCATTCATTAATATGTTAGGAATAAAACATTATATTCAAGTAAGGTTATTTTAGTATTTTCATTTGCTGAAATTTAATTTTCACACCAAATCGCATCCATTTATGTCTGATTTCAATTCCTTAGTTTTATTGGATTTCAATTCCCATAGAATTTCAATTCGTTCGCTTAAGTTGCTTTCAAAGCATGAAATTCAATTCAATTTCTTAATAGAATTGAATTCTATGGATAGAATTAGATTCCAGGGATTTCCAAATACCCTGTTAAGCTTCTAAAAGAAATGATTTCAAAACATATCAAATATATTAATAATGTTATTTATATATTAAGTTCATATTATAGTTTTGAATTATGTTTATTTTCATGTAGCTTCATTGGCAAAGATCAAAATCGAATGTCATTCTATCATTCACATGTCAATAAATATGACATATCAACTAAAATATGACAATAGGTTGTTTGATTAAAATTCTAGGAAATAGTTCTTCAAAAGTAGAAATAGAAACAGAATTAAAAGTAGAAGCAGAAAATTTAAATATTTTTTATGTAGTTATAGAAATACTTTTTATTATAATAAGAAATTATAATTTTTCTTTTGGGTGGAATAGATATAGGAGCACTTTTTGGGGTAAAATTATAATTAATATGATTTGTAATTTAAATATGGCAAGTGGTGAAAGTTATTTAACAAAAGGAATTTTTTTATCTTTTCATAAAATTTATTAGGATGGATTTGTAATTCAATGAATTTTAATAAATAATTAAGAGTATTCTCTTTCTTCTAGTATTTCTGCTTTTATTAGGAGCATGTCCCTAGCTACATGCTTTTAAAAAATGAATAAAAGTTAATTATTTTTAGCTTATGCTTCTTTTGAGAATCACAATCAAACATGCATCTAAATCCTACAAGAACCTTTTTTCCTCTCATAATTTTGGCCAAACGACCTCAATATAATAATGTGAATACGATGAGAGCTTAATATAACCTGTTTTTTTTTTATAATTTTAAAGATTAAAAGTTTTATTTCTAAATCTAAAAACTATGACTCACCAAGACAATTTCAAAAGCTAATATTTTTTTAATCAAAATTAGGGTATTTATCATTGACAGCATTGATTAATCTCCTCATTACAAGAGCCCTCCCAAAAAGATAAACAGTTGATCACAAAATGTGTTACATTTGAGGATCGAACTCCCAATTATATAATTAAAGGATAAAGTAAGCTGCCAACACACCATATTTTATGGCTATTCAAAAGATAATTCAAATATTCGCTCTTTTCTCTTTCCTATTCGATTTGGATATACTCCATCGTAGGTTTGGATAAGTTTTGAAGATGTGGAGTTGGTGAAACACAAACCTTTTACCTCACACCCACAACCCCACTAGGAAGGGATGCATATATCCGATTCCGATGGAGTTATTGGTAGAAAATAATTAACTGCTGCGTTTGCCACGTTCTTTATTATTTTTTGTTTTGAAAGATATCTAAAATAAGTAAATAGCTTTCATTTAACGGCGTTTATTATGTTAGGTTGACCTGCAAACTTAGATTCAATCTAAAATAAAATGTGTACGTTAACGTCGGGCTCCATTGGGTCTGAAAATCTTTAGTCCAACTCAAGCCGTTGAGCATAAATAATAATAATAAAATTTTAGAATGTGTTTGATTTTAGAGTAAAAATAGAGTAAAATTTTCATGAATAAACTCTATTTATAATTTTACATATAGAGCTTAATTATTTATAAAAATTTTATCCCTACTTTTTATCTCTTAGCCAAACACACTCTCACATGCTAAACAAGATTGATTTTGAGGTTTTAAGTTATTTCCAGCATAATCATACTGATTCAATATTGATCCGATCTGAATCATTTATTTATTTCCCTTCATTTTTCATTATAAAAGGATCAAAGTGAAAAATATTAACAAGAACTTTATCAATAAATAGAAAGAAAAAAAAAAAGAAAAATATTAACAAGATATATCGATATACCGCCCGCACCAGATAAACTCGATTGTTGTTGGGTTGGTTCATTAATCAAAGGAAGAAAGGACGTCTGATCATTGCATGTGTATGGGAATAAGCATAATCTGATGACAGACCCTAGACTTGAACTTGAAGTGCAACCTCCACACATGCAGGTTTCTTACTAATATACTGGAGATGGCAATCATTTTTGTCATTTTATTTGATATACTTGTCAATGAAGTATAGGGAAATATAACCCAAACAGAGATTAGATGCAAGTAACTATAGTAAGGTCCATGTCTCTGACTTTTCAGGGTCAGATATTTTCCTTCACATGAATTGAGATTTTTGTAGAGATATAATTTTAACACTTTATATTCCTTTATATTTATAATAATAAAAATGTCTCATTAATTTTATTTAAAATATATTTATTTATTTATTTATGAGTTGTTGAGTTTTATGAGTTTATTTTGGGTATATGTGTTTAAATTAGTGTTATTAAACTTATTTATCCAAAAAGTTCTCACATATTATTGCATTGTTTCGATCCTTTTCATTTTTTTTGTTTAAATTCTTTTTATAATAAGTTTAGATTGATTCAACACCGATCATCTTATCATGGCTAGAGCATGGTCCCAATTTTTAAACATATTTTTAGTTTTTTATAAATATAAATTGTTTTGGTTTTGATTCCTTTAAATTTTTTTAATGCAATTTTAATTCCTTTGTTATGTTTTTGGATTTTTTTTTTTAGTGTAGACTTAATATTAAGCAGTGATGTATATATATAAAAGGATCAAATAATAATATTTTTAAATATTTATAAAGTTATATATAATATTTTTAATATTTATAATGACTAAATGTATATTTTCACATATTTATAGCAATCAAAATTTAGAATGATAGGAATTAAAAAAGAATATAAAATTTATCAAAACTAAAACAAAACTTTTAAAGGCTTGAAAATTAAATTCATCCTACTGTTTAGAAAATAACTTTCGCACATGACGCCATTTCACCATTTCAATCGCTTCGCTCATATTCATAGAAAGTAAAGATGTATAATTTTTTTCTCGCGTGGAAATTTCTGCACCTTTCTAAGGTCAATCTACTCAACTCGGTTGTCACGTCATTGGGAAAATCATGGATGCTTGCCAGTTTCTCTGCTGCCTTCAAATTTGTTTGGCCCATAAACGTGTTAGTGTACGTCATTTTCAATGGTTCCTTCTGAAATTATTGCACCTCGTTCCTCTGTCGTGCGAATATGACATATAATTCACAAAACTTGGAGATAATATATATCATTTGGTCAATCACCACCCCTTCGATCGATCAAGCTTCAATAGTAAATCTAATGATATGTTTGGTTTGAATTTATAGCTTTTAATTTTTATTTTTAATTTTTTAAAATTTATAAAGAAAAATTAAAAATTATGAAAACTATAATTTTTTGAATTTTCAATTTTTTTAAACTCAAACCAAGCATACCATAAGTATTTCAAATGATATGACTGAGTCCTGAGATATCATTGCCGTCTTGCGCGTTACATATTCCTTTATTATTCATTTACCGTCGTCACCTTCGGATGCAAGTATAAATGATGGAGTAATATCAATATCCTCTATCTTTAAAGCAAGCCTCCAACGTGAAAAACGTTATTCCGTGTCTTCAACAAAGAAGCGTTAGCTGCAACATAGGTAGATATGCGATTACAAACAAGTTACAAAAGAAATTCCAGTTTATATAATTGGAAAATGTACTACCCATCGTGTGTCCAATATAAGTCAATGACTTCTTAAGATGCTTAAGTGGCTCCTGAGTCATGATCGCCCGATCATGCTTTTGGACTTATAGGGTGAACAATACAGTGAAAAATAAGGATCGGTAAAAATAGAATTTTATACGGTTTGATTGATCTTAAAATTCCCGATACCATATATTAGTAACTATCTCTTTTAAAAGTTTATATCTAAATTGTTGAATAGATGCACATGAATAATTTTATTTTCTAAAGTTTTAGATTTCATGTTAATTACAAAAAATATTACTCTATGTAAATCCTCAAATTGGTCTTTCATAATAAAAAAATCGGATAAATTAGTCCCTCAAGATAAGAAATATCATTTTTCATTCTCATTGTTAAAATGGGATAAATTGATCCCTAATGATTTATAAAAATAGGTCAAATTGATCCCTAATAAAAAAAAAGGACATATAAGTCATTCAAAACATTGAGAATTGACTAATTTATCCTATATTTTTAATTGTGAGGGACCAAGAATGATTTTTTTTTTCCTTGATAGACTAATTTATTTAATGTTATTTTAATGGAGAACCAACTTGGGGTTTACTCTTGCTTTTATTAGTGAGTTTGTGACATGTTTTGGAAGGATATAATCACTATCTTTTTTCCTTATCAAAATGCATCCTTATCGGGAGGAGCAATAATATTATTTTACCATTACTCAATGAGGTTAACCCAACGAAAGTGAGTTAAGTTTGTTAGTAAAATTGGCTCATGTATATGTTGATGAGATAGCGATTCCTTGATATCCCGTAGATTTCTAGTAATGAATATTCATAAGTATTAGAAGACACATCTAAAGGATATATATATATATAAGCAACGAGTACATACCCATCGGTAATTACCAATGGTATTTCCAACTGGTTGTTGATTTTTTGCATTATTAAACCATTTATTCTCAACTTGTATGACATACCGTCGGTAAACCCATTGGTAATTAAAAGGGCCATTGTGCGCCATTTGGCGCACACAATTTCTAATGGATTTACCGACAATGTTACCGATTGGTACAATAGTAATTTCAAACATGTTGGTAGCCCGTTAGTAAATGCACACGCGCTACATGGCACGAGAACTTGATTGACGTGCTGATTATTTTATCTTTATTTATTTTTTCTCTAAATTATCGACGGATTTACTGATAGGCCAATCAATATTCAATTTCTATTTATTTTTCTTTAATCACTGATGGGTTTTTGAAAATTTTGTAGCGTTCAACTCTTTGGATTCCCACATCCATCGGTAAACCTGTCGGTAATTAGTGGGATATGAAACACACCGTTTCACTAATTCTTTATCGACGGGTATACCTATTGGTAACATGCGTACATTTTAAATTGAAACGCCTTCTTCTTCCTCATTCCGATTTCATCTCTTTCTCTCTTTCTTGGCCTCTGCCGCCTTCTTTGCCACCATGCGTCACCCCCGGAGCTCCATTTGCGAAACGGAGACCACCATTGTGATTTAAGAGCTTTGGTAAGCATTTTAATCGGTTTAGCTTTTTGATTTAGTTTAGTTTTTTCATTCATTTATGGGTGCTCATAATGTTATGTTTTATTGCATTGGAGAGTAATTATTGTTGTTATTTTGTTAATATAGGAGTTGTGTTTCAGGGTGGTAGTGACTTATTGATATTGAGAGCGGTTTGTCACTTTGCTTCCTTATTTTATTTTATGTTTTGTATGTATAGAAGTTTATAAGTGTGCTAAGTTAAATTTTTGTTCATATTAGATTTTCAGGATTAGATTTAGTTGAACGCAAAGAGCTTTCACATTCTTTATTTTTTTTACTACTATAAAGGTTAATAACTAAATCCTTGTTATTTGTATAGTTTGATATGTATGTAGTATAGAGACTTATGCTTTCTAGGATAGAATTGTAGGAAATGGGGATTGCATGATTAAAAGGAAGGGCATAGAGGTCCTTTCCCAACTTGTTTGCATTATTTGTTGTGGGATTTTTTGTCTTTGTGGAAATTGCAAGATGCATGTTGTGGAGTTATAGAGGGATGCACAATAAAATTGTTTTTAGGATTATGTGAATTGTATATAAATATGATTGTATAAGTGTTTAACTATATCTTTTATGTTATTGACCTTTAATAATATCTATGATTGTTGAACGTACTAAAATCTCTAATAACGGAAGCTCCTAATTTAAGCGTAGATGTTATCAAAATTTTTTAAAAAAATTTTGTTAAGGAAAAAAGGTTAAAAGTAATTGCATTAAAATATTTAAAAGACTACTTGAATGTGTTTGAAAGTGATAGCTTGAAATATATGAGGATAGAATCTCCTAATTTAAGCAGAGATACTATCAAAAAAATTTTAAAACTTTTATTAGGGAAAAAGGTTAACAGTAACTATATTAAAAAAATTAAAAGAGCAATTGAATGTATTTGGAAGTAATAACTTTGAATATGTGAGGACCAAATCTACTAATTTAAATGGAAATGTTGTCAATTTTTTTAAAAAAGTTTTGTTAGGGAAAACAAATTAAAAGTAACTGCATTACAAAAAATTAAAAGACCAATTGAATGTGTTTGAAAGTAATAACTTCAAATATGTGAGGACGGAATCTCCTAATTTAGGTAGGTATGCTATCAAATTGTTTTAAAAAATTTTGTTAGGGAAAAAGATTAAAAGTAATAATTTGACATGTTAACAAATTGTAGAGTCTAGGGTTACTCATAGGCATAATGTTTCCTTCAAATTGGTTATGAATGTATGATAGATTGCATCCTAATAGAAAGGGGATTAAACCAAAATTTTATAGTGGTGTTATATGAACTTTCCCGATGTAATTTATGCTTTCTGTCTACTTTTCAATTTATACTTTCCCGAAGTTTCATTATGGCTGGGAAAGGCAGAGACCGAATTCAAAAGGTCAGTTTACCTATCACCCCCTCTGCCACCGTCCCTCCCACCACCTCTGCCATTGCCCCTCCCACCACCTCTACCATCACCCTTCCCACATCTCCTCTTCCACTTCCATTCCTGCCACCATCACCCCTCCTTTTAGGATGATGCCCACTTTTGGATATGTTGGTCCCCCACCTCCCCCTTATTCTCACGTACAGCCCATCCGTAGTAGTGATTCCTCCCCTAGCCTTACCATTACTCTAACTCCTAGCCCCGTATCTCATTAGACTCCTGCTTCATCGAGTGGGTCACAAACACGAGACCGGGATAGGAGGCCGCTCAATCCAAATGGTAGGCCACTTGGGCTTGATGGTAAACCACTCCACCAAACTAGGCCAAGCGATAAATATAGATAAGTTTAAATATGTTTTCTACTCCATTGTAATTTTGGATTGCGTACGATATTTAAAATATTTTTATTATTTTTAATTTATTTCATCTATATAACAACTTTGATTTAGTTGTTGATGGTCACCATCAGATAACGGAGGTTATAGAGTAGGTATAACCATTCATGGCCCACTTGGACAGACATCCCGAGAGATGTCAAGAAGATATGGTGGCAGGAGTAGAAGATAATTCTATGGTTTATTCATTTTGTTATCTGTGTGTGTGCATGTGTGTATGTGTCTTTATATTATTTGTACTTAAGTATTGTGAGTTTTGTGTATGTGGAGGATCTTCTACATTCTGCTCGACATGAGCCCATTGTTAAGAGGGTTTGGAGGATTAGGTCCTCTAAGCAATTGTAGGACATGCTTCATGATGCCACCCTCAGTGAGCTGTGGTGCCACTGGACTAGGAACCTGACTTTGAAGGATAGGTCGAATAAGGAGAAGACAAATCAAGCCTCATAAAAAGGCGGGTCACTGTATACCAACGATTTGAGCAACCCAAGAGGGGGAGCCATACACATCTGGAGATGTAGGCATGTGATTTACAAAACTATATTTAATTCTTATGTCTGTATACTTATTGTCATCTTGTTTATTTTTATCTCTGTGTTATTGTGTTCTATATTTGGTTTATTAGATTCGTATGGGTTTGTTTGTGGGATTCATTTGTTGTGCTATCTCTAATAATAGAGTCTTAAGCCGGTTTTACCCACAAGATTGGGGATTCGAATCTTAGAGAGCTCTCTTGAAGAGGAACTTACCGTTTACCACACCAGGTCCCGAAGCATAGGCTTCCCCGTCTAACCTTTGGCAATAACCATAAAAAAAGTTATTCAGACATTAGGAGTGGACGTCGAATAAAGTGGATATCTTATTATATCAGGACATTTTTTAATCTTTAAATAATTTTGTTGTATCGAGAGATATGTACCAATCATTAATTAATCTGTATTTTTATGAGCGCAAGTCTGTGGTTATTCCAATGGTTTAATACAAAACGAGCTCAAAGAACTCTCCAAACATGGAGAGTAGCATAGCACCACAATGTCACGATTAATGAACAGAAACCACGTCACAAAGAAAGCAAAAACCAGGGCCACGACCAGTAACAAGATTTTCGCAAATGAAGCATTAGGAGTGCTATGATGCAAATAAAACATTGAAAAATTGATAGTGCTACAATACCCTTATATATTATAACTGCCTTCCCGTATGCTAAACCATCTTGTGAGTTTTTAGCTACTGCATGATCACAATTTGTTTCCAGCAAACTCAATTTGCTTAATCCTGAATTTCGTATATCTGTCTAAGAAAAAATTGACTTATGTTTTTTATATTGGCAGGAGCATCCCACGAAGAGCACTATCACAAGGTTAAGATCTGCCATATAACAATGCACAAAGCTCGAAATGAGAGATCTAAAGCAACCCAATGGTGAGAAAGAAACAAGAAATGATGAACAAAGCAATACAAACTTATCATCAGCTCTGTGGAACCGTACTGAAGATTCGAAATATTTACCGATAAACATAGTAAGGGAATCTTATTTTAGTGTCAACAACTCAACATAACTTCAATGTGTATGGAGAAGTCAATAACACCAAAGGGTGCGACGACAAGCTTCAGCTTAGCTATAGACATTGTACTAAATTAAAATAGGCTAATGCGAAAGTAGTATCGTGATTAATGAACCCCACATCTTCTTTGTGCTTATAGCACGCTTGACACTGTGGAAAAAGGGAACTTTCTGCCTTCCAAATGATGCTATGAGAATGCGAGGAGTGAGATAAATACTCCAAGGCATAATTACAGCACTAATTGCTTCCACATGCATGGTAAGATATCTGAACCTCAAAAGAAGCAAAAGAAATTGAGAATGGAACATCTACTAATAAGATAAGACTTATTTTAATTTGACTAATATTATGTGCGCGTGTTTTTTCATAATGGAATATATGGGAAATAGTAGTAGGAAGTGAAAGGAAAGGAAAGGAAAGGAAGTGAACAAAGTTCTTTCCTTGCTTGTTTGGATGATTGTTTCGGGAACAAAATATAAATCTACTAATTATATTTGAAACCTAGTTAAACAAATTACAGTTATTAATTTCACAATTTTTTCAGTTCCCCTCATTGCTCCTCAATTTTGAGGGGGGAAAAGAAGATCAACTTTTGAAGGAAGGAGAGAGGGGGAAGGGGGAGCGTTATATTCCCTAGTAGTTTTATTTTCTTCCTATCTATTATAAACTCCTAGATAAGGAAAGGAGTTCCCTTTCCCTACCATTCTTCTCCCCTTCCCTCTATTTTACTTGTCACTCACTATTTTACTTGTCACTCAATTTAATAAACACACCATAAATGATTTTGGTTTCACAATCACTGTGAGTTTGACTTTTTGATATTTCAAAAATATTTATCCATTTATAATATCTAGGTAGCATTAATTTTTTTCTTCCATTTATATTGTTAATATAAATATGTTAGTTAAGTATTCGATATATTTATCAAGATGAGTAATAATAATTAGACAAGGATAATTTTATCAATTTATATAATTTTCTAACTTTACCAATATATTTTTTTTATTTTTCTTGATATATGTATTGTTTAATTTTTTATAATTATTATGAAATGATGGGAGTAAACAAATTTATAAATCATTTGATGAACCCATGCACACTTTATAAAGTTTAAAAAATAACAACAACAAAAAAACTTGTCTTTTTAAAATTCTTAATTGACACCCTTAGTTACTGTTTAGAAAAATCCAATAAGACTTTGTCTATTAAAAAATAATAAATTATGTATCATAATTATAACTAAATGTTTAGGATGGCATTTTGGCTGGAGTATATTCTCTAAATCTTGTCTGATAGGTTCAAAACTAGCACAAACCCATATCTCTAGGCTCTATACCTTGAAGATATTAACCATTGCTTTCAATAATAGATACACTAAATACACATTTAGATGGGATAATTATAGGGGGAATATAATTTTTTCAAGGATTTAAAATTCATTATGACAAATAATCCAATTTGGATATTCACTTAAAAAAATTACAAAATTCAATAAATTTTAAATACGGATTTTATCTATCCAAAAATAGAAGATTTTAATTTCCACATATAGATATGAAATTTTAGAAATTCTTATGTGCATAAGTATATGTTTTTCTTATTTTGGTAAGTCTCACTTTTATTATATTTTATTACAATTTCTTTATATTTATAAGCTTTTTGTTTAATGTTATTTTTAATTCATTTTGTTGCATTTTAAATTTTTTTTTATTCACTTTATATTACATGATGTTATATTTATGTATCATTCCATTTTATTTATATAACAATTAAATTTTATAATTCAAATTTAAAATATTATATAAATGAAATTTAAGATAATTTATGAAATATGAATTCATTATAATTATTATTTAGATTGATTGAAGTTTGATATTAATAAAAAATTATTTTTTGAAAAATATATTATTTTTTCAAATAAAATATGTTAAAATCAAGATAACGTAATTATCTTATCCAAATAAAGTATTTTACAATTGAAGAAAATATAATTATCTATCCAAATAAAAAATTTAAAAATTGAAGAGAATTTAATTGAAGCATTTTAATTTTCTAATATTTTAAATTTTCAAGTATTTTAAAAATATTTAATACAAATGCACACTAAGTTGGCCTAAAAAAAAAAACTCTTACTTTCTCAAATGGTTTTGCCAGAATCTACTTGCTAATTTAGGTGTAGTGTGGTATGTACACCATGTCGCTTTTTCCACACGTTCTCAAACTTTTGACAAAAATTCTGATTTTATACCGTATATATTTATATAATACTTATCAACTAATTATAATATTTATATTACCTTTTGAAATTAATTTTAATATAATGTAACATGTATTCAATCATATGTATATAAACTTTAACATATTGAATACGAGAGTGAAATATTTTTAACGATATAGTATATAAATTAGATATGTAAAATTCTTTTACACCCATATCCCATCAAAATTAATCTTGGTTCAACATAAACACATTAATCCTCTTATCTACTCCCAATGCAAGGTCATGTAAGTGTCTGTTTGTTTTACCATTTTGCAAGAGCAAAAGCACTTCATTTCACCTTAAAACGAGAATAAACAGTAAAAAATATTTTTTTTATTATTTTTCAGGCCAATAGAAGAATTGCTTTTGAGACAACTTAAATTAGTTTTTGGAGAATAATTACTCATAGGGTATGTTTTTAAAAAGATAAAATTGGAGATAAAAATTAGATGAAATTAAAAACTTCCTGTATATATAAAGCTCAATCATATAATTTTTACCTCTACTTTTATCCCTCAATCAAATATACCCTTAGAATTATTTTTCATTTTGAAAGTAATACTTTTGAGGTGAAATTTCACTAATATCCATACATTAACAATTATCCGATCACTTTTTCATTCTAAAATTATCTTATACTTTTTTGTGTTTGGTTCTGCTTTTATATAATCGATTATGCTATAATTAGTTTGAGTTAAAATTAATTTTAAAATGAAAAGATTTATATTTGATAAAATATCCAAAAGTAATTTTTTCGAACATAAATACACACAATCCACCGCAGTTGATAGTTGACATAACTTGAAACCAAACATATCAAGAGCATGATCAATTTTACTACCCCAAAATCGATTTTGTCTTCCTCCACCGCAAAACCAAAGACAATGCTGGTAATTTCGTCTCCAAAAGTGATTTTACTCAATCATATCTAAACAAAAACATTTATGACCAACTTTTCAGAAATATAATTTTCCACACACAAATCAATTTTTTCAAGTATAATTCTTTTAAAAATAATTCTGCTAGATGTTAAACCAAACGGAGCTAAGTCTTCTTGTGCATCAAGCATTCTCCATTTACAAACAAGGCCAAAAAGCTTTGCTGGAAACCATTCATGCACGGGCCACACACGTATTACTAGCTAGTCCTAGTACAACACGTATATAGTATATATCGACATGTCCTTGGTAAAGGAAAGGGCATGTGATAATGCATGAGAATGGCCACCTTGTTTGTTCCCATGCCCAGATAGTTACAAATTGGGTGTTTGATTGGCATCCCACAAAAGTGTTTGCCGCCACCAATAAAGCTAACCAAATCTGGTACCATATTTTGGCTCTTGGAATTTTCTGCCTATGTCATTGGATATGGGCATATATGCACTGCAGCAAAGATTTATCAACCTTCGTTTGCAAGCTAAGTTGATTCAACATCATCTCTGATTCTTCATTTTTATCGTGGACAATCTCATCCAATTAATGGAGCAGATATGGAGGTTGCATAAACCACAAGTGAATGTCGCTTTGCCCATCATGGTAATGAACTCTAGAACGGTTCTCAGTAAATACCCTATAAACATGGACATCACAATACATTGGAGAAGTGATATTTCAATGACTGAAAAAATAAGTATTTATTGAGACGCTCACTCTTTTATTATTGAATGAGATAGATTAACGAGAGGAATGGGGACCATAATCACATTCAATAGTAATAAAATAGGTATTTCAAGAGACATCCACTTTTTAAATATTGAAATAATATTTTTACAATACATTGTAACATGTGAATTGAAACAGAGTTATATATTCCTTTTATACTCTCTACGTCTTTGAATGATTGTTTAGTTTAAATGCTCCCAAGAATTAAAAAAGTGATTAGTAAAACATCAATATTAATAAAAGTTAAGAATGATTGATCCAATTACTTTTTTTAAAATATTTCAATTTTCTTTTTCCTTATCTACAAATGAGTCAATAATATTTTAAATGAATAATTATTTTTAGATAAAGTAAAATTTTAAAATGGACAATTATTCAAGAATTAAGGAGTACTTGAATATTGTGTGTGTATATATATATATATATATATATATATATATATAAAATTTGGTTCTGTTTGCTGATTATAACCACCATTAGATTTTGGCTCCTAAACCAAAAACTCCACTGTTATAAATCAGTCATCCGTTTGAGTTTAGCACTCATCAATCATGAATTGACGCAGTGAATAATATATCATATATATTCATTACTTTTATAGTTAACGAGTGACATGAGAACCTTTCATTTTGGATTATATATATTTATTAATTATATTACTTAGCTTCTTGGTCAGTTATGAAACAAAATTTAACAACTGATCAGGGTGAATGTGGCGCCAAAATTTTTCCAAAACAATTTTACACGATTTTTTATTGAAAAATTGTATATACAAAATAAATAATTAACCTTGTTAAGTTATTGTTTCTATTTGGTGCATAATGCTCCACAACGAAGATTTCTTAACTCCACCTCCGGTACTGCTTCAGTGCTCTATAATTAATACACACGGAGAAATAAAGTAGAATGAATAGTGTTATTTAAATACTATTTGGACACTCATTTTATTACAATTAGATGTTATAAATGAATAAAGTGAGTATGGACCATCATCACATTTAATGATAGATAAAATTCATTTTTAAGTGTTCAAATAAAACTTTTCCATACGAATGACTTAGGAATAGCTTAACAAGCTAAGGTCTACTTGGTTTCAGGAAAATACTTCATGGCGTGGAAAAATGCTAGAACATAATGATCAGTTGACAATTTATAATTGGAGGTTAATTTTATATTCATCCACTAATGGGTGGTTAATTTTCTCTTTCTCCGATCACTGTTCATCACTTGAGTCTGGGAACATAATTTCGGGGTAGCCCATTTAAGGCTCTATAGGAATGCTCTTTCTTAAAACAGTTTTTATATTTTTCTGTTTTCCTTACAAAATCATGACAAAATTGGAAATAAATTGAAAATTGAAAATTATTTTCCTGTCTCATTGAAAACATTTATCTTCATGGTGGATGAAATAAAGGGTATCAAGTCATCAAATGCAAAGGAATATGGTTAGTTAGAGGGTAAAAATAAAAATAAATTTGTAATGATTAAATTTTATGTTAAATTTTTCATGATTAAATTTTATGTATAAAATTATACATAAAGCCTAATCATAAAAAATTTAGCACGAATCAAACATAGGCTTAGAAATAATTAATGGTGAAGTTGACTACAATGAGTGGCGTATATCAACTGTGTTGTTCGCCATGAAAGCCGGCCGGTGGAACGTATTTGTCTGGTACGGTACACATGCATATTGATTTGCATTGTGTGGGCTCCTAAGTCATGCTTCCTCTGCCAATTGGAATTGAGTGAAATCACAGCTACAAGGGAGGATATCATCAATTAACCATCAATGATGTGGAATGCAATATATCGAGATAAGACTGAAAAGTTGGAGTGCATATCCTTCTTTTCAACAACACAAAACTAAGCAAATAATGATACGGCACAAATTGATGAATTGAATGGTAGGTGCTTGATCCTGACTACTCTTCAGATTTTGGAAGATTGGGATAGAAGAATGGTGAAGGCTATGGTACACTTGTTCTGTTCTATGGCGTTGCGTGTGGCCGCTGCACTGTGTCCTTTGTAGTTTGAGTTTTAGTTTTGGTCTCCATATTTTGTGCTGTCTCTGCTACTGTTTCGTTTTTTCGGTACGAATATAATATTTTTTTCATTTGAGACTATATGGTAATGTTTTTGTCAATTAATTAGGGGCAATTAAACTGGTTTTGCTAAAGTTTACCCCGACTTATACACGTGGATAGTCGCGTCTCTTTACAAGAGGATACAAGGCTGATTACACTTTAGAGGATGACTACTGTCATTTCCTAATATCTATTGCCACTCACACTTTTATTAAATTTAGTTGACTTGTCTAGAATGCTCCTATAAATATACTTCTCCAAATCTCCACCAATAAAAATTCAAATGTAAGAGAGTTACAACAAAAAATTCTCCCAATTATATTCCATCACATCACGTCGACTTTAGTTTCCATCGCTAGGATAAGCTCGATTGCAAGCTTGCCTTGTCGATGCGATATGCCTTTTTATAATTAACTGATATGTTAATCCTAATGTATATAATTCTACTAGTTGTTTGACCCATGCGATATATAGAGTGATAATAAAAATAATTTATTGATTATTATAAAAAAATAAATAACTTATTTAAATATATCTTACATAAAATTGAGTATATAAATTTATTTTAAAAATGAATTAATAGTTAAATAATTAAATAAATTGATAAAATATAAATGTGTCATTTTGTTTTATATCTTATTTTGAATATTATGTTTATAAGGTTAAAAAATATTCGATAAATGACCTATAACAATAAAGAGCTTATTTTATTACAATTAGGATTTTCAATTATATATTAGTTCTTTTAATTTAATCAATATAACTTTTGTTCAAATTTTTTATCATTTGTTTAGCTTATTAATTAATTGTATGACATATTAGCATAAATTTTAAAAATAAGCTTAGATCATATAATTATATATTTTTTATAATAATGATTACTCTAATTTAATGTTGTTTATAATTACTTTTTTTACATTTACCGAAAACCAAACTAAACCGAATTGAACTGGACTAGACATAACCCCATCGAAATGAACCGGACCAGATAGGACCAGACTGGACCAAACCAGACCAGATAGGACAAAACTAGACTCAATCGAACAGACCAAACCAGATCGGATCGAACCGAACTACACTAGACTATACTGAATCGGACCAGACAGGACTGAAAGAAACCAGACTGAATCGAACCAGAATGAACCAAACCAGATCGGACTGCACTGCATCTAACCGAACCAGACAGCACTACCTCGGACCGAACCAGAGCGAATCGAACCGAACCGAACTAAACCAAATCGAATCAAACCAGACCAGACCGGAATATACCAGACTAGACTGGACTGAACCAGACCGGATTGAACCAAACCACACCAGACCATACTGGACCACACTAGACCGGACCGAACCTAACTAAACCGGACCGAACCTAGCCAAACCGAGTCAAACCAAACTAAACCCGACCGAACTGGACCGGAACAAACCAGACTGAATTAAACCGGACCAGACCACATCGAACCGAACCATACTAAACCAAATCAGACCAGACCGGACCGAACCAAACCGAACCAGACTGGACCAGACCAGAGCATACCGAATCAAACCGGACCGGATCGAACCAGACCAGACCAGACCAAACCGAATTGAACAGAATCGAACCAGCCCGAACCGGACCAGACTGAATCATACCGGATCGGACCGAACCGAATTGGACCAGACTAAATCGAATCGAACCAGACCGAACTGGACCGAACCAAACTAGACCGCACTGCATCGAACCGAATCAACTGCACCGATCGGACAGACTAGATCGAACTGCATCAAGCAAGCCAGATCAAACCAGACCGAACCAAATTGGACCAAATCAAACCAGACCAAACCGAACCAGATCGAATAGAATCGAATGGACTGAACCGGACCAGACCCCATCAAACCCAATTGGTCAAAACCGAACCGGACCAAACCGAACCAAAAGAATTGGACCCCACTGAAGCTAACTGGACCAGACCAAACCGAACCGAATAGATCAAACCTAACCGGGCAAGACAGGACCGGATTGAATTAGATCGAACTGAACAGGATCAAACTCCATTGAATTAAACCCCATCCAACTGGACCAGACCAAACCAAGTTGAACCAAACCAAACTGAACCAAGTGAAATTGAATCGAACCGAATCAAGACAAAATCAAACCGAACCAAACCAAACTGAAGTTGAAATTATTAAATAATGAAAGAGAAGAGGTGGATAATTTTGTTGTATCATGAGCTATTTATAAGAATGGCAATGGGTATCCATGATGGAAAGGGCATGTCCTTTGCCACCATCTCCATTTAGAATTTCACATTTCATCCTCATCCTCATCCCATAGAGATCTGAATCCATGCACATACTCACAAATTTATTAAAAAAAATTCAATTTTTTTTAAAAAAAGTAGATTGTAATAACAAATATTAGTAATGCAACATAATCAAAATTAAAAAATAAAAAATACATACATAATGCAAATCCAATATAGATAATTGAAAAAATAAAGATGTGATGTGATATCCCGTCCCTTCCCCATTTAACAAACGGGAACTCCACTCCCATTAAAACAAAATTTGTCCTATTCCTATCTGTATTGTGGATAATCCCGACGTGTTCCATGTTTACCAATATCAGCGATATTTTTTATCATCTCTAATTATTTACATCTTTTTTATAAGTTAAAATATTTTATTTATAAAAATATTAAAAAAATATTTCCTAGTTAATAAAAAATAATCAATAAATTTAATTTATATGATTTCAACTACACATCCTTTCGGTGTATATACTTTTAGTAAATTAAAATATTAATTTTTAAAAATATGTTATAATTAATGTATTATAATTAGTAAAAAAATCAAATATAATTCTGATTTGTGTCATCTCAATTATTCGATTAGTATATCAATTGACAATTATTTTTAATATATATATATATATATATATTATGATTTTCAAAAGCTGTATATTTGAAGTTAGAAACTTTCTCGATGTCATCCTTATTTAGAATTTCACCTCTTATCACCATTATGATCCTCATCCTCATCACGATCTCTATTCCTCATTATCCGCAGAGATTTGAATCGTTATTGGTATTCACAGGTTTATTAAAAAAAATTTAAAAAGTCAAAAAAATTTCAAAATTCTTTGAAATTCAAATCACAAATATCTATAATAACGAATACTACTAATGCCACATAATTCAAATTAAAAAAAAAAGACATACATGATGCAAATTGAATCCAATAAAGAAAGTTAAAAAATAAAAGTGTGTTAAGATTTTCTTGTTATCATTAATACTATAATTATAATTATCAATTATATTTTTTTTCGTAACATAATTATAATAGCTTTGTTATCTTTAACACTATAATTATATATATAATTTTAATTGTATAATACATTCAATTATCATTTTGTTTATATTATTTTTTATTTGTTAAATAATTTTGAGTGAACTATTTTGTTAAATAATTTTAATACAGACAGATATGAATGTATGGTTGGAAAAAATAGATAATAACTATAATGTAAATTAAATCCAAAATATTAAGATTATGAAAATGGTAGAGCATAATGGTATAATTTTCTCTATGAATGACACATGAAAAACTTTCTATAATATGAATCTTAATTATTAGTATTATAGATGGATTATAGATTATATTAAATCCTTTGAAAATACATTAACTATGATATTAAGTTTTATTAAAATATCAACACCAATATAGTATAGTTTGTATTGTTATATTATTATTATCAATATCATTACAATACAATGTAACAAATGTCATATATTATAATAATTTTTAATAAATTATATATCATACTAATTAAATCTGACATGCAAAAATAAAATGATGTGTAATTAATATTATTCTTTTAATTTTTAATTTAAATTTTAGAGTGATTGATTAATTAGAGAGTGACTGATTGATCATATTTATGTGTTAATTTGCTGTATTAAATTTTACTTATAATTTTTTAATTATGATAATATTTTCTCTGATTTTAATTAATAAAATAATTTTAAATTAATATAACTATTATGTCAATCATAGCACAAATTTAAGGCTGACTTGATAATATTAATTTGACATCTCTTCTCTAAATTTATGGACTTGTCCTAAGCTAACATAGATTATGATTGAAAGATGTATATATCTCATTAATTTTTAGAATATATTGTTCTAAGAATTTAACTTTAATGCATTATTAATAGAAATAGATATTTTACATTGATATTAAGTTATATAAAATTAAAATATTCAACCAGTAATTACTATACTTAAATGTAATTTGAATATAATATTTAATCCATATTGAAAACCCTCAAAAACCTCATGAATCCCATTTAAAATAATTGAATAACTTCTATACTTGAAAATTTCATATTAAAATTAAATAATAATAGAGTATATGTCAGTTTACAAAAAAAATACTCAAGAACTAAATAGGGAAAATTCTCTAAATTTAAGTCGAAATAAATATATCATAGTAAATTTTTTATATTTTCAAAAGTAAAAATACATTTCAAAAGGCAAACTAAATTATTTAAATTAGTATTGAACTAATTCAAGAAGATTTTAATTTATTTATCTTGATAGTCATGTTTTCAAATAAAATATATAATTTTAAAATATCCATCTATTAGTTATGATTGACATCATTGTGATAGATTACATTAATTACAAATTGATAATTACATATTGGTTGAAAACTATCATATAACAATATTTCAAATTATGCATTCATTGATAATAATATAAATCACATGTTCTATATAGAACTATAATACATGTAAAAGAAACTATGACTATATATTAAGCCAAATAAATTTTTGATAGATAAGGCAAATAATATAATCATAAAAAAAATTTGAGCTTCGTTAGAATGAAAAAAAAAACAATATTTCATAAATTAAAAATATAGAATAAAAATTTACAAAGTCAATCAATAAAAAAAAGTTTGCAAAGTGATATTACAGTATCTAATAATGGATTTGAAATTGGATTATAAAGTGAAAGTGATATTATGATTTGTAATTGACATTTCATAATTAATAATTAATTTTGATTGATGTGATTGATATTTATCAATTAAGTATAATGAATATAGATTGAGAATTAAAATTTTAAATGGAAATTGCAGGCCCTAAATTACTCTAGAAGCGGTACCTGTAAAATTTTCCCTTGTAAGAGTATGAAATATTAGTATTATAGATAGATTATAGATTATAGATTTAAACTTAATATTGTTAATTTACTCAATATTTATTTCAAAATTTGAAATTATTTAATGTTGATCTCATAATATTTATTCACTAAATATTATAGACAGTTATAATGAACTTATTTCACATAATTATTTATACTTATGTATCAAATTATTTTTCAAAAGTATTTTGATATAATGATACATAAGCAATATAACAGTTTATCAAAATAAGCAATATAACAGTGATTCTTCTTAAAAAAGTAATAATAAGTACAAATAAATTAAATAACTATAAAGATAATTATTAAATTACAAATATACCAGATAAACAAGAAAATAAAGAGTAGCCACTAATTCTTTCAAGGTATTCACTGTCGATAGTAGTTATTAATTTATTCAAGACGACAAGTCCCCTAATTAAGAGATAAAGCTCTTGTTATAAGGCCTTTTCATGCACACAAAAATGAAAAGTAATTTAATTTAACTATTGTTTTATGGGAATGTAACTAATTAAATATATGAAGCTACCTTATTTTTAAAAACAATAATAAATAACCAAAAATATAGCATAAAACCATTTGGCCAATAAAATAAATGTTGGTTATATGTTTCTTCAATATTCATTTAGTTATACTAACACTTGTAACCTAAAAACTGTTATAGTAACAGTATATTTTAAAAGAATTGATGAGCACATGATGTATATTACAATTTATTAGTATGTCTTTATTGTTATTTGTTTTTGCACTTAATATAATATTTAGATTTTTATTGTATCCAAAAAAATTAAACAAACAGCTCAATGTTCATATCTAAATAATTATATTAAGTAAATCAATTTTCTGTACTTTATATATTAAAGAAAACAATATCAAAGAAATATCCATTTTATTACGGATAAATATTAAATATTTTAAATAATTTAATTATTATTACACAGAAAATAATTTGATTATTTTAATTTAACTAAAAATAACAGTACATTAAGAAAAAATTATGATTAATAATGGACAATTAAAATTAAACTATTTTTTTTATTAAAATACAAAAAGAAAGATATTCTAGACAAACCAACAAAAATTTAGTAAAAGTGGGAGTGGCAATACACTATGGGGAATGGCAGTAGCCACTCATATATTTTTATATATAAAATATGACACAGTTACTCAGCATTGATTTTACTAACCAAGTTTAATTTTGGTTTCTATATATTGATTACCATCACTGACAGCAGTGATTAATTTCTTTAAGGTGAGAGTTCCCTTATAAGGAAGTAAATCTCTTGCTCTTTCCATATACATCGTAGAAAATCAATCCATCACTAGATATTTAAAGAGTTCAACTAACTATCATCACCATAACAACTAAATAATATGTTATAGGCTAATCTTAATGTAAAACTGTTTGACATACTCCCCCCCCCCCCCCTTCTTTTAACCAACTTTTTTTAAAATCTACTTAGAGACTACTTCGTAATAAAGCTTTTAAATGAACCTAAAAAACTAACTCTTACATAGGTTAGAGAACTTATAAAAATGATTATAAAAAAACTTTTAAATAGGCCAAAGACATATTTCTACACAGGACAAACAGCTTTCTAAGTAGGTTAACATTTTGTTTAAATAGATTAAAATACTTCTATTATAATTAGATTTTTCAAAATAATAGTACTGATATAGCATAAATATAGGTAAGCATGTTAGATGGACTCAATATTTTTTTTTTCAAGAAATGTAGCTAAATTTGTTGGCTAGAAAGACTTTGTGACAAACTTTAGTCTAATAATTTATTTAGCAAATAAAATAGACCAAACTAATTGTTGAATCAAGGTTAGGTTGAATATCCACCGATGAGTTGCCTGATCTATTTTTATCCCAAATTCTTATAAATATCATCATTTAATAATTGGGCTAATGTAATAAGAAGTAAAATTAAACATATATTTTTTAAAAGAATGGATCAAAACAAAAGAATATAGAAATCAAAACTAAAATTTATTGTATTTATAAGGATTAAAAATATATTCAATTATTCAATCCATTTTTTTATTTTTTTTATCAACATAAGCTTTTAATTCTTAAGATAATATATTTTAAACGATAAATCCATTTTAATATATATGTTCAAGAAAAGAGTTTGATCTATAAAATAATAATTTTTTTTTGTTGTACGTGTTTAGTTTATTTTATTTTATTTGTCATTAGAGGTAAAGTTTAATTACATTAGAGAGATTATTACTACAGTATTTGGTAACTTATAAATTGATGATATCAAAACACTTAAGAATAGTGATTGAATTAAGTGTTCGTTAAAAACTTTTCTACACATTTAGTACACTGATTAAAATGTTCAAGGAAAAAAGTCTTGTGCGCTTTGAATACTTTCTGATAATAGGTATAATAAAACTTCCAAAACTAAGGGGCTGTTTGGAAAAAAATTTGTTTTTGTTTTTAAAAACTATTTTAAAACACAAGTTAGAAACAGTTTTTAAGAAGTAAAACACAAAAACACACTTTGTTTGGTAACTCTTTTTAAAAACCCAACAAAGTGCAGGACCAGAGGGCCAGAGGGCCACTCGTAGCGGCGGGAGGGGCTGCTCGCGATGGGAGGGGCTGCTAGCGGCTGTGGTTGTCCTCTTGCTCACGATTGCATGTCCAGCTACCCTCTTGCCCGCGGGGCTCGCCGGCACTGGTCATGGGGTCGCAGGCTTACTAGTGCTGGTCGCGAAGCTGATCAATTGTTTTGAAAACATTCAAAATCAGTTTTTGATTTTTTGTTTTTAAAACCCAAAACGTGTTTTTTAGTTTTTAAAACAATGATGAAAAAAATTAGTTGTTAAACAGGTTTTTTAATTCTTTTGTTTTTTAAAACCAAAAATAGCTTTTAAAAATAGTTGCCAAACAACCTCTAAGTCTCTTGAGACTGATGTGAATGTGAACTTATGAAGCTTGGCTCAAAAAAAGTTTTGACAAGAGATAACTATAAGATAGATCACAAAACTCATTCAAGAAAAACTTTTTGAAAGCATATTGAAACTTGTATGTTATCAAAGATAGTTGAAACAAAGACTACGATATACAAGTTATTAAGATAATTAGTTTTCAAAAACACTCGTTCAAATATCATATTTAAAGCTTTTAAAACAAGTGTTGATAAATATAGCATATATATTATATGAAGAGAAAATGATAGAAAAGCTAAAAATAAGTGTTTGATACTAGTTCGATTCTCTAATCTAGAACTTACATCTAGTTCCTATCCTCCTGGTGAGTATGTCCACTATAAACTTGTACAACTAATACAATCACTAAGCAGTCTTTATTAAGCCTCCCCAAGCTCAACTCAAGTAGTTTTTTCTGTAAGTCTTTCCTAACTCAACCCAAATAGTTTTTTTAATGAGACTCTGCAAGCTCAATTCCAATTAACTTTTACCCGAGCCTCTCAAAGCTCTTATAAGTGGCTCTTCTCTCACAAAGATAAAGCCTCACAATAACCCTTTTTGTTTGAATGAATAACCTCTATTGTTTCTCTCAAGAAGAAGATATAACTCTAATTCAACTGTAATTAACTCTCAAAATAACAAGATTAACACTTTACAATAGCTGACAGATAAGGAAAGATGTTTCAGCGAGAGAATTTCAAAATGATAGGAGTATTGGCTACTTTTCTTTCTTTTCCTCTTCTGAATGTTGTCTCTAAAGCTTGCTTCCATAGGAGGATGGGAGTTTTGGACATTGAAGCTTGGAGAGTTGACATTAGCTTTTTGATAAAGGTTGATTCAGCTTTCACATTCCTTAAGCTGTGTTGTCCAAGAGGTCAAAGGATCCAAGTATTCATTGAGAAACAAGTATAGTTCTTCTGTCCATCTGTTCCTTTTCTTTATGTACTAGGAACAGCTTTGCAGCATATGTAACTTGTTCACATGAACAAGCAAAGCCTCGTGGAGATCCATATATTTTACATTTTTGGTAATAACTTTCTGTGCTTGGCTTCCATACAATGAGTGCTCTTTGCACAAGTTTGCTAATGTGCTCAGCCTTGGACATTGGTTTGCTCAAAAGCAGGATTATAAACATAAGTCAATCTTTCAAATTTAAAAACTGAAACACTTAGTACACAAGTTAGAATGCTCATCAAAATATAATTATTTAGACTAATAAAATATAAAGAGCAGATACGGGTGTTTTGTCATCACATTCGATACATAAACCAACATAAACTATTGTTAAATAGCGGAAGCAAAAATAAATGAACTGCACAAAATATTTAACGTGGTTCGGCTTCAACTACCTACAGCCACTACTTCACAAACAATTCACAAATTTTCTGAAAAGAAATAATTACTTCAGATTTAACAATCTCTCACAAACCCAAAATCTCAGTACACCCAATCTCACAAAATAATATTTTTCACTCACAGAAAACACTCACAAATATATTCTCAACCTAAAAAGCTCACTCAAACAAATCAATCTTTTTATCAAAAATGGTGCTCACACACTAATCAATTTCCAACACTGTTGCATCACACCAACACTACTTTGTTACACACACGTTTTATGCCTTTTCAATCTTGACCTACAGGGGCACTTTCCCTTTTTTTTTTCTTTCTTTTCCTTCTAATGGGCTTCAAGACACAATCCAAGACAATAAAAGCCCAACAACCATGACTAAGACGATACAAATGAACTATACAGTAATAGATATCACATCAGAGTATGTAGACGTTATTGCATCACACACCACAGCTATACATGATAGAAAAAGTGAGCACAGTAGATCTCTGATCTAGTTCTAAATGGACTATTAAGACCATATTTAATCATGTTGTATAGATAAACATTAAGGTAACCAAAAACACACTTAAACATTCTAAGAAATTACAACGCTAAACACAATGACATCTTGCTCACTGAACACACTAGGGTATTGTTTCCAGGTTACAACAGTAGCCAACTTTGTGGTACACATCAGATCATCACCAAAGTCTTAGAAAACAACCATACGTTGTAGAAAAAGGCTTACGGCCTCAAAAAAACAAAACACACCATCATCTACTAACATAGGTTACCGAACATGTGCTCAAGATCTAGACGTCCTACCGTACTAAATTTTTTATAAAAAAAAACTTGTCGGACGTGATATGAAACAGAGTCGTCACCTAGAAATGGAATGAGTCACCGGAAAACTGCCATGGATGGGACCAACTCCCTGGTACTGGCTCCTCCTTCAAGACAGGGACAGAAGAAGACTGTAGTAATTGGGTGGCCAGAGATGAATAAAAGGTTTTGTCTTTGTGTTTTCTTTTTTTATTTTTTTTTCTCTACAAGATTGCTTTTTGTTCAAACACTTCAGCAAATTTTTTTCTGTTTTTTGTATCCGAACACGACAGCTGTTGGTTAATAAGTAAAAGGTCCTAGCTATGACGAACAAAGCCCAAAAAAAATATAATAGCATGTGCGTACGGATCACGAGCTGTTCAGTCGTTCACCATGCGTTTCACAAAAAATAGAGTGCTATTATGAGCCTTGACCTAAAAACGAAAGAATTATTGAGCCTAAGCCTATGGCTTGTGTGAAACTGTAGGCCTTACAACTTTTGAAGGGGAGACCTTGTAATTTTACTTTTCTTTTTTGGAAAAAAAAACTTTTACTTAATTATGAAAGTAAAGACTTTAAAAAATGTTACAAAAAAATTGCTTTATGCATGTTAGAAAAAAATTATTTAAGATGTAAAATGACTTTTACGTTTGCGTATATAGTTTTTATATTTTTATTTGGATAAAATTTAAATGCTAATTATTAGATGAATTATAGTGATAGTTTTATTTATTCATCTAAAAATTACTAACTATACGGCATTATTTTGACACCTAATTTCTCTATTTTTATATTTCTGAAATTATATTATTCCTCATAAGGTTTAAATCTAGGATCTTATATTTATTACACAAACCTCGCATCACTAAACTAATCGTAATAGCTTTCCCACACCTAATTTCTGGCAAAGAATTTTAGCTGTCAAGCATTTTTCAAAAAATTATTATGAAAGAGATATCTAGATTAAGCAATGTGAGACTAAATTTGAGTATAAAAAATATTTAAATGGCTAGTTCAAATTCACGCAGCTAGTTATGATAAGGATATTGAAAAAATTAAAGTAATAAAAATTAAAATGATTAGAAATAAAATATACTTAGAATAAAATCATAGATTAAAATATAATTACAAAATAATTAAATAGTGGTATAAAAATTTCTATTGTATATGAACAAATAAGAAAAGTATTAAATAGTCTATGGTTCAAATATAAATTTGATTTTATCCTATGAGGATTGCTGCAATTTGTACAGAGTGGGTTCATATGACCCCTATAAGGATCCATCTTCAATTTTCTTCATCCATATGAGAACTTCTATAGTTTACGAAAGTCTCCTATAAGTTCTCTCTAAATTATGAGATTTTCCGTTGACTTTTGTAGGACGGAGAATACAACGGTAGTGAAATAGTGATGGGATAAAAGTAGTGGAGTGGTATCTCATCAGGATAAACAATTTTCACAAAACAAAAGGAAATTACAAGATAAACCATACATGTTATTGGGTGTAGGGATTTAGAATAAAAATATCATCTAAATACTCTCTTCGTCCGGTTATAAAGGTCTCGTTAGTAAGAAAAAAATTGTAGAATATTATCTGTTATTTAAAATTTTTTAAAAAGTATTAATTAATTTTTTATTTTTGTTCTTGCACATATTCTCTCTCACATACACCAATAATTACCTCACAATTTTCTAGGGTAATTTTGTTACTTTTTTTTTATTTGTTTGTGCATTTTTAATGATTTTCTAATCTGTGTCAACCTTAAAAAGACACCTACAACTGAATGAATGAAGTAATACCTTTTGTGCAATTCTTGGATGTAGAATAGACAATACTTTCACCGATCCACAATATAAGATAAATTTTTTAAGGTTATGTATGAAAATTAAAACTATGATTGAATCCCACGCATTTTTTAATAAAATTAAAATTAAAAGATAAAAATATCTTTTATCACTTATCATGAATTATCTCTTCATTAAATAAGCATATTCGTATCCATCATTCTCACTCATCATAAACATTAAGGTAAAATAGACAAAATAATTAATATTTTCTTAAAATTTGAAAATAACTTATATTTTGGACTAAAAAAAATTGAAAAGTGACTTATATTTTGAATCAAAGAAAGTAAATATTATAGGATATACAATAAATGTTATGACAATTAGAGGTTGTACCAAGATAAAGCTAAATAATTTACTTAGAAATCACATAAATTAAAATCTAATTAAATTTTACAAAATGCATTTGGATCCTCTAAAGTAAGGAGATTGATAACATGTAAAAGAGAGTGGTTAATTATCATTGGATGAATATATTTAATTATGTGTGGATCCAACTAAATGATCTAAGAGTGTTTAATCTCTCACTTATATACTTTACCAATCTTCTAGTTTTAGAGAAGTCAAATCCATTGAAATATATATATATATATATATAAGGAGAGAATGGAGAACGTGACACCTGACCAAAGTTTCTATAAAAATAAGCTACAATTGTGTATGTTACCATATGGATATACATGTGGGGAAACCCTACTTTTGGCTGAGTTTTCTTTCATATAGCTCCCTCGTGCCTCGTGGTAATGATTGTATGCAAAATGTTGGTTTGCCTCTTTCACCTTTACGGCTTTACTGTAAAACTAGAAAGAGTTTTTATCAAATTATTACATACATCTGCTTTATTGCTAATGAAAATATTATGTGCTATTGCCAAATTATTACCTGTCTTGCTGAAGGAGCACGGATTTGTTTACTATTGCTCATTTTCAATTAGTTATCTTCAGAATATTTCATTTTCACTTCCAAACGTTCTAAGCAAGCTTGAATTGCCACCCTATCCGCTGTTGCAAAGATTCTTAAAATTTTAAAAGTTTACTCTGTAAAATCCTCCTCTTCACACTATTTTTTCTCTAAAAATCAAACAAACATTTCCTAAAAGTACTATAAAATCAAATTTACCTACTGCAGCACTGTATATCCACGGCCAATAATAGATAGAGTACTCGAGACAGAGTTATTAACACGATTTTACCGTATAATATGTTTAATTTGCACTATACTAAGGTACAATTGTGAGGACCTAACCTTAGGGCGTGACACTATGCAAAAGCAATGTACAGTGAGAACAAATGGCCCAAAGCTTTTGCGACTGCTATCATTATTACTTGTTGGTTTCGTGGAAAAATTCATAGCGTAAAAATATTTGTACACCAAAAAGTGTTGGACATCTCCTATTATTTTTATTCTTCCATTATCTTTATAGCTTTTTCTTTTTTTTATATATATATATTTCTTCTTCTGTCTTTCTGGTTGTCCAAGGTGTGTAGATAAAGAAGAGTTCAAATGATACAATTCATTCATATATTCGTACGCTCCTATATGCAATAGAAAAATTTCATATGTATCCATCAATGTCCATCACCCTGTAACACAAGATAGAAACTACAAAAACCGAAAATTTATGCTTTGCTTCAAAATCTAGCGTTCCTCAAACCTAAGATGAATTTCATCCATTAGTGGTTGATGTTTTCTGACCTGCAAATTAAGGAAAAGCTCAAATTCTTCCCCAGATTGGCTCTAGAGATATGAAATACAAACTTAAGGAACTAACAAATGCAGAACATAACCATACTGACTCATTCACTATCCCTAAGCCAAATGAATTCAGTGACTATGATATGCTGAAATCCAGAAAAATTTGTAAGGGGAGGCGTACCTTCACACCGGCCAATGAAAGTAGCTTGTGGGAAGCAATATATATATTATCTGAATTTTTTAACCTCTTCTCCACAAAATAAATGACTTCAGAAACTCCTGACTGCAAACCCCAAAAAGAGAAACAGACATAAAATCAGATATATAATGCATCTGTTGAAATAACGATGCCACACACATGTACAAGAGTAGTGCCAAAGATTCTCCCAATTTTTATCAATCAGACAAGGATTAAATATGATAATCTGTTGATTCAGAGTTCATTAATTATTTCAATTTCTATCAACTTGTGCGCATTGTACCAAAAAGGAAAACGTGGGTGCTTTCCTTTTTCTTCCGCTATATACGACAGCATGACAGTAGTATTGAACAATAACAAAGTGTAGCTGTGGTAACTGAAACCTGAATCAACAAATATTTGATGTCTCATCGGAGAGAGAACTAGCTAGATGAGTTGATTTATTCTATTTTATTAACAGAATAAGGTAAAACGCTATCTCTGCATTCTCTCATCTTATGCAACTTTTTTCTCCCAAAAAGAAAGATCTTATCTGCAAATGGTTCATCAAATCATATTATGCACCATGCAGAACAAGGCTACCACCAACCTGGATTATGATCTTAGCACATTCGTTGCAAGGAAACATGGTCACATATAGCCGCTGCATACATTAAAAGAGATAAAAAAGATTAGAGAAAAGAGGAATCTCTTTGCATCAAGTGGTAAAACAAAAAAAGAAAAATTGTTTGCCCAGTCTATAAGTAGTGACATGCTCAGTGTGTAAGAATGGTACAGCCCAAACATTGCTACACAACCGCAATTGTGGGAGCAATATTGCTGTCATGGCAGTCTTGGCAACCAAATCACGACAGCAATTAAGGCTCTATCAGCTGCATTTTTCCATAATTTTCTGTAATTGTAACAAGTGCAACCCACCACAACCACATTTTAAAACCACATCCAAGTGGAAGCTAAAAATGGAAATTAAACTCCAATATTTTCAATTAAAAAATATTGTAACTAGAAATTGCAGTACAACTCACTTGTCCAGCAGCAGAGGCATGATTTGTGTTGAGAATAGCATTTACTTCTGCATGACAAACATAACTGAAACAGACACAAATCATCATCAACAAAATCATGTTTATTGAAAAATACAATATCTGTAGCAAAAACAGTATAATGATTACACACACGAGTCAAGGAAGAGCATGATTCATCTCTTCAAATAATGAATGAAAGTCTTCAAAGAGGGTGCACATATGAAAGCACAACACTTACGGGTACTTTGTCTCTAAAGGATCCCCAGTCCTAGATTTCTGAAACATTAGATTTCCAAATGAGAATATTTCAATGACAAGTTGACAACAAATCCAACTCGTTCTGTTTCGCCCCTTGCCCCTCCCTCCCTTAAAATACTAACCTTAGCCCATGGTAGCTTGTCATCAGAACAACCTCTTGGAAATCCATTATAACCAATACCTAACACAACGAATCAGATAATAATAATTAGAAAAGTACTAATTCAATTAAAAATAAGGGCAAATTTTACTGAAATCCCTTTAGATTTGGTAAAATTTACCATGACTTCCTCTTATTTATAAAGTTTGCTATCGAGGTTCCTAATTGCCTGAATTTGTGAAATCATTACACCGCCCTCTACTATATTATATATTAGAGGAAAGGTTAGTATCATCAGGACCAATAGAAGAGAGTCATGATGAATTTCACCAAACTTTAGACAAAGTCAGCGTAATTTGTCCCAAAAACAATTAACTGAGGCAATCAATCGAAGCAACTCCCATATTACAAAATTAGTCTCTGTTTAATAGAAAGATTAATAATGGGTACGAGGTGTTTGATGGTTGAACCCAAAGAACTTACCAAGAATTATACCATCTTGACTCACCAAGCAAGCCCCTACCTACAATAACAACACCAACACACAATAAACAAGCCTTTGAATTTCTAACCAACACATCTAAACAAAAATCCCAAAATGACAAAAAAAAAAAGAAGGCATTTTGCATAATGATACTCGATTTTGACCTGCCTGTTAGGGTCCTTGGATCTTTCAGCAGACAAAAACGCAATTGCCATGAAATAGTCATCCCACGACAAGTACCTTAAATAAAAAAAAGTCAACCCAATTCAAGTAAATGTAAATGTAATTGTTCTCAAAAGCAACAATAAGCTCAACTTCAATTGAGGCAATTTTTTTTTTTTTCATTTAAATTTACTTCACTAACCCTTTGCGCTTGGAGGGATCGAAAGGGTCACGTGAGGAGCTGTTGTGGGATACGGTGCCGTTTCGGAACTGTTTTTGGTTTTGGGAGCGGTAGAAGAAGCGGATAGCAATTGCGGAGGCCAGTGCACCAAACACGGTAGCGGTGGCCACAAGGCTAGCCTCGCGTGAGTTCATGGGAGCGAGTTTCCAACTGTAAACAAGCACCACTTTAACTGACGGTTGTGTTTGTGGATGCCGTGATGAGTGAACCCACAGTGAAGTGAAGGTGAGGACCAAAGTTACAGGTTGGTTCTGGCTTTTAATTATCAGATTCGGATCAAATCTATGACATAAAAAATTAAAAAATAAAAACATTGTGATGAAAATATTTGGGAGCGGGAAAGTGAGAATTGTGCGCGGGAAACTTGACGTGGATTTCAGTTTATGGCCTCGTGGTATGTGCCCCTCTATGATCATGTGTACTTGTTTTCTGGTAATTTGGTTCGGTTTATGAGTAAAAAAAAAATGTATAGAAAGATTAGAGTGTGTTTGATTTCTTCATTTTCGTTTTTACTAAAAGTGAAAAGATTAATGATTATTTTATTTCTTGACATTTTACTTGTGAGTGATTCTAATTTCAGACTTTTAAAATTAATTAAATTAGTCCTGATAATATAAAATGCAAGTAAAGTTAATCTTATTCTATTTTTATTTAACATTTTATTAATTAAGTGATGATGAGTAATGTTAAATAATACTTTTTCATACAATGTGTTATCTAAAGTATAATGAAGCTTAAAATAACTTATTTTAATATCTAAAATTGCACAAAATGAGTCATTTTATTACTTAGAATCAATATTTAAATGACTTATTATGTATAATTTTAAACATAAAAATAAATTATTTTAAAATTTATTTTACTTCAGATGACATATGGTATGCAAATGTATCACTTAATATTACCTATCATCATTTAATTGATAGAATATTAAATACGAGTGGATTGAGGGACTGATATGACTTACATTTTGCAATGTCATTGATCAATTTGACTCATTTTAAAAGTGAAGGACTAAAATGGACATTAACTCAAATGAAAAATAAGTATGAAAATACGTTTGGTTAATCAATAAAAAAACATAGTTTTACTGAAAATATTTTCAAAAGATACGCAAAATTGGAAATAACATTTCTCCTTTTCATCCTTTTCAGTTGTTGTTGTTGAAAATGTTTTCAAGTGAAAACACAGTGGCAGTGTTGTAAATAAATCATCTTTCCATTTTTCTTAGACCTTGTGCTCCATTCGAATCCCACAATACACACTTTTGTTTTTGTTTTTTAATTTTATCAAATGCTTCGTAGAGATAGAGATTGCGAACTATAGGTTTGCTGGTGACATCAATGCTAATGGCACCAACTGAAGACTCAACTGAGGCGGCGAGTGAGACGACAAACTATGAGTTCGCCAGCGACATCAATGCTACGGAGAACAAGGCGGATACCATGATTAGGCCATGGCTGGCCGACAAGGAGCGGATCTGGGAGGCGAAAGACAAGGCCAACCCCATGGAAATGGGTGTGGCCTCTTTGACCCTCAGTGACAACGAGCAAAACACTACAGGGAAGATGAAAGGTGGCGGCATGAGGTTGATGGAAGTTTGTGAACCTCCACTGCTACTGGTACTCACTAACGACAGCAACCTATGGAAGGAAGAAGAAGCAGATACATTTCATATAAAATCAATTTTTAAAACAAAATCTAGTTTATGAAAATAGACTAATCAAATATAATTTCATTTTTTTTAGTTTCTAAAAACATAACATACTTTTATAAATCAAAAGCATTTTTTTATTTTAAAAATTTAGAAATAAAAATCCTTTTTATAAAATGAAAATAGAAAATGAAAGCAGGAAATGTTTTCACAAATCAAATGTGCTCTTAGTTTTAAATTTCATTTTTATGTACTTTTTTTTTGAATGAATTTTTGCATACTTTAATTTCATTCTTTCAAGATTTTGAGAAGGCATAATGCAAGTGAGGATGAAATTCATTGTACATATCATTATCTCAATTTGTACTATTAATAAAAAGATTATAGTAGATACGTAACTATCTTTTGATATCTCTTCATTCAATTAAATTTTTTTGTTCAAGTCTATATATGTAAAGATATATAAATAGTGTCACCCAATATATTATTCATCCCACTTCCCGATGTTTTATTTTTCTTTTCATTTAATAAAGTCTCTCTGAGTATATAAAAGGAATATAGAAATTTAAAATCATTAATTTCTAAAAAATAAATAATAATATCAAATATAATATATAAAATTTTATTTATAAAATAAAAGCGTGGCTTGATCACTAGTCTCTACTCTTTAGTATATTTGTTATTGTTGACGCTAAGCAAATCTTTTGACAATTCTAGAAACACATTACTGATTGTGCAATGCTAGTGAGGGGAAAGAATTGAAAGGTAAAGTAATAACCAAACAACCAATCCTCATATTTAGAGCATTTCTTGAAGTGGAATTTTGAATTAAATCTAAATGAATCCTCCTTTTAATTGAAAGTCCTGCCAAAAACATCATAAAAAATGGAAAGAATTGACAACACCTGGGTCACTTGGGCACTATAACATCGCAGCGCAACTCATGGGTAATTGATAATTAACATATGATTCACCTTGGCCTCACCTTCATCATCTTTGACAAAATCAGGAGCTTACAAATAGAAGGAAGCTCGTGGAAGGCAGGAACTATGTTCCTCATTAAGATAACCATAAAAGCTGAGTGCACATCTATTGCTTTTAGTCTACAACCAAGCTAAACTTGGCAAATTAAAGGTATATATCTACAACCTAATGAGCAGTATTGTGGACATTGAAATCATCCTCAAGGTAGGCATCGGGAGGGATTGGAAAAGGTTTATCATTGTGAGTTCAAAATGAAGACACAAATGATAGGTTAATGTGGGTAGTTTCCTTGGTTTGAGGGAAGGAAATCTCTTAAAGAAACAAATAAAGACTAAATGTTCTTTGTTGTATATCTTCTTCTCTACCCTATTCACCTCAGAAACATTACATTTATAATTCTATGAATTATTCTAGAATTTCGCGTCCCTAAAATATTGATTTTGCGTCAAACTAGCACCACTAACTTTTTAATTATTCAAACACATGCCTTTGTTAATGGGGGTAATCTTCTTAGTCCAAAGAAGAAATCGCCATAAAGAAACAAATCAAAGAAACTAAATGCTAAATATTTTCTTGGCGGGATGGAGATTGTGGGTTACATTTTTCTTGGGGGTGGCTCTTTGCTGCTGTGGTATTGGTTCTTTGCCGTGGAGGGTGTGTTCAAGTCATTTTGTCTATGAAGCACTTCCAGTGACACTTTCACAGAACATGCTATCGATACATGAGACATATCAAAGTTAAAAATAATAGAACAATGATATGACATATATATAACTAAAAATTTAAAGAAGATGATATATTATTAAAAATATTATTTATATAAGTTTCACATAAACTTTATTTTCTTTTATACTTAAGAAGTTATTTATTATTTCTCTTTTATAACGTCATTTATATTGTGTTTTTCTATGTTACAATATATATGGAAACATATGTCATCTATATATGTATCATATAAGATCGGACACAAACACACATATTCGACACATAAACACGACACCCATGTATCTGTGCTTCATAGTCCTTGTAGTTGGGGTGCCCTATTGGTGTCAAATGTCAATGAGTGTTATTGTTGGTGGGTATTTTAGTCAGATGAGTTAGTGTAATTTTACTTTATTTTTTTGGAGTTTTCGTGGTCTTTGTTTAAGTGTTTTGGTATCTTGTGTTTTGGCGTTTCTGTATTGTGAGATCCTTCATGGTAGCTCTTATGAAGAGGATCAATGTTCTCTCTGTACTTTGCTCCTCACTTTTGTGAGTTGAGTTTTGAATAACTATTGGGAAAAATAAAAAAATTATCCTAAATCTTCCCCTTGCTAAAATAGTGTCATGTAAAAACACTAAAAACTTAATTTTCACTTTCACTACAAATGCCGTTGTTTTTTTTACTCGGCGGTCTAAAATATGCCTTTGTTTTAGGATTCAAAGGCGCATTGGATTTATTTTCAACGAGAAAGACACCCATGATAGAGCAATGCCTACTTTTTAATGAGCCTCACTTATGCTTCTCAAGGATGTGTAGTCACAAGAAAGGAATTCTTTGGAGATTCACATCACCAACTCAGAAAAACAACAATGACCGTAGATATCCCACAAGGGATGCCTGTGTCCGTTTTTCAAAACATAAAAAGGTCATAATTTTTTTTTTTTCAAGCAAAGAAGAAATAGGGAGTAAAATAAAATACTCACATAACATAACACCAAATCCGTTAAAGACTATAATCAGAGCCATAGCTGATTATCATACGTATATTCTCTTTACAAAGCTTCACTTCGTAGACTTTTTACACTACTTTTTCAACCTTTAAATTTAAGATTTCTCTAGGTTGTTTGACAACTGTTGTTTATATATATTTCCCATTGAAAAGTGCAACTAAAAATAATAATTAAAAAAGCCTCTATATTTTGAAAAGTTAAAACAATTAAATTTTTTTACCAAAACAAACACGGGGGTTGATATATATATATACCCATTCTAATTTCATTTTTGGGCTAAGCACACTCCATATTAGAGCTACAAATCAAGCTGACTCCTGAAAGCAATTGTGCATGTGAGCATATAGATTTTAGACAATGATGGCAAAATATAACTAACTGAATTTTTAAAAGCATGAAAACTAAAGATAGTGCCATTTAATCATGGATTATAGGTTGCCAAAAAGGTAAAGGGGACCAACAAGTCAAGATAGTGCCAATAGGATCAAGGAAATGATACTTTGGGAAAGTTGGTACCCGGCCCGGGGTCGGGTGTGCATTATGCATGATGCATGTGAAAGTTAATCTGGGAGGTTTCGAGGTTGGATATGCCTGCCCCTGCATTCCCTCTAGCTCCATTATATCACTATATCAACTTTTAGGAGCCTAAACCACATAAGCACCATTTGAGGGAGTGATGGAGGTCACTTTAGCACAATGATTCATTTATCATGGCCTCCAACTAAGCCCTTCTGTAACATATTTTTCCTTGGGTCCCAATATCGTGAACCCCAAAGCCCTTTATATCAACCAGGATTGTTTAGGTGCCCTTTGCCAGTTGTAGCATAAGAGTGTCCTTTATACATATATATGGTTCTAACTTTTTTACAAGAACATCAAGAACGGATGGGGGAAAAGATCCCATTATCGTCCCTCTTCTTTTTGTTTCTTTGTACTTAACTTTCCTTACCCTTTTGTCTGCGTTCCTTAGAGATCATACAAACATCTTATGAATGATAACATTACATCAAAAAGATCAACATATATATGAATAATATTGATGTAATAACGTTTTATTAGCCAAGAAAATTAAAATCATATATGCATTACATATACATAACTAAGATGCGTGAGAAATTAAGAAACTTTGATATGAATATCTAAAGATACCTGCCTCTAATTAGATTTGTGTAAAGAATAAATAGGGAGTCGACAAAAGTGAAACCAACATAACTAGTTGGGATTCCATTCCAATTTCAATCAACTTTGAAGAGATGTAAGAGTGTTTGACAACTTGATTTCATATTTTTAGGTGAACACATGGCATCTAATGTCGAAAGCAATGATCAATTCTCTCGAGACGTGTAGTTCAAATATAAATTTACCTAAGGCCACAAGATCGTCTCCATTTGATTTCATAATTAATTAATAATATGTCGATATAAAATTTGAATAATCATAAATATGCTTTCTTCTTTTGGCTCACAATTATTCTCGAATAAACTGGATTACACTCATTATAGTACAAAACGAAGTACTAATTCATAGGGTGTTGACCAAGTGGATGATCTTTTGGAGGCGTGTAGTACATCACTACATGATTATTTTACAAAACACGGGTGGATTTGTAGATGGATTTTTTCATAATTGCAAATGGATTCATTGACGATAAGTTGTCTGTTATTTTCACGTCTATAAATAATATAGATGGATGGTGTTATAGATGGATTTGTTCATCATCTGTATATAATACAAAAATCCGTTTGTAATTGGATGAAGAAGTTGCTCAAAAATTAGCCCATTACAGATAGATTTTATAGTCTATAATTTTATAAACGATAAAATTTATTTGTAATTATCAAGAAAAATGCTGCAATAATTTGACTATTATATATGGATATTATTGTCTATATTTTGAAAAAATTTGACAAAGTTTCTCCTAATTTAAGACTATCCTGTAAAATATGTCTTCAACAATAAATTAACAAGTTAAAATTTCATTGCAATTACACAAACAATTGATTACGCAACAAAATAATTATATGCATACAATTAGTTATGCAACAAAACAATTAATAATCAATACATTACATATCACAACCCTAAAAACATCCTAGTGTGCACCCCCCTTATTTCTTCACAACATGCATGTCTTGCAATTTCAACATACACAATCAATCTCCAAAGCAAACAATGCAAATAAGGCAGGAAAGAACCTCTGCACCCTTCCTCCCAGTCATGCAATCTTTGGTCCTACATTTATATCATAGAAATCATAAGGCTTTATTCTACATACATTAAAGCATATAAATAATAAAGATTTTATTATTAACCTATAAAGCAATACACAAGAAACAATCAATGGCTGACAGCATACGCCCAATTGAATCTTGAAAATCCAAAATTAACGAACACATTTAATTAGAAATACAAAATTTTTAATTCACACTAAAATTTGAAAAAAAAAATCACTAACACATTTTAAATCTTGTGTGACAACTGAGGCACAAATAAACTGACGAGATCTATAACCTAATTTGACAATTGAGACACACGTAAATTCACTAACACTTTTCAATTCCTAAACACCAAAAATAAAAATATTATCAAACATAAAAATTTACCAATGTTCCATAAACCTGCAAACAAAATAGACTCCAAATTTCTCCAATATCCAATGCTCCAAATGTGCTCCAAAATCCTAAACAATTGAAATTTTTTTTCAATTAGTAACACTAAAAATATATTGAGCAATGGAAAGCATAAAAATAGAAAATCAAAAAAAAAAAACCAATTGAAAGATAGAGAATATTACCATGAACACAATAGCGCAAACCGTTTGCAAAAAGGAGACTCCAATCACCAACAACGACCAAAACAATGGCAACAGCACTAGAGAGAGTAAGAGAGGTGAAGATGGAATATATGGAAGAAGAGGAAGGAGAGGCTCCACATTTATGCCCTACTGTTCACATTATAGATAGATTTTTATCTATAACAGGTTAAATGAAACATAACATTTCATTTCTCCCATTACAGATGGATTTTGTAGTTTATAACATTCATGTAAGACACACACTTCAAAATTCAAATTATAGACAGATTTATCCATCTATAATGCCTTGAATTTCTTTTAAATAAAAAAATAAATAAAAATCATCAGTATTTTTTTCTAAAATCTTTTCTTTTATTTTCTGTATGTAATAGCTACAGGCTACGTGGTGCGAGATTGCACCAATAATTATAGATGAATTTACAGACTTTGATAAATAAAAAATTCCAAGTTATTATTTTTTTTGTCTATAAATCCATCTATATCAAAGACGAAAAAATTCCTCCTATATTCTATGAGTTTCTACTAGTGCATGCAGTTGGGAAATAGTCTAGATTTATACTTGCTTGAAAGAGAGGATTTTTCAGAGCTTTGGCTAAAACTCTCTTTTTTATTTTTATCTAGATGTCCCTTCTTGTCAGTGATAGGTTGTTTTTCTTATTTTGTTTTCTGGTATTTTTTTAGCTAAACTCTTGTATTGTTGTAGCATGTTGTATTTTTTCTTTCGCCATATATGTATGTTTTGTTTGGATCATTTCTTTGTTTTCGAGGTCACTCTTTTTACACTTAATATTTTTACGTTCTTCTCTTTTCAGCAGTTCAATTCGATCTTTATTATTCCCTATTATGACAAAATGTTCATGCTCAAGCCCAAAACAAGCATTTACATATAAGAGTGTGAGGAGTGTGTTAGGTATAAAATCATTCATTAGCCTCTGCTATTAGCTTAATCTTTTGAGAGATATTGTTTCATGATGAAAGATATTGTTTCATGACAAGAATTAAGCAATATCTACTCATAGAAAATAAAAGACTAAATACCCAAACTCATCCCTCAGGTTTGTATCGAAGGATAAATTAGTTCCTCAGATTTTGATAATCCCAAATTACTCCCTTAGGTTTAAAAAAGGGAACAAATTAGTCCCCCGTACAGTTTTCATATAGTGTACAGAGGGACCAATTTGTTCCCTTTTTAACTGTATAGAACTATACGCAGGACTAATTTGTCCCCCCTTTTTAAAACCTAAGGAGCTAATTTGAAATTTTCAAAACCTGAGAGATTAACTTGTCCCCCAATACAAATATAAGGGATGAGTTTGGGTATTTAGTCAAAATAAAATGAAGCTAAGCACTAATTGAATAAAAGTCAATAAACATACATTTGGCGTGTAACTAAAAATTTGATGTTGATATTTTATCAAAAAAAAAAATTACAATATCATTTAATTATATATTGTTCATGGTTTCAATTCGGTGAATTTTCTATGAGCCGAATCTCATATATTTATTCATTTTCGTGTTTTTGGTGATAGACTTTGTCATGTTTTAAACTATGGTATTTTTTGTGTTTTGAGAGTTTGATGCACTCTTTTGCTCTTTATTTGTCAGCTGAGCCTTTTATAATCATAAAAATAAATGTATTATCTAAATCTACATTTGCTATTTGAATGGATCAGATGGTACTAAAATTAAACTCATGTAGCTATTGCAACGTCATTCTCACTGCCGACGTTTTGTATTCTTGAAAAATAAAGTGTGTGTTTGGTTGGGATAAAAGTAAAGTAAATATTTTCGTAAATGATCTTCATATATAATATTGTGCATTGAGCTAATTCATAAAAAAAAAATTATTTTTACCTCAATAAAATACACCTTAAAAGTAAGGGTAAAATAATAAATATGCATGTGATGAAGTCCTCACACGAACCCAAAATACATATAAGAATTACAAAGATGACATTGGTTGATTTGTAAGATAATATTTATTCGCTCAATATGGTCAAATTAGATTTTAAGCCTTGGAGAGCAGAGAAACCCCCCTTCTTTATTTTCTTCTTCTTCCCCCTCTCTTCTCAAAAGAGTAAAAAAAAAAAAACCGTCTCGAATAGTTGGATAATTGGAGATAATCGGTTTCACAGTAATTACAAGAGACGCAGCAAGAACGATAAATTAACTAAAAATTTAGAAGGACTTCAAAAAAAAATTCCGAATTTTGGCTTATATTTGTGAAAGTTAGGTTAAAGATGGGGTAGTTTAATCCGTCTTATGATTTATAAATTTGATTGTATATATTTTACTTTTCCTTTGCATCAAAATCAAAACGACAAAACAAATCACGATATAATTCCCAAAAAGAAGGTGTATTATTGTAAAGAAGTTCCATTTACGTAATCATTTGAGGTAGGGATTTAATTTTAATTCACTAATAATATAAAATTATTTTATTTATTATAATTTTATATTATTATATAATTAAATCTTAAGATTTATATAATTTTTTAAATAATAAATATTTGAACTAATTATTTTTTTAATATGATAATATATGAATGAATAATAATATAAAGTAAAACTCTTTTATCTTGTAAGGTGATAAAAATATTAAGTCCATATAAATAATTAGTTTTATATATCTTTGATATCTTTTTTGGATTTGACCCTTTTGGCTAATTTCCAATTTGAATAATATTTTATGTATAATTAAATTGCACAATAAATGTACATCACATATTTTATCACCATTGAACGTGATGTGTGGTCCCCATTTATCACATTTATTCATCAAATCTAATAGTAATAAGGTGTGTGGTATACATATAACATTACTCTTCCAATTTTCGTCATACTGGTACCCACTTTGTTGCAATATTCGAATGATGATACACGTCCATGTTAAATCTCCTATGTTACAAATAACTTGGTAACGATGGCAATAGCAAGGGTCAATGTGGAGCTTGATGATCAATGATTATGAAAATATTGGCATCTGAGTCCAAATTATTGGTTGGGTAAATATGTCACTAGCTCGCCAAGCACTATTGGGCACTCCATTAAGGGTGGCAATTTCTACCCGTCCCGCGGGTTACCCGCACTACCCGCCCCGCTCGGGTTGGGTTTTAAACCCGTCCCGCATGGGTCGGGTTGATGCGGGGCGGGTTTTGCCTGCGGGTCGGGGCGGGTGCGGGTTTAAGGTAAACCCGCCCCAACCCGCCCCGCACCCCATATATACATATTTAAAAAATATTATTATTAATATATGTTTTATATATATATATATATATATATATATATATATTTGTAATATTATTATATGTATGTATATATTTTTTTCTAAAAAAAATTAACTAACACCTAACCTTATACCCATTCAATATATGAATTTTGCATCCTCCATCTGGCCCTCTTTTTTTCCTTATACATAGTCGTTTCACACAAAGTCACGGGCACAATTTTCACTTTTACTAGTTACTGCACAAGTTCACAAGACACAAGTTCACAACCTAACCTAATCTCACACTTTCCCTAATTCCCTTGAGCCTGTGACTGTGAGGAGCGCTGCCAAGAAGCAAGCCCAGTACCCAGCGCCACTGCCAGATCTCGCCGGAGGAAGAAGACCACCACGCCGTGCCCAGTGTCACCAAGAGGCGTCGCGCCTGTTGCTTCACGCCTTCTGCAGTCGCGCCTCTTGCAGTCGCCCTTCTTGCTGTTGCGCTTGTTGCCTCGCTCCTCCTGCAGTCATCGCCTCCTGTTGTCGCGCCTCCTGCCGTCGCCGCCTCCCACCGTTGCTGCCTCCTGCTGTCGCGCCTCCTACTATTGCTGTCGCTACTGTTGCGAGAAGCTTGAAGCTGAAAGTGAAAATGAAAGGTAAGTTTCACTATTCTTGATTTCCTTTTTTTTGTTTTAATAGTTTTTTTTGGATTGATAAACTAATGAGTTAATGATGGATCTTCATTCCATTGTTCTTGATTTCTTGTTCGGTTTCTTGCCTTCTTGGTGCTTCCTGCCATCGCTGTTGCGAGAAGCTTGAAGCTGAAAGTGAAAGTGAAAGGTAAGTTTCATTGTTCTTGATATCCTTTTTTTTTCAATAATTTTTGTTTGATTGATAAATTGATGAGTTGATGATGCCATGATGGATCTTCATTCCATTGTTCCTGAATTTTGGTTCAGTTTCTTGGTGCTTTCTATTCAGTTCAAGTTTGAGTTTGAGGTTCTATTTTGTTCAGTTTAGCTTTGGCATTTGTTGAGTTTTTTCTCTGGTTCAAGATTCAAGTATTCCATAATCACATTTGGTTCTTCTTGCCTTTATGAATTTTGTTAGACACTAGATTTAATTTAAATTTTGGTCATATTCTGGTTCTTATTTCAACTTATGGTCAATGCTATGGTTCTTGTTTTTATTGATTTTGTTTTTTAATATTCTTCTTGCCTTCATTAATTGTGTTAGACATTGGATTTAAATTTTGGTCAGATTTTGGTTCTTGTTTCAATTAATTGTCTAGTCTTGTTCTTTTTTATTTGAATTTGTAGCTTTTTCAAATGGAGGCTAATGCAGCAATGGCATCTGAGGATGTTTCTATGCCTACAAGAAGAGAAAATGTTGATCCAACCACAGGAGCAACATCTATCCCAAAAAATGAAAGTGAAACACTTGAAGTTGAAGATGACAACAAATCTAATCTAAAGAGTGTTTATTGGCAGTATTTTGAAAGAAATAAAGTAGATGGAGAATGAAAAGCGAAATGCCTTCATTGTGGCAAGGTACTTAGTGCAACTCAAAGGAATGGGACCAAGGCATTGAAAAATCATGTGCTTAACCATTGCAAGAGAATAAAGTTAGCCAAATCAAAACAATCAACTCTTGCTGAATGTTTTGTGAAACAAGGCAAAAAAGGGGAAGAAAATTTCACAATTGATCTAACATACTCAAGAAAGTTTCTTGCCAAGATGGTTATAATGCATGAATATCCATTGAGTGCTGTGGAACATATTGCATTAAGAGAGTATTCTGCCTCTTTACAACCTTCATTTAAGGTGCCTAGTCGCAACACAATCAAGAAAGACATTCTTCAATTTTATGAGGAAGAAAAAATCAAAACAACTTTGTCATTGGACCAAAATGGAAGTAAGGTGGCAATTACAACAGACATGTGGACTTCCAACCAAAGCAAAGGATATATGGTTGTCACGGCACACTACATTGATAGCTCATGGAATTTGCAGATGCACATTTTGAGGTTTTTCTCCGTTCCCTTCTTACACTTAACATTAAAGCAATGGTTCTTATCATTTCATAATGTATGTTTTTAAATTTTTCAGTTTTTCTTATGTTCCCGCCCCTCACACAAGTAATGTGCTCACTCACACATTAATGAAGGTTTTGTTGGAATGGAACATAGATAGAAAATTATCAACCATCACATTAGATAATTGTTCTACTAATGATGCTATGATAGAAGAGTTGTTGGGACGCTTGGATTCTGATTACTTAGTATTGAAGGGGAAATTATTGCATATGCGTTGTGCTGCTCACATATTGAATTTGATTGTGAAAGATGGCTTAGATATAGTCAAGGAAAGTGTGGAGAAGATTCGTAATAGTGTATTATATTGGAGAGCTACTGCTAAAAGGCATGAAACATTTGTTGCTTGGTGTAGTAAATCAGGTGTTCCATACACAAAAAAATTAGTTGTTGATTGCCCAACTAGATGGAACTCAACTTATGTAATGTTAGAAACAGTTTCATTGTACAAAGATGTCTTCTCTCATTTAAGGCAAAAGGAACCTCAATATAAAAGTGTGCCAAGTAATGAGGAGTGGGAACGTGCTAAGGACATATGTGGTAAATTGAAAGTGTTTTATGATGTGACTCAATTGTTTTCTGGTACATAGTATCCAACTGCTAATATTTACTTTTATAAAATTTGTGAAATAAAGTTAGCATTGGAAAAATGGGCTTCTTCTTTTAATCCATTGATTAGTCATATGGCATGTAATATGAAGAGAAAGTTTGAGAAGTATTGGGATGAAGTTCATGGCATTATGGGTGTTGCTGTTGTCCTAGACCCTAGGTATAAAATTGCTTTTCTTGAGTACAAGTTATCAAAATTGTATCCAGATTCAATAGATTGTACAAAGCAAGTTCAAAGAATTCAACAATTATGTAATGACTTGATCATTGAGTACCAACAAAAGGCAAACTCTTCAAGTTCAAATGTGCAAGAATTTTCTGCACAAAACAACAGTCTTTCAGAAGATCAAGATGATGATGTTGCTTATGAGTTGTATCTTAGAAAGTTGAATAAAGCAAAGGGCTCACTTGTGAAAACTGAATTTGATTTTTATATTGAGGAAGATGTTATTCCAAGAACTCCTGATTTTGAGATTTTAGTTTGGTGGAAAGTGAATGGGGCCAAGTATCCAACTCTTCAAAAAATTGCTAGAGATATATTTGCTATCCCTGTATCTAATGTTGCTTCTGAATCCGCTTTTAGTGCAAGTGGTCGTTTGATTAATCCTAATTGTGGTAGTCTAAATGAAGACACAATAGAAGCTTTGATGTGTTCTCAAAATTGGTTGTGGGCAACTTATGGAGGCAAAGGTAATTTTTTTCATATGCTTTAACTAATTATTTTATTTCAAAGATATTGATATTCAAATGATGTTAATTAATTTATTAATGAATTTATCATGTTTAATTTATAGGAACAAAACCTGTTACTGTGAATGATTATCGAACAGTTAATGATGAAGATGAGGATGTAGAAATTGAAGAATGATGATTTGAAGAATTACGAGGCTAGATGTCTAGACATGAAGTCATTATGATTTTGTTGTCATTATAATTTTGTTGTAATTTGATATTTGTTAAACCTGTTTGGAACTTGGTTGATTTTGTTCACTACTCTAGAATTTAAATATTAATGTTATTATTGGTTGCATTTTATAATTTTGTGTTTGATTTTTTAGATTTTGATATAATTTTATAGTTTTTCTAAAAAATAGCGAGTGAAGCGGATACCATGAAGTGGCTTGAGTTTAAACTTGTAAAACCCGCGGGTAGGGACAGGGCAGGTTAAGACTCATATTATCTAGTACGGGGCGGGGTCGGGTTGAGCAAAAACCCGCCCCATTGCCACCCCTACACTCCATTCACCAATGATAGATTAGATTTGAAAACAAATGAATGATGAAAAGGCGACTCGATAGTTAGGTGTCTCAAAGTGAATATCGAAGAGTAGTGATAATTAATATGATTAAAAACCAGTTAAAAGGTGATTTTAGTCTCAATTTATGCTAATGATATTTTATTAATTAATGGACGTGTATCGATTACCATGCATAATCTTTATTTTAATTTTGAAATAGATTTTCTTCATCCTAAGTTTGTGCCCGTCTAAAAAAACTAAAAAGAGGGGAACTATATCATTTAGGAGATTTATCCAGTGCCATATAAAATTCATGAATATCAATACTTTTTTGATAATTTATTATCAAAAATTTATTCTATGTTTCATTAATTAAATTTATTAATATTTTAAACACTCATAATTAAATCATAATAATTAGATATAAAAGGATACCAATATCCTTAGGTATCAAAACAAAAACCTATAATTTATTTTAATTATTATTTAATTTTTCCGTTTTATTTCTAAATGCGAAGTAAACCGGATGTGAGACTTTAGACTCTACTAAGCACCTGCCACGATGGAATAAAATGGAGAGAGTATTTCGTTTTGTTTATTACAATATGGAATTATACAGCATTTTGTTCTATTTACATGGATGCCAGGTATGTGGTTTTTAGCGACATAATACTTAGATGGAAATTAACGATACAATGGTTTGATTTTTTTTCTTTAAAAATATTTTTAATGACGTTATATCGAAGAAAAAAAGTTAAAAAATATTCTAAAAGCTATTATTATCATCTTATAAATAAATATTAAAAAAAATGATAATTATATCAATTTTTTGTACATGGATTTTAATTAAAACATATTTTTACAAATGTTATATTGTTACATGTAAAATTCATATTATAGTTTTCAAGTATACTTGTATCCATGCAATTTAATTGATAAAAGTCAAATAGAATGTTAGTCTATTACTGACATATCAATTAACATGATACATCATAAAAAATGTGACAATAGTAATGAAAATAGGGTCATGGACTACAAAGTTATTTTTTAAATATTATAAATCAAAATGATTTATGCATATAATTTCAAAGAGTAACTTGAATATTCATCAGTTACAAAATCAAAAAATTTAGGTGATGGGACAAAAATAATATATACATAAGCATAACAAAAAATTTCACATAATATTTATCATAGCATGGGATCAAACATAATAAAATATCAAGGACAAAATATATATACACACTTCCGAAATAAAATTTCATACCAAAATCCCAACATTACGGACATAGATTCGTTCCTCACATCCACTCAAGTTAAAGGCTATGATTTGTTTTTTTTCCTTGTTTATACTAATTTATTTCATTTCACACTTCACAGGCAGGCACGACTAGCCAAATACGTGAAACAAGAGGTGGGCATTAATTTATAACTAATATATTTCGACATTTGCGTTTAAGTAGCAATCAAGTTCGGATGAGGGTGAGGGCTCAAATCCCACTCAAACAAATTATGATCATATATTTTTCCATTGTACAAGCCTTTTGTAAAAGCTTTTTAAGGGCTTTAGACACTATAGGCTACACACGAAAGGTAATATGCAACAAAAACTAATCTTCTTTCTTCTTTTTTAATATTATTGAGCTAAAGTTCTCAATTGTCAAAATAATTTGCTTTTAACCTTGCTATAAGGAACACTGAAATAGTATAGTTTTTTCTATGTTGCACACATAATATAATTCCATGCCTCACAATTTTTTTTTTGTTGAGCATTTGATTCTTTAGTATCTAATTGACTTCCTTTTCTCAATCTCTACTCACTCAAGTTATACTCCCTCATGCTATATGCTAGCTAGTCGACATATTTGACCACTCTGCCCAAAAATAAAAATGAAAAAAAAGAAAAGAAAAAGGAAGGAGCCTCATCACTCACCCCCACAGATGGAGTGTCCTTGAGTGTGAGAGTCAGTGAGGCACAATGATGGTCAGCCCCTCCCTACAAGGCCATTGGCCACTCTCCCACGTGCCAGCCTGCCCGGTGCGTAGGCGTAGGTTCCTGGATGCCTGTGTACAAAGTGGCTCACCCTTTTAGCTATCCGGGGCCAGACATCCCAGCCCTACCATAAAGGCAAAGCTGATAAATTCCACTTCACTAGAAGAAAATTTCACATAACCCACGATGAAACAAAGTGAACAAAGTCACGGGGAGAAGTCTACAAATGATAGGATAAACCTCCAAATTGGTCCTAGAATTGAATTGGGGATAAATTAATTCATTAAGTTTCAAAAATCTTAAATTGACCCTTATATTTTAAAAAGAAAAGATAAATTGACTTCTCTGTATAGTTTTGTATAGTTAAAAAAGGATAAATTGGTTCCTTCATATATTGTACGGTGGACCAATTTATCTCCTTTTTTAAAACTTAAGGGACCAATTTTGAAGACTAACTTGTCCCCCAATATAAATCTGAAGGACCTGTTTAGATATTTAGTCTAAAGATATAATTGATTGGAGAGTAAAAAATAGTATAACACTTGAATGAGATAATAATACATAATTGGATTGCAATATAAAGAAGTTTTACACTACTAGAATATGTTTGCTTAAACTTTTAAACTAAATACAAAGAATATATATGTATATAAACCGGTGAATTCATTGATGGCACTAGGATTTAAGCTTATGTTCACCGATAAAATTTTATGCCCGTAAAATGATCTTTATACACATATGAAATATATCTTAGTATGTTTGGTTAAACTTTTAACCTAGTAAACCTTTTTATAAAGAAACCCATTATTTAGAATAAATTTGTAATTTTGTTTCATGCACATTAATTATTAATTTTGTTTTATCTCTTACCTAGTTAATGTTCTTACTCCTAAATTTTTTAAAAAATATTATTCCTAATTACGACATTTTCCAACCACATTCTCAACATTTTAAGAGGATATATTTTTGAAAAGAATATGAAATTAAATAACATTTAGTGAATATTATTATTATTTATTTTAAAATATCAACAATAAATTTGGTAGTACGTACCTGATTACCTGTACCCTTTACGCGGTGTATACGCATTATATAATGACACCGTAACTAAGATAAAATTGGAGAGCAAAATTTTAGAAAGAGTTCATGGATATCAGCGTGATGAGAGGATTTTAAATTTTAAATTTTTAATATTTTGAAACAAGGATTTTAATATTTCCTTAAACTAAAGCATTTTTAACATGTTAAGAATGCGACTAATTTAAAATCTTAATATTTAAAAATAAAGTATTATTTAATAGTTTCAAATAAATATTAAATATAATTTAAATTTTCATTTGTTAATATATTACTCGAGAGTGAGTAATTTGTTTTCGTTTGTGTTTTTTATATACTAATGAAAATGAAAATATTGAAAATAAGAGAGACAATATTAATTAGGTAAAAGAGAAAACCAAACTAGTAATTAACGTTCATAAAACAAAATTATAAATGTATCCTAAATAATGGGTTTCTTCATACAATTGGGGAGTGGACAATATGGAGGTTAGCATATGTATATATATAATGTGAGAGTAAGAGGAGTAACCATTCGATTTTATAAGAATGGTTGAGATTAAAATATAAAATTATGAAAAATTTTAAATGAACATGAAAAATTTTATAAAAGAAACAACAAAAACTACAAAAATCCAATTTTTACCATTTTTTACACAAAACTTTGAAAACATGAAAACTTAAAATTATTTTCTAGAATCAAACGCTCCCTAAGTTTTTTAGTTTTCATTATTTTTTTCACTAAACCTTAAAAATCAAGAAATTTACTGAAAATATGAAAGAAAAAATAAAAAATTGTTTTCTATTTCTATTTTTTAAATTTGTTTCTTGTTTTCAATATTTTTGAAAAAATTAGTGGAAACAAAAAATGAACATGTGAGAGTTTTTGCTTATTGTTTCAAAAAATTATGAAAAGTATGAAACAAACTTATATATAAAATAAAAACTGAAAATTATTTTCTAAAATTAATAGATTGTTATCGTACAATATAACCAACAATATATATTATTTACAAGAGCTGGCACAGATGTTAAAGTTAAGCTAGGTTACTCAATGCAAAAGGTTTCCAATAATAATAATAAAAAAAAAACTACGTACGTAGTGCTTTGTTTCCAAGCTTAATTTATATGTCACGGACTTGGACGAATAATGAGGATTGTGTAAAAAGTAGTTAAAATATTTTATGATTTCAGCAATACAATTATTTAAATTGGATATTATGTTAAACTATTTTTTATTTTTATTGTTCAAGTGATATTCACTCCTTCAAAGCATTGAGATTATCAAAATGGATATTGCTTCTCCCAACAAAATCTTTTCCATGCAACACGATCATATAGATACATTAAACTATTTTATTCAAGGATAATGGTGGATGGCACGAAATCATTTTTCATACATTTTGCGCAAACGGTTTGATTAGATAAACATTCTGCAGTTCGAAATGTTTAACCTCCGCCTCACCAAGTCACCATGTTTTGGTCTTATTTGGAGTTTACACTTGTATTTTTTGATGGGTTTTTAATTCTTTGTACTGCTGCATGTGATGTCATATAGCAATGCTCTTTATTTAAACTGTGAATGTTTAAAAAATCATATCAATTGCTTCATAAAATGATCAACGTTTCAAATATAAAATAAATTTTGATTGTTATCGTGATTAGATATTTGAAATATAGAGTTACAGTGTTATTTGAATTTATTCTATCTGAATATCATGTTGATTTATCCATTATACACCATTAAAAATTATCACAAAAATCTGAAAACGAAAAACTTATATGGTATTCTTCTCTCCTTGAATAAATGTATGTACGTACAAATAATGTAAAAACAAAAAATAAAATAGCCAAGAAAGATGAAGACGATGTATATAATTAGTACAAACTAGACATATACATTTAAGCGCTGCACGGCTGAGAAATAAAAATTTACACCAATTTATGCGGTTGAAAACGAAATTATAATTCAATAATACTGAATTAAAGAAAAAGCCTAGTATTTATTTGCGTATATAACCATAGAAATAATAACAATAATAATAATAATCATGAGAAAAGATGTGAAAGCTACAATTGTAATTTCGAGATATATATATATATTGAAAGTGATTAAAAATATTTAAAACATGACAAGGGAAATTGTATGCAACGAGGAAGGAGAGGTTATGCCAGATAATTAAGTAAAAATAGAGAAAATATAATAATTAAATAAGATAACATAAGATTATAACTTTAAAAGAATTAATGTGACATTTTCAAAAGAATTTTGAAACACCAAAATACAACATTTTTTCTCTTACATAAATAATATAAATATATAACATATCATTTTATTTTAATACTAGTATATTTTCATATACAACACTTTTTTCCTCTTATATACTCAAGAATAATGACACAAATATCAAATATATTTAACTAATAAAATAATGTTGTTTGAGCATAAAAGTCTTTGTAGAGCCAATTGATAAGTTTTAAGATATATTTTGACCTTCAGCCGGACAAATTTTTTTTCAACCTAGATTTTTGTTCGTAATAGAAGAATTTATCGTACATATTTTCATATATTTAGTATATATTAACCTAGCTAGTTCGATTCAAATTATAATTAGAAGTTTATCACTGCTTTTTTTTTGTGGATTCCCATGCATGGGTATGTACAGTTGGTATTACTTAATCTCTTCAAAGCGAAAATTAAAATATATATATATATATATAAAGTGGAGATCCGTTTATTCTATGGAATAAGTCTTTCTAATAACTTTTTTTTGGCATAAAATTTCATTAATCTAACTATTAATTTTAAAGTTTATACTAAGTAGATCAATTAATTGTATAAAGTTTAATATAATATGAAAATGATTTGATAGTTCATCATTTTATTTTATTTTGACAAAAAGAATATTTTTAAAATACAAGTAAATATAGATTATATGATTATTATTCTCCAATTTTTTTAAAATTTGACATACTTAACCATTAATATAATATAACATACATCAACAATCAGATTGATTAAATTCAATGTATATGAAAAGTTATTAAATGGAATAAGTGTATAAGACTTACTCTAAAGCTTTGTTTGGCAAAGGAAAGAAATAGAGAGAAAGGAAATGGAGTGAAAAAAAATAAAGAGGAAGGAAGTTGAGGTGATTTTTATTTTCCATATGTATGTTTAAATAAAATGAAAATGGGAAGGAAGGAAATAGAAAAAAGATTAATTTATTTTATTTGTTTGGATGGATAAGTGAAAGGAAAGAAAGAACAATGATATCAAATGACTTTTTTATCCTTATATTATGAAAAAATAAAAGGTTATCTTTTAGAAAACTATCTAATCTATCAAAAAAAAGAAAACTATCTAAAAAATAATTAAAAAAATCAAAATTAGATATAATTTTTTCATAAATTTATCTATCAAAATAATATAAATAAATATAATAAAAATTGATCCTATACATCTTTATATAAAAGCATTTAAGTTAATATCTTTATTTTATATTTAATAATTTTATTAATTAATATCAAATGGAAAATATAACTATTTTTTAATATTTCAAGTTTAGAATAATATCAAGCTAATAAATAAGAAAATATTAATAAAAATAAGTTATTCAAATTTATTTAAAATAAAAAATATTAAAGTCACCAATATTTAAAAAATTTGGGAGTATATATGGATTCAAATAATAAATGTAGATATTTTTGGATATGTAAATATCTCTTTATTCTTTCACACTTTTCCACCCACATGGGGGAGAAAAAATTTTGAGTGGATCCCACCTACTTTTTAACATTGTTCAATCTTTTCGCTCCCAATTTCCCTTGTACCAAATGACGGAAGATCACTTCCTTCCCTCCACTTTCCTTTCTCTCTCAATCTTTCCTCTCTATTTCCCAAGGTTAAGAAAACCGGACCGGGCATCGAACCGGTCAAGGTACTGGTTCAAAGGTTTAGAGGTTCAACCGGTTCAACCGGGGTTCAACCGGAATATAATAAAATATATATATAAATATATATGTATAATTAATTAGAACATAAAAAATATATTAAATCATTAACATTAACATAATTAACACAAAAATATATATATATTCATAGATTTATAAAAATAAACCTAATCCATATAAAATTTTTCTAGTTTTAGTCGCACAATATGGTTATAAAAGTATTTGAAAACAATATTTGTTGGATGACTAGCGAATTTTATGATGAGCAGCTCGTGGATATTAGTATTTTTTTCATATATAAAATAAATATAACCCATTTTTTTCATTTTTGCTTTGTTACTGCTATAAAATATTAGTATTTAAGCTTTGAAACTAAAAAAAAAAATCAAAAGCTTCGGACCGGTTGGACCGGTCCGGTTCACGATTTTCCGATTTTCCGGTTTGACCGGTTCAATGCCCGGTTTTCCACTCAACCGGACCAGGCCGGCGGTTCGGTCTTTAACAGTCGGACCGGCCGGTCCGGTCCGGTTTTCTTAACAATGCTATTTCCTTTCAAACAAACATATTGTAAGAGTAAATGTATCCTCACTCATATATATATATATGATAAAGTCACCTGGTATAACTTTAAGCTAATATTATATCATTGAATAACATTTTATTGGTATAATTTTTCATAAAACCTACTATATCATACAGATCATGCCTATAAAACTTCAAATTAATCTAAAACTGTTCAGCATAGTTTTTATATACATAAAAACCAATTTAATATATGCTTAAAATGAATAAGAATAAGAGCTACATGATTGTGTTGCTGTTGATGTTCAATTTTTATGAAATTTGACATAAATAATTCTTATGATATGTAATTGTAATTCAACTGTTGGATTGATAAAAATATTATTTTATTGAAAGTTATAAGTGATGTAACTTTGTTTAAAGTTACAGCAGTACATATATATATATATATAACTCATATATTTGATAACTTTTTATTGAAATATTTTTTTATGAACCCTATCGTTGGATTGAAAGTTCACATGCCATAGAGTAGCTCTATAAAATTTTGCACTAATTTGAAATTGTTTTGATACATATGTTGTATGAATATAAATCAACGTAATAAATATCTCATAAATGTATATAGATAAAAATATTTTATCACAACTTCATATGTGTCTGAATTTTTTGAAATTTGGCATAGAAAATATCAATATGATATGTAGTTATAATTCAACTATTATATTGAGAAAAATTATAGTGTATTAAAAATTATTTAAAGTGCAAGTGTAAAGTTTTACATTAGTGTTATATATGTGTGTGTGTGTGTGTGTGTGTGTGTGTGTGTGTGTAGGAAAGATCAATTTATACTAGTGTAAGACTTTGTGCATATTTTACACTGTTAATAATTTTTAATTGAAGAAATTTTTTGCAAATCTCATCATTAGATTAAAAGTTTACGTGCTACATATAATCTATATAACATTTTACTTTAATATGAAATTGTTCGATACATTTTTTCTATGGTTTTTATTTTGGTATCCATGGGGTATAGATTCTCTTTGTGTAATCAACGGTTATGATTGAACAAATTTAAAAAAACATAGGTTTGTAAGATACGTGTCTCATTCTTAGCCACAAATAACTAAAAGAGTACCCTTGAATCTTATAGAGTATTGAAGAAACTCCTATTTTATATTCGTATAAATCAATGTAATAAATACCTTGTAAATGTATTTAAATAAGAATGGTTTGATCACAATCTTATAGATGTTCGATCTTTTGAAATTTGGCACAAACAATTAACATGATATGTAATTATAATTCAATAGTTGGATTGACAAAAACTATATTCAATTAAGAGTTATGAAAAGTGTAAGCAAGTTGGCTCTAACACCGGTGACAATGGATCCCTCTCTTATCTCTCTCTCTCTATATATATATAAGAGTCGAAGACCTAGAAGCTTCTTGGGGGATCTCCATCCTAGCTCTCATTCGAGTTTGTAGGGGAGTAGGATCGAAATGTGTCCTAAAGCTCAACTCCCCCACCAATGACTTCGGATGAACTCAATTTGAGCCCACGACGGTCTTCTTCTTGGCCACAAAGTGGCCAAATCCTTCAGGGTGAGCTTAGAGGCCATCTCAACTGTGAAACAGGAAAAGAAACGAAGACAACATCAACAAATTACCAACAACAGATCAACAATATCAAAGAGAAAAAGCTTAACAACTGAGGACTTTCTGGTTGTTATACCCTACCTCTAGCAAAACACCACTAGACAAAGGAAAGCTTGGACTCACACTCTCCTCTAGGTAATCAAACACTACCTAGTACTCCAAAAGGAGAGAACTATACTTAACCCTTAAAATCTAGTGCGGGTTGTGCTGCCAATACAAAGGGAACCTTTCTAACCCACACTCATCTAGAAAGAAAAGGGACTTGGACTCCACTAACCTCAACAGGGCCAATAACTTCTTCCTAGGGGCACTATTGAAAGACACCAAAGTCCCCTTGTCAACCCCCTTCACTTGAAAAAAAATAGAAAAAGACTCTAATACCGGGCTTGCGGCTGTGTACATCAAACAGGTTCTCGAATGCTCGAACGAAAACCCAGCTGTTTAGATGCAGTTGAGAAAGGGCCACATTAACCTTATTCAAGCACATATCCTCAAATTTAGTAAAGAGTACCCTCATTTAGCTTCTTAAACAAATCAATATACATATAAATATAATTTTCGTCACCCTCCCTCAACGTATACTGGCATACCCTATCCTTAGGCTCGCAAGGAAAACACTCGATCTTTTTCTCTTTGCAAGACAAGATAAAACAACAATCCCTAAACCTATGCTTACTCTCACCATCATAAAAAATGGAGGCCACCTCCTTAACCACTAGGCTAACCCAACCATAGGGGTCGTACTCGGTTTCAACCGCTGCAGCCTCCCCTTTTCCTGAGGTAGATACACCTTTTCCTCTAGCCATTGATAAATATCTAAGCAAAGCAAATGGAAAAAGGGTTCAGGGAGAGGGAATAGACCCAAAATAAAGAAAAAAAAAATCTAAAAGTGAAGCAGAATCCTCTACCCCTAAGGTTCGAGTATAAATCAGTCAACTGAAGAGTAAAGAAAAGGCAGAATAATTAAACTAACTTATTGGAATATGACAAGAAATGAAGATGAAAGCTTGAATTGAGGCTTGAATGAGCACTGTTGAAGCAGAAAAGAGCAGAAACAGAAGTAGAGTTATACGAAAATGGCCTTCATTCACTTTTTGTTTTAACCAACTTAAGTTCATCCAACTACTGAAAATGCTTCCCTCTACTCAAAATACATCTAAGACGCCTTTTCCATCCATCAATTAGGGATTTTTCACTTTAAACAAATAGTTCAGATTGCCATGATCATAAACCGCATTAACCACGACATGAATTCCACCACTAAGGGTGCGACACATGTCGTGACACGTTCTCCAACAACCTCCAATACAACAATTGAAAAGACACACTAAGTTGTGTGTAACAAGTCAACTCATTCGAGCTCGGCACGATGTCCTCGACTCACACACCTCGGCACCCGCTTCTTAACCTTTGACCAAGCTCAAGGACTGTACTAGACAAGAAATATGGGCTTGAGACCTTGGCCTAGTCTCGGAGAACTCAAACAGGGGCTCCACAGATCATTTACGTGGCATTTATGATCCTTTAGAGATTCTCCCCCAATTTAATAGAGGGTATCTTTTAAATTGCCTACAAGATCTCCTATTATCCCATCATATCTTTTATATTAGATGATATATATACCCCTAAATATGAAATATATTTAATTTGTACTAAATCTAAGAAATATCTTTCTTATTCAAGGAAGATTATCATCTAATTTATCACGAGGTCGCATCTCACTATAAAAGGGACTCAATGTTCCTCAGGTATGATCATCCAATCCTTATTTCAGCGTCGAAGCATCTTTACAAGTAACTGTCCTCACTCAAACGGACACTGAAGGCATATTTTTTAGATAAGAATATACATACATATATATTGAACGTAACTCGAATTCAAAAGTAAATCATAAGCTTGAATTTCTCCTGAAATCACCCACATCATATATTGAGGCAACAAAATTTTGTTATCGTATTATTTTTTGGTACTATAGTATTATATTATAAATATATTTTATCAATTCTCACCTCGTCAGCACTGCGCACGTGCGACTGTAATTATTAGATACCCACACCCAAATACTACATGCTCAAATGATCTCATATCCCGGAAAAGAAAAAGTCAAAATTTATTTAAATTTAAATATTCAAAGAAACTATAAAGATACCACAACCTTTTCAGTTTTCACCATCCATCCTCAAAACCTCCTCGCATCCCCAAAACGCGATCCGTTATTTTTCCCTCCCTTTCCCTCTTCTCATAACGGAAATTCCCACTCTTTTTGTCGCTAACCCCACTTTTCCTTATCGAAATTACTGTCTTGTCCCCCTCAAGACTTTTTTTTATTTTGAAAATATACAATCCTCCTCCTTTGCGTTTTTTTTTCTTTCTTTCTTTTACAGTTTGTTAAGAATATTTAAAATACTTCTCAGATCAATAAAAATACACAGTTTCACAAAATGAAACAATTAAAAATGCAATTGTTTATATTGTGGCTTTCGATATGCTTTTTAACTGTGAAGCTTTAAATTATCTTCAACAAATAATAACCCTTTTTTATTGAAGATAATCTTAAATCCACATAATTTCAATTTAGTTAAGTGAGTTTAACAAAATACCAAATATAAAAATGTGAATAAATAAATAATTAAGTTTCATGACTTCATTAAATTTTATGAAGAATGATATCACTACATAGTATAATTATTCAATTTCACAAAGATCATATGGTAGTCTAACTATTCAATTTCATAAAGATTATACGGTTTAAATGATTGCGTGAGAGTAAAATTTTAATTTAGTTTTATAATGAAATTAGCCACCTTTAATAAAAACAAGTATTTTTTTCAAGTGAAGGGAAATTAAATAATCTTAAGTAATTACCTTTTTTTTATAGTGAGACTCCCAATCAATATTTAAATTTTGATGTTCAAACGTTTTAATAAATTTTATATTTAATTGATTCCAGTCAATAAAATTAAAATCAATCCTTAAAATATCAAGGTGAGGATCATAGCTTTGCTCAGCTAACAGTGCACTTATCTTGACTTAATAATATTTTCCCCTTTCATAAATTGCAAATCATACATATTATTCAGAAATTTTTTATGTTTCATGAAAATATTACAAAAGTCTTCCTAAAACGTAATACGAGCATAACATATTATTAAAAAAAAAAAACTTTTCTGAAGTTTTGCGTACATTTTTTATTATCATGTATAATCAAATTTGGCAATTTATACAATTATATTAACCTACATAAAATTTTTTTATCTAAAACCTAGATAAATTTTTAAATTATACATTAATATAAAATTTAATAATGACACCGAAAACTTTTACATCAAAATCAAAATCGGGAATTTTTTATTCTAAATTGAATTTTAATTAATTAAATCGTGCCTAGTTATAACATTATTTTGTTGCCCAAGAAAGTACCAAGACAATAATAGTCGTGGAAGCGAGGGTAAAATGGTACTTTTGCACGTAGCGTTGTCCATATATACCCACCACTACGGAGATTGAGTCCAAAACTCCCTCTTTCGCCATTACACCATCGAAACAGGTTCTTCCTCTTTCCTTTCCTCTTCTCTCTACCATACCACCGCATCCAATTCCTCAACCTCCCTCTTCTTCTTCTTTTTTTCACTTTTCTCAATCCTTCTTCTTCTTTTTTCCTTTCCTTTTCTCCTCAAAACAATGGAAGACGAAGACAACAGAGAACTCGACCTTCTTCCATCATCGCGCGCAGATTCCTCTCTAATACGGTTCCGATCCACGGCGGCGGAACGCTCGCCCTCAGTGGACCTGCAACTTTCAATAAGCGTAGGGCGGCCGGCGGCAGCGACAGCAGCGGCGGCGGAGTGCGTGGTGCGGATGTGCGAGGGTGTGGAGGCGCTGAAGTGGGAGGCGGCGGAGCAAATAAGGCTGGCGGCGATGGAAAAGGCGTACGCGGAGAGGGTTAGGGAGATGACGCGCCGCGAGATGGAGATGGCGCAGTCGGAGTTCGCACGCGCCAGGCAGATGTGGGAGCGAGCAAGGGAGGAGGTCGAGAGGGCGGAGAGGATGAAGGAGCGCGCCACCAGGCAGCTCGACTCCTCCTCCTCTTCTTCATCATCCTCATGCTTGGAGATCACGTGCCACTCTTGCAGGCAGAGGTTCAGGCCTGCCTCCTCCTGATCCAACGCTTGCGAATCCATCTTCTTCCTTTTGATTTTTCTTCACTCAGTGTTGCGTTCTAATTTTTCTGCTTTTATTTTTCTGTTTCTAACTTATAATGAGAAAAGAGGAAAACCACCAGCGCTCCAAGAAATAAATAATAACTGAAAAAAATGTTTAACTAGTTTTTCTTTTCTTTTCTTTTTTCACTTATATCAATCTGTTTTCTGTTCATTTCTGATAGATCGTTCACCATTATGCCAAAAATTTCAATTTTTTAGTCGAGATATAACTTGTTATAGTTTGATCTGACTTTGACCCTTTGTGAATCTGATTAAGACAGAATGCTGACTCACAACAATTAGTTTCGATTGTGATGACCGAAGGTCACTAGTGTACGTGTGCCTTATGAGAAATTGCTAGTTTAATTAATCCAGTGTATGTTTGTGGTAATTTTGATTTGTGAGGATTATTGTTATGGTGCGGGTACGAACCAATGAGGTGCGTTGTGAGAGGATAGAAGATTAAGAGAAGAGATTGTTTATGCAAATCTTGTAATTATTATTATTTCTGGGGTTGAATGGAGAAAAAGAAGAATCGAAAATTGGAGACATGGGTAGATGTATTAGTATCCCCTGCTGTGTAGCTTTCAAGAACTCGTTATGCTTCTCTCGAGGATTGCAACCAAGAGTCCAAGAGACCACCATAGTATTGCTATTGCATCACTTGAAAGTGGGTGTCTTAATCTATCATCTTTGAATGTAATGGATGTGTGAAAAAAGTTTGATCTATTATCACATTTAATGGTGATAAAGTGAGTGTGATGTTCCAATTTGATACTCACTTTTAGATGTTGGAATAACATTTTTTAAAATACCATCTTCTCTACTTTTCACAATCTTCAATCAAAATCATCGGATGCATGACTGTTTTCATTTCATTATATCCTCTTCTGCACACTAGTACTAATACAGTAGTACTATTGTTGGCATCTTGACCGTATACATATATAAGTGAGAATTCCTTGATTCAAACATGTATAGCTTAAGCTTAATTTACCAAAAAATAAAATAAAAAATGTATAGCTTATGAGTTCAAATTACCTTCGGTCTAATTAAGTAAAGTCGTGATTAATTAGCCACTGATATTATTATTATTATTATTCTCTTGGATATAGAATCGAAACTGATCGCGAATAAAGGAAACTACATAGATAGCTTTTCGTGAGCGAACAAGTTAGATATGGTGATGAAACAAGCTAAGCTAGGCCCGGGCTAGAACAAATGAATCAGAACAAAAAGCATAGTGTAACGCCAATCACAAGGCGAAATAGATTATAGATGAATATATATATATAGCTGTATCCACTTGTATTCAACTTCTTAACTTTTGCTCACAACGGACCAAACAAACACCCACTACCCCTGTCCAATATTGGATTTGATTACCTACTAAAAGCATCAATCAGAGCAGTGAGCAATAGTAGCGTGCTACTGTTGAAAGATGTTGCTAGATTGGGAATTAGCTAATATAGCTTGGTCTGTCAGCAACCTTCTAAATAACATAACACTCGGATACAGTTAAAAGTGTCAATAATACAGTAGTCACTTTGATTCCATTATCAACTGATGAGAAAAAAAAGTTATATCGAGTGGGGGCTGATCATAGACTTTGCGGAAAAGTACGTTGCAGAAACGACTTGGGGGGAAGGCACGAAGTCACAATCTTGATAAGTTAGATTTGTACTAAGCCCTCAATTTTGTTCCATTTTACTATATGATTTTATTTATGGATCGAGTGAGTAATAAGGTGAAAATTATTACCTTATGAATTGGCTTACTAACCACTTGTGGTCTCTGCTACCAACTAATATAGGTCAACTTGCTTCAAAAGAAAGTTTCTTGCATGCTGCACGTTTAATGAATGATGCTTGTAATTGCAACATTTTTTTTCGTCTTTGGGATGCAGAATTTTGCAAAATGAGTATCCTTTTTTAGCTGTAGGGTACAGAAATCGACATTCTTTTAATAACTGTGTTCTTTCTTCATTTTTTTTTCCTTTCCCATATCCGAACGTCATTGAACCCCACCATTATTGTAGTATCAGCATCACCCACTAGTTATTTTCATCAAAATAAAATCTTTTGTTGCAGCTGGCACTGTAATTACTTTTTTTCTTGTTAAGATTGATGGTGAGTATAAAAGATTTGAGATAATTAAAGACGGATTTAATAACTTTTAGGGTAATGTTTGGTGAGGAATAAAAATGGATTGCAAATTTTTATAAATGGATTTTATATGTAAATTGAAATTACATGTAGAATTAATAAATGAAAATTTTCCCTGCATCATTACTCTTCACCCAAAGATATTCTTAGGGTAAGTCTTTATATGATTATCTAATTATTTAAATTAAATGTAATAAATAATTAAAATTTTCAACCACAAGACCTAGTATTTGTATAGTTAGCCAAATTCTTTAAACATCTAGTTAAATGTTCAATTCTTGATACGTAAACATGGAGAGGGAACTATAAAAAAAATTAAGTATTTTCAATGTTAAAAGTATTGAGAAAAACATTGTCTTGATAATAATTTTATTGACATTTTCAATGTTCAAATTATTGAAAATACTTTTTATTCCTACAGTGGATTCTCATGGTTTAAGACAAAATCCATTTCTAACTATCCTGATTCACCTAAAAAGTATTTAACGTTTTAGCAGCAGTGCTATTTGTTGGCAAAGAAATTTAGTGCAAATAGTACAAATGGTTGCTCTAACCAATCATATACGATATGAAGAAAGGGGGGAAAAAATAAGAGAAACTGAACAAAAGTCACGAGTAGCTAGCACATTAGTGACGCAGATATTGCAAACTGTATGGATTTACTTTTCATTCTAAAAAGTATAATTTTGATAATGGTAAATAATACTTCCCACCTTTAAGATTTCATGAAATAACACTTAATTAACCCCATTCTCCTAAAAATATAACAACTCCACCCCAAATCTCTCATCTAACTAACGGTCACTAGCTTAACCTTGAGATACAGTGCATGTTAATAAAAATCATACTAATAAAATAGAGGAACATTAAAGGGTATTGTCATCTTCAATTCTCCATTGAATTTATGTATGGAAAATGATCTTTGGGAGAGAGTGAAACAAGTGTGTCAGAACGAGCTACTATCCCTCATAGGTGTTTTGCTCGGTCCCTCTCATGTGCATGATGGTCTCATCAGAACCCAGAAGACATTCATCACACTTTCGACTCCATCTCTGGTCCACCCTTATAATGACCCACTTGAGACCCGCTTCACTTCACAACATAAATTAACTTATGCCAAAGTGAAACTGGAATTGTTGATATAAAATGTTTCTCTTATTGTTGCATTAAGTTGGAGTTGCAATGGTTTAGGGTCATCTGTGGTCGCACGTACTCTCACCAAGGGCAAAGAGGACGGTGGCGGTGTGATAGATTCTTTATATCATGATTCATTTAATTCTTTTGCTTGAACATTATTGTATTGGTTCTTTTTTTTTCCCCCCAATTTTGCCTCTAATAAATAACCATACTTCACTTACAAATTTCCTTCCATTGCCCCATCTTGAACCACCCAATCATTAGTAAGATTCCTCTATTTCTAGAGAGATCACCAAAGCCACATAGCCTTTCACTTCCCCTGAAACTAGAGAGTATAATTTGGATGGTATTCTGAAATGGAAGTAGGGAGGTGCTGTTGTGCTATTTTCAAGGATAGATTGAATTTACATATGGACATATTATTATGTGTTGAAAGATGTGATTTTACATTTTGAACTCATTAGTAGATTTTATATTTGAAATTTATTGGTAGGTTGCTGCTGCTGCTCCTCTTCTACAAATTAACATGGCCAAAGATAACGTAATGAAAATGGGATAACTATTGACAAGTTAACAGAGCCGTTAAGTGACCATAAGTCAGGTGAGAGATTTGGGGTGGGGTGTTATTTTGTTACAACAATGGAGTTGAGTGTCAACTCATCAAACCTCAAGCATGGCAAGTGTTATTTACTCTTTTTATAATAATAGTTTTAAAATTACATATATAATAATATACAAGTTTAAGTATGATGCACAATAAGTATAAAACTTTTCTATATAATCATTTAATTATATATTGAAAAAATTAGACTCCCAGTGCATAAAATTAAATGTAATATATATGTAGGAGGAAATTGGACTAACCTTTTTTGAGATTTATTATCCTTACATTCAACATCTTTTATTTTACAAAATTATCATTGACCTCTCATGAGGTTAATTGAATTTATACTAATCTCTCCTATAGATATTATTTCTATAATATGTTATAATATTTAACATATTGAATAAAATATTTTCTTATCACATGGAAATTAATTTTATATTATAACTTATGATTAATTTTAATTGATATATATGTTAAATATTATTAAAATACTATAATTTTATCACTAATAATTATAGATATGTCATATATTATCCTTTTTTGTTACTTAAATGAATGATTTAACATATATGGAGGAGACCTTCAGTGTAATTAAAATAGAGGAATGAGGAATATAATTACACTAAATCTACGTGACAATAAGTATAAATTTCCCTACGAATAATTGATTGGCCATGTTAAAATTTTTAGAGTGACTCAGGATTTTTAGAGTGACTCAGGAATATAATTAAAGTGTAGACTCACTCAGGATTTGGTTTCTCAAACAAAATGAGTAGTCAATTTGTCCATTAGGAAAGCATAAGTCCATATTTGCGGTGTTTTTTCTTTTGGGAAGTAAACTTCAATGTCAATCACAGAAAACCAATCCTGCTTTGAGACTCCGAACTTAGTTAAAACATTACCACATCATCACCATGGTCAATAACCATGATCAAATTAAACCGTGCCCCGACATATGACCAGCTGAATCGCAGTTACATTGTCTTTTATATTTTATATGGTTACAATCATGGAAATGCCAGAACAATCAATCACTTTCGTTCACAAAGTCGAAAGCATGATAAAGATGTAGGACATGTTCACCGATCCATCAAACTAGTCATCATGACAAAACCTTAACATTTGTCTTTTCAGGTTGTCCGCATATAATTGGCAAGTGATACTGTTTCTTGCTGGGATTGTGTGTAGAACCATATGTATTGTGTATATATATACTGATTGATATTGATGCTTGCATGCATTATCCATCATATATAGAGGATATATCCTTTTAATTATTTCGTAGTTAGTGTCTGGGACAAGCAAATCTTCATCGGCATTGCAGGGATATGCAGTGCACAGTTCACAACACCCGTACTTATGATTAGTAAATTTCAGCAAGACCAAAGCAGCATATTGTGCCACGTATGTCATTTAATCTCAAACTCAGTAGTTTCACTACCACAATGATATGATATGATTTCCTTTATTTGGGATTCAACCTTATAATTACTAGAAAGATGAAAATCTGGCTAGCTAGCTAGCTAGGTCAATATTTTTGAAGGTTTGCAATAATGAAATTATATGTACTTGAATTCAATTTTGTCAATTACTTTGGAAAGGTGAAATAAGGAACGAAAATAATAATGAATGCTCATCTTGTCATGTGAAGATTCAGGGGTTCCAGCAAAGATGATAACTGACACAAAAGGAGGAAAGCGTTTCCAAAAATGATGGAACTATTTTCCATCTTCAATTCTAGGCGGGGAAATATGGAATGGAATAATGCAAGATTGTTCAATCAAATCACTTAGCCAATCGAGCAAAAAAGGTAACTAGCTTTTGGAGTATAGGAAAGTTCAGATCGTGTTAGGCTAGAACTCTTCTTTGAAGAGTCACACCATGTGAGACCGTGGAGCACACTTTCCATTATTGGACTTTGCAAGTATTGTGGTTAATTGCGAAATCCAGAAGGGAAGAAATCAGCTTCTGTTCATGTTCTACGGGCACATATGTATTGTCTTGCATTGACTTACATTCATAAATATATATATAAGTTTAATTATTTAGACGTGTGTTACGTTTATCCTATGTTCCTCTCATATGACACTGTCCATTATGAAGAGGATGGGATAAGACCGAAGAAGATAAGAAACCAAACATCACTTTCACTTTTTGTTCTTTTAAAGCAATTGTCCCTAACGAAGAAATCTATGTATATTTCCATTTCTCTATATATCACGAGATAATGGGCTGCTATACGATATGGTCAGAGTTAGGCAATTTGTGTCCGTCTGAATTCAAATGTTGGGCGGCAGAGATACTTCAAGTTACTGTAGTAGAAAAGGAAAATCTTAGACATAAGATTCGCTTTGGCGCTCATATGATTGAGAGCTCGAAATAGTTAAGAGAATATAAGAGGGGAGGAAATTAAATATGAATGGCTTAGGGAATGTTTGCATCGGTGGAAGTGGGTGAAGTGAGAAGGAATGGAGTGAAATTTTAATTAGTTTTATCGTTTGAATATGTGAAAAGAAAAACGTTATTTTAACTATCTTCTACTTCCTATTTTATTACCATTAGACATCTAATTTCACTATCTTCTACTTCCTTTCGTCCTAAATTTGGAAATTTGAATAGAATGAGTTATTGTTTAATAAAATTACTGGTTTATCTTTACTACTAATATTGTTTTATTTATTACTAATATTACTTTAATTTATTCTACTTGAAGGATATATTATAGGAATAAAAAATTTATAATCTTCAATTCATTTCATTAATATATCCAAACAATGAAGTGATATAATATGTAACTCCATCCACTCATCTCTACTCTATTTTATTCCATTCCACTACTTACTATTAATCAAAACATATCCTTAAATATCTAATACGAAGAAAATCTTAGCAAGTGTATATATATATATATAGGTAAAAAGGTCGGAAATATTATTACATCGTAACAGAAAGCTAATAGCTCTATTGACTAATTAACCATAATAACTAGCCCTAATACCCCCGCAAGTTAGGAGGTATATGTCTAGAACCCCCAACTTGGAGAGGATATACTTAAACTGGGAGCATGGTCTAGGTTTGGTTAATAGATTTGCTAGTTGATGATGAGTTTTGAAGTGAACAAACTTAATAATTTCAGCACATATGTTCTCCGAATAAAATAACAATTGATCTCAATGTGCCTTGATCTCTCTTGAAAAGTGGGATGGGAAGAAAGGTGGATAGTTGATTGGTTGTCACAAAATGCCATTACATGAGGCACTTCAACTCCAAACTCTTTTAGCAGTTGTGATAACCAAGTGAGCTCACTTGTCAGTGGGCAAGGCTTAGTATTCGGCCTCAACTAAGGACTTATTCATTGTGGGTTGTTTCTTTGTCTTTTGAGACAACAAAAAGTTGCCTAGGAAGACAAGGAAACCTGTGGTGGAGCGGTGGGTGTCCAAGCAATTTCCTCAATTAGCATCCTAGAAGGAACTTAAAAGTTGGGGAAGAAGTGGTAGAGAAAAGAAGTAATTGGCTAGGGCAAGACTTAATATATCGAAGGAGATGGTTTGAATTTATTTTTCCTCTAAACTCAAACCAAACGACTCGATTACACCCATACTTGAAATGTGTTTTTTAGAGCATTTGGTGGACAGATTGAATTCTAGAAAATAGCAGTATAATATATGAAGCATAATCGGAAATACAACAAGCGAGGTGAAATGTAATTTTTTAATAAGAATGGGGTGGAGTGTGATTTAATTATCGAAAGAAAAAGAATATATAAGGTGATAAACTTATGCTAACACAAGAATGTCTTTGAACTTAACTAGCATTGATATGAAAATGTTTGAGACGTTTATATGACCAGTGAGCCATTGAATACCATAGTTATTAGACTCAACCTGGTAATCGACACAACTGAGGCATCGGGTTGCTAGTTCAACTAGTGGGTTACTGGTTGAACCTGTCTTGGTGGTGGAGATGTGCTTATCTTGCAAGGAGTGGTCGGGTTCAAACCTCATATATTGGTATTTCTGAGTTATTATTCTAGATTTGATCAAATTTAACTAGCTTAATTACTTAACTGATCCATTCAAAGAATCGAACCAGACTGATTTCCAATTTGAAGTGGCCTGCCCGATCCTGTAACATTTTGGTGAGATAAATTTAATTACTATACAAGAAAGAGGATTTGTGTCTGATGTCAAATAAATTTTGATGTAAACTGAATTTAGCATTAATGGCGTTCAATCTGTTAAGCACTTTTAATTTTACATTATGCTAGAATTTTATTTTCAAAATATATGACATGAATTTTTAGTGTTTAAATGAATAAGAGAGTTGGTATTCCACTTTATTTCTTTCAATAATTGCTTTGATTTTTTTTCAAAGATTTTGTAAATATTTTTCTAAATGTATAGCATTACTCTTAGATTGTAGCTAATTGGTTTCTAAGCATCTAGTCAGGGTTTGATACCTAACTCTGTGTATGAAAAGAGTCTCATAGCACCTTTGCAAGCTTTACATATTGAGGAGATTAGTCATAGTTTTTATAATGGATTTTCTTGGTTCATAAAAAAAAATTACTTTTCAGTAATATGGCAACAAATTTGAAGGGCATGAAATTTAAATTTTGGATGTTTGGTTTAGATTAAAAAAATTATTACAAAACTTAAATTTTGTATATAATTGAAAGAGTTAAAAATTAATTTTTTGAAATTCTGATTATTTTCTAAAAAATTATTCAAATATATAAAATATGAAATTCTTTTTTGTCGAAAAATTGATTTTAAGCCAGAAAAAGCTCAAAAAGTGATTTTGACACCCAAAAAGTTTATCCAAAAGCACTTTTGGTTGGGCTTTTTTTTTTTTTTTTCCCTGTTTACTAATAGTGAACTTACTTTTGGTCTTGGAGCAGTAATATCGCTTTCCGCCACAACAATAAAAGTACTTTTCACTCTACGATGGTCAATCTCAAATAACATTTTTGTCCTGTTACCCATATTATAACTATCATTTTACTCCTTCTACTATTGGTTGCCAATTCCCACGCCCATCTCTCTCGCATAAGGTGTTCTTGTTGAGCAATCGAATCAAACCACACTAAATTTTATTGATTTGGTTCCAAGTATTTTTTTAATTTTAAATAAAAGCATCCATAATCCTCCTTTCACACAGAAAACCCCCGTTCCCATCAAAGTTAGTTACCAAACTACAACACAGAAAAATCAAGCCAGTACAACATAAAAACACAAACATGTTCTTATTTCGAGATTTGCAAAAATTACAAAAGTTAAAAAAAAAAAAAAATGGAACTTCTTGAGCGTCAATAAAGCAGAGCCATCTGCAAACAGGCTGGACGATAATCCCAATCCACTAACTTGGTATCAATCCTAGAAGAGATTATATATGTTATCGTAAAACCACTTATTTTAAAAGTTTAAAAACCATAGTTTTACAACTTGAATGGGTAATCGATTTGGTCGTGGCATCGGGTCACTGGATCACTGGTTCAATCGGTGAGTCACTAGTCGAATCGTTTGAACCGAATTTATATAAAAAAAATATAAAACTATATAAAAATGTAAATAAAATAACAACTAATTAACAATTTAACACTCTTTAAGGGGTCCAAATATAAAAATATAATTAAATAACATAAATTCCTAAATATTGTTTTCATTTCACAATCGCGAATCACAATTAAGAAGTTCAAAATATAATTGCACAAGTAAACTCACAAAATTTTACATCACAAACTTGCAAGTCATGACAATATAAATAAATTTATTGCATTTTTCTAAAAGTTAAATTAGAGTATTTTTTTTTAAGATTTAGAAGAAATAATTTAGCCCAAAAAAGAAAAAAAGCAAAAAAAGAAAAATGACCCGATCCGGTTCGGTTCAACCGGCCGAGTTATCGGTTTTGATCCAAACCCAACCGAGTCAAATCGGGCAGCACTGATTTTGATCCGAAACCGATTCAAACAGTGGCTCGGACCGATTTCATGATCGGTTCATCGGTTTTCCAGTTGAACCGGCCGGTCCGAGCTGGTTTTTACATCTATGGTTTAAACTGTTGGATTATAACAAACAAATAATTTTATATTTAATATATATCTTAATAGTGGAGATTCCCAATTGATTACTCTCTCAATTCTTTAATTATAGTCACTTTAGAAAAAAAAAAAGTTTCATATTAATTGTCATTTTAGCATTCTAATAGAAGATTAATTATTTTATACCAATTTGATCCGCTGTTGGTAGTTGAAAAGCAAAAAGAGAATTTGATAGACACTTTACACTTTGTTTAGATTGCATGCTCAGTGAAGTATGATAAAGAATAATTTACTAATTTAAATCTATTTTTTTCTAAAGTCAACATCATTTATGTGTTTTCTTAATAATCATATTGAAACTTTAAATGACTATATCTAAGGAATGGAGGAAGTAATAGAGAATTGAACAAATTAGAGTGGTAAATAATCCTAATGTCATATTTTGGATTCCCCGTCAATCGAGTAAAATCATCACTTTTAACATGTGTAATCTCCAGTGCGATACATAAAAAAATGTGTACAATATTATTATTATTATTATTCTTTTTTTCTTTTGATAATTTATAACTTATGAGATTATAAGTGATATTTGTGGTGAAGTGAAAAAAAAAAAAAAGAATCAGTTTTTGGACAAAATAAAACCAGTTAAATTAATCATTGAAGCAGAATTTATAACAACATATTTTTCTTGATGTCTCACAGAATGGCCTCATGGTAAGCTTTTCGTGTATGTAGGATTTAGCTTCACACCTAATGTGTGGTTTTTTTGATAAACTCAATTCAGATAAACGCCGATCTTTTAATTTTTTGTACAGCCAGTGATCAATCAAACATAATTTAAATTTACAATGTCATATTTGAGGGGCAAATATGCAATCATTTTGCAGAAAACATTGAAACAAGATCAGGCCAGTAAGGGCACAAACCAGGGTTCAAGTGGCAGAAGTATGATTTAGCAAATTTCACGGGAGATGCCGCCCAGCACACCCAAGTGGTGTCTGGCTGCAAAGATTAAAGCTGGTGTGTGGTTCTAGCACGATCAATATGCCCAATAATGTTACGTTGTTATCCCTCTAGCTAAGCGGGTCAAAAATAGTTTCTCCTTTTCAATTTCTTTCTGTCGACTTTTGTCACTTTATTCTCAACCAAGGGAAATTAAAACAAAGAAAAAGATAACTCAGCCCATTTCGTGCATGTATGAATTGACGGCCTTTTCACTGGTAACCTCATTAATATAATAAGTAATTTCTTTAATGAGTTAAAATTGAGCTCAAAGTAGTCGGCTGACAGTTTTACTAAACTACAACAATAACAATGAACTCTTGTTGCAATAAACCAACAATATTAGTCTAAGGAAAAGGAGTTCAAGTCTCTTAGGGCCCGTATACTTTTAGTTTTTAGTTTTCAGTTTTCCAGTTTTTCAGATTTTGTGAAGGAAATATTGAAAATTCTGAAAACTATAAATTTTAGGATGCGTTTGCTATTTCAGTTTTCAATCTTTCTATTTTTTTTTTCACAAAAACTGAAAACTGGAAAACCCAAAGCAAACACATCCTTAGTTTTCAATTTTTCCTTCACAATTTCCTGAAAATTGGAAAATTGAAAATAAAAAGTGAAAATTGAAAGCAAACAGCCTCTTAGGGTGCGTTTGTTTTACCTGTTTTCAGTTTTTAGTTTCCAATTTTTGTGAAGAAAAAATTGAAAAAACTGAAAACTGAAAATTTCCTTCACAAACACTGAAAACTAAAAACTGGAAAACTGAAACCAAATGCACCCTTAGATGCCTTGAATTTTGTCTCAAAATACATGTGCATGGGGAAAAAAAAATTGTTCAAAGGGGTTCACTACTTAGGCATCTAATCATAACCCAAAAAATGAATCTCTCACCCGTTGAGTTTATTACACTACCTAAAATAGAATGAATCTATGTGATCAAAAGGTATCACACTGACAAATAAATGAATATGTGATTTTATCTCATCTTTTTTTTTTTTTGGGTACATGAATACGTGATTTTAATAAATACATGATTCTTTTTGGGTCTGAAATGAATACTTGATTGTTCATTTGTAAAAGGACCAACCATTTGGCCCAAGCCTAGAAGCCCCTTCCTGAACTAGTGACACGGCTATACACATGAAAAAAGACCAATCAACATTTGAACAAAGACGCAGCCATTCAACCCAATCATTCACTGAACCCGTATTCTAGACCAGCTTTGCCATCTGATCAAGGATTAAATAGTTTAATTTCAATTTTCTGCCTGTAAATTTAAATTCTTTTCAATTAATATTATTGTGCATACATAATGTACTTTCAATTGTTGAACTCATTTAATGATGTCTGAACATTAAATAAATTCGTTTGTGGTGCCTTGTCTGCAATACAAGTACAACTATGCCCGACATCTATGGTTCCTTTCCATGGCATGGACCCGTTTTGATTTTATGTAATATAATTCTGCTCATGTTTGGAGCAAAGATAACTACTATGAAGCAACCATTCGAATGGAGTTTGATTAGTAATTTCCAAGTTAGTGGAAGAATTAGAGGGAAGAAAACTGTTAGGCCAAAAGAAATATAAGGATTTTCTTTTCAAATTGCTATTAAATCTTTCATTGTGATGAAAAGAGTTCAATTAGTGCATGGGTGTGAGTGAGCCTTGATAAAATGGTGAAGTTGCTATCGGATGTTTATGTAGCTAAGCTAATATTTGAAAATTTCATTCGTTTATATGTTGAATAAAGATATTTGAACCCCATTTTTTGGAGACACCCTAAACACCTAAGAAAGAAAAGAGAGGAGTTGGATGGGGAAAAAAATGAGGTGCTTGGTCCCATGAGTTTTTGTCTCGGGTGTTGGATGTCTTGGTTTTTGTGGGGTTCAAATAACATTTTTGTTATACTTAGTAATAGCAGAAGAGGTGCATGGCCCTATAAAAAAGTAGTGTTTTCAAGTGAGGGATGTCAGGGAGCAGTATTTTGGACCTTCCGGTGATATACATTATTCAAATGAAAACGGAAATATTTATGGTTTTGAAAATGTTTATTCTCATTTTGCAAATCATATGCTTCAAATGATAAGAGTTTACTATACTATAATTGAGTATCAGACACTATTCAGGACTCTTTGTAGTTGGCAATGCAGTGGGAGAAGAAGTGAAAGTGAGTAAATTTGTCGTGACAGATATATTCTTCAATGAGTCAATATTGTTATATACGCATTTTAGTATCCTTAACATAGGAGCCTGAAGGAAACCCACAAAATAAAACCATGTCAATCCCTGAAAAAGGTAGCGCAGTTAGTTACAGTATTCTGTGTTAATTCATTGAGCAAGAAGTTGGCTTGCTCTGCATTGTTTGTGTTTATAGCCTTAACAAATCGATTTTGCAATCCTGCGGCTATATCGTGGCGACAATTTTATTAGAGTTCAATTTGATGCATTTTCGGTGTATAGAACTTAAATTCATTTTGTTATGGCTAATCAGCCAAAATTTTGTGCAGTGTTTCGAGTTTTTGCTAACCAGCTTGATTTTTCAACGTCGGCTCACAGTCTTAGATAAGCATTGCTTTGCAGCATGTTTCTCTTTTCCATGGAGCAACTTCATCTGTAATCGAGTGCAAAATATACAAACATTCATGCCAGTTAGTTAAGAGATCTATTTCAGTATTTTGTTGATAAATTTTTCATTTGTTTTAAGTAATGTGTAGGTACCTGTGATTTTTGGGTATATTGAATCTCAAAAAGATGATACTCAATTTTATGACTCTGATTCCTTTTCTCAAAATTGCAGGGTATTGAAATCTTAGAATAGTTGTCTATAGGCATGCTTATGGTGAAAAAAATGCTAATAAATTAGCTAGTTCTTTACACGATCTCTTTAGCCAGAATACTAACACTACTTCTCTATAGTACTTTCTCAGGTATGACAGAATCTTGTGGAATTTGAATGACCCATGATTCTGAAGTGCCACAACTTACCTCTAGAATGCATCAAATTCTCATCACATAGGAACTCCCAAGAAAACCATTTCTCTATCGTACGATCTACATCATGTACTACCACATCAGCAGAAGTGTTCGCGGCTCTGGCAAGCACACTAGCTGTGTAAATTGGTGCCATCCTCCCCGGTGAATCCAGTGAATTCCCAATGGGTCCATCTACCACCATGACATCCCAATTCTTTTCATACACTTGTGATGGCAAATTCTTCAATGCAAGCTTGCACTTTGATTTTTGAAGCAATCTGGTGTTTGGTGCACATTCTGGATTCTGCCTTGCATTCTTGAGCAGTTTGTAAGCTTCTTTTGCTGGCACATGATACTCAACTTGGTATATTTGAGTGCTGTTGGAATTGGAGTTTGCTCTTACCTTTCTTATTTTGTCAATGTCATCCTCCAGAAAGATGGTGCTACCAGCTGAATTCATGGAAGAGAGGTTAAGGTATTGGGGTTGAAACCCAAATATCAGGAGGTTGCATGGAGATTTAACAGCAATGAGATTTGATAGAACTTTGAATTCTTTCTCAGTCATGGTGGTGGCGATGTTTGGAGAAGGTTTTCTATGCTGCTCCTCTGAGGATCCATGTGCGTGTGATGAAACTTTGTTGCATGTGGATGAATCTGGAGAACAACTGTGTTGAGGAGCTTGAGACAAAGCAGATATCACAGTGGAATTAGAAGATAATGAAGTCTTGACTGTGAGGCCCAGAAGTCTGAGGATTGACATGATGGAAAGGACCAAAACAAGGATAGGGATGAGCTTCTTTTTGGTGAGACTCATCACTTTGGTTCCTTGGAAATATGTGTGAATAGAAGGGTGGTTTTCTTTTGCCTGAGTTGTGAGTGAAGGAGAAAAATGAACTTTGGGTGATGAGAAAGGACGAAAATGAAGTACATCTGGGGGCATCTTAGCTTCTCCTTTTGTTTTCCTACCTCTTTTGTTTTTTTTTACCTCTCCTTTGAGCAACACAGCTGTGCTGTTACATTACATCCTTCTCATATTGTTGTGGCCTTTAATATGATGATAGTGGCTTTTTCTTATGTGCTTATGTGCATCTTGTTGAGTAGGGAGGAAGGAATTAATGCTTTTGCTTTTGTTACAAGTTTCACCTTCTCTTTTCATCCAGTTGGTGTTTGTTACCTAATTGTTGCTGTTGCTGGTTGAGCTTTGAGAAATTAAAATATATAGGTGTCTCATTTTGAAAGAGGTTTTCATTTGAATCTTTTTATATGGTGCTGACATGCGTCCTGAAGTTTGGTTCATTGTCAAATTTTTCTTTTTGGGTACTTTGGTTGGTGATCTTGAGTAAGCTTGAAGATGGCTAGCCGGTTGGTTGCTGAGTCTCTTTCAAGTTTCAATCCATATCAAGAATGTTTGTCATTTCATATACTGTGGTGCTTTTTGATTGGAGATTATGAGCAATGATTTGATGATTAATTAGTTTTACATTTTCGCTTTCTGATGCCGGGTTTTTCATAATGCCAAACAAGCCTAGTATGCCACGGAAAAAATGGTCTTATGATATGCATGTAGTCATTGAAGTTGTTTCAATCAAATGAGCAATTTATTTTACCTAGAGCTGGATATATGGATCGCGGTCCGTGGACCAATCTGTTTAACTCGCAACCCGCATGAAAATAGATCAGAAAATTTTTAACCCGCCAACCTGCAGACTTTTTTTGTCCGCTACGCCAACCCCGTGGGCTAAATGGGCCTGGCCCTCGGGCTTCACGAACCAGCCAGCCTAACCCGCATAAAAATTTGTATGTTATTATTTTAAAAAAAATTAACTTTAATATTTGCAGTATTTAGTAATTAGTATTGTTATTTATTTAAAATTTAAATTGGATTTTGTAAAGAAAAATATGTATATATATTCTTTGAGGTAAAATATATAGTATAAATATAAATATATAATATAGGGTACTAAAAAAAGTAAAAAGAAAAATATGGAAGAAAAAAAAAGCTAGTCTGCAGATCGGTCCGCAGGCTGGCCCGCAATTTGGTGTGCTGGCTTCTTACTAGGCCAAAAATACGGACCGGTCCGTGAACTTACAGGCTTAGGCGGACCAAGCCTAAACTAGGTAAAACGCCAATCCATTTACGGACCGGTCCGGTCCGGCCTGTTTAAAATTGGTCCATCGTGGACCAGGCTAAACGGATCGGACTAGTCCGTATACCCACCTCTAATTTTACCCCTCATGGAACTTTCTTTGAATTAGGCAGAACAAACGCGGATAATTTAATATTGATTTCGATTGGTGTTTGTTATCAGATAAAAATATGGTCAAATTTTCATAAACTAAATTGACAGAAAAGTTATTTGTATGTACCAAATACGACACACATTCGTCCAACACATAGAAATGTTGGATATTTTAACCAAAAGAAAATGAAAGGAAAATAAAATTAGATGTTTTTTTAACTTGAAATTGTTCAGAGCTCACCAAAAAAAGACTTGAAATTGTTCAGTGCGTCGAACCAATGTGTCGGCTTAATGATGGGTATGCATATCACATCTCTTAAATTCACGATCCCATAGAATTTTTTTCTCCAAACCAAACACTTCAGACACTTATGTTGTTTGCAATTCATGGTGTGAGAAATGGTGTTATTCTCAAATTGAGGATGGTACTCACCGAGTAAATAGTAGCTTTATGGTATGTCTATGAATTTGAATTTTGAAAGGAAAGGAAAGGGAAGATAGTATTTGTAGTGTAAAATTATATTATAAATTCTTTCCTCTCCTTCATTCTCCTCCAAAACCCAAACTCACAAACATACCAGGAAACATAAAAGGCCAAGAGGGAAGGGGTAGTCCTTTTCAAGAAGAGCTTCGTGGAAAATCCCAAACTGAAAGGTATATGGCACGCCTCTATAGAATGTGGACAGATATATTATATAGAAAAATGATTGGTATAAAAAAAATCTTATAACAATTCTACATCATCATCTATACTCACCTTTTTTTTCTTTTATTTCTCTCTCTTTGAACACATATTTTTATTTTGTCATTTTGTGTAATTTACACTATGGTGTATAATTACTATAATATTTTTATTGTACACTAATCATATTTATATTATATAACATGTGAATTGGGAAGCCTTGTTTATATATAGGCCTGAGACTTTGTAATCTGTAGTCTCCAACCAGGGATAAATCATTGCATTTTCCTAAATTCTTTGAGCATGCTTGAGCCTATTAGCTGCTATCACACTATATACTTTTACTATTAATAAAAAATATTATTAAATTAGGAATACATTTTCTAACCCAAGTTTAAATATTTTTGATGTTACAGTTTGTGAGTAAATAAGCATTCCACAATAATTTTCCAATCTTTCTAATTCAAAAATTATTACCAGGGCAAGTGTGGGTTAATGTACTCTTAACTTGTAAGTCATAACCATATATCTTTAAAGATTTATATAAGTTAAGGTTAAAGGGAAGTTTCAGCTCAATTTAGGGTTGTCGTGTAGGCTCATCAAACACTTACAAATCATTTACAAATATAATGGAGGAACTTAACTAAGAGTCAAATATATATTATGACGATGTATCAATGAAAAATTGATTAAGTGGGCTTCAAAGATTTAATTTTAATAATGTAAAGTTAATTTAAAACAATAATTTAATCAAGTATTTCCACATGATAAAAAATATTATTTATGTTTTACAATAACTGCATAAAAATTCATGCATATGATAATGTCTAAGTAGTTGCTAATATTTAAACGTAGTTATGCGCTCATTTGTCGTATGCCAGTGTTTGTTTAGTTGTATTAAATAATGTATTTTAGTGCTAACAATATATATATATATATATATATATATATATATATATGGAATGAATATAGTGAAATAAGTGATTTATTATGTGTGAGATGAGTAAATCTGAATTGTATAATTATACATTAATAGTCATGATTAAAAATTATTAATGATAGTCATTGATCATGTCATCATTTAAAAATATAACATAAATTTATATAAGATCTAAACTCAAATTTGCTCCCCTTATTATAATAATAAATCATCCATTTTACTTAAGTTAATTCACGTGGTCAATCTTTCACTTGTATATACTCATAATTTGGATTTGATTATCCTATTTTTCATATTAATAGGTAATTTATAAGTACATGCGTATAAAAGTTTTTGTGATGGCCTTGTCCATATCTAGTCTTCTTTTTAAGGAATCTCTAAATGGCATAATCCTCTCTCTCTTGCGGAATATGGAAGTATATTTTATGTGGATTTAACAAAAAAATAATTTTGAATTATTGCCGTTGGTCTAGTCAGCGGTTAGAAGCACACCTAAGGAAGGTCACATCCCATATAAAAATCCTTCCATTCTTCCAATAACATATTGGTTTGCCGGAAAAAATAGTGTTCTTTGTGATAGTGCATGCAACTTGTAGCGTGAGATACGAGGAATATTCTACAAAATCTCATTTTTGTGCCCCTCCATTATAATAAGAGTAACACTAACCTTATCCGAGATTTAATATAATTATATTTAGTATTTTTTTATTTTATAAAATTATCATTGATCTCTTTTATAGATACTAATTCATTAATTTAAATGATAAAAAAAATTAATATAATATATATAATTATTAATAAAAATTATAATATTTTAATAATATTTAACACATTGGTTGAATAAAATACTTTTTTATCATAAAAAAATTTATAATTATAACTTATGGTAAAAATATATATTCTAGTTAATATATGTCAAATATTGCTAAAATATTATAATATTATCATTAATAATCATGTATATATGACTATATTATTATTTTTTATCACACAAATTAACGAATTAATATATACATGAGAGGGTAGTGTAATTTTAGTAAACCTTAGGAAAGGTCAATGATAGTTTTGTAAAATAAAGAAATGCTGAATATAATTACACTAAATCTTAAGGGAGGATAGTGTAATTTTCTCTTATAATAATGCTGATTTTTCTTTACCAGAAAGTGAACACAGCATTGGTTTTCATTTGCTAAAAATATCATATCTATTAGATCATTGTTCTTATTATTGTCAAAACTTGGTCTTATTATTGCCAAGGATGACCCTTTTTTTTTTCCCTTCTTATGAATGATGTTTTCCCAATTTCACAAGTTATGGACAGTGCCTACTGCCAAGCAACCATGAAGCCAGATAAGCAAAAGTTTAGTTGCAAAAATAATGTCGCAGTTCTTAAATTTTAGATCAATATGTGACTTATATTACTCTCTTTCATTCCAAGGTTATCATTATTTTCGTCAAAATTTTTATCAATATGTTCGAGGGCATTGTTCACTTTATTTTTGCTATGACAACTATACGTAGAGTGATGATAACTCCGGATTTGAACCAGTTGTCTGATGAAGTTGGTTGATTTCATAATGCATGCAGTTTTTACCAAACCAACATATTATGAAACCATTTCTCTTAAAATCTTAACCTCATGGATAAAGGAATATGAACAGGTTTATACTCTAATACACTTTTTTGCCTTCTGGCCAAATAGATTCTGATATCATGTTAAAAAATATAGGTTATTTGGTTATGCAAATTTTAATATCATATCATAAATCATCTCTAATAAATTTAAGCTCGTAGAGAAAGGTCCATGAATGATTTAGTACTAAAACACAAATTTATGTCTAAGTCAATTCTGTTTCAGGTTCTTTGCCGGTATTTCATCTAGTGACCAGCAGCTGCCAAAAACTATTAAAAGGTCTTTTTCAGGTAGCTATTGTGACCAAATTTCGCTATAATTAAGGAGAATTGAAACAGTAAGTCTGATGTGTTGTTTAGCAAACAAAAGATTCAGTCGCACAGTTACTTGAAAACAAACATTAGGCCATGGCCCTGTTGACATTCTATTAGGGTTGTCAAATGGTTATTTTCCATCCATAATATAAAATTCCCAACAGTGACGTTGCATTACCAATTACCAAACAACGCGAAGTGGTTGCCATTGGAAAGCGTACCTCAAAACTCTTCTTCTAACGTGCTCTTTGCCCCATTGATATTATTCAATGAGAAATGATAATTGTATTTACAAAATATCAGACGCTGAGTTGACTCACACACCATCTATTATTAAATAAGGTGTGGACTCTACTTAGATGGAGTGCATATATATCTCATCCAATGGTGATTGTGGTGTGAGTCGGCACAATGTTTCACAATTCATGAGTATAAATAACACTACTCTTATTCAATTGTCTCTACCTTTTCTTTTCTTTTCTTTTCTTTTTTTTGAGAAAAATGATTTCTTGGCATTAACATGAGATCAAAGCCTCTATGCCCACATGGTTAAAGGTACATCTTTGTTACTCCCTCTATTTACTTTCAAATAAAGTTATTTTTTAAAATATCTGTTAATTTCATATTTTAATGAAGTTAAAAAAAAACTTTGTTCCAATAATACCTCTAAGTAATTAATGACTATTTGTATAACTTTTCATTTTCAATATTTTAATATGCTCCACAATCGATGACCACTAAAGTATATAAGTCTATACATCATAATTTTGCATAGGAATACTCAATTATCATATTATTTATCACTTTATTATTATCCAAATTTGATAAATATTTTGCAACGGAGGAAGCATTTCTCATTACGATAAATTGTGCACACTTCAAATTCAAAAGAAGATATTAACACCAGAAAACATGTTAGACTAGAAAATCATTATGTCCTTATACTTATCAATTTAAACTTTCAGGAACGACGATGATACATAGGGTTAAGAACCAAAACACCAGGTTTAGATTTTTAATTTGAAAACCAAGCCTCTTATGATACCCAGAATTTTCCAATTGAGTTGGAAAAAAGTGAAATAGCTTGGTTGAGTTTTTCCAAGTGTTTCACTCTAAAAATAATTGATTCTAGTGAAAGCTAAAAGTTTTCGTTTTAAATTTTCCTTCTCACGTCAATTGTTCTAAACACACTTTTTTAATATTTTTCCCAAACATAAATTAATTATTTTAAAATCAATTCATTTAACATCCATCAAGGCAACAGGGACATATATGACCATTTCATCATCACCTACTGCTATTCTTGAGCGTTTCTATTGTCCCTGTTGGTTTGATCCATATTTTTATCTGTTTAATACTTGGCCAATAGATTCACAGCTTCAACAAGAAATGTCATCTCAGTGAGTTTGCTTGGCTTGGTATTCTAGCTTCCTTCAAACTTTGCCCCTTCATTATTCCTTTTTCTGGTGACTTTTGTCCATATTAGCTAGAAAAATTCACCACCCTTAAGGCTTCATTTCTTGGTTTGGCTTCTTGTCTCTAAGATACCTCTTCTCCTTCTATTTGTGGGAAGTTTGTTGGTCCAATTCTTTGACTTTTTGTATGATCCTAATCTCTGAGAACACTTCAGCTATAGGAAGAGATTTAAGTGGTCTTCTAACAAGGCTTGTATAGATATAGTCTTGTGTTGTTTTGCTACCTTTCAACATAAGATTTTCCAAGGTACTGGACACTGAAAAACAGCCATCTTATGTTAGTGGCTAAGGCTAACATGACCATGGGAACAAACAGAGAGGATCAGGAGCATGGAGGATCTGAGGTAAAGTGCTCAAAATTCAAGGCTATATTCAGTTCATGTCTGTTGTTAAGCTTGAATTCATGCCTGTTGTTAAGCTTGAATAGTTCTAAAGTCTAAACCCTATGTCAGGTAACATACCACAAAATGGAAGAAGATGGAGTCAAGGACACCATGAAGGTACCTTTAGGACCAATACACAAATTAATAAATGAGAATGCCAAATCAAACAGTATGGTTATAAAGGTAATTAGCAGACTCTCAGTTTCCTCATTTTGTTTTTGGCACAGATTATTTTAGATTTTGTAATATGTTCCATATAGACTTAAATGGACTTGTTACCAAAACAGAAACCAAATGCAGTGATTCCTCCTCACATCATAGCAGAAGCCATTTCGACCATCTGTAACATTGACCTCAGATTCTCAGGTCCAATCACACCAAAAGAAATGGAATATGTTGAGAAATATGTCCTGGCAAAGTATCCAGAATATGCAGGTCTTATTGAAGGAGATGGGAATGGTATAGACTTGTCTAGCTTCATCATCAATGAGGAGCTTTCAGAACCAATGTCAGATGATAGAAGGAAGTCACCAAGAGGGACTTTTAGAGAGCCTTCAGGGTACTTGTTTGGAAGCAATCTCCCTGAAATGGACAGGGCACAATTGGAGCCATCAAGATTACTTGATATTCTCAACAAGAAGTCTTCTTTCCCTGGAAGTTTCATCTCAATCCCAGAAATCCAAGCACATAATAAGGTTTTGAAACATTGTGGGTTGCCTGATGATGAATACCTTGTTCTCTTCACTCCAAGTTACAAGGATGCTATGATGTTGGTGGGGGAAAGTTACCCTTTTGTTAGGGGAAACTACTACATGACAATTCTAGGTGAACAAGAAGAGGACTATATAAGGGAGTTTGCTTCTTTTAAGGAGTCAAAGGTGATCCAGGCACCAAAGACTTGGCTGAATTTGAGGATCAGAGGGTCTCAGCTAAGCCAAAATTTCAGGAGGAAGTGTAAGATCAGCCCAAAAGGCCTATTTGCTTATCCTGTTGATGAGAATGGGACAATGCATTGGGTTTCTGAGGCTCATAGGAACTGCTGGCATGTGCTGTTTGATGCATCAGCCTTGGTTGTGGGAAAGGGCAGGCTGCATCTGGGGCTTCACATGCCTGATTTTGTGGTCTGTAGCCTTGACAACACTCACTCCAATCCTTCAAGAATCACTTGCCTCTTGGTGAGAAAGAAATCTTTTGACACGTCCACTGCTTCTCTTGTTAATGAATGAGTGAGAATGAGTTTTTGTTTGATATCTTTAGATAAAAAATTTGAACTATGAGCAAAGGGTCATTTTGGTCATTGAAATTATATGCATGCATCACTTTAGTCCCTAAAATTAAAATATTATCAATTTATCCCTTGAAATTGCAAAAATTGATTCAAATTAGTTCTTTTGGTGACTTAATTAGTCCCTGCAAACATTATCTCAGAGACTAACTTGAATTGCTTTTTTCAATTTCAGGGATTAAATAGATAATTTCTTAATTTCAAGAATTAAAGTGGCATACACATATTTCAAAGATAAAATGAACCTATACTCATGTCTTACTTTGGTATCAAGGACTCTGAGAAGAACCGGCGAATTTTCCTGGTGTACCCTGTAGATTGAATAAATTATTTAACACATATATAGAGAAGACCCCTTGTTACTGGTTTGGATGCATATATATTCCTGGTCATTTGTGTGTTCTGTATTTACTGGTTATTGACATTGTGATCTTAGTTTCGTTTCTCCGACCAAACCTAATTTCCCATAACTGTTAATCTGTTTTGAAGAGTTTTCATGTCTTAATAATTAACTTATGACCTCAACTTGGAAAGTACTCAATGCATATGTGTCTCTGTCATGCTCTAGGCAAAGACAGGTTTAATATGGCTAGGTAGAAAGATCAAACCTCTAACATCATTATTCATTACACCCCAAATGAAAACTTGGACTTGTGCCAAATGAGCTACAAACTCCTTGTCATCTATTATTCAGTTTTGGTATGTTCTAGCATGCTTAGCTTAGCCACCAAACATTTAGAGTATGTTTGTTAGTTTAGATTTTGGAAGGAAAAGGAGGTGAAGGAATAAATACAAATCCCAGTGGTCATGTTTGTCTCATGTTTTCTGGGTTGGCAACCTGATTCAGACTTGGGTATAAGATCTATATCAGGAAAATGACCAAGCCAGGTTGAAGATTGTGATGGAAATGGGGAATGTGGATTGCGGGGGATGGACCTTAAACATGATGTCAATGAGGCTTGTCATCTCCGACTTTTGAAAATTGTGACATGAGTTCTTTTTTCTCCTTTCCTTCTTCTTTTTGTTAACAAGGTGGTAAAAACCGAGTTTGTAGTCATTAGTTTTAAGGCTTAACCTTAATAAGGTCTAACCCGAGTCTGAGTTGTTATGCTGGGGGCTGGCGCCCTGAATTTAATATTCTATAGGCGTACTTGCGATAGTCTCTTTTTAGGCTTGAAGCAGACAAAAATGAAATAAACAGAGATCAAACTTTAGATACTTGATAATAAAAACTCTAATACCAAATCTACAACCCTTTTTGGCAAAAACGTAAATTGATAGATAAAAGTATATAAATGATTTTAGAGTTTAATTTCTATGCACGGATAGTGTAAAACAAAAGCTTTTTTACATTGTCATTAAATCAAATTATTTTATTTATATGATTTTTCAAATAGTGGATAAAAGGTTTAACCAACTTTACTAGTATGGCAATATATAACAGGATGATATTGTCAGTGCATCAAAATTAAAATGATAGTTTTATATTTTTAATGATCGAAACTATATTATGCGAGGCATAATATGAGAGGGCTGTGACGTGAACTTTGTCCGTGCATCAACATTAAAGTGATGATTTTACATTTTTAACAATCAAAACTATATTATGCAAGTCATAATATGAGAGAGCTAGTGAGCTACAAGAGCTGTGAAGTAATCTTTGGCCCCGTGAATACGTATAACCAACCTGAGGTGGCATGTCTGGCAGAACCAATCGATGTAGGAACAAACTTGTTGAACTGACAGGTGACAATGTCACGAGAAATTATTAGATTATCATAATATTAGTTAGATTATATTTATATCTAATAATAGAGCGATGATTTAAGATAAGATTTACCACTAATTCAAATTATTTAAAATGTTGAATATAACATAAATTCTTATGAATAGCTAATAATTTCTCGAAAAAGACGCATGATTGCTTATGCACCGGTAAATAATGGCTAATGTACCAAAAAAGTAAAAAATAGCTAAGACAAGGTTTTGTCTAATTAATGTTCTTAGGTGCTTTTCAGCCAAAAAGAAGGCCTAAGATACTGAGTAATGTGTAATTAACATTGGAATGATCGCACATAAAATAAAATAAACAAAAACACGCGCGCACACATCGAAATCATTGCATAAAATAATCATGCAAACAAATTATAATTGCGAGTGTCAGTGTGCTAGTGCCGGCAAGTACGTGGCGGAATAATGTAACTGGAAATTTTTAATTGTTTTTTATTAGATTATTAATTCTATAATTTCCTCTCTACGACAGACCCAATTTTCAAATCTAGACATGCAACTTTTGCAAGAACCCAAAGGACAAAAAAGCAACCAACAAAAATTCTACTATAAAAACAATAAGAATGTTCATGAGACATTGATGCCTTGGATGGACTTCCTTTAGAATCTATGAAATCCCAATCAATGCACCAACATCAGATGTATCCAAAAACTTAAATCCGAACTTCCGAACTCTCATGTGATTCAGTGACTCTGTAGCTGCCAATTTGCGATGGGAATTAAGAGAGAAAAAAAGAAAATCAGTTCTTCCTCGGATTCAGCTTGTAGCCACTCATTATTTGAGTCTAATACTGCATCATCAGAATCAACAACCAACAGAACAATTGGTAGATAGCCAACAACTGTCAATAACAAACTCATTCCTTGATTGGAATATGTGAACTCGTTATTCACTAACGGTGACAAACATGGAGGCAGGTTGGGAGGATGATGAAAATGCACATAAAGTAGCCATCCTCAGGCGCTTACAAAAGATCGTGTACCTCTCATACTTGGACAACAATAATAATGATGTCGATAGAAAAAATTGACAATCAAATTGCCTCAATTATTGCCGGTATACAATGAAGAAGCTGATATACACAAGCAGTTAGAAACTACCAAATCAAATAGTAAGAAAATAACTATCAAGTACAAGATAGACAAGCACACAGCAGCAGCAGCAACTGCAATTTTAGCAGCCTGTATTGAAGTATATTAACATGCTGTGCCTATTATACTGTGAACCAAAAGCCCATGCAAGTTCCCCAACATAGCCGCTAGCTGACACGTTCTATACTTCCTCTGGACCATGGCTGGTACTTTTCAAGATGTTATACTTGCAGAGGGGGCAAGTAGCATTAATATACAGCCATTTGTCCACACAGGCACAGTGAAAGTGGTGACCACAGGGAAGTTGTCTTAGTTCAACCCCATCATCATAAGCAGAAAGGCAGATGCAACATTCCTACATTTTTAACCACCCAATTAAGATGGAAAAAATAATTCAGAATTAGCTAATAACACAGTGCAACCAGTTTCTTCAAAATATTAAGTTATCATTTCAAAATTATCTTGCATGTGGGTGAAGCCGTGAACTATGTCAAATTCCTTCCATTTCAAATTGTGACAACAGCCACAGTGAACAAAGACAGAAAAAGGGATGGAAAGCCAAGCACACACAACCGAAAGATCTACATATTGCATCCTCCACTGTAAGAATAAGTTCAAGACAGGACTCCATATATCAAACCCAGTATGAAACATTACGTTGGTTTCTCATTAAAATATATTGGAATAATATCCAATGAGAGACAGAGCAACAAGAACACCAGGACAAGGGAGAAAAAGTTAGACAGTACTGTTCCACCATGAATCATATTTCATAGTATTCTATCATAAAGGTTATGTTCACACACAACAAAAAAGGGGCAAACATACCGCATCCTCATCAGAAAGGAATTGTTCAATAGGTGAATCAGCCTGGCATTCTGTCATTATTCCTCTAGAAGGTCCTTGTGTATCACCAGCTTTCTCATTATTTTCAGTTCTTCGGAATTTGAACTTTGACAACTGCTCAATGTCTTCTTTTGATGCCCCTTCCTGCTTTATTTAGACCCCCAAAAAAAATATGAGAGAAAGACAAGAAGGCAAGGAACATGCAATTAATATATTACAACAAATTTCTCACAATCAAACACTCTTAATCTTACAACTCTAGACATTGTCATCATGTCCAGTCAAACACTCAATAAATAGTAATACATTCACAAAAAGCAAGTCATATGGCAAAGTTTACACCTCACATGTCCTAGAAGGTCAACAAAATCAACTTGAATGAGGCTTAAAAATAATCAGGACAAAAAGAACATTACCTCAGAATAAAACAAACATGGGACAAATCATAACATTTCATCATAAGAAGCATATTATAATTTGCCCCACCTTCAAGGCTTCAAACCAAAAATAAAAAGTTCATAACCAGTTCTTTAGTATTCCCAATAAATCAACCTTAAAAGATTCACCTTTTATTCACCACATGCCATCTTTCATATCACCCATCCAAACGTCTCAAAACTAGTACCACCTCATCAAAAGTAATTTTTGCATTACAAGTGTCACAAGATTTCAGCAGGATTTGTCTCATACTTTATGTATCAAACATCAAAGAAACAATATCATTTATGTCATGATAGCAAAATCTTTTCCTCTCAATGTAGTCACAGTACTGTTTCCTTTCTTTTTGTTCAGAAAGAAGACAAAGATTAGTAACAGACAAAATTAGTTACTAGCAAAGGTTAAGCATGTGACGCTATTAAGAAAATCACTGTTTCCGATCTGCTACAGGTGCCTGCTCCTCCAGAAAGTCCATAATAGCATTCTTCAGCAGAACAAATGTGATGATACTTCTTAACAACTCATGGCCGACATGATAAAGACACAGTCCTTCAATCTTCAACCTTCCCAATCAATTCATACACAATTTATCCGCAGCATTTTATATTCTAAAGGACCCATTAAAGTCAGACCAGGATAAGCAACAAATCCATAAATAATGAATTCACATATTTAGCTTTGCTGGAGCAAGACAATTTTTTTCCCTAAAGATCCAACCCTATCTAATACCCAAAAGTAGATGAGATCCCCAGAAAAAGGTATATAGATTGCTCCCTTACACCATATAGCAATTCCAGTCATTCTAGTTTTATCCTTCCATTTCATTTAACCTCAATAAATTCATAAGTACATAGTAATTAGAGCCAAAAATTTACCAATTCCCTAAGACACAGTAATGCTGTTAACTAGAGTCAAATATAAAGAAACAAACACTTGTTCAAGGCACTACATTTATTAATCCACATCAATGCAACCAAAAATAGTAATGAGTAATGATTATGACTTGCCTGGTCTGCAACTGCGTAAAGAAGCGCAATGATACATGGAAGACAACAGCAAACAGCAATACCAATGATGCATGCCAGTGCAATACAGAAAACGACAAAGAAAACATCAAAACCCAAGAAGACTATACATAACCTGCAAAGCAAGTAAACTTTATCAATGGGCAAATCAAGAAGGTATTGTCAAAGGTCTTTGATTACAATAACAATATATGTTCCAAAAGGAAAGAAGTTGCAAATAGAATGTATAAATATAGTAACATATACAAGTTGAATATGAGTGGGTGTGTGTGTGTGCGTGCGCGCACGTGAGAGAGAGAGAGAATACCAGTAAAGCAAAGGAGACTCCTGGGCCAAAGCTGGACCACTAGCTGATACCCAATAGAATCCAACAACCCACCAAATAAATGAAAACATTGTGTTGGCTGATTCCAAATGCTTTGCCATGCTGCTCGGAAAAATAAAGACAAACATAAAGATGAGTAACATAAAGGGGAGAAAGAAAGCTGATGAATAAACCATTAAGTGATGGTACTGACTTCACAACTTCACAACAATAATTACTCATCCTTAATCAAGGTAACACAAGCAACTGAATATTGGGCATATTGTTTCCACCCTCAAACTGTTTTTGTCCACACAAGTTTAAAAATTATCTCATTATTTCATGTTATGAGGTTATTTAAAAGAAAATGTATCATATTAGCAAGTGACATAAGTTATTGATCTTGAACAAAGGTATCATATAACCTTCGTGAAAATTAATTCAGAGAAGTTAAGCACTTGTCCAAGATCATCTATTATTTGTGTTAGAGAATATTGAAAATAACTTTAAATTCATGTAGAATATATTCAGAATATATTATGGACTCAATTAGTGATTTAATTGAGGAAGCAAATCTTAGGACTCCTGATTTCTGCCATATTCCTAATGTGTGTTTCATTAGGGTTATTAATCTTCTTGTTAGTGGGCTTGGGCTCATACTATTAGTCCTAGTATTTGACCTAGCCATTAGTATATACAATATATAAGGGTATTAAACCAGTGTCTGTATCTTATTATCTATCAATAATATATTTTAGAAATATTTGTGCTTGATCTTTCTCTTTTCCCTAATCCTAATTTCATAATTCTTCAGAAATTTACACTTGGTCACTTACACCCAATATGGTTCAGAAATCAGAAGTGCTTCTCTATCGATACATCATACATCAGTTACACCTGTGCTTTGAGAGGTTGCATAAAAGTAACTCTAATCTCTTTCTACTTCTACATAAACTTAAGTCATGCCATCATTTCCGATTACCCATAGTAATTTGAGAAGATTTTAGAGATATTCAGATTTAACCGGATGTCATTAAGTTTAACACTTAAAGCATTTGATATACTTTGAAGTTCGAACAGATAAAAAGATTTGTTTCCTTAACTATTGAGAAAGTTCAAATTTCCATGGTAGCTCTGAAATATGGATTGAAGGTTTGCTAGAATTCTCAATCGACATAGCTATTTTTCATTCAACATGCGCATAGCTATTTTTCATTCAACATGCCTCTCAGCACAAGGGTGTATGGGTAGCCAACAATTTCACATAACACACACATCCCTAAATCACAGTGGGTTCCAAAGCAATTCAGTCAAAAACTGAACATATCATGAAACTCCAACTAGTCAGTCTGATGGGGTTTCATCACATCATCGGGAACGGAGAGTGTTGGAGACATATGAAAGCACGTTCTAGGTTCCTTAAAAGTAAAACATGTTATAGAAATCTGCACATGTTCCTAGCATGTTTGGTAACAGCTTATACCGGGAAATGTTCATCATTTTTATGATGAAAGCTATAGCTTATAAGCTGTTGTAAATCTAAAATAAACTAATCTAAACTCACACTTATCCTTCCTAGTTTTTGATCATACACTGTTTTAAACACAAAATAAGAGTATGTTTGTTTTAGCTTCTTTTTTCTAAATGAAAAAACAATTATTTAACTAAAAAGAAATCAATTTTCATATAAGCTACTCATCTCGGCTTCTATGAAAAGCCAAACCAAAATTGGATTACACTACAATTCTTCCCCTCCAAAATCCAAACTCTCAACCATACCCTAACTTAACTGGAACATCCACAGAGATTGAATCCTAATTATAAGGCTCCATCACTCAAGGCAACCAACTTGAATTCACATCAGGCCTCAACTTAGTCCACTGATAACTATAACTCCACTCTAAAATGTTTATCACAACATTTAACAAACATGATTAACGACAAGAAACCACTCATAATAAATTCTCATTCAATCAGGATCAAGTTTATCATTTATCGTCCCTAAAAAAAACTTCGAAGTTCAAATGACACCCCTTCATCTACAATCTTAAAAAATTAATTAATTAATTAAAAAAAAAAAAAAAACTAACTCACCTTGTTCCACCGTCCTCTTCGAATTGCGCCAATGCCACATACTGTCCAGACCCATCGACAGAACCAGAGCTCAAATCCCCATTTCCCCCCACCCCAATCCCAATCGCAACCGCATCATCGCCGTCCTGAACGGCGTCGTTTTCGCTCATCTGCTCCATCCTCCTCCTCCTCCGCCTCCTCCTCCGAAACTCCACGCACACGCACGCCACGTGCACAACGCACTGAAGACCGTACCCTAAGACCCACAATCTCAGTGGCGTGCTCGGAGACTCGTTCCTGCTCAGCACCATCACGGCGGCGCCGGCCACCACGAACGCCAAGTTCCACAGGATGTCAAGAACCACCACCGGCTTCGAGTACGCCCAATCGCTCTGCCTCTCCTCGAGCTGCTCCGCCGCCGTCTCCCTCACCACCATCGACGGCTCCCGCATCGTCGTCCTCCGCCCGCTCGCCTGCCGGAGAAACCGCGCCGCCTGGCGGAGGCTTTGCCGCCGGACGAATCGCCTGCCGGAACTCGATTCGTCGGAGGAGTTGCCGGGATTCGCGATGAGCGGCGTCGGATCCAAGACGTCCTCCGCGGAACGGTTCGATGACGGTGTCGTCGTAGCCATGCGTTCCGGTTCTTCCTCTGTTCTCTTTCGTTTGGGAATCCGTGACTCGGTGAGTCGACTCAGGGCATGTAGAATTATTTGCTCCTTCGTGATAGTGATGATAGAGAAGGGAAAAAGGATGTTGGAATGGAATATTGGAAATTGATTTATTTTTGTGGCTAAGTTTGGAATCGAAAAAGGATAGACGGGGACTGAGGCCCGAAAACGGAAAGTAAGGTGGCGATTATGGGGTGCTTTGTTTTTTCTTGGGGGGGTGTCGTGATGGCTCTATCCGGTGCCGTTTTGATGATTGGTTCCGTTTACCGAACGCGTATTGGTGTTTTTTTTCTTTATATTATTATTATTTTACCGGTAAAGGTGAAGAAGGGAACAGCGTGGAGCCGGAGTTTGGTGGGTCCAACACCGAATTGTTACGTCGTGCTTTTTCTCTCTCTCTCTCTCTTTTTTTTTTTTTCCTGAAAAATAGAGTTTTCAGAATGCCCAGGCGTAAGATTGTGATGAACTTTCACGAGTCACAAATGTCGGCTTGTTGTTCATTTTCATTAGATAACGATGATATCCACATCTTTTCATTTAAAATTTCATATACTAGGGACACGACGACAGCTTCGTTTCGGCTTGTTTGGTTTACAACCCAAACTCTGGTTGGCGGCATAAAAGGAAGACAAAGCCTCCTTTTCCTCAACACCATTTTTGGGTTAATAAAAATCCTAACCAAACATGCCATAATTTGTTCAACCTCCTTGTGATTGTAATGTTCAGAAAACTGGACCGGGCCAAATTTGGTTAGGCCAGGTTGAATCGGGAGCAAGCTCTTTGTCGGATCAGGTTGGCCTCCAAACCGTAGGAAAGAGCAGGATTTGAACTGGTCGAAGCCAGAAGCTGGTCAAATCAATTTTTTTTATACAAAAAAAATGCGAAATGACATCATTTTGGATTTTTTTTTTAAAAAAAAAAGACCTAAAATCTCTTCTTCTTTTTTTCCTAATTACTTTCTTTTTCTGGTATGAGAATTAGTAACTTGAGAAATTTGATCCATATGGATAATGTTTATTTTGATTAAGAGATAAATTATGTTATATTCTATGAGTTTTGTTGATACTTGATTTAATTTTTCGTTGTTTATAACATATTTTTTATTTTATATTTTTATATATTTATATTAATAAATATTTTATTATATACTGGTTATATTCCGGTTAAACCCCCGGTTGAATCTCTGAACCCTTGCTCTGACCGATTCAATGTCCGGTCCAGTTTTCAAAACCTTGTGTGATTGTCAGCATAACAGCAAGCAAAATGTGATTTAGTTATAGGGAGTGGCTATTAATATTTATTTAAGTTCGATAAAAATATCTTTATTCTATTATATTATTAATTTAAGAAAAAATTACACTAATCACTATTAAGGTTTTACAATATTACAATCAACACCCCTCGAATTGTATACCTGACCCTAACCTCCCCTGAGACTAAGATAGTGTTTGTTTACTGTTTATGAGACAGAAATATAGAGACACTAGAAACACAAAACTATTTGGTAGTGGAGACAGGAACAAGGGACAGAAATTAATATTTTTTCCAATAATATCCCTATATATATTTATTATTTATGTCTCCGTCTCCACTGTCTCTATATTTCTGTCTCAAAAATAGTAAACAAACGCTACCTAACGAAACTCAACACTATTTATTGAGAAAGTATATTGTCCAAACTACCCTTATTTATTCCCCCATTAATCAACCTTCCAATCTTCCATACATTGATAGTGCCAAACAACAACCTATAAATATGAAATATAGGAGGGAATAAGAGGTGGTTTACGCAGTGGTGATGATGGAGGAGGCAGTGTAGTGCATGGTAAAGGTCATGTGCTGTAGGAAGATTGGGTGGGGGTGCACGAGAGAAAGGTGAGCTTGGCGATGGAGGACAGAGAGGGAAGGCACATGATAGGGAAGGAATGAGTAGGGATAGTGTAAAGAACGAAGGAGGGTAGGGAGAGGAGGATGGTGGTGTATGGGGTGGGCGCAAAAAAGGAGCTCGAGTGTACATCTGGTGAGGGAGGGAAGAGATTTTGATCGTATTTCATGATTTAGTGCTAATACATTGAATCATTTCATTTTATGTGGCTTTGTGAGGTGTTCTAGAGTGACCTTTGTAATTAATTGTGGTTCTCTAGGATAGTTATTTTTACCTTGGTGGATGTCAAAGTAAAAGAACATGTTGAAGGTGGAAGGTTGGAGACAAAGGGGTCATCAATATTGCATAGATCCTGGCCTAAGAATAATGCAATTTCAAATTTTGAATAAGAGCAATTTAGTAGAATATTGTTATTTACTAGGAGGAATTGGCTTTGTTTTGTTTTCACGACATTTATCAAAAATATTTTCATGATTTGTTCACTTGTAATCAAGGTTCTGAAAACTAGATCAGATATCGAACTAGTCAAAGCAAGAGTTCAGAGGTTTAGAGGTTCAACTGGGGATCCAACCAGAATATAACCAGTATATAATAAAACCTATATATATATATACAAAATAAAATATGTCATAAATAACTAAAAATTAAATTAGGCATCAACAAAACCCATAGAAAATAATATAATTCATCTCTTAATCAAAATAAGTATTATCCATATGGATCAAACCTCTCAAGTTACTAATTCTCATACTAGAAAAGGAAAAGAATTAGGAAAAAATTGATTTTAGGCCTTTTTATTTAAAAAAACCCAAAAATGATGACTTTTTGCAACTTTTTTATTTTAAAAAAAATTGGTTTGACCCGGCTAGGCCGATTTGCCCGGTGTATTAATTCCCGGCAGGTTCAAAGCGGCTCCTGGCCGGTTATTTCTTCACTGAATTTAGGGGCCAACCCGAACTAGATAGTAGGCTAGCCCGGTTCAACTGGTCCGGTCCTGTTTTCAGAACCTTGCTTGTAATTCAAGCCACCCAAAATAAGGGTGTTTATAGTCATTTTGTATGTTAACATTTTTCAACTAATTATACTTTTGCCATTAAATATCGTGTGAACCGCAGATGATTTGTTTTCCATCAATATTTCAAATGAACTATTAAGTTCAGGGCTAGTTAGCGTAAAAATCAATAAAGTTCAGGGGAGGTCAACATAAGGTTTGGAAAATGGAGGGGTGTCAAGTGTAATTTCATTTAACTTCAAGGAAAGTTATTGTAATTTTTTCTTAATTTAATTATTTGATAATAAAATATATCTTACATTATATATAAGTTGATTCATCAATCCTATCTTTTATTCATGTAGTATAATCATATAAGTTTCAACTTCATATTTTTCATAAATGAGTATGTTAATATCTTAATTATAAAATTAGAGAAATTTTTAAAAAGATTGGTTGATTATAGTATTTTAATAAGAGACGAAATGTAGTGCTCCCTTTAAAGTCGGGAACACCATGCACTTAAATCACAGTATAATTTATCCCCGCTTGACTATGCATGCACCATCTTCCTCCCTACCCCTACTCCTTTCTCTCTCTTCCATGTGCATGGACAAAGAAGGAAAACGAAACTGAGCCACCAACACGGGTCAGCGTAGTGGCGGTGGAGCAGGCAGCATTGACTGTGACGCTGCAGAGGAACAACAACAATCCTATGCCTTGAGAAGCCTTTTGCTCGCCAAAAAATAGGTCCTTTGGGTCGGGGGCGATGCTAACGACGAAATTGGTGGAGGTGAGAAACACCATGAAGACGGTTAGGGCGGTTAGCAGGGAAAGCGTATTGAGGTCAGAGGACGTGTGGCCAATCAAGGAGGACGAGGAGTGTGTTGGAAGGGCGGAGGGGTGAGAGACTTTGCCCTTCATCGACAACCACCGTGCACTGCCTTGCTATTGCTGTCTCTACTTAATATTTTGGAAGGTCAAGATAGCCATAAGTTTATTTGGGTTGCTTGGTTCATGGCTATGGATGAGTGGTAGCGATGGTATTTGGTGGCATAGAGGTAGCTACCACTTCTGAATCACAGGTACACCTAGAATGGGAAAGTACCCCTACTGGGTATGTTTCCTGAACCCAACATCTTTTTTTTTAAAGAAAACATGGTATAGTTGGATATGGCGACATACGTATGGGATACGCATACCTAGTACTGAGCACACCATTTTAACCAATACTATGGCTTTTTCTTTTTTTTGAAAAACACATTTGCCCCCATTGAAAGAGACACAATTACAGAAAGATAAGGAGAGAGTTAAAGCGAGAAGAAGAAGAACAAGATGAAGATGGAACTGCCATCAATGATGGGAGACACAAACAAGATAGCGGAGAGGTTGTCAATCATGGAGTCGATACACGGATACGGTCTCTCTGGGATTCTGATTGACAACGAGGACTTGAAGAAGCAACTTGCCATGCTGTAGCACCTCTGCTTCGCAGTGCACGATTCCATCCATCTTCAAGACCCAACCACTGATGAGTCCCGCTACCTCCGCTGCTTTGACGGCGAGGACTCTGCCGCTTCACCTTCCCCCATGGTCATCTTCATCAACCCCCACAGCGGCGGCTGCCATGGCCCCGCCCTCAAGGAACACCTCCAGCAACTCATCAGCGATGAACATGTACTCGCTTTTTTCCTGTTTTCTTTCATTGCTTGCTTCGTTGGATTCCTTTCTAAATCACTTTCATTTGACCAAAGGAAATTGTGAAATAAAACTTTGTTAGGAGTTGAAGATCTAGTATGATCAGTACTATAATAATTGAGTCGTTTCGAAGGATTCTGCCTTGTGATTCATCGTCCTCTATTTTTTTCTTTCCTTTTTTTTTTTTAAATGATCATGTGCTTATGTTGAGCACTGCTTTGAGTATTGTTTTGAAATGTAATATTGATTGTTGAACAATTTATAATTATTTTATATTGAAATTGATGATTTTATCATATGAAATTTATGATTTTTTTATTATATATATATATATATACCCGTACCCCACTTTTTACAAAATTTTCGTATCCGATACCCATATTCATACTCGACAACATAGGGTACCACGCTTCTTCCTAAATTGCTTCACATAGGAGGTCATGACTGTGACATTAGGGTGCAATTGTTGTGATTAGGGAAACAAAGAAGGAAGTGGTGCTTTTGGTGTGCACCACACATCGATGGAGTATAGGTGTTCTACATATAATCTCCACCATTGACATTACGATGAACGGTTGAGATACAAGGAGTATGACACTCCATAGTTGGCAAAGTGTATTGCAGAATTTACCTTAATAAGATACATTAACATTAGAGAAATATTTTAAAAACAAAAACATGTATTCATTATCAAATTAGAGAAATTTTTTTAAATAGATACATTAGGTATATAATTTTTTAATAAGATACGTCATATTTAATATTTTCACTTATATTTATATATTATTATTATATTTTGGCAAAACTTTCTTAAAACAATAGTTGCCTAAACAATATTCCAATAAATGTTTTAGAAAAAAAAAGTAAGAATAAATAACAATAAGAGTTTAATATTTATATACTAATAGTGAAAATTATTAACGTATCAGAATATCTTACTTTTATTTATCAAATTATCTTATCTTTTAATTTAACAATATGAACAAAGGAAAAAGTACAATGAAATAAACTGTCAATAGTAGTATACTATGGCATCATTTATTTATCTACTAATTTTTTTTTAAAAGATGTTAGGTGATAGGGGGTGGGGATGAGAGATGAACACACAACCTGCTATAACTCATTGAGACATGCATGAGTTACCACTATATTATAGGTTTACTTGCTCATTTATTTACTAGTTTTAAAATTATATAAATGTTATGTGTTATAAAATAAGATATGTAATTATATACCATAGTTTATTATTTCACGTTTATTGTCATTCATTTTATTTATTGTTTTATAAAAAATACTCAATATTATATATTATTTAGATAACTTATAGAAAAAAAAGAATTTAATATTTAAATCTAAATAATTATATTTAATTAATTAATTCAACACATAATACCTAGCAACCGCATTTTTTTTTATGTAAAATGGACCTCAAAGCCTAAACCTCTAATATTTGAGAAAATATAGCACATAGAATTTGTATGCTTCTATTACTTTTTTTTCATTAACAAAATTGAGTTGAGGGGAAAATCAATTATATTTCACAATTAGGGTATATTTTTAGTTTCATTGAATATTTGCAACAGTATCCATAATTAATGTATTTTTTTTAAAAAAAATTTCTAATTTTATAATTAAGACATGTTTTTGTTTTTAAGTTGATTAAATAATTTTATAGATGTCTATGTGATTAGCATACACATTTATAAAAGAAATAAAAAATTGAACTTATGATTATACTATATGAATAGAATAAAGGATTGATAAGTTAACTTGTATATAATGTAAGATATGTTTTATTGTCAAATAGTTAAATTAATAATATAATAAGGGTATTTTAGTGAACCTAAATAAACATTAATAATATTGGGAGTGTTAATAGCAAAAAAGGAATGACAATATCCACTTGCTAGTTTAGAACTTTTTTTTGTGTGGGTGAATTGACTTAAATAGTAAATCATGCTATTGAATGTCCCACTAAACCTACAATTTAGTAATTTAATAGAATGTTCCAATAGTGTGCTGCAGGATCCTTGAACATCATTTAGCATGCATGATTATTTTAAAGTCATGCTATTTTGTCATGATATTTTATAATATTATTTTTAGGAATATAATTTAAGATTGTTTATTTGAATTATGCATGTTGGAACGATTTGGAAGAATTAAACATTTTATTTATTTTATGAATAAAGTTTTCAAGAAATTTTGAGGAATCCATTTACTTAATTATTTATTTACTTTTATTATGAACATTAAATTAATAATTTACTATACATGATTGTATAAAATTAATTTCAGAAGGTTTTCATATAGACAATATCTCTTATATGCTGGTCATGATTTTTGGGTCATGACATTAGGAGACTTACGTAGGGATCAAGTCCCTCATATGTTGGTCATATTTCCTAATTGGATCGTGATCTGCTTATTGATGTAAACTGAATAACATGAACAAGTGTGACAATATGAATGTTTAGTGTTTGTAGAAGGAGGAAAATGAAAGAAAATAGTTGGATCCTTCACTCTCTAGCTTGATCCTCAGATTTTGGAATCATCCCCTTGCTTTCCCCCACTCTCCTATAGTACCCTCAGATGCATGAATCATGTTCTCTCAATTCTGTCTCCGAGTCAGTTAATGACCTAACTCTCACTTTCGCACTCTTTCCAGCTACATCAGTGTCCTTAATTAGGCTTGTAAGTGGCCAATTCTTCCTGAGTCTCTTACGAGAACAGGTCATATCATGTTTGGGATCTCTAACAATGTTCTATTACCTCTTTCCATTTTGTTTTCCTATATAGTTTTTGGTTTTTCATTTTCCATACCTAGAAACTAAGGCTTAGTACTAGTATTTGGGGCTAACTCTTAACTATTTCCTCCGTACTTAAATAATTGTGCAATTTTAAGTGTGCATTGAAATTAAGGATGCGAGTTGCATTTAACTAAAGTTCAGGGGAGGTCAATGTAATATTTTCTTTTTCAAATGGCAATATTAAATATTTTTCCATGTGTATCAAAATTAAATATAAATGTATATTTGAATTGAGTTTAATTTCTTATTGTAGTACAATCATGTATTATCACATTAACAATAATAATTAAGTCTCTCACCCACTACTTAGGAAGTTAGCTAAATAGAATGATTTGATTGAATAATATTATAAAAAGTTTTACATTAATAGTATATAGAAATAAAATATTTGTTAATTTCCTCAAAAAATATATATTTGAATATGATGAGATGGAATTAACATAGGGGGTTGTATTTTAATATTTTTGTTAAGAGCGGCATAATGGACTAAGCCTAGTAGGTTATAGCCCACTAATCTATCCTTTTTTATAGGATGAGTTGGATTTTTCAACCCATTCCATTTTATGGCCAACTTGCAGCAGGGTGGGTTGACAACAATAATTAAAAAGTTAACAAAAAATGAGTTAACCTATTATCTTGGTATTTTTTATATTTGAATTTTCTAAAGTGAAAATCCTCATTTTATAGAGTAAAATAAGAAATTTTATTATTAGATTAATAAAATTATATATGAGTTCTTTTTTATTCTATTAATTTAGTGGTAAAATTTTTCTTTTTCACTCCCTAAAGTGAGTAGAATCCAAATATATAATTTTTTATAGGTCGAAAGTATACTATCAACTCAAAAAATTAAAATGGATCAACCCGAACATCCAGCGCCAATTGCCAACCCAAGTTCTTGTTCCCTCGAAAAAGATTGGAGAAATTCCCTCCAAGATTGAGCGGTTTGGGCAAATAGGGTTTGCGGGGTTTTTCCTCACCGAAGCGCTATCCTTCTCTGTGTGTGTGTCTCTCTCTCTATCTCTGTCTTTCTATAGTCGATTGTTGTTTTTGGGGGGAAAAAAAAAAGAAAAGGGAGAATTGAATGGCATCGTCGTCGTTATCGTCAAGCAACAGCTACGAGGTGCCATGGGTAGAGAAGTACCGACCCAGCAAGGTGGCCGACATCGTCGGAAACGAGGACGCCGTCTCCAGGCTTCAAGTCATCGCCCGCGACGGCAACCTGCCCAACCTCATTCTCTCCGTAACTATTTCCCGTTTTCCATTACGCATTCCTCTCTTTTTTCTTCGTTTTCTTTCACACTCCCCTTTATTATTATTATTATTATTATTTATCATCATCATTGTTATGTAAATGCTTTATGCACTAGGGTCCTCCTGGAACTGGCAAAACCACTAGCATACTGGCCCTTGCACACGAGCTTCTCGGACCCAATTGCAAGGAAGCTGTTCTCGAGCTCAATGCTTCAGATGACAGAGGAATTGATGTTGTGAGGAACAAGATCAAGATGTTTGCACAGAAGAAAGTCACCCTCCCTCCCGCCCGCCACAAAATAGTTATCCTCGATGAAGCTGACAGGTGACTGAGACTGAGTTGCTTCCTTTTGCTCGTAATTTGCTACTTAAAAGTTTTTCCATGGGTTTGTCTGGTTAAGGAATAAAAATCGGTGTAAATTTTGGTGAATAAGTTCTATGGATAAAATTATACATAAACCTTATTCATGGAAAATTTACCCCATTTTTTACTCTCCAACGAAATATACCCTATGAATGTGCTAAAAAATTGATTATTTTCGATGCAGCATGACATCGGGGGCACAGCAAGCTTTGAGGAGGACAATGGAGATATATTCTAATACCACTCGTTTTGCTCTCGCGTGCAACACGTCCTCGAAGATTATTGAGCCAATTCAGAGTAGATGTGCCATTGTGAGGTTTTCGCGGTTGTCTGATCAGGAGATACTTGGTCGCCTCATGATTGTGGTTCAAGCTGAGAAGGTACCTAACATTTCCACATTTTGCTATCCTTTTGTTGGAGCTTGTGGTGTTCCTGGCCCATGTTAGAGGAGTGTAGATCTAAACATCTTTATTGTTTGATTATCTGTTTTTGCAGTTGAAATTGCATGTCCCCATTTATCATAGGACTTTAGAGTTTAGACTAATTTTTACAACAGTCTTTGATACTAATAGGGAGACCTCTTAATTTGGAAGGAAAATGATCTCTTCTCTTTTCACTGTTAGTTAAGCCAAAAACTTAATACTACTCAATAGCCTCCATATTAATTCTCGTGTGCCAATTTCGTATATAATGATATGTTGCCTTCTGGTTGTTTGCATTTATATCCTTATTTTTAACGTTTTCCCATCTTGTTTGGTCCTCCTCTCACACCAACAGTTTTAAACCCTACTATAGTTTCATATTCCTTCCTCACTGGGACATTTTCATCTTGCGTTGTACAATGTCAATTTGTGTGTAGTCTGCAAGAAACTAAATTAAGAATTTTGAAGGTTTGCTTAATTAGAACCACTGTAGTAGTTTGTGCTGCGCTATGTTAACTAAATACAGTGGAGTTCAATGACTATGATATCTTTCCTGTCCTGTTGCTTTCTTGAGTTAGAACAAATATTTTTCCTTTAATTAGCACTATTCTGTGCCTCAGAAATGCTATTGATTTGAAAATTCTTGAAGTTGAGTTTGGCATTTTATCATGATGATTTTGCCATTGCCACAAAACCTTATTGTTTTAAGACCTTTTATTTGACTTTGGTCAGTGTCATGTGCTGAATGTGGTCCTTTTGGTTTGTTGTCAAGGCACTAGCTGGGTAGCCCTATATGGGGAGATTTGCAGAACGTCCATTTCAATTAAATGGATGACTTCTAGATGTTTCACAGCATTTTATTCCTTTAAAACTTAAAACCGTTGTCTTCTTAAATATTTGAAATACTGACTTGCTTGATTGTTTTGCTACAACTTTGATACAGTAGTGTAGTGATGTTAATGAGTTCATTTATCTAGGCTTGCAGGTAATTTATGGCAATATGTTATGTTGTGTATGCATTATTGGTTTCTCATGTTAGTGTTCTAAAGGGTAGCCTAATGTACGGGACACTCATCATTGTGGCCTGTGTGTACTTTATCACTATTTTTTTTTTTAAAGGTTCTTGTCAATGGCAAGGTGAACTGGTTAAGAATAGCCTACATGGTTAACTGTTTCAATTTGCCATATATATGGCTTCAATAATATAAGGAAATGCATGATAATATAAACTGTGTTATTGTTGAAGGTTCCTTATGTTCCTGAAGGCCTTGAAGCCATCATTTTCACTGCTGATGGTGATATGAGGCAGGCATTGAACAACTTGCAAGCAACATTCAGTGGGTTCCAGTTTGTTAACCAAGCAAATGTATTTAAGGTTAGAATGAACCTGATTTTTCATCTATAATCATAAAAAATTACCATGGTTTTCACTAAAACTTGTGATTCATTTCAGGTTTGTGACCAGCCACATCCATTGCATGTGAAGAATATGGTGCGTAATGTGATCGAAGGGAATTTTGATGAGGCTTGTTTGGGCCTCAAACAACTGTATGATTTAGGATATTCCCCCACAGATATCATCACGACACTTTTCCGTATAATAAAAAATTATGACATGGCTGAGTACCTGAAATTGGAATTCATGAAGGTAGATGTTTATCTGTTTGCCAAATTTGTAATTTTCGTTTTGTGGATTATGTGATTGACATGGTTTTTCTTCAATTGCAGGAAACTGGATTTGCTCATATGAGAATCTGTGATGGAGTTGGTTCTTATCTTCAGCTATGTGGTCTACTGGCTAAGCTTTCTTTAGTTCGTGAAACAGCTAAAGCTGTATAAGACTATGAGTAGGTCCCAAGTACAGCTTTGATATGTCATCAATTTTTGCGTTTCAGATAGTGAGAATGTTCTATTGAAGTAGCCTTGTATTCCTTATGCTCAAATGCTTAACTGATACAGCTTTGATATTAGTGCTTCGGCTTCTATAAATATGTCAAGTTTAGCATGGGTCAATAAAACTTTTCTAAATATTTATCTGTATATTAATTAGTTATGATATTGTGTATGTTCTAATTTGTTTCCAATCAAGCATCACTTCATATTAGAGCTATACAAAAAGGTCACGAAAATTAAGGGTGTGTTGGTTTCAATTTTTCTTTCTGACAACGATTTATCTCAAGTGAAAAAAAGAAAAACCTTTTCAGTTTCCATAGAAGCTATTTATATTAGTTTCTACTCAAAATTATTAACAGGTTATTTTAAGCAGTTTAATCCTTTAGTAGAAGCCAATGTGAATAGCTTCTATGAAAAATGATTTTTTCAGTTGAAAAGAATCACTTTTCTGTTTAGGAAAAACCAGAAACAAATGCACCCTAGTCCTCATTCTGATTCTTGTTCTATACCTTCTGTTTTCTAATGTCTTCAGTGGCTGTCATACATGCAAGCTTGTACAAAACCTGCATGAAGATCCACGACGAACTTTCAAGTTGGATTAGACTAGCTCTGCGGATCGGTATCAGCAAAGATATTAGTGCCAGGTTTTGTACATATTACTTATCAGGGGCTCGCAGTCCTTGATACATGGTCAATAAATCTGGAAATACCGATTCTTGTTTCTTTCAACCATCAATAACCAGCTTGAAGATATGCATATAAATAATTAGATAAGGGCTGTGCGATGGCAAAATCACAGTTAGAGAAGTGCTGATAATTTATAAGGCATTGATGTCAGAGAAATAAGAAGACACTGTGTAGCTAAGAACTCAGGACCAAGACAAAGCAATCCCCAAGTCAGCCCCTTTGACATTGCCATGAGGGCATGGGGACAGGTTTTTGAAGCAAGGTCATGAGACTGAGTATAAGGCAAACAAAGACTGATACACCTTATTGCAAAACTCAGATTCAAAGACCAACATCATGGAAACACTTGTATATTGTGGTTATCACTAAAACCAAGCAGCTTCACGCCAGTTCCACACTTTAAACAGATACGCTTCACCAGGAGCAAACTCAGCGAACCATGAAACTAAATAATCAAATCAATGTAATAATTATATCAGGAGTTGAAATCACATCAATAATGTAGCCAAACCACACAATTAGTTTAAGTGCCAGCAAAATTTATCCTCCTGGAACTATGCAACAACACATACTCGTAAGAGTAACTAACTTAGATGTGGTACTTTATTTAAGCTTGGATTTGTTCACCCTCTCTTATTATTATCAAGCTAGAGTTTAGAACATGCCGGGAAAGATAAACAGCATTCACCAGGAATGAAGCTGTCTGGTTTCTACTATGGAGGTTGCATCTCTCTGGGATACCTGTTATCCTCAACTTCAAAGTGATCAAATTCTTATTTTCTTCAGAGAATCACTAAGTTCTGGATCAACCTATCCTCCAGTTGTTTTATTGTCTCAACTCCCAATTCCCAAACCAATGATTCAATACTCTTTAAAAGGATTTGACTCCTCTAAAGTGAACAAGTTGATAAAGTACAAAGGTGATGGGTTAAACAAAGGTCATGTCTCTGTGATACAATACTGTGTAACGTATTTGCTCTCTTCAATGGTTATTTCGCATTTGACAAAGGCTTCTATGGACTGACGAACATGGGAAATGATGGAATAGCACGATGGTTTTCTGTGAACATACCAAAATGTCTGTTGGCAATTTTCACTTAATGGCTTACGAGTACTACGTCAAATTAAATCCAAAATTTTCAGGTGGGTCCGTGGGTGTCAAAACATTTGATAAATCAAATGGCGTCGCCCGGACTCGAACCGGAGACCTTCAGTGTGTTAGACTGACGTGATAACCAACTACACCACGACACCTTGTTGGGTGAAATTGTCAAAGAAGACTATATTTCACGGCTTCACTTAATATTGCTTAGCGGCAGCAGCAAATTAATACCGTGGGTTAACGAAACGTTATTTTAGTCAATATAACGAGTAAACTTTCAATTTATTCTTTAAAAGAATTCAAGACTTCAAAGATTATTCTCAATATATAATAACTTTTAGACTATTTTAATGTTGAAATTATCATTTGAAAATCAATTGGATTTAAAAGTTATTCGAGGACCAAATTAGAAAATTGCTGCAATTTCATTTCAACTAATCAAAATCTTAATAACTCAGAGTAGGTATCATTTCAACTAATCAAAATCTTAATAACTCAGAGTAGGTTAATACCCAGCCTAAACCCGGGATTTCATGACATCTTGAGTATGTTTAGAATCAAATATATAATGAATTATTATGATTTATTTATTTTTTTTGAGAAATTATAAAATGAAGATTTAATTATCATATATTGACAATGTAAAACTTTGACATAATCTTCCAATCATATATTACCACGTAAGTTATAATAGTTGATTTTTACACCTATTATTTACAAAATCATCCAAATGAAATATTTTAATTGGACGACAATATAAAACATAAACTCATAAAATAACAACTGATTTAATTCGAAAAACATTTATATTTACGTGCAAAGATCCACTCTAACCTAGTTGAGTTTGATTTTGTTTTGGTGTAATTGATGAAGTTACCTTTTTTTTTTTTTTTTTTTCTATATTACTCTAGTCCTATTACTCATTTCCGAAGTCACCCCACCCGAACATCAAGATATGCAAGAGAGACTAAATGAAATGGCTACATCATCCATATATAAAGCGTGCAATGTAAACACCACTACACTTGAGGCTTTTAAGGTTATGCTGAAAGTTCCTATAACAGTCCATCCAAGTGATGATGACATACATATATGGATCCAAAAGATAGCTGTTACATTCTACGAATTGGAAATAACCCACTGGCAATTCCTAGGAGCAAGTCAAGTCATTTTAAATATTGGTTATAAATTTCTAATGCTCACACACACAATTAAAGTCACTGGACATTTTAAGTTCTAAGGCCAAAGTAAAACTGGTTAGCAAGATCAGATGTTAAGACTCAAAGGTAGTGTCAAAATAAGGCCCAGAACACTTTTAGCATAAACATAAGAATTAGCATCTATATCCCATAGGCATACCAAGCTTGTCCAATCGGCCAGAACCAGGATAGGCTTTGCTTGTGAAGCTTGCTTGGAATGCAAATGCCCTCTGTGCACCAAATCCATTGAGTGAGTACCTGTTGGATGAACTGGTCCTCTCATATTGGGGCCTTTGTTTTGGGGCACTGAGAGACCTGACTTTGGCCTTTGAAGACTCGGTGTATGCCATGTAACTTGGGTTGTCAGAATATCCACAAATGTAGCTCCTTGAGCCTTCACTCCTATTAGGGGTAAAAGGGCTTGTTTTGGGGCCATTATCTTTGGAAGATGCAGATAAGAATTGAGGGCTATTTTCAGCAGTGCAAAATGGGCTCTCCTCAACCTTGTGAGACTGAACTTCACAAGATAGACTCTGGCCTGATTGAAGTGAAGTTGTTGTGTCCTTTGTTGTGGTCCAACTCTTACCATAATGATCGGAGACTGTAGCATGATGACCGGTGGAGGGAAAGAGGTTCCTACGTTTTGATGTGACTTGTGGTCTTCCCGAGTCAACCTCAAGATTCCTATCACTTTTTTCATCATTGGTGCTGCAGGTTCTTATAGATGATCTTTCTTGAGTCCAGGATTGTTCATCTATGTGACTTTCTGATTTATTCCTATATCTCTCTTTGTTGTTTCCATTGATCAGGACACATGATTTGGAGCCATTTCTCTACAATGATATGAATGGTTCCATTAGTGCATACAAACTAAATTAGACAGTGCCACAACTGAGTGAATACATCTTTGTTGGATGAGGGGTGGCAAGAAAATTACCTTGAGTACTGGTGACTGATCATGTTTCATGCTCTTGGATCTGATTGGGCTCTCAGACTTGTCTGGCGTAGCTGGACCCTGTAAATGGTCATTTGAAAAACAAAAATGATCATACCGAGAGAACTAACTATATTTGCAGTATCAGCATTTTGATTGACAAATTTAAAAGATGCTCAACTCAACCATGTGATGTGCCTTAGTTAAAACAAAAGAATGCGAATGAGTTAATCTCCAGTTGTCCACAGTTGCAAACTAATTAATTAGTCAATGTGATTACTCAAATTAAACTTAAATATTGGTGCATCACCGTTTTGTCTGACAAGATTATATTGATGCACTTACAAGACAACAAAATTTTCCATTCATCCTCCAACACAAACAATCTGAGTAGTGTAACATAAAGCATAAAACTACTTCTAATACATAATAACAAGGAGCGGAATACCGAAAGGAAAGAAGCAAGTTACCAAAGGCATGTTTAGGATTAGATTAATTTTTGTGTATAATCATCCTTTTCTCCAAAACAGTCTCAGAAAACGTTTGATTTGTCTTTTTCTTTTTTAATACTAACAACTCCATTTAGGTCCTTTATATTTTAGTTTTGATTTAGTCCCAAATTTTTTTCACTGTTTGTGTCTTCAATATTTTCAAGACGTTTCAATCTTATCCTTTTGTACCTAAATTATAAATGAAAAAAACTGTAATAAAGACAAGACATAAAATGTCACATACTGTGTTAGGGGATCACAATAAGACATAAAATGACAAGTTTTTGGCAATAATTTAGACTTAATTTATGTCTAGAAAACATTAGAACTGAAATAGAACCAAAACAAAATAAAAAAGGCCGGGGACTCGATCGAATCCTTGATAAATCATGAGAGATGTAATTGAAGTTTTACCCTTTTGTTTATTACTTACATGGAGGTGGCACGAAGATGACTTAGAAGTGGAATTTGAGGTGTGGAGGATCTGAGTCAGAGCCCGCCCTGCTCGGACTCTTGCCTGTGCGCGTAAGAGAGCTTGCATTCTTTTCAGCTCCTCTGCTGTCTTCTTCCTCTCAATGTGACCCCTCACCAGTGCCTGCAGCTTTACCAACCCCTTCAACGCTCGCAGCGCTCTCCTTGCCTAACAAATTCAGTAATGGATTCAAAGTTATAGACCATGTTGCACGGATCATGGCATGAGTATCACATATGACACAAGCATTATGTGGAAAAACAGTACAAATCAAATTAAAAACATATAAAATTTAATTAGGAGTATCTAAAAATATCAGTAAAGTATTCAATGTCATATAAGTACTTCAACTATTTTGAAATATCCATGCAGGTGCTAACGAACTGAACCAACAGTTGACAAGCTTCACTGCCATTCTCTCAACAGAAACCTCGTAAAAAGGAGGGTGGGGAGTAAACTTAGGAAGCTTGTTCAAAGTCCTGACTAGGTTCTTTGATATAATGTTAAGCTATTTTATTCATCTAATTAAGAGCTCAAAGTTTTAGCACGCTTCATATACGTGGCATATGTGAATTGTGAACGTGAAGCACAGTGCAAAAAGAAGATTAACGAGTGGCAAATCAAAGAACAACTATTATGTGTTATGACACTCATGACATACGGGAAGAGTTAGGAGTTGTTTGCTTTCTGTTTTCATTTTCAGTTTTTCAGAATTTATAAAAAAAAAATTGAAAATTTTAAAAATTATAAATTATAATTTTCAGTTTTTTCAATTTTTCCTTAACAAATTTTGAAAAACTGAAAATAAAAACTAGAAACTGAAAGTAAATAGCCCCTTAGCTTTTTGTTTATAAAATTGATAAAGTTATAAACATGCATGTAATAATAGATAAAGGACAATTTAAAAAAAAAAACGAAATAGTCTCCATTCTATTCATCTCATTTTCAAAGAAATAGTAAATTCCAACTAACAAGACACTAGTTAATGAAATACAAAAGAAAAATTTAAAATAAAAATCCCTTACTTTAGTTACAAAACTATTCAGCGCGTGTTTTGCTTTTTGAAAGCCTCAAAAATACTTTCACCCACTGAAAATGAAAATCAACAGTAACCAAATTTGTTTGGATGTACTTTAAGTTTAACAAATTAAACTTACTTTTCAACTACCTAAAATTACTTCTAGTGACACCCACCAAAAAAAATATTACTTCCAGTGACAACAAATGATTCCATACTTTTCATTTTGGATGATAAATATGAAAAAGGAAATTTATCCTAATTATAAAAACGATTCTTTTGAATATACTTTTGAAAATTTCTCCCAAAACTTAAACTAAACGAGCCCTCGCCCATTCCGGTCCTTTCCAAACTCCTCAATCCAAATTTGAACACGACCATATATTAATCACTAGGGGTTCAGTTTTCTAACAGAACTAATTCAGAAGCTTAAAAAAGAAATATTTTATAAAACCAAAAAGTTCCCTTGGTGATTATTTAACTAGTACTCTCAACAAAACCTTATTATTAAACCATCGAAAGAATATGTCTCCATCTTCATCATTATGTTATTCCACTATTTGTTTGTTATTGGTATAAAGGCCAACTAACTCATTCAACCTTTTCAATTTTGGCATTATGAGGATCTAGGAGAGAGGCTCTACTAGTACTACCACAAGTCCACTACCACCAGGGTGTGGGGTCAAGAAAATTTCACTAGGAAAAGAAAGCCGGGGAAGGAGAAAGGCAAAGGCATGTGTCGTTAGGCTTCAACGGATAACTGTGCAAACAAATATTCGCAAGACATCTATAGTAAAAGTTAGAATAAAAATCAGTACAAGATGTGGGGGGAAAAAAAAAGTAAGAGTAAAAATTATATAAATGAATTATACATGCATAAGCATGGAAGTCATCAATGTAAGGAAAATGATAATATATACTTATTATAATGAACTTGCATATTGTTTTTTCTTTTTTCTTTTGGTCTGAATGAACCTTGCATATTTTGAATGATATGCATAGTGCCATAGGCAGACTTTATCATGGACTCGAGAGTATAACATCACTACTCAAATTTTATGCATTCTCTTTTTTTCTTTTTTCGTTTTTGGTCTGCAATTTTGATGTATTCAAATAGACCCATCATTAGTCTTGTAAAAAACTGGGTAGTAAGCCCACAAGGAAACAGAGAAACATAAATCCTCATGAAAGAGTCAGCCCAGAGCAGCAAAGCCCATTTCCTTTAGACTGATCGTATCCAGATCAATCTGTCTCTGTCCGGGTGCCCCCCACAAAACCAAAAGGCTAAAAACAAAATAAAAAGCATCACACAAACTTTTACCAAAAGCGCAGAGAGGATTCTCTGGAAGCCAGGACAATAAAATTGATCCGTAGCCAATCAGCTTGTCCCACACAATTTGGCCGGTGGGAAATCAAGCATGGAGTAATAGTAACCAAAGTTGACCAATATTAAAAAGGAAAAAAATGTTACGTTTGCTTATTTATTTAAACATATTTAAACAGAATGTTACGTTTGCTTATTTATTTAAACATATGTAAACATATTTACATCAATTCACTTATTATATATTATTAAAAAGAATATAGACCCTATTTATATGGGATTTACATTACTTTTAACAATAGATAAAAAATAAATTGATAAAATGTCACGTATAAAATAAATATAAATAATTTAATTCTATTAAAAAGTAATAATAAGTTACCTGCTACACATAGTACACATGCAGCAGTAGACCAGAACACCGGTTCCATCGATCTGGAACATAGAGTAGTACGTACGCATTCAGATTCAAAATACCCTTTGCGTATCTACTCATTATCATCTGTGAAATGGAAGGACCAGCCTACCACCGTTTACCAATTCATACATAAAAAAAATTCCTCCCGCAATATCAAAAAATTAAAATAAAAAAAATAGCACGTGAATTACCTACCCACACATTACGAAATAGACATTTAACTTGAAAATAACCACAATACAAGGCAAAAAAAAAAAAAAAAACAAACAAACGAGTCAGTCAACACGTAATTTTCTTTTTGCTTTTGTTTTTGCAGCGATAATCCGTTCCGTATGAAACTATGAATAATAGGCTAGCAGTCTAGTACTGAGGATCGATTCTGATCCATATATCTAAGTAGTGAGAATGGAAACATAGTGCAGGGGGTTCAGTAAACAAAGGGTCATGATAAATGACACACTTTGTAGAGATAACTTTATCAGGCGACCAGTTTGAGAAAAATTAAAGGACACGAGACAACAGCTCAATAACACACAAGAACTATAGGGAATCAACTTCACAACAACCAAACCATAAAATGAAAAAGAAAACTTAAAAAAGAACAGAAATGACTCCCGGGTGTACGAAAACAATATTAGGCCAGCTAGCTAGATACGAAATGATTAAAAATGTTGCCATTCCCGTAAATGCCACGAAGTTTGCATTTGGAATAAGAGGAAAAAAAAAAAAACAACCCTAACAACTACAATAACAAATGTAAGTTTAATGTTAACACCGACAATGTTGCAATATCTCAATTAAGTTATTCATTTTCAAGACTTTTTAAGTAATGACTAGTGATTGCATCTTAATCATATTTAGTGGCATGATAATAGATGATAATATAAAAATATTTTATATTATTAATGTATACCAATTTAACTCAATAATAATTGAATTTGAAAATATTCATTACATAAAATTTTATATTATGGTCATATCAAATTTTTTAAATACTACGATCAGAGTTAAATTTATTTTAACAAAATGTATAGTCGTATAAAACAATTATATAAAATGCTGGTGATTATGATAATAATAATAATATAAAAAAACCTTAATAATAATAATAATAGGAGCTGCACAAGAAGCCAAAAAATATGGAATCACTGACCAAACAGCCTCGGAATGCAGCTTGAATCTTAACGGCGGCCCATTCTTGGCGGGTAGCAGTGATGCCAGCGGCGGCGGCGCACCTGCCGCTGCTGCTTGTCAGTCTGACGACGACGGCGGCAGCCTGAGCTGCAGCGACGGCAGCCTCGGCCACGGCCGCGGTGGCGGCTGCAACTGCGATGGCGCGCTTGTTAGGATCGGCGGCAGTGTCCACGTGTTGTGCGTGTGGGGCAGTACTGTTAGCGTGGTTATTATCATTAATGTTGTTGTTGTTGTCGTTTTCTCCTTCTAATTCTCTGTATGATTTGACGAAGCTCCATCGGCGTTTGTGTTTCGGTGGCTTCGGAAATGAATTAGTAGTAGTAGGGTCTGGTTTTTTGAGACCAAGAAGACTACGAAACCACTTTGACGCCTTACCCATTATATTTCTTCTTCTTCTTGGAACCAAATAAATGGCTGTGTTTTCCAACGGTTTAATTCTTGATCATATATATATATATATATATATATATATATATAAGAGAGAGAGAGAGAGAGAGAGTGGAGGAGAAAGTGTAAGAAGAGTGAGGAATTGTATTAGAGAGTGGGAGAAGGAACAGGAGGACGGGTTGTTGTATTAAGGGAGCAGTGTCCCCATGTGGAACGTCAATTCAAGCCAAACCACTCCAACCTCGCTTTGGAAAAAGCAATGCTGACTATACAGTACCAAAAATGTTACCCGAATAAAATACAAACAAATCACACAGGGTTGTCTACACTACAGAGAAACCGATATGTCTTTTCGACTTATGAAGCGTATATGTTTTATATATGTCTGTGTTAATATGTAAAGGAAAATGTTAAGTTGACGCACCATTGCGACTCACTACGCGACGCATATGGTACGGAAAGGGTGTCTCATAGTGTGCATCCATATAGTAAAGGTGTAGTGTAAGCTGCAGTAGGGGAAAAGATTGAAAAAAAGAAAGCCGCGTGAAAGAAGACTCAGTTTCCTCCTCTCACTTTCCCCCCAAACCCCACCCCCCAACACAAACCTCTCCTGGTCACTCTCCCCCTTTTCCCACGAACAAGGCAGCGAACTCTCTCCCAAGCGGCCTTCTTCTTTCATCCTAACTACTAAGTCTGTCCACTCCACCACTCCCTCTTGCCATTGAGCCATGCAAAATCTCTCCCCCAATTATATATCTCCTGCATCAATCTTTCTCATCACCGGTCTTTCTCTTCACCATAGCATAGCTGGCCACGCCTCACCATCACACCCTTTTCCCTGAAACTCCGCAAGTCCCCCACTCACCGTCCTTCTTCTTCCACCCTATCTGAGACAGCATCCACTCTTCACACCAGTAAGGGAGCCACCACGAGGTCATGACAACAAGGGAGCCATCGCGAGCCGTGACCTCCTTCGTCTCCAAAGCGGCGCGTCATCCTCTTCTCGTGACAGCTTTCTACAAGTTGAAGGTTTGCCATGTTTTCCCTTATTTTGCTTCAATGGCTAGGGTTTGAGTGTTTGGAATTTAAGGGTTTGAGATTTTAAACATTTCTGGACAGGTTTGGTCATTTTTCCCTACCATTTGACTTTGTGAGGAATCATTATCTGTTCTTCAGATGAATTTGTAGGGGCATGTTTTTCATTTCAGGTTGCTCAGTTCTTGGTGGGCCTTGTAAAATGGCCATCCCCAAGTATACATCCCAAGTGATACGAATGTAACTTCTGATATTTGACTGTAGTTTGGTGTCATTCTTCTCACTTTAGAAGCTATTGTTAAGAATTAGCAAATTGGATAATTCTGATCATATTCTTGGACCAAATGGATTGCATTCAAATTTGAATTCAATTATGTTTTAGTACATATACTATATATTTCTCTTATATTCTTAGTCTTGGAAGCTTTTGCTGGAGAAAATGGGTTTGACTTAATTTAGCACACTCAACTTTGCTTTCTTCAAGTAAAAATAGTTATTTTTATCAAGAAAATCAATAAAGAAGAAAGAAAACTCAAAGGCTTTAAAGCAGGTGGAACATAAAATTTGTCTAAACAAATGACCAAGGTCCTGTTTCTTTATTTCTTTGTTGTTATTTTTTTTCTACTTTTGCTGAGTAGGATTCCTTGGTTTCCCTTCTCATTGTAGTTTTTCCCTCTGTCTTGTTAATCTTTTCGGACAAAACAAATCCATTGAATGATAGCATAGTATTAGCTTTCTAACTGTCCTGTCTAAAAGGATTTAAGGGTTTGTTTGAAAACTCTAGTCCTGAAAATTAAGATTTAGCAGTGACATTATTTCAGTGGTGCTTGTTTAATATATTCCAAATATGCAATCAAGTAAAAAGTGCTGAAAACATTGAGCACTTGGGAGGGAATGTGGACTTGTGGTAAAGATGGGATGTACTAGAAGCCATTGTCGAGGTATGTCATGTTTGATTAATTTTTTATTTATATTTTTTATGTTGCCAAAGTTAAGAACACACAAACATGTTTTTGTAACTTAAGATCCCTAGTTTAGGTGTGTGGCTTCCACCTTATTTAATACTTTAGCTGAAAAAATATGCTTGACTTTATTAGCATACAAATTAGAAGTTGAAATCCTCATAACAAAAAAAGGTTAGTTATGATTTATTGTCGTTGGTATGGTTTTTACAATTGTTCTTAGGCTTGCTTTTATTTTCAAAAATCTTAGTTATGATTTATTGTACATATGAAAAAGTTGTTAGATTAGATGGTGTTACTGATCTAGGTTAGAATGTTTTGCTAAGTTTCTAGATCAAGTTTAACTATACTGGCATATATAATTTCAACTGTCACTCTATAGGCCATAGTTAAGCTTGTGGATATGTCTTGGACTAAAAACTGGTGCATAGATGGATTAGTTTCATATACTTTCTGACTTAAACTATATTAGGAATCAGCATGATGGTTGTCTTCCGATGCTTATGTATTATGCATTTAGATTTCAGATGATGTTGAAATAGTTGTTCTATCATATATACTTTATTTTTTTCTTAGCATAATTTTAGTGCACTAACTTCGAAAAAGAAAAGAGGAATAAGATGCTACAACCGTGGTGGACCCTTATGGCCTAGCTTTTCCATTTCAATTCATTATGTAGATATCAATTCAGTTGTAATTGCTGCAATCTTTATCCACAATAGATACTCTATAGCCCTTAAATTTTGATTTATTGTTGTTGTTGACTAACATTTCCATACTATTTTTTTTTTAATCTTCTTCTACTTTTATGATTTCCCAATCTTTTGCCAGGGCCATTCGACATCTTGCAAGTGGATATGTTCAGGGGATAAATGATCTTGTTACACCATTTTTAGTTGTTTTCCTATCAGAGTACTTAGAAGGGGGTATGGATAATTGGTCAATTTCGGATTTATCTTCAAAGGAAATCTCCAATATAGAGGCTAACTGCTATTGGTGCTTGTCAAAGCTGCTTGATGGCATGCAAGATCATTACACACTACTCATCCAGGAATTCAAAGACTTTTTTTAAGTTGAAAGAATTGGTCACAAGGATTCATGGTAATCTTTACTCAGGCCTTTGTTTTCCTTCAAGCATCAGTACATATTCATTAACCTAAATGGCACATCACTTTTTATGAATTTGATAGCTTTTTTATTGTTGAATATTGTCATTGACTGGTAATGTGCAGCCGTATTATTTACGTATTGTGTCTTTTCATTTATTGTGAATATAATCTCTTTGGGTTTCACAAGGGCTTGAAAGATTCAACTAAGACATTTCATTCAAAATCTTCAATGATGTAGTGAAAAGCGAAAATCGTATTTTTCTTATTTACTTTAACAAATAAGTGTCCAATTTTGATCATCATCTTATTTATGCACGTTGGCTAAAGATAAAATGTTCATGCAAATAAATTATCAAACCTTCTCATTATTTTTATTACTATATTATTACCTGTATGTCTCCAAATATAATTTGATGTCCCATAGTGAAACTTTTGCATTGCACCAGAGCTTGTTTCATGGCACCTTGAGGATCAGGATTCTTCAGTTTGCTTTCCACTGGTTCAACTATCTTGTAATCTATGAGGTTTGCTGAGACATACTTTTTCCCTTATAGTGGAATATGATAATTCCAAGATGGCTTTATCAGTAGTCAATACACATAGAATTACTAAATATAATCTTTTGTATTTGTAAAATAAATTATGCTCATGCAAGATTGGTTGCTACAGATGAAAGAAGTCCTAGTACGAAAGAGTTAAGTGATATTCATATTTTTTCTATTGAACATGTGGATAAACGCAAAAGGAAGCACCTTAACAAGAATAAGAGTGAGGTATGTGTTCAATAAAATAAGTTAAAATTTAGTTATTATGTTACTTATGTGCTTTTCTTTTGGTTAGAGTGAGAAGACCAAGCAACATAAGAATCTTGGTGGCAAAAGAGCTAGATGAATAACTGGCATCACGACTTGTGAGGAACCAAATGTTGCAGGGGATAAGAATGTGCAAACTTTTTAGCATTAAGCAGAGAATTATGTAGTATACGTCTTTAACATGGAATAGTCAATGATTGTATTCACTATTTAATCTTTTTTTGTACTTAGAACACTATTGCTTTGTTGCTAGAGTTAGATTAAGAAAATCTTTTTAAACTGTGCATGAGTGATATAAATGTCACAGGTTTTGCTTGTTATATAAAGAGAAATGTTGTATATTAGCTATAAAGTTGTTATGTGAGGAGTTACATATTGAAATATCCATTTAAGTTATAGTTGTCGACTTTAACAACCAAGATGTAGCAAATTGAACTTAAAAACTGTATAGCATTAATATAAAGAAAACGTGATAAGATCCCAATATTCTGTAAAAATCACCAACAATATGTGTTGGAATCACCAGCATATCTAAAGTTATTACCAATATGTATAAGAAAAAAAATCGAATTACTATAATGTTAGAGCACAAATGTAATATGATATTGAGACTCAATTTATGAATTTATAAATCCATGAGTCCTATAAACTAGTTTTCCCACACAAGTTTTCATAAAACTTCATATCTCTTAATATAAACAAAAAAACTAATTGGATACCAACATTTTTAAGAACTCACCAACCTTTTTCACACAAATCACCAACATTTTTCAACTATTTACCAACATGTGTCAGAAATATTTTGGTCATTTTTTTTTTATTTTGCACATCTTGGCTATTATTGTGAGAAGCAATTCATCTACCATAGTCCTAAATCTCAATTTCTTAAGAAAACTCAACCTCTTTTTAGTATTTCCAAAACTAAAAATATACCAACATTTGGATTGCTTACCAACATTTTTCACAAGAATCACCAACATTTCCCCACCACTTACCAACGTACACCAGAAAAATTTTGGTTAGTTTTTTTTTTTTTTTTTGCACATGTTAGATGCTATTGTGACTACTAATTCATCAATCTGAAGGGTCCTTAAGTCCTCTACCATAGCCCTGAAGCTTAGCTTCCCAAGACAATACCACCCTTTTTTAGTATTTCCAAAACTGAAAATATATCAACATTTTCAATTACTCACCAACATTTCTTATTGACTTACCAACAAGGATCAGAAAAATTTTGGTAAGTTTTTTTTCGTTCTTCATATGTTGGATGCTGTTGTGACTACTAATTCATCAATTCCAAGGGTCCCTAACTCCTTTACCATAGCCCTGAAACTTAGTTTCCTAAGACAATGCAACCTTTTTTTAGTATTTCCAAAACTGAAAATATACCAATATTTTTTCTTACTCACCAACAATTTTAACATGATTCACCAGCATTTCTTGTTGACTTACCAACATGTATCAAAAAAATTTTGATCAGTTTTTTTTTTTTCATTTTACACATATTGGATGGTGTTGTGACTACTAATTCATCAATCCTAGGGGCCCCTAAGTCCTCTAACATAGCCCTGAAGCTCAGTTTCCTTAGACAATGTAACCCCTTTTAAGTATTTCCAAAACTGAAAATATACCAACATTCTTTCTTACTCACCAACAATTTTAACATGACTCACCAACATTTGTTATTGACTTACCAACATCGATCAAAAAAATTTTGGTCAGTTTTTTTTTGTTTTTCATATGTTGGATGCTGTTATGACTACTAATTCATCAATTCCAAGGGCCCCTAACTCCTCTACCATAATCCTGAAACTTAGTTTCCTAAGACAATGCAACCTTTTTTTAGTATTTCCAAAACTGAAAATATACCAACATTTGTTCTTACTCACCAACAATTTTAACATGACTCTCCAGCATTTGTTATTGACTTACCAACATGTATCAGAAAAAATTTTGATCAGTTTTTTTTTTTTCATTTTACACATCTTAGATGATGTTGTGACTACTAATTCATCAATCTCAAGGGCCCCTAATTCCTTTAACATAGCCCTGAAGCTCAGTTTCCCACGACAATGCAACCTCTTTTAAGTATTTCCAAAACGGAAAATATACCAACATTCTTTCTTACTCACCAACAATTTTAACACGACTCACCAACATTTCTTATTGACTTACCAACATGTATCAAAAAAATTTTGATAAGTTTTTTTTCATTTTGCATATCTCGGATGGCGTTGTGACCATAAATTCATCAATATAATGTGCCTCTAACTCTTTTGGCATAGTCCTTAATCTCAATTTTCGAAGAAAATTCAATCCCTTTTAAGTATTACCATAACTGAAAATATACCAACATTTTGGAGTACTCACCAACAACTTCAACATAAATCACCAACATTTCTTCACCACTTACCAATATGGACTAGAAAATTTTTTATCAGTTTGTTTCGTTTTGCACATCTTAGATGTTATTGTGACCACGAATTCACCAATCCAAAGTGGCCCTAAGTCCTTGCACATAGTGCTCAACTGCATTTGTCCCCAGAAAACCCAATACTCACATATGTATTACCAAATCTGAGACCACACCAGCTTTTTAGTCACCAATAATTTAAGGAAGAAATTTTTGTCCCAACCAAATTCAAATCCCCATCAACATTAACAAAACTGACATAATACCAATTTCTTATCATCATCACCGAACTATTTATCAGCAAATCTAAACATTCGTGCACTAGTCAATAAGTTTAGAACTTATAAAATATTTGGAATGGCTTTGCCCATTGTCACAACGTACCTGGAGGGCATCATAACATAAATGGCCTTGAAAATAAATTAGGAGTCGCCACCAATTTTAATTCTGGAAAAATTGGAAAACCTTTGAATTTAGCAGAACTGGTTTTTTAAGAATTTTGAGTCCGGGAGTCTGATTATGATTAGAGAAGGTTGGAAACTTAATCCCACTGCACCTCTAATACATCCGTATAAATACGGTTACCCTATAGCTAATTATGCAAATTCATTTATAACTTTAGAATACTTATTTTTCCCCTAAATGTAACAATTATATAAAAAATGAGATAAAATAAAATAAATTAAGTTAAAAGAGAACATAATTTGATGAAAAATTAATTTTGGTTTGATAGTTGTTGGCTACGCCGACGTATCCTCTAGTGCAATGAGGAACTCAAAACCATGTCGTTCTGTAGAAAATATTTGTGAGTTGATTGATTTTAATTAATTAATAATAAAGAATTTTAGAATATCAAGCTGTAGCAGTTAAAATATCCTTTGAATATAGAATTAAGAAGCTGTCACAGCTGAATTAATTATATTCTTCAAAGAAAAATATTAATCAATCATACAAAAAAAAAAGAAATTTAAACGATCGGAAAAATTTCAAAAAAAAAGGTAATTTTTGTTCTTAAAGGAAAGAAGATCGAAGAATTAAAATGCTTAGGATATTTTTATTTTCAGCAATCCCTAGCTAAAATAAACTCTAACCCAAATCCCTTTATTTGTTCTAATGCCTTTTTCGGACTGAAGCAGTCCAAATAATCAAGCTATGTTACCAAAAAAAATACTAAAAGACATGACACAAATAAACAAATAATAACCCAAAAGCAAAAGGAAACAAGCACTAGCAAGCAAACTTATTCTAAAAAATAACAACATGGACAAAGCGAACAACAAGTCAATCAATGAAGGATTAAAAAAATGAAAAGAAAAGGAATCCTATGTTTAACAATGCTTTCACACACAAACAAAACTGGAAACTCATTTTATTTGCACACGGAACTACACTTGGAATTTGCAAAGAGAGAGAGAAAACGGGAATTCTTATGTTGACTCTCCTTTTATCTTTTTTTTTTTCATTCTTTTCGAATGGGTGAAGGATTAAAACGCACAGAGAGAGATGATGATGAGCAAAAAAAAAAAAAAAACAAAGGGAAGGAAAGGTAAGTGGCGATGGGTGCATATGGAGGGTGGATTCGTGACAACCATGAAGGTAGCGGCATCAGCTGCAGGATGGGTGACGGTTTAAGTGATGATGGTGGCTGCTGTAAGATGATGGTGAAATATGTTAGGATGATAGTTTGGGCTGTATTTCTGGTCCGTATTGCTAACTGGGGTCAAGGATGAGGTTTGGTTGCTATTTGGATGAGGGTGGTGGTGAAAGTTGTGTGATTTGGGTTTTGATTTTCGGTTGAGATGATAATGGATTTGGGGCAAGTGATGGTGAGGATGGAAAAATTACTTGAGTATACTGGTTATTGTTTCTGCTTGCTTGATTTCTCAATGTATCTCTCTCTTTTAATTTCTGAAATCTCAACGTGTATGTGCTAACCAATCCCCTCTGTATCTTGCTGAATTAGTTCCGTGTCTATGTGTCCTCTAGAAATTGGCTCCTCCATGAATTTATACACAATTATGCCTTGAATTTCTAGATCTTATGCTGACTTTCCAGGATTAGATTGCTGATCATTTATGACTTTAGACACCTTCTCTGTAAATTTTCTCATCGCGCTCCACTTCTCTGACTCCTTTGTTCTTCATTTTCAAAACAGAGCTTATTTTTATGAAAAATGGTAAGTTGAATTTGTTGTTTCAAGGGAAGCGGTGCTGGAGAAAGCTGGCACCCTTATTTTATTTTTATTTTTTATTTTTAATCACAAACAGACAAAGGGAAATCAATACTGACCAATAAGTAATGACACAATGAAATAACATTTTTAATCAAAATAACAATAAAGAGACGGGCTGGACATCTTTTTTTTCAAATGGGTTAATGAAACGATTTTTTTTGTTTTTTCTTTTTTTGAGCTGGACAAACGAAAGGAATTTTTATTATTTTTATTTTTTTAAATGGGTTGAAAAGTATAATAAACCTAGTACTATTAGTCTTGGAAAAAAACTTGAGTTTATTTTGAAATGAATCGGACAAAATCGGGTGTTCACACCCATGGGGCACACTCTACATACTGACCCTGTATCAAAAAATTTTATCACAGAATGAATTAGTATTATAAACAAAAATGTATTTTGAATCAATACTTAAAAATTTAAACTCTGATTTCTTCATGTTGGAAATATTGACCTTCTTATACATAAAAATTAGTTCATTACAAAATACGTCAGTATATTTGATGGCACATATGGAGTATACAAGTACCTACACAAAATTCTACCACCTACATACATAATTACTATCAATCACGTGTCACCAAATAAATCATCTATTATATTCCAATAATACAAAAAACGAAAAATAATAATTTTTCCTTTAACTTCTTCCATACCCACTAGTAATGGGGGTTTCTTGCTAAAATACTCCATTGTCCAACACATCTCAAAAAAATTATGATGCGCATTTGGACCCAATTCACACTACCAGAAATGTGCTACTTAGCGGCGGTTTTTTACCGGCGGTTCATCAAACTGCCTCTATATTCTGTGTTTCCCTGCGGTTTAGATTGACCGGTGCAAATTGAAATATTTAGCGGCGGTTGGTTTTCAAATGGAGGCGGTTTAACAATTCGCGGCGGTTTTAATTTTCTTCAACCGCCACAAATTGAACAAAAAAGTGAATATTAAAATTGTGAGGTAAAAGTGTAAAACCTAATTGGAGACAGCGCTTCCCTCTCTCACTCTTTCACTCCCAAAGTCCCCTCTCTCATCTTCCCTCTTTCTCGATCAGTGACTCTCAGCGGCGCTTCTCTCAGCCGACCGATTCAGCGGCCAACCGACAACTACCGTCTCCATTCAGTCGCCGTCTTCCTTCAGCCGCCATCTTCCTTCAGCGACGCGACCTCTCTGTCTCCCTTCAGCGACGCGGCCTCGGCGTCTCCCTTCCAGATTCCATCAGCGTTGCCGTCTCCTCCGTTTAGCCGCCATCTCCTCCGTTTGGCCACCGTCCCCTGTTATTTACCTTGTTTTTGACGGTGCTACCTCTGGTGCCTCCTGGTAGAAAGGCTAACGAAGAGGGCTCCCCTTACTCAGGCCAGGTATGTTACTTTCCTACATTTAGGATTAGTTCCATATTTTTGTTTTTACTTGAAGCAAATTGTGGGAACACCCTCCTCAAATTGTGGCAAATTTAGGATCTCCTCCACGCTCACCATTTTCTCTCTATGATTCAATTGAAAAATGCAGACAAAGTAGTTGCTTATTAACTATACTGGTGCTCCTGATTTTGTTTCTATTTATGAGTTGCAAGGTATTAAATATAGTATTATAAACGAAGGAGATTTGCTGAGATAAAATACGTTGTTGCAATAAAAAGAATTGCAAAGGCGCGGTTCACAGAAATTGTGTGTAGGGTTTTGTAAAGTTCATTCCTTGGTTAAATATCTGTGTTGGGTTTGTAAATATTGGATTTAATGTGTTTATCTTTTGAGCTTGTCAATACTTAATTTTTAAGAACATTTGGTTTTTCGAATAGTAAAGGCAGTACTTTCTATGACTTTCATCAAGGCACTGACGTTTGGGTCTGTGTGTGGTGCTTTGGTATAGGATAGAAAATTTGGATATTATTGGTCTGTGCTTGTGTGGGTTTAGAAAAGGACCTTAATGTGTTATAAGATATAGCAATTGTGCAAATGTCTTGAAGGGCAGATTTATTGTTTCTTACTCCTAAGTTACTAATCTTAGTACTTGTTTCTATACTATTTGGGGTTTTACTTAGAATCTAAATTTTAATTTAAATTGCTGCGTTGTGTACTTGTGTTTACTTTGGAGGTTGCATAGTTGTCTACCAAGGTAGTTAATACTTGTTATTTGCTTTAATGGTTTTTTGGTTCTTGCTTTTGTAGAGAAGTGTTGTAAATCAATTAAAATTGGTTGCCGTGGAGTGTTGTTCACAAGGAGTTGTTCTTGTGAACCATGTTTTGGTCCCTTACACTTTATCTGACCTTATTATTGCCTCATCCAAAATGTGAAACTGTAAACCATATATTCAAGGATCCAGTCCTGGCCCCCACCATGTTTTGGTCTCTTGCAGAAATCAGGTTAACTTTCCCTCCTACCCTTAATTTGGGGATTAGATGGGGGTGGTAATTATGAACCCAAACTTCAAAGTGAACATGTGGCCCTCTAGACAAAAAAATAGTAATGAGAGCTCATGATTATATATCATGCAGATACAGGTTAAAACCAGTTCATGGCATTTGATCCAACATCTAGCTTTTATACAACTTTAGTTCTTATAAAAAAATGAGTCAATTGTATTAGCATCAAATCATAACTATACACAATCCAACTCTAATCAGAAGGCATTAGGGGCAGAAAAAGGGAGAATTATAGAATAGTTACTACTAGTAATCATATATAATCATCAAGATGGCTTGACTTTGGCATCAATCTGTCTTCAATTTCATTGCTTGAGGGAAGGGGGTAAGTAAGTGGTGGGGGTTTTTTTTGTCCTCAGGCTGCCTATAATGCATTTGAGACAAAGCATGTCAAAGGGGCTAGTGCTGGTTGTAAGAAAATCAGAGAGTGAGAGCACAAAGCCATGAAGTTTAGATTTTTTTTTGGGGGGCATAATTAATTAAGTTTCTGAATGTGTAATTCAAAAACAATGCCAAGAGTGGAACGCAGGGAGCAGTCTCATACAGTGTGGTAGATTATGATTTTGACATGTGCTTCTGCCATCCTCTATTCAATTCATTCATTGATTTAAATGCAAGCATTTGTTGCTTGCTATGCTAGCATTTTCAAATTGAATCCTGTTATTTAATTACAGTACGAGGGAGTTTAATTTAATATAGAACTCTATGATATGATGTAGTAGTTAACTAACTTGAGAAACTGTTAAATTATTTAACTATTTTCTGAAATAAAATAAAATAAAATGAAGCATTTAAACAGAAAAATCAGTAAATCATAAATGTCTATTAGTCTATGTGGTGAACCAAAATATTTAAAACATTCCAGTAATAAGCATACGGTTGAAATTCATGTGATTAACTATATTTAATGAGTTAATTAAATTGGTGTAGCGTTTAGTCAATTGCTCTTGCTCATCTGTAGTCTCTGTAAAAAGTCATCCGTAGAACTATGTTTTTTCACTTCTCAATTTTATTCTTTGCATTAGCAGCTGAGTCATTTGTTTTGGGGATTAAAATCCTACATAAAGTTATTTTATTTTATTTTTTCTGAAGTTTGGATGTTTGATAACAACTTTTTATATGCAGTCATATTCAAGATATTCTTAAATCTCCTTGTGAACATACTCCACGACAGCTTCAGTTTCAGAAGTAAGAACACCTCATGCATTCATAGTCTATCTTCCCTTGTTCTTGTGCACGCCTAACATTTATGATAATCATATTATATAAATTAATCTTATATATGTTTATACCTACAATATTCTTGATTCTGCTGTTTTACACTATTTCCTCTCTTCTTAGTGTTCTTTATATTTTACAAATTATTTTTTTCGGGAAAATAATTAAATGAAACCCTTTCATTTTTCCCTTTTTTGATCTATTTTTTCATCATTGTTAGGGTTTTGATCACTTGCCACTGAAGGACTGAGCAGGAGGGAGAGGTTTCTCTTATCACAATACAATACGCCATTGTTGTATTGTGGTGTGTTTGGGAGGAATCATCATTATTTCCTTTTGCAGCTGCTGTCATTCTCTCTCTAAGCCCTAAATTCAGGTTTTCATTTCATTCTCCATTGTTAGTTATTGTTTAACATATACAACCCTTTTTGCTTGTTGTCTCTTTAACAATTTTTGGGCTCATCCTTTTCTTTTGGTTTCATTATTCCAAAAAGAATAATTACTTTAGCTGACATTATTTTAGTTATTATAAATGTGAAATTATTTTGAACAGTTGTATACTTGTATGAATTAGACTATTAAAGGATATGAGAATATTCATATCGAACATAATCGCAACTAGGATTGCAATTTAAAATCATTCTAACTTCATAAAAAGTGTTGGAATCTCCCAATAGCAATAGCAATAACGATAACCAAGTCTTATCCCATTGGATGAAATCAGCTACATGGACAGAACAATATCATAGTGTCCTATCATAAATGAATGCTGTGTTAGGTAGCCTACTAGAGTAAAAACTCTGTCACAATAACTATATCAAAAGTTATGCATATAATAATATGTGATTAGTTTATAGAAAAATCTTTACCCTACTAATGTATTAAATTTAAACTCATTAATTATTTCAGTTTGATTTGATATGCCTCTTATGTGCATGACAATAGTGAACTAAGATTAATTAAGATTTCAGAATCCATTGATTAAATAAGAGGGCCGGGAGTGAGTAAATTGAGAAAATGCATATTTCTTTTTTCAAGGAACTTGCATGTTTATGCTCTTGGCTCTCTATTGTCCTGCTTGTTTGGTTTGGTGATTATTCCTCTTTCTCTGAGAGACCTTTGTTGTGGTGATGCAGGGTTTGTGATTCCAAGCAGGAAGATTCTTACAAATGCTCATGTGATAGCTGATCACTCATTTGTGCTTGTAAGGAAGCATGGCTCCCCGCCAAGTATAGGGCATAACTTAAAGCTGTTGGTCATGAATGTGACTTAGCTGTACGAGTTGTTGAGAGTGAAGAGTTTTGGGATGGTATGAATCCCTTAGAGTTTTGAGAGTGAAAAGCGACTTAAAAAGTTTAAGAATTTCTATGCAATTGTTTTTTATATTTATGATTGTTGATTACTACTATTGTACAGGATATCAGTTATTTTTTTGACTGTATGGTTCAAAATAAAATATTGAAAAATAGAAAAATGGAAAAAGAGTGGTTAATACTAAGCCTATTTGCGACAGTTTGAAATAGCCGGTAATTGGCATTTGTGGCGGTTCAAAACCGCTGGTTTAAAGGATACGAGAGCATGAGCTTTCTTGCGGCGGTTCAAAACCGCCACTAAATAACATAACTTGGCACCAATAGTTGACATTTGCGGCGGTTTGAAATCACCAATAATTGGCATTTGTGGCTGTTTAAAACCGCCGCAAATAATCCTGAGCGCCAACCATCAGAAGGGTCTTTCAGCGGTTTAAAACCGCCGCTAAATATATGAAACCGCTGCAAAACTAACCGCCGGGACAACCGCCGCAGAACCTACTTTAGTGGCGGTCATTCCAGCAGTTGTTAGAAACCGCCGCTAAATGGTTTAAGGACGCCAACATCTGCGGCGGTTTGCTGAACCGCCGGTAAATGATTTTGCGGCGGTTATAAACCGCCGGTAAATGATTTTGCGGCGGTTATAAACCGCCGGAAATCCAAAAAAAAACCACTGCTAAATACCATTTTTCTGGTAGTGTCACCTGTATACAAAATATGTGTTGTACAATAAAGAGGGTAACAATCGTCCTGTACAATCATAAAAAGAAAAAAAAAAACAAGTTAGTATAAAATCTATTATCAAGGCAACTCCAAAACAAACATTATTAATAAATTGTAATAAGCATATAACTTTACAAAAAAAAAAAAACAAATTTCATTGTCCTAATTCATCAAACATAATATCTGCCATATAATCAAAACACAAGATACATCCTTTCTCTAAAACAACCATAAGCCAAAGTATTAAGCAATGAACAATGATGTCAGAACAAGTGACGTAAAGTTTCTTTTCAATGTAGGCTAGTTTAGCATTGCCTCAACCAAAACGCATCTAAATAACACTTTTTGAAACAATAGAACTCAAAAAAGTTTCTCTAAATTGCTCTATACTTGAGCATGTAGTATATCAATTTCATGTGCTTGTAAATGGCCCATCAAGAGCAGGCAGAAACAGTAAAAGAGCCAAAATGCCTTAGTTTGAAATTTGTCATTAAACTAATGTATATTTGCACAAACAAATACTGGTATATTTCCCATGATCACGAAAAGCAAGCCTCTGGACCAAGTAGATTTCTCTAACAAAATCAACAGAATTGGAGATAACATATTATTTGAAGTGAAAGAACACATTTCAATTTAAGATGACAAACCTGCTCCCTAGTAATTGTTTCAAAACCTCCTAAAAGTAACCCAAGATTCTGAGTGATACCTTTAGAACTGCTCTTTAAGGTAAAAAGCAAACCAACAAAAATGGTTCAAAGAAAAATTACTAACTTATTGTTCAATGAATCATATGATTAAACTATGTAGAAAGTGCAAGGGATATCCCTCTAATAATCTCACTTGAAGAAAATAGTGAGCATTCAGTTGAGTTACAAGATGGATGGATATGAAATTGGGAATTTGATGCATACCTGATCTTTACACTGCCTTCTCCAAAGGGAAACGCTGAATAGCTGAGCATAGCAAAGGAAAGCATAAGTCTAGTCAATCAAAATGGAAATAAAAATAAGAGCAAAGGAAAGCATAAGTCTGGTCAAGCAAAGGAAACGTTGAATAGCTTACCAGGCAAAGGAAAGCATACGACATTGTTCCTGTTTGAAAAAATAAAAATCAAAAATCAAAAATTTTATTTTGTGACGAAGACAAAATGGAAATGGATGATGAACCTGGTGACGTTGATGAAGGTGTAGCTACCAATGGGGTGACCCATTTGGAACCAGTCGGAGTTGGTAAGGACGTGCGGTTGATGGGAAGGACATCACGAACTTGTGGTTGCCCCCAACCAAGCTAGCGATGGCTCCATTGGAAACTCGCGGTGGCTACGTTGTCAATTCATGGTGGCTCCATCGCGGACACCCACTGCCTCCATCACGGAGACCTGCTGCTTTCGTTGCGGTGCTTCCTGTCGATGATATGCGTTGCCTCTGCTGTCTCCGTTGTTTGTACCTTCCCTTGCGTGTGGTGGATGAACAAGTGGGTGTGAGAAAGAAGCTGAGAGTTGAGAGAGAAAGGAAGTTCCCTCTTTTCCTTTCCTTCGCGCCTACAAACAGCCCCTGTTCTTTTTCCAGATTTTTCTTTCACATACTCACTCCACCGTGTGCACTTCCTGCTGCTTGTCCATAATAGACGCTCCTTGAATTGTCGTATGCGTTGCGTATAATGCGTCGCGGTTGTGCATCAAAATAACGGACCTCATATGTAAAAGAGTTATGTTGGTTATACTCAGTATATATGGAATATCATATCTATTCACATATTATTTATTATTGGATAAGGTGTGGATCACATTCAAATAGGATTCACATCTAATTCGATAATAGATTGGATATGAATCAATACATTGTCTCATGCATGGTGAATATAAATAATGTAAAAAGTGAAGGAATTTGGAAATTTTGTTTTTCCATGGAGATTAAGCAAGAGAATAGCAATTATATCCATGTTCGAAGAAAATTATACCACTATTGCTTGGTAAATCTCAAGTAATATGAGATTATATAACATTAAAAGCTGGTTAATGACTTTTGTCTATGTAATCTGTGAATTTGGAAGAATTTTCATAAAGGTAGGCGTTGGCCAAGAGTGATGTCACTTCATAGAAGACTATGCATCGTGGAGGATCTCGCATGGTGCGAGATTTTGGAGAGGTCCAATTGCATCAAAATGCAGCACCATGCGTTGCCTTTCTATCAGCTCGTGAAATCTCAAGTGGTGCGAGATTTTGGACCTATCCAATCACACTAGAGCATCATTTGCATGCAGGAATCTTGTTGGAATCTCGTGGACAGCTTGCACACATGTCGAGTAACATGACAAAGTTGCTCGCTTATAAAATGGCATGCTAGAGGATACGAAATAATGCAAGAAAGAGTAGATGAGGTTGTTGTGTTATTTTCTTCCAAGGTGAGGCGCGTTGTGTTACTGAATGTAGTGAGACGATGTCCAATATATATATATATATATATATATATATATATATATATAAGATGGAAAATGGCAATTAATAAAACAATAATTTCAAGTGAGTATGTATAGGTGAGAATTCGTCAAAATATTGTAAGTTAGTTTTTAATATTTTTGTCAAAATATTTTTATTGTTTGGATTAGTATGCAGGAAGATAATAAGTTATATTTTATTTTTATTCCAAATTTTTTATTCGTTATATTAGAATCCATTGGCAATCATTTTTGTTCCTGAAAACCTAATTTATCGTGTAAACACTGTCAACATAAGTATGCTTGGTAATCTTCAAGTAATTGTAACACGTCAACCTATGACAACACGAATAACCAAATCACAAAACTATTGCCTCAAATAAACTCTATATGCTTCTCACTAGATGGATCTTGAACTTGGAAAGTTTGATGTTGTCTATCAACTTGAGTGATGTGGAGGTTTCTAAAAGCCTACTCGTTTGCTTGAAGTTAAGGAGTCATAGTGTTTGAGTAAATATGTTTGGTTATAAAATATAATTAATAATATTAATTACAATTATTATGATACAATCTCTAAACAGATAACTAAAAAAATATTTTTTCTATTTGAATCAAGTATAATAAACTAATTATATATACGATTATCAATTATTTAATATCAATTTCATATTGAAAGTTTTAAAAATGTTTAGATCTAAAAAAAATTTCACACATTATATTATGTAGAAAAATGATTTAATTGAAAATTATTCCACATGATTTGTCACAAAGGATAATTAACCTTATGTATTACAATTATTATGATCGATACATTCTCTAAATAAAATAATCTAAACAAAATAATCTAATCGAAAATTTCCCAATTCTTGATCAAATATTTTTGTGTAAAAACAACTTGCTATTTCACGTGGGTAATCAATTTCACGAAATAGGACTATTGAATATAGATAACAATAATTAATCCCATGAATTTGATATCTAACCATCTATTGCATCAATAGTGAAAGAAAGAACTTGTCCATCAAAATATTACATAAAAATGAGAACTTCTCTATCAATAACCAACATGTTGAACTCATCAGTTAAAAAAAGAAAAATAACTTCCTAAACAATAAATAAACTAAAAAACAACATTTCTTTTGTACAAAATTGATAAACTAAAAATCCAAATAAAAATTAACAAAGAGCTTCAAAATCTAAACATCAACAACAAAAAATTAGATCTTATCAACCGCAACTTGAAAAGTTTTCATGTTATCAGCAATCATATAAAGGTGTAAGTATTCACTTTATTCAATGAGTTTAATTTGTAGAATTTCATTGATTTTAAACCACGATTGCCTTAAATGGGAAGGAAGAAGATGAAATGTATGAGATGGAATAGTGACCAAAATGAATTGTATTGAAAGAGTGAGAAAAATAGAAATTATATTAAATAACAATTATTAATAAATTATTACTAAGATCAAAATAAGGAAAAGCACTTATATAGAGAGCATTGAATCATACATTCTATAATTTGCTCACTTATATAGCCTACCTTCCTAAAGCTTTTATAGGTGAGAATATAATTTTTTAATTGACAATCATAATTATTTGATTGACAATTATAATTATTTGATTAGCATTTCACATTCAGTGACTTTGATTAATAGTCATAATTATTTAATTCACAATTATAATTATTTGATTAGCATTTTACATTCATTAAGCAAGATTATAGTTTTTAATTATCAATTATTATGCGTTTTACATTTATTAAGTGGGATTATAATTTTTAATTGTCAATTATTCTTACTAAATCAATTGCTTGATATAATTCCTATATTTATTGGCTTTTCATCGACAAAAAAATGAAATGCACAATTAAATGACATCTTATCTATTTCCTTTCTTTCAAAACTCGGTTTTAGAATTATATATAATAAAAGATGTAAGATTTGAATACTACATAAATAGAGAGTAACAATTTTCATAAATTTTGTCAGTTAACAAAATTTGAAGAAAAATAAAAAATTATTGCAAGTAATTATTATAGTGAGTTGTTACTCATTATATTTTTTTCTCTTCATGTAGTATAAATTATTTTACACAATCAATATATAGAAATTAAACTTATAAATATAATTAGAGATTATGAAAGCTAAATTTTATATAAGTTGAAAAAGTTTAAAACCGATTTTTTTTTTCAGAAGCTACTAAATTTAGCTTCTACAAAAAAGATGAAAACTGATTTTTTTAAAATTTGATTATTTTATAAAAATTATCCAAATATATGAAAAGTTATTCTTTTGGACGAAAAAGGTGATTATTTATCCAAATAATCAGAAATAAATGCACCCTTAATCATATATTGCAGCATTAGCCATAATAGTTGACCTTCTCATTACTACTTTATACAAATGAAACATTTTGATTGGTTAGGACACTAAAATCAAACTATAAATTTAGTTGTAAAAATATTTTTATAAACTCTTTTATAATTAAATTTGAATTGTTTTGGTACACCTATGAAATAGCCTAATCTATATTCATATTTCTTATTTCCCAAAAAGCCCTAAATTTATAGGAAGTTAGGGAAGTTGCAAACAAAAAATAAAAGAAGTTACAAAAATTTTAACATAAGAAATTAAATTTGAAAAAAATAATAGAAATGAAAAAATGTGGATTAATAAGTACTTGAGTGCCTATCGATTCACTAGCTTAAATGGTTGGCTTTTGATAAATAATATTAGAAATATCCATTTTGTTAGATAATATATTTTTTTATTTTATCAAGTTAAAAAATTCCATGACAAGACCCTAGGAAGCTCTTTATGGTGGCAACTCTTATCAAGGGATTTGACCTAAAAAAGAAAAAAAGAATTAGGGGAGTGGTCCCCTAAATTTTTATTTTGTACTAATTTTTTATATTATTTTGATGATACGACATCTTTAGAATTTATTATTTCATTATCTTTTATAAACCATTTATTGAATTAGACATTTTAATATTATATTAGATAATATCATATATATATATATATATATGTAAATCTTTTAAGTTTTGACCGTAAATTATTAATTTTCTTTTATGTATTATGATTTTTATTTTTATTTATAATTTTAAATACAATAAATATTACAAAATATAAATATCTTTAAAAAATTATTTATTAAGTATTAGCTCCTCTTGAGGAAATCTTCTAGCCCGTCTCATGGGTTCTAATCAATCACCCACTCCCTAATCTATCCAAACGACTCTATTAGGAGCATTTAATCCAACCCAATACTAATACACTATGGATTCGTTTAGCACACCTGAGAGAATAAGAGTTGATAATATAAGATATGGTAGGATAAGGTCTGATAAACTTTTGATACTATACAGTGCTTGATATAATATTGTATAAGATATTCTATTTAATATTCTATAATATCATTATTTATTTACAAATAATTTTAATATGTTAAGTAAATATTAAATAAAATAAAAGAGGAAATTTTATTAATTATTTAAATATAATTTTCAAATATTATATGTATATGAATATTTATTAATTAAAATTCAATTTGTATAAAATGTTATTACTTATTTCAATGTTTTATAATTATTTATCATTTCCATAAATTCTATAAATAAAAATAATATTTTATATATTTTAATATTTATATTTTTAATCAATTTAAAATAAATTATTAGTCATTAGTTTTATATATTACATATTTTTTATTATTTAACATAATTATTTTTTATTAAATTATTTTATTTTATTTATTAGCTATCAATTATATTATATTTATTTTTACTATATACATATAAATAAATTGATACCATATATTATTTATATGTATTTATTATAAAATAATTCTACTAAAAAATATTTTTATTTTTATAATCTTCTTTTATTATTTTTATTTAATAATTATTTTATTTTAATCAAAATTTTAAAAACTAAAAGTGATTGTATCTATTAAAATACTAATCAAATCTAATATAACCTCTCTATGCCGCATTAAATTGCATAATATTTTGACGTATAAAGTATTGTGATATATTAGCTTATACAGTATGTTATCAATATCAATTTCCATTTTCCAATCAACATCGGGTAGATCTACCGGACATACTTTGAGCACATACTTCACAAGCAATGCATTTATCAAATTCAAAATAAATTTGAGCACGGATTATGCCATACAATAGATAAGGGTATGACGTATTAACTTATATTATTATGCCTAATATATCATATCAAATGCATCTTACGTATGTATATCAACCCGTATAAAAATGATCTAGTTCATGATTCATCCAATAAAGAAAAGGTAATTTTGGTCTTACAATTTTTCCAAACTTCTATTCTATTATAAAAATAACAACAGAATGAGGCAATGCTAAAAGGTGAGGTCCCATTTCCAAGCCAAGAAAAACAAGAAAGGCAACCTAACAAGGCACAAACGGGTAACTGGAGTTGACCTGCATTGACTGGTCTAGTACAATGAGCAAGTTCAGCCTCGTAGGCATGGACTATAGCCGATATGCACAAAATACTTATGAAACAAGCAGAAGCAATAAATAGGGCACCACCCCTAAACCAAAATGATCAAATCTAGTGCAGTAGTAACATGGACGAGAGCTCGCGATCCGAGCACAAACAGGTTGTGGATGGATGGAGGGACCAGTAGCTTGCCCTCACTCACCTCAGGACAACAATCTCCCACACTTTTGTTTTTTGTTTTTGGTCAGAATTTTGAACACTTCATGTTATTTCCTTCGTCTTTCTCCCCTTCAAATTTTAGTTGTCTGCTTGTCTTTGACTTCTACCAATTAAGACCGACCTGTTTGGATAAGTTTATTTTAAATTCAGAATAGTTTATAATTGAAAATATGGTAACTAAAACAAGTTTTTAAAAGAAAAATAATTATATTTAAACTTCAAACCTCAAATCCTTAGCTTTATATTCTAAATTATGAACTGAATAAATTTAAGGTTTAGAATTTAGATTTTATTAAAATATTTCAGACTATCCTAACACTTTTACTAGCAAGACTTGAATTCGAGATTGACAGATGAGGTAAACCCCAAACCAAGGATCCATAGTTTCAAAATATGTAGATTAATCTATTTTGTGTTTCAAATAGTTTTAAATTGATAAACTTTGAGATCTCTTCGGAAAAAAAAGAAAAGAAATTAATCTAATTTAATCGTATTCTAATAGTATATTGGAATTAAGAGAAAAGAGAAAGAAAAGAAAAGAAAATAAAGAAAAAGAATGACATTTTCAAATGTTTAAAGAAGAAAAAATTTGATGGGAGAGAAAACTAAGGGTCATTCTTTTGTATAAGGATTTTGGATGAATCAAATTAATCTAATTTAATCATACTCAAATAGTATATTGGGATCAAGAGAAAAGAAAAACAATGACATTTTTAAGTGTTTAAAGGGTAGAAAATTTGAAGGAAGAGAAAACTAAGGGTATTTTTTTCTAGTAGCAAGAGTCACATCTTTTCCCATGAGGAAAAAAAAAAACAGAGAAGGTGCATTTGAGATGTAAAATTAACAGTTTTATCCCCATAGTTTTTATTTTCTCTAATAAAATGTAACTATCATAAAAGTCATTTTGATATATTTTTCTCAGTTTTTCACTCAATCATATAACTTTTTTTTTTTAAAACTTTTATTTCATATTTTCTCCCCTTAAAAAGCTTAAAATAAAAAAAAAATCCACATTCCATGAATTTATGAGTTGGTTTTTGAGTATCAACTGCGCCCTGAGCCTATACCTATGGATCAAGAATAGGTACCAAGTACCAAATACCAAGTTTAGGGAGGGGCCATGCAAGCCCCCATCCATAGACACAGCACTGAGAGTACACTGATTCTGGCTGGCTAGTGGCTACTACTGCTACATCACGTGACTCGTACTAGGGGGTCACCCTTTATGCTTGATGCCGACATATGAGATATATGACAAGTCGGAGGTCGGTGTTACCAAGAACCAAGTCCAACAATAACGCAATTCCCACTCCAACTTCTCCTCTTCAGTAAGTAATAATCATAATCATATTGGGGAACCAACAAAGCACCGTTGGTAGCATGTGAAGGAATTTAGCTTTTGTCGTCGTACAGAAAGAAACTTTGTTAGGATGGTAAAACTTATAATCTCTATATCTCGAAGGGATTAGTCTTCGACTGCCAATCGGATGATACCTTTAAGCAATAAAAAAAAAATCATATTGGAAAAAAGAATAGAAGTTCCTAGTGGGTTCAAGGACGGTAACCTGAAGAATTTTGCCTTGATCGATTAACACAAGCCCCATTATTTTGACGCACATCTGCTACGCATGTACGCGACGTATATGGTTCAAGGTTAGTCTATTTCCCGGGCTTCGAGCTTTGAGGTTTGAGACCAAAAATCTTCTTTTTTATCTTTTTAATTTTTTCCCACAATGGCCGTCCTATGAGTAAAGTTGAAACTCCTCTCATGGTACAAACTCCGAGATCAAAAATCCCGATTATGGAGTAGTTTAGGGTGCAAGATCCAAGGATCGGGGCCAAAAATCCAGTTATTGTATGGTTTAGGATACGAGCTCCGAGGTCGGGAATAAAAAATACGAGGTCTGGGATCAAAAATCTAAATTATGAGGTGGTTAATTCTGACACGAAATAAGAATATTTTTTGTTAGTTTTTCTTATACTTCAGCCTATCGTATTATCCTCAGTATATATGCAAACTAATAACCACCTTTTTCATATTGTATGTGCAGTGTACGTTTGTAGCAACCGTACATTAACAAAACATTTCTCATTACACATACATACGAATGCTCAAATATGGCCCTCCACTCGTCTTCCACACTCCATACTCCTGAGCCCTCTCACCTTTCTCTCTCGTTATATGTGAGATTGGCACAAGTAAAAGCAATGGAAAAAAGTTAAAAAGTAAAAAGGAATTTAACCATGACGCATAACACAATTGATAGCTAGTTAGGCTCCTTAAACATTTAGTCAGGGGTTCAATTTTTGGCAATATGTATGGAGAAGATTTTATGGCCAGAGGCAAAACCCACTTATGTGAGCTCTACGCCTCGAGGGGATTAGTCATTACTTTTGATGATGAATACTCTTAATTTATCAAAAATTAAAAAAGTAAAAAGGGATTTTGATCTTCACGGGTGTAAACCTTTGTCCACATACTCAATTATTAATTCCCTTCTGCTTTAGCCTATGCCAAGCCTAGATAAACCAATAAGATAATTTTCGGCGCACTCTACTTATGGCTACGCATAGCTAATAACCAAACAGAACTGCTGCCGGCTGCGCAATGTTTTCCCAAAACGTGTATATTTTGAGCACTATTGTCAACTCTTCTAAGATTTCCCCTCCTGTAATTAGATATATAATTTTAGATTTCAATATTTATAAACCAAAAAGACCATGGCGAAGGCGTGCTAAAACAAGGTTATGTAGGATAACTATTTATTTATTGGGGGTCAATACACTTTTACGTTTTTATCTGTATATGTATATACCAATCTAATTTATTTTTATTTTTTTGGTCGAAAAATCTAATTGAATTCAATCGCGCCTGTTTTAGGCTGAAATTACACATTACTCATTGGCTGATTAGTACCAAATTACAATTTACAGACATTGGCTGATTAGTACCAGATTACAATTTACAGACTAAAGAGCCTTGAATGAGCATGCGTCCAATGAAAAACAACACACATGATAACCAAAGTCCGAAACAGCAGAGCTATATCTTTAATGGAAGATATGCTCGAGTATTTTGGTGTCATAATACTCCAAGAAGCAGCTAGTGAATGGTCTGAATTATGAGGCATGGCTCGTATATTCAGACCAGTAAGCGCATTATTGGAACAAACAAGCAGGGGTTGCGTCCGAATACTACGAGAACAATTAACTAAGCCATCAAAACTTCTTAGATGGTACATCAATGTTTTTTGTACACCGAAGAACAAGAGTTCTTAGCACTACAGAAAGAAACTATGATTCTTTATCCTGTAAATAGATCATATCCTCTTGCTGATTGCAGAGCCTCTCGTTCAAATACTAACCACAGTTACGAACACTTGCATCCAAGTAAATACATATGGTTGATAAAAAAGAATAGAAGGATAGCACAATCTTGCATAGTCCTCATGAAGCTCATGGACACACCAAAGAAACTTAAGGGACACATAAAAGCATACTTCAACATTCTCAAGATATGACATCTTTAAGCTTTGCAGTAGATAGAGTTCTAAGCATTCTGTCATGATTGAGCACTGCACTAACACACTCAACCACCAAAACAATCTGCCAATACCAAGAAGGATACATTGGTTATGAACCATTCAGTTGTGATACAGCTTGTCAACTAACCAATTGACCCAATTTTTATGATAAAACTTAAAAGCTTTGACATTTGCAATGAAGCAATTCATTGCAATGCTTAATTTCCTACTTTTATCAAAATAGGAACTTGTTAATCAAACAAAGGAATATTCATGAGCTTGCATTGGTTTTTTTAGCTGGCAGTTTACCCATGAAAACTTATAGCTTCAAATTATAGTTACAAGATTAACAAATATACAATAGACAGTTGAGTTGTCCACATTTGCTTAATATTATTGTCCTAAAATAACCGCAAGTAACCAGTTTAGATCCTAAAATACGTCTAGTATATGGAATATATATAGTTTGACAAGGGCCTCCAACCATAGTTTTATGGCTATTTTAAGACTATTCACAGGTTTGACAGGCACCTGGGTGCACTTCAACCCTCCACCCAAAAGAAGAAAGGTAATAGGAAAAATTTGAAGCTTTAAATTTACGCGACAAAGTGAATATCAAGTAGTAGAGATAATGAACCTGGAAGCAAGTATATGCAATTGCAGTTGCAAAGTAAAAGTTTGCATTTCCAGTACCCTGTCAATTCCAATTACACAGGTGAGAAACAAAGGATAACAATATAATAATCTATTTCAAAATGTAGATCAACCCAAAACATCATACCCTCCATATCCATATATTGTGCATCACAGGGCTAAGAAGTGAGACCCCAACATAACCCGAAAACAGGAAGAATGAAAACTTCATATCTGGAAATGAAGAAAGTTTGATTATTCCAGAAGAGATTATGCTCGATGTGAAATGTCAGTACAAAAGAGAAGTAACCTTTGAGTTCATAAGCAAATAACCCCAGTAAACCCAAGTATAGAGCTGAATCACCAACCTAGAGAAAATTGAAACAAAAGAATATCAATTAAATTGCAACAGCATGCAAATTCGCACAAAATAAACAAAACATTGATGGGCTTTTTTAATGTCAGATTACTGACAAGCAGAAGACAGATATATGAAGACTTCATAAACTTTCAGCAATTTTCAATCTTTATAATTTGCAGGTCTACATTTTCCAACTACATTGCAGGTTCCCCACTTTTAAGTGTATGTAGATGTTCAAGTGTATTGTTCCTGTTTGAACATTTTCAATTCGGGACAGTGTAATCTTACTCTATCATGGATTGAAAATTATACAAGAATTTAAGTTTGATGCACTATCAATGTGAAAGTTATTTACACAAACATCCAATCATATATTGGTACATTTCTCACCCCCATACTACCTCAAAAATCTCACATAAAATAGCATATAATATTTTCATTCTTTGTACTGTTTCATTCAATATTTTGGAGGAATCTTCACAATAAGTTTTATACTTCTAATAAAAGTAACACTTTGATCAATTCAATGTCACTTTATTGTTGTTGTTATTAGAAGTATAAAACCAATAAGTTTTATACTTCTAATAAAAGTAACACTTTGATCAATTCAATTGCACTTTATTGTTGTTGTTATTAGAAGTATAAAACCTACAGACATTGGGAAGATTGCTCCAAAATATTGAATGAAACAGTAAAGAGTATGAAAATATTACAAGTGTGTATCAAAATAAAGACTTAAGCTTCAGAACCCTTGGTGTCTTCTTCTTTCGATCTTGAACTGTTTTATAGAAGTGTAGTGCATTATTGGTGCCAAAGTTGCAGCAAAAGAATTACTGGAAATCTTGAATAAGGATGCCACATTTTCAATTTTCAACTCTTGAATAGTTAGTAGCATTAATGAGGCATTGTCATACACTAATTTTCCAATCTCCAACCTTGAATAGTGCACGTGATAGAATTTTGGAACAGTGAACTCAGTTCTATAGCTTCCATATACATACATACGTACTTCATGCAACAGAAACGAAAGGAAAAATAAACAACTTACTGAAGGATAAGACTTCAACATAGAAGAAATCACAATATATACAAAAGCTAGAAAGCATGGCCGGTGATTAAGCCGTACAGCTAATGGCACTATCATCAACAGAATATTCCCATGGAATACTATCAAGAAGAAGCTTCTGAAAAAGTCAAAAACTTCTGCAAAGAAGTACCTGTATTGAGAACAATGTAAGTGCTAGAATTCTTGGGAAGTAAACTATTTAAGATTATGCTGAAAGTCCTTTCCTACAGAACATACCACAAAACTCCAATATTTGGAGAGAGATCTGGTATGGTAAGAATGAAGCCATAGGTTCTGCATACACAAGCTATAAATTTAGAACCAAAAGCGATGGTATATATACTAAACATTAAGACACTGGATAGAAAACTAGTTGTTTTCCCTATGCAACAAGTTTTCGTCACATAGATATAAATAAAAGAGAATAATAAAACAAGAACAACATAAGTTTTATAATCAAATTGATGATCTTCAACTAAGTATTGTATAGCAAAATCTGCCCCTTCCAAGAAAAGTAAAAGCATTAATTTTCACCATACTATATTCATCCAGACTCACAAGTTACTTCTTAAACACTGATGTTAAAAAATAGGCAAAATTTTTTTTGGATAATAGACCAAAAAATGGATACTGCTTAGCATATGCAATAAAAGCAAAGCAATATGGGAAATGAATGCTTTAACTTCCCTACCTACAAATTATTTTATTTTTTCACTTCACAATAATGGTAGCTTCTGGCATTACATGAACAAATAACATTAATTTGGGCCTCAAATTTTGATAAGAGTCCACATGGCAGCAGATGATTTTATAAAACTACTAGATCATTCCATTAATATACACAGTAAAGACAATAATCCAGTAGTTCTGCAAATACTTTGGAGTGATTTTAATGGGGTAAATCTCGACATGATATTCCAAAGACTCTATTAGTTCTTGAAAAAGCTTCCCCCAAAAGCAATGGTCATTACTTCCCACTAAGCACAAAATGCCGGCAGCCACAATAATAATGAGCAATGAAAATGACCAAAAACAAGTCTGAGTTAGAAATATGGGTATATCCTAATTTGAATTCACAAATAGACACGATATACAAATAAATATGCCACTATGTTTTAGTGAAAAAATTAATTGGAAAGTGTATAAACAAAACCTTCTGAACAACTCCTTTAGACCACCGTGCTGTTGAACATATATGCCACATAGGACTAAAACATAGGATGACCACAGCAAAACCCAGAACAAAAAATGCACAACCGGCCTCCATGAGAAGACATTCAGCAGCCTTTGTTGATTCTTCACCTCCTCTTCTAGATGACTGCTTTCACTTGAAGAGGAATTGCCAACTGTAAGATTTTTCCTTTTCTGGAATAATTTCCTAGGAGGAGCATCAGGACCATACCCTAATAACAAGATCACCTGGAAAATAAGACAATAGATGTATCTATACATAAATAATAAATTAACACAGACAATAAAGATTGGCAGAACATGCTGCAAATGCAATAATATGGGTTCAAGCATAAGCATACTGGGATAATAAGAATTGCAGGGTACAGAGACAAGTGTGCAGCCATGACCCATCCAAAAGCTGCCAGCGGAGCTAATCCTGTTGTCAGTACAGTTACAAAATTTGACAAAAATATTAGCTGAAGATCATAAGACAGTTAATACAAGGTCATAACGATGTGTCTAATTGATGCTGTTTTAATCTTTCATGATCGCTCAATTGTTTAATTTCTTGCTGAATTCTTGCCAAGATTTCCAAAATCTAATCTGCTTGTTAGACATAGCAATTAGCAACCTTCCCACTCAAGCCAAAAAGCACCAACACGTGTCAGAAAGACAGAAACAGACATGACATTTCTTGGACATGTGACCATATGTCAATTGAAGGGGGAAAAAAAACTTTTAGTCTTGGACACACTTCGGACATGCCGCAGACACGAGGGACAAGCCTTGTAAACATTTATTTTATTTTTAATTTTTCATCTATTTAGATAGACCAAACTTAGATATTAAAAAGTTTCAATCCAATACCCAACCTCAAACCAACGCCATCTACTTTTTGAGTGTATTGTATGTCATCGAATGAGATAATATCAACAGTGGAGACAGAGACAGAATTAATCTTTAGATAGTCACTTAAATTTTTCTTTTTGTTGTACATGCACTACATGACTAGTCCTACTAAACATGTCCTTGCATTCCCCCCCCCCCGCGGAAGGGGCTTAGCAATAACATGCATTGGCATGTGATGTATATCAACAATGCTCCATATATTTTGAAAGGGGCATTGAAAGTAGCAAATATTGATAGTTTAATATTTACGAATTGCAAATCTTGAACTTGTACATGTGTATGTGATATAAGAATTTTGATTCTTAAAATTTTTATTTTATATATATATGTATATGTATACGTATATGTATGTATGTGTCCTACAATTTTAAGAATTTGGTGTGTCTTTGTTTCTGCATAGTGTCAAGTGTTTGTGCCGGTCTGTGTTCACTTCATAGCACTCAAGTGCATATCAACTAGATGGAGACTCAATTCAATGGCAATCATTACCAAAAACTAGTGCTCATGCATGCATGGGAAAAGAAGAAAAAGAGAAAGTTAACGATCATGAATGCAAGGGTCAAGTATGTCAGGTAAACCAGTGGAATTCTTCTAAAACACAATCAGCTAACTTAACGACAACTGGGAAAGAGACATAAAGCATTAAATTTGACAAAATATATGCAACAAACAATGGACTGATAGAAATATGACCAAAAAAAGTTTTGGTGCTTTCATTTGCCTTGCGTGGGTCAATCTAGTATATTCTCATGTACATGGTTTCAATGAAATTTAAAAGAAGGTGCAAGCCAGTAGAGTCAATGAGATATCAGAAAATCCAGAAATCTAAACTGACGATTGTTAGTTGCTTACGTTTACATGCTCCATAAAGTGATAACACAACCATCAAGTTCTCAATTGCAGATGTGGATAGACCGACACACGCAACTATTGTGAAAGGATTCCATAAGTATACAAGGGCAGCAAAATCTCCTGATGGAAGAACCTCTGGAAACAATGAAGATGCTATCAATAGGGATGAACAGGAATTAGAATTATGTTCCAAAACAATCCATTGCCTGACGATGGAACTTTTTAACATTAAATTATATGTGATCAGAATTGACCCTGCATAACAATAATTGCAAACATAGTGCTTTTTCATTAAAATATTTTTTCTGGAATGAGTTCCACATATAAAACTAGTTATTTTGGTAGCCAAACACCAAACTGGCTCATGTCTTCACTATCCCATTGTTAACAGAAACACACATACGGTAAATAATTTTATTTACTTGTTTCAACACTATTTTGATAAAATTGTGGACTAATCCTCTCACTCAATAAATATATTCAGAATCTTATGCTACCTCCTAACTACATCCTACGTATATTATTCTTTGCTCTTTTTTTAACATTTTAAACAAGAAAATATGCTACACATTCCTTGCCAAAATCATGCTCATAATAATAAATTCACACAATAACCAACTTTTATAATATATAAATAATTTTTTTAAAACAGATTATGAAGGCAGTAAACTTCAAAATAAATCAAAACTTCATTCTATGTATTTCAACCAAGGTAACCTCCATATTTCCAATCAAAAAATATACCCAGACTATATAAATACAATTTACAACAACTTTCATTTTACTTTCCTCAGCGTGAGCCCAATAATTCACCATTCCGTTAGGAGTTAAAACTCTTGGCTCCTAATGATTATTGAGGTGTTTTAGTCCCCTCATTTTCTTCCACTTTTAATACACTCTCCAAAAGAAAGGAAGGAAACAAACCCAAGGGACATAACTATAATTCCATCATTTGTAGCAAACTATTAACTAACATCTGAAATTTGAGTAGGACATATAGCATTTGCTAATAACCTGAATTTTCAGATAACTGCTGAAGGCCAAGAATTTTTAAACTTGAACTGTATGCAGCCTGAAGGCTTTCACCCGCAGCACGAATGAGCATTGCACTGATCACATCTGCAGTCACAAAAGCCAAACTATATCCAGAAATGAGCTGGATATTTACTGCTTAACAAGTACACTATACTTCGAAGAACTAAATACACAAGTACATAAGAAGATGATAAAGAATGAAGAACTGTGTCATTTGGATTAAAAAAGCAACAGATATCATGATGATCAAATGTAATTATCATCCAATTCTACAATAGCCACAAATTAAACCATTCAACACATAGCAGTTAACCCAAAACCTTCTCATGCAAAATAGGAACAATTTTGTTTACCTGCAGTCAAGGAAAACACCAACAAAATGCCAAACATGTTTTGACCAACAAAAATAAAGAATCACGACTAACAAGGCTTAAAGTATAAAACAAACAGCTGGTTCAACACTAAAATCTAAATACAAGCAAAATGCAAAGAAAGTTACCTGCATAGAAGATGATCAGGTTGTCCTTGAATTCTGCACCACCAACAAGATCTTCAAAGTCATTACTCCATTCAAATCAAGCAACAAAAGAAAAAACAAAGAAAGTAACAATGCAGTAGAATATACAGCACCTCATAACTGTTAGGGGACCGAGAAGCGTCAACAACAAAGGAGAACCATGGTACATTGATCCTGGTAGGTAAATGAACAACAGTAACAGCTTTAAACTTATTACACTACACATAAAATTTTTTATTGAATCAGTGGGAATAAAGTGATGTGACAAACCAGCATAGGGTGACATTGATGACTGCTTCAGCCAGTAACCCTCAGCAACTGCGAAAAAAGAACTTGAGCTTTCAAAGCCTTTAGGGATTTAAAGATGAAATTAATAAAGAGGTGGAGAGGAAGAGTGTGCATAGTAGCGTACGGCGGCGAAGGCTGGTGAGAGGGGTGGAGACTTCGCGGCGAGAAGAGAGGTTGAGGTTTTTAGGGAAGTACACCAGAATCAGCCGCAAGATGACGGAGCCAGTCACCCACATCCAGAACCACTGCACCTTCTTCTTCTCCGTCATCTCCCTCTTCCCTTGATTTCTATGATTCTTGTTGTGGTAAGATGCCACTACAAGCTTCTTGAGATCAGCACCCACACATTGGTAATTGGGGCATAATTAATAAACTCGACTCGGTAATCAACTCGACCAAGGGAACGGGTCACTGGTTGAACCTGATATAATTTAAAAAATATATAAAAATATATTAAAACTTAAACAAGTTCAATAATCTGACAAGTAATTAGCAATTTGAGACTCTTTAAAAGGTCCAAAACATAAATAACTAACACAGGTTCCCAATTATTGTTCACAATCACAATTACTAAGTTCAAAACATAATTTAACAAACAATTTTCATATAAAAAAGACACAAACTCACAAAAATATATAATATGAGAATAGTATAACTATGCTCAAGGATTCAAGGCCGTGGCAAATTCAGGAAAATTAAATAAAAATTTTGAATGTCATACTATAGTCTAACAATATTGTAGGTTCTAACTTTCTAAATCTCGAACTAACAACAAATCAACAACATAATGAAATGAGAAAAAAAGGAAAAAAAAAAAGATCTCATATTCTCATTAGTTCATAACACAAACAATAAAGTGATATCAAATCAATACTAAGGGAGGTAGAGAACAATAGTTACAAAATAATCTCACAAAATGAAGTGCAAAATACCAAATTGAAGCAACAGCGGTGAACATGAGAGAGTAGATGACTCAAACCCACCAAACCACCACCAGCAACCGCGAACTCAGTCAGAAGGAGGAGGCAGCGACTGTGGCAAACGCGGCGGGCAGTGGCGAGGTAGATGCGGCCGACGGCGACGGCGGCTAAGGCGATGACAGCGGCGGTGCTTTTGCCTTTGCTGCTACGTTTTGCCACCACCAGCACTGAGCAACGACGGCGATCGGGACGGTGACAGGGGTGGATGCCGCTGCACTCTGCTCTGCTGCTGCGTTCTAGGTTTTTCAATCTCTCACCTCCTGTCCAACATTTCTACTTCTGATCGATTCTCACTTCTCACTAAGAATTAACCTTTATTTGAAGTTTCGAAACAGACTCTACCTTCTTTTTTTCAGATTTCTCTACGGTAATTAATATGCAATATCTCAAGATTTCCTTAAATTTGTGTAATTGAAAATTTATAATAAGATCTCCCTATTTCGGGCAGTCATTTATAATAAGATCCTTATAATAAATAAAAATTTACAATAAAATTCTTGGACCCAATTATTATTATAAAATTATGAGATTAAACATAATATTTCTCAATCCTTTTAATATGAGCGTACACATAAGAAAAAAGAGTTGACAACAATTTTGAGGTTGATTGGCAATAGTTTTTAAAAACTGTTCTTGGTTTTAAAAACAAAAGATCAATAAAACTTGTTTGGTGGGTGTTTTGTAACCGTGGGTTTTTAAAAACAAAAAAACAATATATGTGTTTTAAAAACAATAAACAAAAAACACTTTGGATTTGTTTCTTATGTTTGAGTTTTTAAAAACAAGAAAAAATGTGGTGGCAATTTTGAAAAAATAGTGAACTTCTGTTTTCCACTTTGCTTCAACTCTTGTGGGAGACTCTCTTGTTGTTCTTTGTCTCACCATTTACCATCCACAACTCCATCATCATGAGAGCTCCTTCCCCAAGCTACAACCGAGCTCCTTCTCCATCATCACCGGCCACTCACAAATCCACTAGAGCCAGCTCGCAGGGAGGGGCGCGAACTAGACCCCGACCTCCTCCGTGACCTAAGCAAGCTTCGCTGCGAACCAAGCAGCCGCGCGACCCCTCCGCGAAGTGAGAGAAGTTTGTCCCTTTCTTCTGGTGCCGCCACCATCCGGTGAGTGAGAAGCCTGAAACCGGCGCCCTGTGAAGCTTCGCGAGTTACTCCCCCCGCCGGCAACCAAAGCTCCTACCACCCGGAACCTTGAAGCTTCATGAAGGCTAGATCCGATGGCCTCCTCCATCCTCGAAGGCCAGATCTGCACTACCCCTCCACCTACTGCCTGAGATTCGGCGGCCCAGCCACCTGTTGAGAGGGGGAAGGACAACACCATGACGGTGGGCTGACCGATGACTGATGAGGAGGAGATTGCAGTGGTGGTAGTGGACCAGCGGTGGTGATGGTGGCGGTGAGGCCACCGCCAGCCCTCCCTCTGCTTTTTCTTCTTTTTTATTTTTATTTTTTTTGATGATTCGTTATGATAAAAACTTGATCCTGGACTGTAGTTGAATTTATGGACTGAATTTGTATTGACGAAAATTTAGTAAAAATTTGTATGATAAAATTTGGTATTGCATCTGCATTTGATTCATAGATTGTTCAGTTTTTAGGAGAGGTACTGTCGAATTTTCAGTAATCAACTTAAGTTTAAAATTTATTTGTAGTAATGCAATTTGCCAAATAGTTTTTTGTTTTATTAGTTTTAAAAGTTGTTTTTTAAAAAAATTATCTAAACAAGCTTTCTGTTTTTCATCATTATAAAATTATTTTTAAAATTAAATTGCCAAACAAGTTTTTCTATTTTTTGGTTTTCTAAGAATTGAACTTAAACTTATTTTATAAAACAGTTTTTAAAAACAAAAAAAACACTTTCAAACAGCCCTTTTATATTTATAATTTTTTTAGGTTTAATTAAACATATTTCTTGTTCCGTACCAACTTGATAAAAGCCTACCATAAAGAGTTTCAAATACTGTTTGACAGCACTAATGGATTTTTCTTTTGAGGAGTTCAAACCAACCTAAGAAATACATTATCTCCTTTTTTAAATTTTGGGTTTAACTTTTTGGATTTAAGGGCTCTGCTAACTCCAGTAGTAGAAGTGAGTCTAACAAAGACATGGTTCCTTTTTTTAAATACTAAAGGTCTCCGTCTTTTATCAGCATAACTTTTCTATCTACTCTGTGTAGTGAATAGCTTTTCTCTAATGAACTTGATCTTCTCTATGGTTTATTGCACTATGTCAAATCCTAATAAACTTTTTTCTCTCACTTCAACCTAGAACAAATGTAACATGTACTTTTTACCATATAGAGTTTCAAATGGTGCGATGCCTATACTTGAATGATAATTATTATTGTAGGCAAACTCTATCAATGGTAGATGAGTATCCCAACTTCCTTGCAGTTTTAGCACATAGGCTCTAAGTATGTCTTCAAATGTTTGGATAGTTCTCTCTGTCTGACCATCTGTTTAAGGGTGGTAAGCTGTACTACAATGAAGTTTAAAACCTAAGGCATCATGTAAGGTTACCCAAAACTTCAAGGTAAATATAGGATATTTGCATGAGACTATACTAGTTGGTACCCCATGTAACCTTATAATTTCTCATATATAGCTCTAAGCCAACCTATACAATGGCCAACTAATCTTTATTGGCAGGATATGGGTGGACTTGGTTAATCCATCGACAATTACCCATGTAGCATCATAGCTTGAAGCAGTTCTTGGTAATCCTATAACAAAATCCATGGATATGCTATCCTATTTTCACTCAGAGATATCCAAAGGTTGTAATAATCCTGTAGGTTTTTGGTGCTCTATCTTAATCTTTTGACAAGTAAGACACTTAGCTACAAAGTTAGCTGTTTATTTTCATGTCATTCCACCAAAACCACTTATTGAGGTCTTGAAACATCTTTGTTGTTCCTGGATGCATGGTGAATTTACTACAATGTGCCTCGACCAAAATCTGATTCCTCGATTCTTCATTATCAGGCATACATAACCTTCCCTCATACATTACAGCTCCTTTTTCATCAACTTGGAAATGCTCAAGTTGTTCTACTTGAACCTTGTTCTTGAGGGACTTTAGAAACTCATCCCTGTCTTGGGCATTTCTTACTTGGTTCTTCAAATCAGATTCTATTCTAAGTTCATCAGCATATAAGCAATGAGGTTGTAGGGATATTGAAATTTTCAAATCCTTAAATTTCTCCAACAACTTATGCTCTTCTACCATCATTAGAGACATATACAAGGACTTTCTGCTTAGGGCATCAGCCACAACATTAGCTTTGCCAAAATGATATTTTAATTCAAAATCATAGTTCTTTAAAAATTTCATCCATCTCCTTTGTCTCATATTTAATTCCTTCTAATCAAAAAGATATTTCAAACTCTTATGGTCACTGTAAACCTCAAACTTTACCCCATACAAACAATGTCTCCAAATTTTTAAGGCAAATACTACAGTAGCTAACTCTAGGTCATGGGTTGGGTAGTTCTCTTCATGAGACCTAAGTTGCCTGAAAGTATAAGCCACAACTCTCCTTTCTTGCATCAAAACACACCCTAATCCCTTCTTGGACGCATCGCAATACACTACAAAGTTTTTTCTAGGGTTAGGAACTATTAACACTAGGGTAGACATAAGCCTATGTTTTAACTATTGGAAACTAATCTTACAAGTCGAGTTCCATTCAAAAGCCTGATTTTTCCTAGTTAACCTAGTTAATGGTAAAACTAGTTGGGAAAATCCTTTAATGAACCTCCTATAATAACCAGTTAATCCAAGAAAACTCCTAATCTCGGTGATTGTCCTTGGCTTTTCCCAATGAACTACGGCTTCAACTTTGCTTGGATCTACAACCATCCCTCCTCGAGTGCTCACATGTCCTAAAAACTTTACTTCCTGTAGCCAAAACTCACATTTTTCTACCTTAGCATACAACTCTTTGTCCTGCAAAGTTTGTAACATTATTCTAAGATATTGTTCATGCTCTTTTTTAGTCTTTGAATAGATAAGAATATCATTTATAAAGGCTACCACAAATTTGTCAAGACAAAGCCTAAAGATCCTATTTATGTAATCCATGAATACTGTAGGAGCATTAGTAAGTCCAAAGGGCATCACAAGATATTCATAATGACCATACCTAATCCTAAAGGTTGTCTTAGATATATCTTCTTGTTTTTCTTTTATTTGATGGTATCCTGATCTCAAGTCAATTTTTGAGAAAAATGATGCTCCTAGTAACTGATCTAATAAGTCATCTATTCTGGGGAGTGGGTACGTATTTTTAATTGTGACCTTATTCAATTGCCTATAATCTATACACAATTTCATGTTCCCATCCTTTTTATTTTCCAACAAAATTGGTGCAACCCATGGTGATATAGTAAGCCTAATGAATCCCTTGGATAACAAATCCTTAATTTGTTTCTTAAGTTCATTAAGTTCTAAGAGGGACATTTTGTAAGGTCCAAAGGATAAAGGTCATGTTCCTGGTATTAGATCAATGGAAAACTCAACTTCTCATTCTGGTGGTAGGTTCACTATATCCATTTATTTTATCCTAGATATAAGGTGTTACTGTGTGGTACTAAGGGGTGTATGGCCCTGGTGCTTATTCGTCATGACATAATTGATGGCGTTTCCTCTACTTTTCTTTGATGACTCTAGCAAGCATTCTAACGTCTCGAGATTACCTCTTTTTATTTATACTCCCTAGGACTTGCCCTAAAAGGCAATCCCTAAGGATGAGTCGAAGTCTTTCTAGAAGACTATCCTTTATGTGATTTGTGGAAATCCATTAGGGTGAGCTCAGGATTCCATGCATCCTTCGTTGTGTGCACCTTCCCAATCTCATTAGAGGGAGCTTGGTCGTTAGAATTTGGAATGAGTCCGGCCTTGTGCAACCTTAGGTGAAGTCAACATTAATTGCTCAAGACCCTATTCCGGGGTCTTCCCCATAACATAAGGGAATTAAAAGTATTGTGAGGGAGGAAGAGGAATGAATAATTTCTCTTAAATTCCTTTCCACTTATAAGTATATTTAAACTCTTAAAACGGAAATTAATATTGTTTCCACATATTTCCTTTTCATTCTTCTTTTGTCTTTTATCTAAACATACTGTTAAAGTCATTAAGAAATTTGTTGGGCGTTTACCCTGTTTATCCATAAAAGTACTCATTATTTTTGAGAAGTACTTTATCCAATTTTACAGAGTTTAAGTAAATTATATAATTGGATGTTAATATAAAACTCTTTATATTGACAACATATTAAAATTAATCTAAGAAACTAATTGTCACAACGTACCCGGAGGGCATCGCGATGAGAATGACAACCTGGTTTGAAAAATAATGGGAGTCACCACTAACTTTAACTTTGGCTGAAATTAAAACAAACATTTAATTTGTAAAAATGGCCTTTTTAGAGTTTTGAGGTTCGGGAGTCTGATTATGATCAGGGAACGGTGGAAATTGAACCCGACTGCACCTCTAATATATCCATTCAAACACAGTTACCTTAGAACTAATTATGCAAATTCATTTATAACTTTAAAATATTTATTTTTCCCAAAATGTAATTATATATTTGTAAAAAAAAAATGAAATTAGTACTTATATATCTACAAAAATAAGGATAAAATTAATAATTATATATTTTAAAAAATAAAGCTAAAACTAATAATTATATATTTACATAAATAAAGCTAAAATTAATAATTATATATTTACAAAAATAAAGCTAAATTTAAATAATTATATATTTACAAAAATAAAGCTAAAATTAAAACAGAAATTAAGGAACTAATTTTATGAAAAAGAGATTTGGACTTGATAGTTGTTGACTACGCCGACGTATCTTCTGGTGCAATGACAAACTCAAAGTCACGTCGTTTTATAAAAAATGTTTGTGTGTTGGATGGATTTTAATTAAAAGAAATAAGATAAAAATGTGCTTAGTTGATTTTAATTTTGAATATAGATTTTGACTGACGACCTATTAAAAAGAAATCCAGTTTTGCACAGAATTCAAGTTAGCACTAGGCTACTCAATAAATCCTTATAATTTAACGGTATAAAGGAAGCACCGGCTTCTCAATCATAGTTGTTGATAGTTGCATGGATTAAAACAATTTTTTTATTTTTTTGATGAACTCAAAAAGCAGACATTTAATTTATTTATTATTTTATCATTGACATCTATTCTATTTTTAAACAGACATAATGACCCAAACTAAAAATAAAAGGATTTCTAGCCCAAAACATGTCAACCAAAAAAAAAAAACTATTATCTTAGCCTAAAATTGTGAAAAAGGATAAAGCCCAAAGAAAAGGAAAAAATAAATAAATTTAGAGCAAGATGTAAATAGAAACCCATAGACTGACGCAAAACCAACCAAAAGGAATCTGACCAAAAACCAAAAAAAGAAGCCCATTATCAAAACAAGTAAATAAAAAAACAAATTTGAAAAATCCTAAATAGCCCAACAAAAACAAATAAAACAACTTGACCCCACCTTCTGAGGTAGTGTTTGTTTTGTGTCCTAGGACATAAATACAGGGACACACTGTCCCTGTATTATATTTGGTGGTGGGGACGGGGTACAGGGACGAAAAAATTTTCCATCCCAGAGACAAAAATTTCCTGTATTTATGTATCTCCAAAACGTGGAGACAGTGGAGATAGAAAATGGGGATAGTGGTCTGGCCACCAGAGTCAACGGTCAACTGCTAGCCGCTCGCCTGTCAACATCGGAGTCAATGGTCAATGGCCGGAAGTCAACGGCAGTCAATGCTAGTCAATGGTGATCAACGGCCAATATTTTTTTTGTCTCTATCTCCATAACCAAACATAATACATGGACAATATTTCTTCTATCTCCGTCACCACTATCCCTGTATTTCTGTCTCTGTCCCTCTTGGGAAACAAAACAAACGCAGCCTTAGTGATGTACTAGTAACACAAATTGAAAAAGGAAGCAGTGGAGGCTAACAGGGGGGAGCTGGCAACAGAGGAAAAATGAAGCGGAGGGCGATGCGCGGCTGGACGGCGGCAGACACAATGAGCAGTGCGGCTAGGGTTCAGAGCAGAGATGGGTTTCGTGAATGAGCAAGTAGTTGCGTCTTCGCGTGGTGGTTGGTGCGAGGCGACGCGCGACTGGGTGGAGCAGAGGCTGGCTGCACGCAGGTCTGGGAAGATTGCTTTTTGGTGGGCTTCGTGCATGGACTGGGGCTAGCAGAGGGATGTCGCGACTGTGCTCGAGGATGGGCAGCGGACCTTCACGGTAATGGCTACGAGATCGGCGCAACGGAGATTTGATATGCGGCAATCGCCGCTTTGCGGCTAGGGTGGCTGAGACTTGACGGGGTGAGCGGCGGTTGCAGTGGGGAAGTCACGATTTGGGCTTTCCAGGAAGTTGGTCACGATTTCAAGGTGCTTGTGCTGCTGGTTCGCGGTGACTAGTGCGTAAACAGCAGTTCTGATTGGGATTTATTGTGTTCATATTGTTGTGATTGCTGTTACTATTCCCTTCTCCCTTTGTTTTCTTTTATGGATGTTTGCTTGTGAGATTTAGTTTTGTTTATATTTGATTTCGGGGTTGAGAGTTTTTGATTATGATGGTGGCTGTGGTGTTTTAATTTTTTTATTAATTGCAATGTGGTTGAAGGACATGGATTGAAGGATGATGATGATGATAGCAATGGTTTCAAAGAGGGTGTTATTGTGATTTGAATGAGGATGGTGGGATTTTAAACGAAGGTGATGATGTTGTAATGGTCTCAGAAAGGATGTGTTTTATTGGATGAAAATGATGAAATGCTGGCAGTGGTGGCGAGTTGTAATGGTGGTTTGAGGATGATGATGGCCGCTAAATTCTGTGAATGAGTGTGCAGCTCTATGTCAATCTCTCTAATTCTCGCTAAAAATCTGTCCTCGCTCTCTGTTTGTCTCTTGATGGAATTAGCTGTTTGTCTATGTTTATGTTCTGATTCTTTTCTCTCTCTGATCTCCTGCTAAAAATTAGTTCTCTCTTTTTCTCTTTGTTTGAATTTTCTTTATTTATACAGCCTGAGGAGTTAATGTCCTAATTGATGCATTAAATGCCTTGCGATTCTTGGGACTGATTGTCAGATTGCTGTGATCGAAGCATTAAATGCACCACTAAAGAATAATCTATGCAGCTTTCGCTTTCTTTTTTATTATATTTGGTCAAGCCTGTCACATAGAGATGAATCATGGTAGTTGAATTTTAATGGGCCAACGAGTATCGGTTTGAGGAGAAAGGATGGGCAGGTATTATTATTTTTGTTTTGGTTACAAATGGGCCAAAAATCACAGACAAAATAAAGTAGAATGGAATGAGCTAGGACCTAAACTAAAAGGAGAAAATGATAGGGCTAAAAAAAAAATAAAAGAAACAAAATAATGAAATGAAATTAAAAATGAGAATACAATGCTCGAATAAAATGTGGTGTTCACACTAATATTTCTTTAAATTTAGTTTTAAATAGTATTTATATCCTTCTTGTAATGAGAGTAGTATTTATAAAATTCACATAAGATATAGTTTTTAATTTTTTTTTTGGTAAGTTACACAGAGGATTTTATAACGGGCATAGAGTAAAAAAGTGCTGGGGTGGGTGCTCACCATTCGGCATATAATCTTTAAAAAAGCATAAATAGAATACTTGTCGTGCAAGTAGAGATGGATAATTGGATTTGGATACCCCAAATACACTACAAGAACAAAAATGTTATTTACAATCATTACCACGTGTCGGCTCGCGCTTCTTGTTTTTGGATAGGGTGGAATGTGGACCTATTTAAGCAGGAGCACTCCCACATGATCCTAGGTAAAGATAACAAGTAACAAAACTCAATATAATAATGAATTGTATTATTTAAATTTGACTGAGATATCGCACCGATATATGAAAGAGGTGTAGATTACGTTACATTCAATGATAAATAATAAATAAGATACAAGGAATAGAGTATCCCACGTTTATGAGGACAAATTACATTTTCGGTGCGATAACCTCCAAAGCAAACGGCGTGCACACCAGCATTAACACAACTCTGATTCTCACCCTCACACCACCTTATACTCTCCCGCAACCCGCAACAAACCAAACTATACTCAATCCTCCCCCCCCTCTCTCTCTCTCTACAGACCCACCCACCGCTCCACTTCATTTTATCTCTCATCTCTTCTTGCCTACCATTTCCTTTTATGGAAACAAAACCAAATCCTTTTTCCTTTACCAAACAAAAATAAAACCCAAATTTATATTATTATTATTTTTATTAAAAAAAAGACCATAGAATTTCACTGCTTGGTTTCTGTTCCATACAATTTGGATTTCAATGGCGGGGCCTAATCAGGACGCGATTGACACATTCGTCAGCATCACGGGTGTCTCTGAAGCAATCGCACTCCAAAAACTCGAGGTAGGTTATTATTATTATTTATAATGTCAAATTTTGTCGTCGATTTGAATTGGAATTGAATAGCGGAGTAAAATAAATAGTTTAAGGTACAATTGCTGCTTGAACTTTCTGTTGATTTTTGATCGATCGTAGTTAGGGTTTTTTCCGCATTGAGTTCAGTTAACCATGTGGACTTCTAATGATTCATGGTTTGTTAGTTGTTTGTTGCGCTCCAAAGTTGGGATTTTGGATTCTCTAGAAGCTTCTCCTTGCCGACCTTGATCAATGAGACTCGATCATCACGGCCTTGCATACCCGAGATACTTTTTTTTTCCCCTACCATTAATCGATTTAAATCTTGGTACATTCCTTTTAGTGTGATAAGTATCTCTTCTTTTCAAATCCTTAGGTAAATTGTCCACTATGATCAGTTCTAGGATGTTGGTTGAATTTGAGGTGCGAATTGATAGGGTGTTTGGAAAGCCTAGGAATTGAAGTCCTTCAAGGAATTGAATTCGTTTGGAGCTAACTAATGCCATGGAATTGAAATCCAAATAGAATTCAATTCTCACAAAATGTCCAAAAAGAAATTAGAGCCAAATAGGTCTGCTGCTGGAATTGAGGTTAATAATTGATATACGCAAAATACCCTCCTACCTACCTTTTCTTTTTGTTTGTTTTTTTTTTTCCCTCCCCTCCTCTCTACTCTCTCACACGGCTGCTGCATCCTCTCTCCACATACCAAGTCCAGGTCCCTCTCTCTGTTTTTTTCTTTTTACTCCTTGCAGATCTGTAATTCTTTCATGCTTCAACATTTTGACTGACACTTTGAAAATAGGTGCTGTTTCCATTTTGATCATTCTATGTTTGTCACAGGCCTTTTTTCTCGTCTGTTTAGTAATTTGCTGCGGCATATATCCAACTGTTCATTATGGCAATTAGGTTTAGATGAATTCGAAGTTAAACATCTGTAAGTCATGATGCTTGTAATATGTTCAATCTAGGAATGGGGTACTCTCTCCTTGTTTATTAAATTTTAGCTCACCGAAAAAAGAGTAATTTTTTTTTATTTGTGTAACCTGTTTAATCAGACCTATGGATAGTGTCTACCTAAAAAGGTTTTGATTGTGTCTTGTATTTTAATGGATAGTTGAGTCTATAGTTATCAAACTTGACCCGGTGCTTGACTTGGCTAAGGCACTGGGTCAATGGGTCATTGGTTCAACCGCTGAGTCATGGTTTGAATCGGATATGATTGAATAAATATAAAAATTTTAAAATATATAATCATTTCTTTGAGCAAATAGTATTAGAGATTCAACCATTCATTTTATGTAAGAGCTGCTGTGATACATGCACATTCACTCATCATGTTCAAATCATACTTGAAAAAAAGGAAAGAAACTTACCTTACATGGATTTTAATGTTTTAATTTAAATTGCATTGACTTTTAAAATAGTATATTATTGGTTTCATTTTTATATTTTGCATAAAATCATTTGATTCTGTGTGCGTGATAACAAAAAAGTTTAATAGAAATGGCTGGGGTTTATATCACAACCACCAGACCAATGTTAGTATGCAGTAGGAGAAGTCCCAAATCCATGGGAAGTTAAAAGTGGGGGCAAGTGACGTAGTATAAAAAGCAATGATTGTCTTCACCTGATACAATTGATAGAAGCTTAGTGCTCTTGATGAATGGGCTTCTAATGGCCATATAATTGGGCCGAGAAAGATGGAATTCAGTTAAATTTTTTTTACTAAGTGTTCTATTAAGTCATGGTCCGGTTCACTAAAACTAGTGGAGTCACCGGTTTTACTCAAAACCGGCCGAGTTAAATTGGTTTAATCCGGTTGTGATGCATGGCTGATCCACTGAGTCACTTGGCTCGGTTCAAGGCCCGCTTCACCGGTTTATTGGTCAAATCAGCCGGTCCAAGCTGGGTTTAATAACTATGGTTGAGTCTGTCCATTATTAAAATATCATGTTTTATGGATGAAGGGTAAAATAGTCAGAATAAAGAATTCAATTCATTTTTTGGTACGTTCCAAACAATGTAATTGAATTAATTTATTCCAAACACAAGAATTCAAATCGTAACAGAATTGAATTCAATTCTTGATAGAACTAGATCTCATCATTCCATTCCAAACAACCTGTGAGGGGTATGAGTACTGAGTACAAATTACAGAATGATATGGTCCTTGCTGATAAAGTGCACGCACTATTCATTTTGGATCTTGCTCACTAGAAGCTTGCACGTTTTGTGGGAGGAAATCAGATTTGTGGTCTTGACTCAACTGTGATCTGCTATTGCTGATTGCAGGTTGTCATAAATATAGGGAACATAGAGCCTGATCTCATTTTTGCAATTTTCTTCTTGTTTTTCAATGCTTTCTTGGGGTTGAAATTGAGTGGAAACAGGCTTCCGGTAAAAGTGAGAGGTTCCAGTGTTTTATCTTTAGTGGTGATTGTTGCACTATTTTCGGTTAAGATTGATGTGAGTGTGACGGTTCGAGTCTGCCAGACCTTGAAATAGGCAAAACTCAAAAGCCCTTCGACTTCAAGTGTCAAATGATTACTCTAAAGAGGTAACCCTGCTCTTTAGATATGGGTTCCCGAGTTATTTAATGGTAAGCACTTGGCTGAGATTAATCAACAAAGTAAATAGTATCAGAGAAGAGATAGAAACTAAAATTGGCTGAATTTCATTGATACTTGAAGTTACAAGAAAATCTTAGGAGTTCTGAATATAGAATGATGTGGGAAAGAATTGGTAAATTAAGACGGTAAATAAAGACTGGAGAGTACAAAGGTGAACAAAAGGCTAAATAAAGTAAAACGAACAAGTAAAGATAAACAAAATAAGTAAAATGATAGTTCGTGTGTTTATTTAGGGATCCTTTGCACAAGGGGGCCTTTGGGTGTTTATAACTCATGATCAAATTAGCCTCTTTAGAAGGCTTTTGATAACTGCTAGTAACCGTCTTTTGCTATGCTATCTCTTGGCTTCTAACTCAGCCATGTTTTTGCCTGTGGTGTCTTGAGGTGTTGTCATCCTTGGTTACCATTTCTCACTGTTGCTGTTAAGTGTGCCGTCTCTTAGAATAAGAAATAATCAAGTGAGTTATTTAATTAGCTCTGCACATGCCTCGACTAAAGACTTAGACTTGTGTGTGTTTGAGTTCTGTATTTTCCCTAGATTTAATAGGATTAGGGCCTTTGACCTTAAAATTTTGCAAGTTTCATATGTTGGCAACCATATACTTGAGAGAAAATCAACTGAGCTTAGGTCACCTCTAAGTCTAGTGGTTGAAGGCACAACTCATGGGCTAATTGTATTATATGAGAAACCAAATTGGATCCTCTTTCCCAACTAATTTGATTTGGACTCAGTTGCCTCAGCTGAGAATCCATCTGAAAAGTCCTTCCTAGTTAACAAACCTTTTGCTCAATAAGTTGGGCCTTGTGTAATGCTCACCATCTGCCTTGGCTAGTATTGGCCCAAATTTTTGTTCAACAATGATATCTTTGGAAATCTATGTTGGAGTAAAATTCAGATTCTCGTAAATGATTAATGAGGGCTAATTTTAATAAAGGCTTGCCTAGTGCACGAGACTCTAACTTGGTTGGTTTGTGGTGGATAGATGCATGTAGACCTGCCCCACAAGTATAGAGGTGGTTTCCAAGTTTTGAACTTGAGACCTCTACGTTACCAAGAAGCAACTTTATCATTGCATCAAGGCTCATCCTTTGAGGGCTAACTTTAATAAGCCTTAAAAATTTGGCATATATTATGACATTGAATGCATGAGTCTCTCTATTTTAGCCGTTCTTTTGAGTCAGATGATTTAGCTTCTTCTACTATTATTATGGATCAGATGCTTTTACTTGAGCTTGGGATCTTACTCCTGCTGATCGTGATAATAATTTTGTGATGTGATCCTGCACACTTCATATATGGGTTTTAGCTTCCAATTGGTCTGCACAGATAGATTATCATTCAAAAATGATGTCTGGTCAGTTTGTGTAGAAGAAGTTCTGTTTAGCTTTTGTAACTAAAGTTTGTGGCATTGTAGTCATTTATGTATCTCCTCATCATTTTCAAATATTGTTTCATGTCAGGAGCATGGTGGTAACCTTAATGAAGCCGTCAATGCACATTTTAGTGAAGGAGATAGAAATTTAAGGACCAGGTATACTCTTCTTCTTCCACTAGTAAGCAAGTTATGTTATCCTTTAGAAGTATGCATTATTGCAGAGGTATTAATCTTTGCATTCTTCACACACACATTCCTGTTCATTTTTTGTAATTTTGATACCTTGGCTTATTCCTTCGTGGTCAGCTCTCATGACAACTCTACTGCATTTCCTCAAGATGATTTAATGGATATAGATGGTCTACCTAATGCTGAAAGTCACAGACTTCCTTTACTTTTATCTTCAGCAAGAAACCTTGATCCATTTTCTCTTCTTGATCAAACTATTGGGAGAAGTATATTTGGTACTCATCTTGGTTCAACAAACCATGCACCGTTTGTTACACATCCAAGGGAGGTAAGGGAGATTCCTATAGAGGTTAAGGATGGTAATCAATCCACTCCTCAAGGTGGCAATGCTCCAACCATTGAAGATGTCACTGGAACTGTGCATGGCAATGGTCCAGATGCCCATGGCATTGTCATAATTAATGAAGAAGATGATGATGATACAACACCGGCCCATAGTGCACATCAGGATGGGCAAATACCTGAGATATTGCCTGATACTTCACCTAGAAGGAGTTATAGACCTAGTGCTCCTGAGCTTGAGAATTTGGCAAAATATAGCAATGACATAGAAGAAGAAATGATTCGTGCAGCCATTGAAGCTTCTAAACGGGAGGCTGAGGAAAATTACAGAAATCACGAACTTGGAAGGGAAATTGTATGTATATTTCTTGATGGGTTTTCTCATGCTCTGCTATATTGAATGCTTGTGTTAGTATTTGTTTCCCACCTTGCGCAGGACTTAGGTGAATCTGTGTCTCAGCCAAGGCAATCATATTTGGAGGATCCTGAGCTTGCCCATGCAGTTTCTTTATCCCTGAAGGTACAACTTTTTATTGTCTTTCCTTATTCCTTTGCATTGCCATGTCTTGAAACCATCATATTGTGAAAGTTCACCTCTGTGCATTACTACCAGGATAGACCTGTGATTTGGCTTCAAATTTTCTTTAATATTGGAAATTTCAAACCTGCATTGCTTCTAACATGAAATGAGTCCAGACAGCTGAACAAGAAAAAGCATGGCGTGCACAAGGAGGAGATATTATTATAGGAGCACCAACAACAGGGCCATCCAAGTCATTGGAGGTTGAACTAGGGAAAATAGCATCGAATGGAAGGTACATTCTCTCTCTCACTTTCAAATTGTTTTGGCCCTGTGGTTGTTTCACTGTGCTGCATTGGCTGCACCAAAAAACATTTTCCCTAAAGGGCATGTTGTTTTGTAATTGTCAAATCTGAAAGGGACAGCCGTGTTCATTCTAGATTGCAGGCAGGAAGCTCATCCTTTCAAGATGAAGTTGATGAAGTAGAGGAGCAGCCTCTGGTGAGGAACAGGTCTAGACGTATGCCTTTGGGCCTCTCGGGTTCGGCAAAAGATGTTGAAGTTATTGAGGCTAGCACGCTGCCTAGCACAGCGCAGCAGGATAGCAGTATTCCTCCTCAGCATAATGAAAATTCCTTCCACACTGATGAGGTATAGTCCTTCACTTTATGATTTTTCGAAAAGGATTAAAACTCTGTTTACTTGCTATATATCTTGCATTATCCAAGGCTCCTAATTTCCAATCTTTGACTAAAACGAAATTGAAGTGGGGTGGCATTTCTTCTGAGGAGCATGATGAAGCTGTAATGCTTGAGGCTGCAATGTTTGGTGGAATTCCAGAAGGGACTAGGTATCACCATGCTTATGCTCCCCATGAGTTTATGCAAACTAGGGGTTCCAATCCTCGGCCCACATATCGCCCACTTTCACCATCATTGGCTGCTCAGCGCTTGATAAGAGAACAGCAGGTATGCCTTATTTCTTAAATAGCTGGAATATTAGGTTGTAGGAGATGGTTAAAGTGTAGCTATTGTTGTCTATGTCTATTTGATGCAGGATGATGAGTATCTTGCATCACTACAAGCAGATAGAGAAAAGGAATTGAAGGCCGTGAAGGAAGCTGAGGCTGTTCGTGAAGAGGAAATGCGAAGAGCAGAGGAATCTCGCAGGAAATTACTGGAAGAGCAGGTAATACATTTGTGATTAAGTGGATCATTGATTTTGTTCCTCACAGCCCCTTGCCTATATCCCTCTTGCCCCCGGAGATAGGATTTGATTCCAAGTCTTTCAACTCACTAGGAAATACTATACCAGCTATTTTGCTAGCATTGCCATTGGTTTTCCTTTATTAAGTCTATTCTGACAGCTCTCCCTACCATATATATATATATTGGGATTGATTTCCAATAGTCATCTAAGGAACTGATCAACTGACAAGACTTCATTTCCATTGATTTTGATGAGATAATGTTAGTCCCCCAGATCCTTAATAACAATTGTTTTGGAAAAAAATGTTCGATATATTTGTTGTTCTGGAATTTCAACAAGCATTGTTTTACGTCAATTAAATCTTTAGTTAGTTGTAACATTTTCTCTTTCTTTATCACCTAATTTTTTGTCCAATCATAGTTTCCTCGATTAGTCGTAGATTAATTTAGTCTTACTTTCATTACCTTAGGGCGCAATTAATTTATTGTGTTTCTTCTTTTCTTCTTAACGATTGTTCTGCCTACTTTGTGAAATGGAAAATTTTCATGAGTGGATTTTTGATATTCACTTACAGCATTGATAACCACTCCTGTTTTTTTACCACACGTGGTCGCAGAAAAATTTGTATTCTATTATTGCCTTCTTTTCATGATTATCCAGGAAGTATTAGCTTATGCAAATCATGGCCAACTACTCTTGTGTTTTGCATAAATTGTGCCAGGAATTGGAAACACATTTAGCGGCCAAAGAAGCATCTCTACCACCGGAACCATCCTCAGATGATGATAATGCTGTGACCTTGCTGGTAAGAATGCCAGATGGCAGCCGTCGTGGACGCCGATTCCATAGATCTGATAAGCTACAGGTAAAAGTCCTTGGAGAAAGTATGCTGTCTTCCTCCTCTCTTTTTTTTCGTGCATACGTTTGCTCAACCTGTTGCTTCTGGAAATTTTCAGTCTCTTTTCGACTTCATAGATATTGGTAGGCTGGTGAAACCGGGCAGCTACAAACTGGTGAGAAACCGCATTCCTTTCAGACTTATCTTTCCTACTCTTAATTATTGATTATTGTAAAACTATTCCATGTATTTAATTTTCATCCACTAACATATTGTAAAACTTTTACACTATGATTCAATCATATATTATTGTATTAGACAATATGATTGACTCTCCTCCACTGCTTAAAAGGTCATCCAAAAGGAAAAATTTAATTGAATCGCAGTGTCAAAATCCTTTACATTGTCAGTATATCAAAATTAAACTCTTATTTTGTTTAAGGTATTGGTTAATTTGTAGAATTTAATTTGAATGTACTAATAGTGTAAAATTGATTTACACTATCATCCAATCAAACATTCTCATATGTATTGACTTTTGAAGTAGTGGGATAATCATCATTTTTTTTTCCTAATACAACATTATATGATTGAATGAATGTTTAAAAGAGTAGTGTTATTTGTACTCATATATTATGGGATACCATGTTGACACATTCTTATCTACCATTGGATGAGTTGTGGGTCCTAAATAAAGTAGAATCCACATCCTATCTAATGGGAGATAGGAATGTGTCAGTATAGTGTCCCACAAATGATGAGTACAAATAATATTTCTCATGTTCAAAAATGTTTTACTCTATTCATACATCAAAATTGAATGCTACTTTGTAACACATTGATGACGTGGCACTTTGATGATATTCTTGGCGCAGGTGAGACCGTATCCTAGGCAGGCTTTCAGTGATGTAGAGTGTGCTACGACATTGGATGAACTCGGCCTAACCAACAAGCAAGAAGCTTTGTTTTTAGAGTTAACGTGATACTTTGATGCGGATATATAGGAAAACAGTTGATTGAAGTTTTTAGTTTATTAAAATATGAATTACTATGCACCAAAATTGCATTTTAATATGCGTTTGTGTTGCTCTGGATGAAATTTATGCATTTATAGATCTACTAGTTCACATGAAGTGCATTACCATTAGCTTTTTACATGTGATGAAATCTTTGTGGGTGTTGTTTTATATATTATACAATACAATGTTATTGTGTGTGATTGAAATAATTTGTGATAAATGAGATTATTGGTGCATTTGTTTTATATTTTAAAGAAAATTATGTAACTTAAATTTTATAAATATCCGAAAAGGTTAAAAATTTATTTTTTTTAGAAAAGTTGTAAATTGATTTTTTTTATATTTTAATTATTTTTAAAAAGTTATGAAATGTGTGAAAAATGATATTTTAGGATGAAAAAAGTGATTTACTCCAAAAGAAAATTAATCCAAACATAAATAATCATCTTCTTCTTGTATTTGGTCCTCTACTTGGGAAGAATTTTGAATTTGTATAAGGTAATGCCATTGTTTGATCAATTTGATTTTTAAGAAATAAATCTTTTTAAGGTTTTTAATAATATGCTAGATTAATGATTTTTTTTTATCGGTTTTAAATAATTATGCCTTTTAAATGCCATTTTAGTATTATTATTATTATTATTATTATTGCACTTTAAACTAAACAAATAGAAGCATGTGTAATTTGATAACCATCTGCAAAAATGGTTCAATAGAGGTTGGGTTCTAGGGTCATATTAGTTTAATGTATTAATTTTTATGAGAGAAATGTTTTAGTTGATTTTTTTGTTAGTAGCATTTTAGTTGAATTTTGATAAATGTTAATATTTATTTAAGAATTTAATTTTGGTATGTTATAAGTGTAAATAAGTTTTACATAATTATCTAATTAGGAATTGCCACATTATCAAAAAAGTTTGATCCAATTACTCATTACATTTAAAGTTTTATAAATAAAAGTATATGATTTAGTAGTATAATTTTTTTATACTAATAAAATATCAAAATTAATTTCTTTAAGTTAAACATAGATTTTTACAATGACTTTTGGTACATTAGGAAACAAAAAAAAAAAAACATGAAAAGCAAGACTAAGATCTAACAAAGGAGTAGCTAGCCATATCCCCTAGGAGTAGAATGCACAGAGGGGTTGGAGGGTACAACCAAACTCTTGAGGCAGCGAGCCAAGCTACGTAGGAATTCCCTTCTTGGAGCATGTGCTCCAAGTGAACCTCCTAGTCACCTTGAAGTAGATGATAAATGTGTGATGAATGCATGATATAATCCCAGCAAGAAGATGGATATTCATGCCATCGTTGAGCAACAAACCAAGTGTTTGATTCCATGCTCCTTAGCTAAGAGAAGCTTATGCTTGATAGCGGAGAGTTATGGGACTACGAGGAGAATGGAGCATTAACCAAGATTGTCGGAGAAGCCCACCAACTGGGACCCTCGCTCACCACAGATAAGAACCCTACACTCTTCTGACATAAGAGACTTGTAGAGGTTGTTATCAACGTTCAATTTGAAGAACCCAAGAGTTAGGAACTCCTATTTGACTTATGGCGCTAGACAAGGCTGAGATGCATTAGAACCAAAAAAGACCTTCAACATATCTTGGGTATGTATATGCATGAAGGTCTTGTGAACCGGCCAAAGCTCACCATCCATCACAAATACTCCTTGAGAATGCCAAATTCACTAGAAAGTAGGTAAAAAAGAGTTGTAGCAAGTAAAGGAGAACACCTACACACTCTTGCATCTAGCATCCAAAAGAAAGGCAAAAAGGCCAGCCCTATATAACCCCACACTGCTGTGACATAAGGATTGTACTAGAGGCAATGCACTAGCGTTTTAGCTATTGAGGTGCACCACGGGTAGTTAGTCGAGGTGGCCAATTGATAGGCAAAATGAAGCTTGTTAACAGGAAGGGAATTTTGTTCAACAAGCCACAGTAGGAAACGATACTTCTATGGAACCTTCAACAACTAGATCCAATACCAAGAGAAGTGAGGCAATCTCGAGGAAGCCAAGTAAATAAGCCACTAATAAGCAGACTGCATGAAATAATTATTGGAGATGTCATTAGACTAGACTATCAAGTCCTCCATCAAGCTAAGATCGGCTAGAAGGAGAGAAGAAAATGTTTGAGAAATCTCCATTGGGAGATCATCTAGGTGCCAAGAAGAATGGAAATAAATGTTTTTAATCTACAACTCAGTGTCCCGGACGTACAAAATTAAGGAACCAGATTCCCAAGATGGCTTAGAGGAAACCAACAATCAAACTAAAAAGAGCTATCCCCATAGCCCAAATGCATACCAAAATTGTCTATTTCCCCTTAATACACTCAACACAAACTTGAAAGTCTGTCAAATCAAGGGAATCAAGAATTCCATATGACATAAGTCTTTCAATTCTTTGTCTAGATATGTTTCCTGAACGCTTGTGCCAAAGTGAAGCAGAATTCTCATTGGTTAATTGCGTTTAATACCATGTGAACTCACATGCAAGGTTTCATTGAAAGAGGCAATAGAATCAAGCAAATACAGGTTATCATAAAATGCCAGAGAAACTGTACCAATAATATTTGAATTCTGAAAAAGACTAAACTAATTGTTTCCAAATGAACAACAATAACCAGATTTGTCCAAAACAGAAATAGAAAACAAATTGTGTCTAAAAGACAGTATAACAAATGTCTCTTTCAAATCCAAATAAAATCCTGTCTTTAACAATAACCTAAACGTCCCTATCGCCTTGACTACCATTGATTTGCCATCGCCCACATAGATGAATCTTTCAACATCATTTGGCTTTTGACAATTCAGGCAACCCTGCATAGACACACTTATGTGAGTAGTAGCACCAGAATCTATCCACCAAGCGTGTCTTGATACTGAAACCAAATTAATCTCAGAACAAATAAAATGGAGAAATGTACTTTTCTTTGCATGCCAAGCATGATATTTGGTAGAATCTCTCTTCATATGTCCAATACTTTTACAAAAGTAACAACCAAATTCCTTATTTTGTTTCTGCTGTTGTTTCTTCTAAGGTGGAGCATTTGCAGCTTCTTTATCCTTCTTTCTTTTCATATTCTTGCCCTTAGAGGTATTTGCCAAGTGAGCACTTTCAATCTTTTCTTGCTTCAGTCTTTTTTCTTCTTGCACACAATGAGAAATGAGCTCATTAAGAGACCATTTGTCCTTTCGACAGTTATAACTAACTTTAAATTGACTAAATTGTGTAGGAAGAGAAATCAAAACCAAATGTATGAGCAAATCATCAGATAGCTCTAACTTTAGTTCCTTTAGTTTGGAAGCAAGGTGAGACATCTCAATGATGTACTACTTTACATTTCCTTTCTTGTATACTTCATTGCAATTAAGCTCAATAAAATCGTATTTGTTTCAGCCTTGTCGCTTTTGGCAAAGTGCTTTTCAATTTGCTCAAGAAATACCTTGGCAATGGTTACCTTTTCGGACACAACACCCTTGAATGCTTTTGGAACACCACGCTTCATGATCATGCGACTTATGCGATTTGAACAATCCCACTTCTCAAAGTCTCGTTTTTCCTCAATGGAACTTGAATCCGTAGGAGTAGTGGGGTTGTTCAATTATTTGTGCAAGGTCTAGATCCATGGAACCAAGAACGATCATCATGTTCTCTTTCCAATCTTTAAAGTCGCTCGCATTTAACATGGGAATAGAGTTGATGTTGGCGGATATCATAGAAGTAGATACATTTATTGAAAAACATAACAAAACAACATGATCACACAAGTTCCAAATCATATAAATAAATTCAAATAATGGTAGGGCCCTCAAAAGATACCTAGCACAACATTAATATGTAATCTTTGGATAGAAATATTAATTTGTAAGTGTTACTCTTGGTGTGGTAATCAAATATTGACAATAAATCCTATCAAACAATAAGTCCATTTTTGGATCGATTTATCATTTACATGGAACCTGATAATCATCACATATTTTACCGCAGGTGAGTGCATGAAATTTGGCCAAATATAGACCTTCCTTTGGGCCGATCAATACTCGCAGAAATTTCATGCTCATAATCATCCTAATATTCCAAAATAAATTAACTTAGACAAGAGAGGCTACTTTGGCAGTATGCTGCTTTAGTCAATGTATTTCAAAACTCGTAGAATTGTTAGCAAATCTCCTACGTCATAAGGTCAGAATATTTTTTTCCAATATTGATGAAATAATTAAGGAAACCATATATAATGTGCTCCAATATATATATATATATAGAGTACTCCAAACATAAAAAAGACAAACCCTTATTTGCAAATGAATAAATAATTGAATCTTATACTTCACTCATCACCATGCCAAAAGACAAGCCAAACAAAAGTTATTTAGCTTTTATTTTAAGCCTAAATGCCTAAATTGAAATCCAAAGATCAACAAAAGGGAAATAAATTATTTCTTACTGATTCAATCATAGATCGCTCTAATACCATTTGTTAGAAATATAGTTCTTTATAATCCCAAGATCATCCATGTTTAATCATTAAGAAAACGAATAGACTAATTGCGGAAGCGTACCTGAATCCATAGGAATAAACTAATATTTGGGTCTGTGGTTCTTGGCCTTCCAAGTTGATACGTATACTAAAGATAACGACTTTTTCTTTTCTGATGATGGGACGTCAGGAAAAGATGCATGCGTATAACTTGGGGACCATAGTCTTTTATAACTCTATAAACCCTATTTTCTAATTTAGCTCATCATAAAATTAGTAACTGGGTAATCTTGGTATCCACACATAATAGACCCGCATTTAATGAGATGATTTAGGCCTATTAACTTATCTTATCAGATCACTTTAATTTGGGACAAACTTTATAATAGCATACAATATACAATTAGGGGACGTTTGTTTCAAGATTTGAAATTAGGTTCCTAGGAATTGTATTCCTGGGAATAATATTACTGGGAATATTATTCCCGGATATCTTTAAAAAATTATTTGTTTAACATTAAATATTTCTAAGATTATTTGTTAAGATTCCTGGGAATAAATTTAAAACTTGTTTATTTTATAACTTATATTCCTGAGAATATATGTCATAATTTCCCAAATACCCTTAACAAAATCATAAAAAGAGAAAAATGTCAAATAATTGAGGGATGATTTAGTAATTGGGCTTAATAATTATGATTCCTAAGTCATGAAGATTTTTATTTCCCACTTTTCAACTTAGGAATGAGATTTAACTAAATTATAGGAAAATATTTTTCCATGGAATAATTAATACTCAGGAAAAATTTTGTAAAACTTATAATAGACATATGAATGCATCATTCCCAATTACTTATTCTTGGGAATAATTAAATATATCCCAAAACAAACGCTTATATATATACAAGTCCACATATTTTTACAATCTCCCACTTGGATGTACGTATATATACACAAATTGTATATTAAATTGTAACTTTTGAGCACTAAATTTGCTATCATGGTCAAAACATTTCCCAACAATCTCGTCCATCAATTATGTCAATATAAGATTAAGACGACTTTCGTTACACTTATCGTGACTAAATCTATCCATGGTCACATATATCAACACAAACAAATGAAATAAATCAAGTATGGATATGTAGCATGGCAATTACATGTAATGTGATCTAACATGTCTATTTTCAACTGATCCAACTTTATTCTTTATGAGATCATATAATGAGTCAAAGCAAAAATAATTGAAATTGAATATCTTATTTCTGTAGAAAAGAAATCCATAAACATAGAGTATTGAACCTAACTAAATGAGGATTTAAATCAGTACCCCGGCTAAATGAGCACGTAAATGTGTACTCCCACTAGTACAACATATCATCAAATGATATCACACCCATATGAGCAGTGTGCTCATGAAAGATCTTGGGTGGTAAACCTTTCATAAGCGGATCTGCAATCATGGAGTTTGTGCCAATATGCTCTATAAAAGCCAAGAAGTATTGAAGTAAACATCTTTAATCTGGAACTTAGTGTCCTAGACGTACATAATTAAGGAACCAGATTCCTAAGATGACCTAGAGGAAACCAATAGTCAAACCAGAAAGAGCTATCCCCATAGCCCACACACATACCAAAATTGTCTGGAGGCCTTAAGAATAGAATGCCAGACTGGGGAATCTAAACTACTAATAGATACAAATTAAAAGACTGACCTTCCATGCAAGTACTTCCTAACCATCATTTGCAACGAAGAACATTATGAAAAGACAAACAAGACCACAAAAGCTTACCAAGAAATATTGCAATGTTATTTTCACACAAGAACAATGGATACTTAGATCCACCTAGCATTTTAGGGCTAGCGATTGTCTCCCCAACAATTAGATGCTAACAAAAATGAAAACTAAGGTATAGTGCCCTAATGCAATAGGATCCTTAAAGGTAATGCTCCATACCAACTATTTTAATTTGTCTGTACTATATATGTATTAATATTGTCTAACTTCACTCCTCGTGCCATATGCATGCATGGCATGCCTTATGGATGCCTCTCAGATTAGCATCATCAATTGTGTTGAATTCAAATATAACTTGATGTTGAGAGAGAAGAACAACACTATGGGTATATGCTTGCTGTATCTTTTTCTTCTTGTGTATGTTTTTCTTTGGGGGGTGGTATAGAGTTATGGCACTTCCTATGCACAAAGACTTATCAAATAACTAGATGGATTCGAGCAAGTATGTGAGGTGCACACCTGAGAAGGTTGAGGATTTGGAGAAAGTCTATGCAAAATGCCCAAAGCCAAGGTTATTGAGGAGGCAGAAACTCATCAGAGACTACCCCATCCTTTCAAATATTGAACCTAAACGGATCAAAGTTTGGTTCCAGAACCGCAGGTAGAGAGCCTCTTTCAACAATGCAAGCTTTAATGTGTCAAAATTGAAACCCTCCTTTTTTTTTTACTTTTACTTTCTTTGGAAAATTGTTTTCACCTGTAACTACTTTTTTTTTTTGGGAAATTCTGTGAAGAAAAAAATGATGCTTGAAAAACTTTTTTCTCTAAAGAAAAAAATAATTTTTTTTGGTGTGATGACATGTCCTAGCTAGTTTGTTGAAGTTGTAACATTTTTGTGTTTTATTTGTTTAGTTTGTTTCTTCCAAAAGTACTAGGACTACTATACTATTCAGTGGTAAATGAATGTAGTTTGTGCATTTCGCATAAATGTATTTTCAAATTATTACTTCCTTGTTCTTCTTTAACAAGACATTGGCAATATTCTTGTGTAGGCGTTGTGAGAAGCAAAGAAAGAAAGCCTCTCGTTTGCAGACAGTGAACAGAAATCTGACTGCTATGAACAAGCTTCTTATCGAAGAGAATGATCATTTGCAGAAGCAAGTATCAAACTGGGTATATGAAAATGGATATATGAAGCAACATATACAGACTGTAAGAAAAAGACCTTATTCCCTTTTTGTTGTGACCTGTATTTTTGTCTCTCTTTTTTTTTTTGAACCTTAAAGCTTGAATGTTCATTGATGCATCATGTGTTGTTTATTCATGAATAGGCATTTCCTACTACTACCATATACAATAGCTATGAGTCTCTAGTGATGAGTGGTCAAAACCAATAGCAAAACCCAACACCGTAGCATCCCCAGAGGGATGCCAACAACCCAGCTGGGTAAGTAACAACATTTTTGTGAAAAAAAACAATGCGTTTTTTGTGGATTCCATTTTAATGTTTTCTAACAAGTCTTTGTTTTGTTATGACTCTTTTCAGTCTTCTTGCCATAGCTGAGGAGACCCTGGCAGAGTTCCTTTCCAAGGCTACTGGAACTGTTGTTGACTGGGTCCAAATGATTGGGATGAAGGTATGTGCCCCTTTCAACCATTTGTAATGCTTGTTACCTTCTTGTCATGTGATGTATTTCATGTCATGTAATACTTACCATTATTTTTTATTTTGTTAACCTTATGATGGTGTGTTTTGCATTGTGTAGCAAGGTCCAAATTCTATTGGAATTGTTGCTATTTCTTGCAATTGTAGTGGGGTGGCGACACGAGCTTGCGACCTTGTGAGTCTTGAACCCACAAAGGTATATTTCTATCTTCATGTTAAGTTTGTTTTACACTTGTACTCACAATGAATTATGCTTTTACTTTCTTGATTTAATTGATTGGTTGTTCTTATCAGGTTGATGAGATTCTCAAAGATAGGCCATCTTGGTATCGCGATTGTCGATGCCTTGATGTGTTGAGCATTGTCCCTACAAGGAATGGGGGTACTATAAAGATGATGTACATGCAGGTATAATGGTTATGGTTATTTTAATTGATTTCTATTTACTTGCCCTTTTAAAATGTTGTTTTGAAATTTGTCTTTTCTTTTCTTAATGTCAGACTTATGCACCAACAACATTGGTAGCAGCATGTGGCTTCTAGACACTAAGTTATACTACAAGTTTGGAAGATGGAAGTCTATTGGTACTAAGAAAAAAAACATAGTTTGTTGTGTTTTTCTTGATTTAGAATGCGACTTCTTATCATAGCAAACATTTGTACTACAAAAATGGCTCTTTATGTTTCATATGCTGAATATGGTCATTTTTTGGTCATGCCATGTTTTCTTTGGTTTAAGTTTACATCATTTTTATTACCTTGCTTCTGTTGTGTAGTTTGGCTTTGTATGTTACTGAAACTGCTGTATGGCTTATGAATATGATAGTAGATTTAGATATGCTTTATGCCAATACATTACATTGCAAAGAATTGAAAGCTAATTATTGACTATTGTGATGTACCAACTATTCCATGAATTTAATTTTCATCTACTAACAATTTGTAAAGCTTTTACACTATGATTAAATCATATATTTTAATATTAGACAATATGATCAACTCTCCATCACTACTTGCAAGGTCATCCAAATGGAAAGATTTAATTGAATAGCGTTGTCAAAATATTTTACATTGTCAGTATATCAAAATTAAACTCTTATTTTGTTTAAGGTAATGGTTAATTTGTGGAATTTAATTTGAATGTACTAATAGTGTAAAATTGATTTACACTATCATCCAATCAAACATTCTCATATGTATTGACTTTTGATGTAGTGGGATAATAGTCTTTTTTTTTTTGTTAATATGACATTATATGATTTGATGAATGGTCAAAATTGTAGTGTTATTTATACTTATGCATTATAGGACATCATGTCGACACATTCATATTTACCACTGGATGAGATGTGGGTCTCAAACAAAGTGGAATCCACACCCCATTATTGGTAGATAGGAGTGTATCGGCACAGTGTCCCACAAATGATGAGTACAAATAACATTTCTCATGTTCAAATATGTTTCCCTTTATCAATACATTAAAATTAAATGCTAATGTGTAACACATTGATGACGTGGCACTTTGATGATATTCTTGGTGTAGGCGAGACCCTATCCTAGGCAGGCTTTGAGTAATGTAGAGTGTGCTATGACACTAGCTGAACTCGGCCAAACCAACAAGCAAGAAGCCTTGTTTTTAGAGTTAATGTGATACTTTGATGCAGATATCTGGGAAAACAATTGATTGAAGTTTTTAGTTTATTAAAATATGAATTACTGCGCACACCAATATGGCATTAGCTATTTACATGTGATGAAATCTTTGTGGGTGTTGTTTTGTATATTATACAATACAATGTTATTGCATGTGATTGAAATAATTTGTGATAAATAAGATTATTGGTGCATTTGTTTTATATTTTTAAAAAATATTGTGTAACTTAAATTTTATAAATAACTGAAAAGGTTAAAAATTTATTTTTTTTGGAAAAGTTGCAAATTGATTTTTTTATATTCTAATTATTTTTAAAAAGTTCTGAAATGTATGCAAAATGATATTTTAGGATGAAAAAAGTGATTTACTCCAAAAGAAAATTCATTCAAACATAAATAACCATCTTCTTCTTGTATGTGGTCTTCTACTTGGGAATAGTTTTGAATTTGTATAAGGTATTGCCATTATTTGATCAATCTGATTTTTAAAAATAAATTTTTTTAAGGTTTTTAATAATATGCTAGTTTAATGAATTTTTTTTATCATTTTAAAATAATTATACCTATTAAATGCCCTTTTAGTATTATTATTATTGTATTTTGAACTAAACAAATAGAAGCATGTGTAATTCGATAACCATCTACAACAATGGTTCAATAGAGGTTGGGGTCTAGTGCCATATTAGTTCAATATATTAATTTTTATGAAAGAAATGTTTTAGTTGATTTTTTTTTATTTGTTAGTAGCATTTTAGTTGAATTTTAATAAATGGTAATATTTATTTAAGAATTTAATTTTCATACATTATAAGTGTAAATAAGTTTTTCACAAATATCTAATTAGGAATTGGCACACCATCAAAAGAGTTAGATTCAATTACTCTTTACATTTAAAGTTTTATAAATAAGAGTATATGATTTAGTAGTGCAATTTTTTTTACACTAATAAAATATCAAAATTAATTTCTTTATTTAAGTTAAACATAGATTTTTACAATATGACTTTTGGTACATTAGGAAACAAAAAATAAAACATGAAAAGCAAGACTAAGATCTAACAAAGGAGGAGTTCACCATATCCCCTAAGAGTAGAATGCATAGAGGGGCTAGAGGGTATAGACAAACTCTTGAGGCGAAGGCTAAAGACTATTCCTCTTTAGCGAGGCAATTTATGCAGGAATTCCCTTCTTGAAGCATGTGCTCCAAGTGAACCTCCTAGTCACCTTGAAGTAGATGATGAATATGTGATATAATCCCAGCAAGAAGATGGATATTCATGCCATCGTTGAGCAATAAATCAAGTGTTTGATTCCATGCTCCTTAGCTAGGAGAAGCCCATGCTTGATAGCAGAGAGTTCTGGGACTATGAGGAGAATTGAGCACTAACCAAGACTGTCAGAGAAGCTCACTAGTTAGGACCCTCGCTCACCATGGATAAGAACCTTACACCCTTCTGATAGAAAAGACTCATAAAGGTTGTTGTCGACATTCAATTTGAAGAACCCAAGAGGTAGGAACTCCTATTTGACTGATCGCGCCAGACAAGGCTGAGATGCATTAGATCCAAAAAAGACCTTCAACATATATTGGGTATATATATGCATGAAGGTCTTATGAACCAACCAAAGCTCACCATCCATCACAAATACTGCTCGAGAACACCAAATTAACTAGAAAGTAGGTAAAAAGGAGTTGTAGCATGTAAAAGAGAACACCCACACACTCTTGCATCTAGCATCCAAAAGAAAGGCAAAAAAGGCTAGCCCTATTTAACCCCGCATTGCTGTGACATGAGGATAGTCCTAGAGGCAATACAACAATGTTTCAATTGCTGAGGTGCACCACAGGTAGTCAGTTGAGGTGGCCAATTGATAGGTAAAATAAAGCTTGTTAATAGGAAAGGAATTTTGTTCAACAAGCCATAGTAGAAAATGATACTTCTCTGGAACCTTCAAAAACTAGATCCAACACCAAGAGAAGTGGGGCAATCTCGTGAAAGCCAAGTAAAGGAGCCATTAATAAGTTGCCTGCACAAAATAATTATCAGAGATATCATTAGACTAGATTATTAAGTCCTCCACCAAACTGAGATCGGCTAGAAGGAGAAAAGAAAATGCTTGAGAAATCTCCATTGGGAGATCATCTAGGTGCCAAGAAGAATCGAAATAAACATCTTTAATCTGCAACTCAGTGTCTTCGACGTACATAATTAAGGAACCAAATTCCCAAGATGACCTAGAGGAAACCAACAGTCAAACCAAAAATCCTTTAAGCCCAAACGTATACCAAAATCATCTTGGAGGACTCTTGCTACCTTAAGAATAGAATGCCAGACTATGGAATTTGAAATACAAGGGTATACAACAAGATTGATGTCCCATGCAAGTACTTTCTAGCCATCATTTGCACACAAAGAACATCAGGAGAAGACAAACAAGGCCACACAAGCTTACCAAGAAATATTGCAATGTTACTTTCACATGGAAACAATGGATATCCAAACCCACCTAGCATTTTAGGGCTAGTGATTGTCTCCCCAGCAACCAGATGCTAACCTTTATGTTTCCCTAGGTCAATCAGCCAAACAATAATGTTATTTGGACATACAAAAATGGGTGTTCCATTTAGACCCACCGAGGGATGGCAATGAGGATCCAAAAGAGGGATCCCTGTGGGCGGGGTTTTCTTCCCTATAGGGACATGGATGGGAATAAAACTCTCCTTGTGGTGAGTTCGGGGATAAGGAAGGGGACTATGCTCCTCGTCTCACAGATCCCCACCCTATGATGATTTCATAATTTAATATATAAGTTATATTTTATTGATTTTTTATTTGAAAATAAATCTAACCCCAATTTAACTTACTTTCACTTCCCACAACTTTATACCCTTATAGTACTGTACACCCTCTATACCTTTAAACCTTCAACTTCGATGTGCACACATAGCCATACACCCTCTCCTTCAAACCTCCAACTTCATCCTTTTCATAAACAAAGCTCCCTTTTGTTAAAGTTCCAGTGATTTCATAGCAACCCACAATCCATAGGGTGACATAACCAGAGATTTTGAGGTAAGCTTCACCACCATCGGTCGATGATACACGGTGGATTAACTAGCGACTGCAGCCATCAACTATGAAGCAACCATCACCATCACCAGTGCACAGTCCATCGTGCAATGTAACCACACCATCGTACGAGCCCCACAATGTGATAGGTTCAGGGTCGCGACAAGGAAGCATGACGACGATTAGCAACCTGTAAGGCTTTAGCGACGAGGTCATTTTCACCCCACTTAAACTCAGTTGAACAGTTGAAACCCGAATGCCTTTCTTTAATCCCTTTCCCTATTCCTCCATTTCAAAGTTCCAATGTTTCTTTCTGCCTCTGTTTTTATTTTTTATCTTTTTTGGAAAATTATTGAATTCATGTGGTAGATGAAAGGTTATTATGTATAATGGGTTCAAAAATTGTTTTGAACAGTTGCTTCTTCGAAAAGTACTCGCAGATCTTTACGGTAATCGGGGATTTATGGGGATCGGGGATAGAGGGAAATCTTTCCCTATTGCGGGGACAGAGACAAGGACAATGCTAGAGGTTCGGAGCGGGAAATGAGGAAGTACCCTTGCACTCGCCCCGCCCCATTGCCATCCATGTACCCATCTTATCACTATTAGATATGATGATTAAATAAGGATAAGTGAAGATCACAATCTCATCCAATGATAATAAAGTGGGTGTCCAAATGGAACGCCCACTAGTGTACATTGCTCTACCAAATGAAGCTATAATGATACTTAAGAATTTTTTTTTAGTCTACCAAGGTGATGTTTGGATTGATGGAAATGGATGAAGCAGAGGGAAATGAGATGAAATAGTTTAAATCTCCATTCTTTGGATTTTAAAAATGTGTGGAATGCATTAGAGAAAGATGGAATAGATTTCTTCTAATTCCATCATCTCTTCTTATTTTCCTTTACACATCTTTATTTTTTACCTATAAAATTATCACTATTATATTATATTATATTATATTTTGTTGAGTACCCAAATAATGGAGTGAAATAACTATGCCACTTCAATCCATTCCTCCTCACTTTATTTTATTCCGTTCCACTCCAATTTACTACTTCTCACCAATCCAAATATACCACAAGAGACTAATGATTAAGAAGTATTGTTTAATTATAATCAAACGATTGTCGGTACCTAAAAAATGATAGATAGTATGATGTATTGATAATATAAAATAAATTTATATTACTATTTAATAATATATTGTCTTATTAATAAATATAGTTAATTTTTAAGCACTACTTAAAAGATTATGCAAATAGTAGAATTTGATTAAATGGTAGGGTAAATATTTTCTACATTATCAATATATTAAAATTAAACTCTTTACCATTTAAATCAAATTTTATTAATATTATTTAACAATATGAAATATATATTTATAATTATTATGTAAATTCTACAAAAAGTTTATTTATCTAAAATTGAAGTCCTTTAAAAAAAGAATCAAGCAAAATTAAATTTCTATCTAGTTATTTGGAGATAAGTATGAAAATCAAGTACGCGCGCGCGCGTAAATATTATTTCTCTTCTATGTTTGCCGTTTATTAGTAGCTTCTGAAAATGTATATCGAGCAAACGCCAAGTTTTGATTCTAATATTTGCCGATAATGTCTGCATCAATCATTCTAGGGAGGAAACGCAGCACCAAGATATGTCGTCTTTGTCCATATCTCCGAGCCCTTTTTGTTGTCATCACTCTAACCATGAAAGAATTTTGATAAGTAATTAAAGATCAGGGAACAAGTTGAGGATTGATGAGCTTTCATTGGTCATTGTATTCAGATTTTTATGTTGGATATGAATGAGAGGTTGAAACTCTGAAAGATATTTATTTGTTCGATAGCTAATAATTATTTATTTTTTTCGACTGAAAAGAAAAAATAGCTATTGATTATTGGTCATTGATGAGGACTAGTTTTACTCTGCAAAATGAACCGATGTTACGGTCGTGAGAAAATTAAGTTAAATCTAAGTTTAATTAAATTTGTATGTAAGTAGAAAAATAAATCTTATCTCACTGAAATTAAAACTTATGGTTTTCTGTACAACAAATGTAAGCAAGTTTGAATTCTCGTGATTAATTAAATAGATAAACATGTAATTAGATTTATTTTGATTATAAGTTATTTAATATAAATATATTTTTGTCATTTATTATGAGTTTTAAAATTATTAAAAGTTTTTTTTCTTGTAGTAATTACTTTAAAAATTATTCATATAATTACATATAACTGGTTCCAATTTTAAAATTTTACGAAAATATTATTAAAAATAAATTCTTATTTAAAACGTAAGCTTTTGTAATATCGAACTGTCCATCTTTCGATTTCAACTCACAATTCATTAGTTTTGTGCTGAATGATTAATAGTTTAATTTCGCCGGCCACATATTAATTAATTGAATATACTGTTATTCAATCATATATTGTTATATTAATAAATATATTTATTATAAACACTACTTAAAAGCTTATACAAATAAAATAATTTAATTATATATTATTGTAAAATAATTTTATACTTTTATTACATCAAAAGTAAATTCTTGAAGTTATGAGAAAGGGAAATGGGGTAGAGATTGAAAAAAAAGACTTGTAAACAAAGAACCAATTTTGTTTTATATTTGAGAGGTCTATCAAGCAATTTACTTGTTGCTACAGAGATTGATGGATATATATTGGAGAAATCATAGGGGTTTGTGTATGATGTTCAATGATTTGGAGAAATTAAAGCATATCATAGGGTGTTAAGAGAATTCTATATGGAAGGTCTTGCAGAACAAGAGAGTTCGAATAATTTATATTTGAGTAATATAATCAAAGATACGTATGATGGGTTCAACTAGCATTAGAACACAAGGTGAAGCGATTGATGGTTTTCCTATAAGTATAAAATTGCACCAATGATCAACTTTGAGTCCCTATCACCCTAGTGGTTAGAAGGATCGAGAGAATAAATAAATTAAAGAAGAAGTTAGAGTAGAGTGAAGAGAAGCTTTGCAACGAAAGTACATGATTTTTGTATAAGTAGAGGTAAGATAATGTATATGGAATATATATTTGGCACGAGATATATATAAAAGTTTTAACATAGAAGTGAAAATTAGAAATGATATATATGATGCCACAAATCATAAGATTTAAGTATCCTAGTTCCATTATCCAAAATGATGAAGAAATAGGGGAATATGTAAAACATAGAATTTAATATGGGTGTCATCAAAGTGGGAAAGTGCTTCGGGTATTATTTGTGATGGAAAAGTATCACTAAATCTTGACGATAAATTTTACTGCACGTGTATAAAACCAATCAACAATGTTATATGAGACTAACTATTAGGTGGTAAATGGTCAACGCAAATATAAGCTAAATGTTGTGGAGATGAAAATGTTGTAATAGATGAGCGAATACATTATATATGACTAGAAATTAGTGCAATTGAGAGGGATACGGTAGCACCTATTATAAAGAAGATGATAGAATCTTGTTTTAGATGATATAGACATGTAAGAAGGAGATCTCTGAGACTTGAATAAGGAGAGCACGGATTAGACAGAGAATTGTTTTGTAACTACAAGTCAATGGAGACATAGAAATATTATAAGTGAAACGATTAAAAAAAAATTTAATATAATAATCTAAAAATAAATATGATCCATATATAATAGAGCTGTATGATACGGGCTTTACAGCCCTCCACCTCTCGATTTCAGCTTACACAATCATTGGTACTATGCCCCCATTATCAATAATTTGATTTCGTCACCCACATGCTCTAACTACTTCAATATATGTTAGCCTTCACATACAGTCACCTGGAGTACTCTCCCTGATCCATTTGGCAATTGGACAACCTTGTTTTATGTCCCCATGGACCAATGCCTCCAAGCCAGCAATACCGACAAACGTGTTATGGAGATGAGAAGATGACTCATCCCCACGTCACTTATTGTTACGCTGATTTGCACAACTAGATTTTGGCCTAGGATTTCTTTTCCCACTTGTTTATAGTGGTATATGCTAGTCTTCGAATTCAAGGGTGCTACATCCCAAAGCACTAAGGGTTTCATTCGGATCTTCCTTTTGTGGTGATACGTACGAATAACGTAGTTGTTGAATGACGGGAATGTTTTCTTTGCTCAAATATATTATCTGGGTCCAGCGAAACAACGTGCACTGATGCACTATATTAATTATTTAATTGAATCTTACGAGAGAAAATGCCCATGGGGTTGTATAGTGTAATTTGTAGCTATCTGCTTTTTGAGTTGTATATATGAGTTGTAGAATTGGGCCGGTGCCGATTTAGAGAATATGAGGACGACAATAGCATGATAAGGACAAGAGGGGGTGGTGGAATAGGGCTATACATCTGATAAGTAAAGGGCATCACACAACTTAATTATCGTTACCTACTGCAGAATACATGTGAGAAATTATTCTTGCTTATCCCCAAAAAGATCTTATCAATTTTTTTTCTTTTTTATTTTGATAAATCGTCTTAATTATTTGGATAGCAAAATATCACATCGATGGTGTGTTTGATACTAGAAGAAAATAAGATTAAAAATTTATGTATTAAATATCTATGAAAAATTTCAATTCATTTATATATACCCCTTATTTATGGTGTGTTTAATTGGGTGGTAAAAATGATGTGTAAATTTGCATATATGATTTCATGTATTTTACGTATGAAATTCAATCATTCATAAAAAATTTCTCTTAATTTTACCTTTTAATATCAATAAAGGTAAGGGATCACAAATTGGGTCAAATATAATGAGCAAGTCCCTGGATTGAAATATTAATAGACAAAACAGTTCATGAAGATTTGAATCACATTTGAATTGTAAGAGTCTCAAATAGACCTTTATGTGTTGTTAAGTTTTGTCTATGGTACACTTGATAAAGTGGGGTTTACCACCCACTAAGTTTTTAGCCACATTTATAAAGTGTGAATAAATATATTCATCACATTTTTGAATGCATTAAGCTACACCTTGTAAATGTGGCTAAAAAACACATCATCAAGTGTGCTATACCCTCTATTGTGTTGCAAAACTATTTGGATTAGGGGCCAAATTAAGTACCAAATTGTCATATATAATATATTTATCTCACTCCTTAAATCAATTGGCACCAGGGCAAGGCATAACACATTTATACTTCTGATAACTTTTTTACAGAATATATTTTTTTGTCAATTCAGGCATTGAATTATATTTGCATGTTATATTAATTATTTGTGCTTAATTTTGAAATAATTGAACATATGTGAAGACGCTATAAAAAATAATATCTTATTATATATTTTAGTTTTTATCATCGGTGAAAAAGAGATCGAATATGAATTCCAGGAAACAATTTAGCTAATGATAAAACTTAACACATCATGTGAAAATTTCACATCACAGCGCGCCATTTCCATCCACCCTGTAAAATTGATAAATGGTATTTATAAGAGTTTAATTTTGATGTAATAACAGTGTAAAAATATTTTATACTATTATTTAATAAAAATATTTTATTTAGATGACTTTTTAAATAATGAATGTAAAAATTAACTATTATGACTTATATGATAATATATAATTAGATAATTGTGTAAAAAAAATTTTACACTATCAATACATAATAATTAAATCCTATTTATATTTATAGGATGTTAAATATCGTGCATATCAATTTATATCTTATTTATTATTAAATAAAATTTATATTCTACTTAAATAAATTTTATACCTTATTTAATAAAAGATGACATTAACACAATCTCCTGCGTTTCATTATTACAGATATCACATCTCTACAAAATTATTAGTTTATTACCGCCGTGGTGTGACCTTTGTGTGGTGTGTGTTCCCTGCTTATTCCGCTCTGTGTCCTGCCCGTCTGTCTTGTTCGCTCTCCCAGGAAACAAACAAAACAAGGGAAGCCCCCAAATTCCCACCCACAAACCTTTTTAACAAGTGTAACAACAACTGTTCCGCGTCCATTTGAACGAATAAAAAGAAAACAACACACAACACACCCGCCCAAACCCAACTTAGGTCCTGCACACACAACACAACGCAACTTTCATTTTCATCATCATTCTCACTCTCTTCACCTTCACATTCATTCTTGTTCTGCTTTCTTTTCCTTCATAGGACATTCCAGCGTTCATGGGTATCCGCTTCTCTCTCTTTCACAGACACCTATCACCACCACCACCACCATCATCATCACCAACGTTGGGTGAGTTACCAGAGAGCTGCGTGGCCCAAATCATGGGGTACATGGACCCTCCGGAGATTTGCAAGCTAGCAACCTTGAACCGCACCTTCCGTGGTGCCTCTTGGGCAGATTTCGTATGGGAATCCAAACTCCCTTCCAATTACGACGTTCTGGTTCGCAACATCTTCCATGATTTCCCCACCGCTTTGGGAAAGAGAGGGATCTACGCTAGGCTTTGCAGGGTCAATACTTTTGATGGTGGCACCAAGGTAACGCTTACAATTTCATTCCTTTTGATTACTTAAAACACTTTTTGCCAACAGGTAGCTCACCTGATCGAATTTCCACTCCTCTAGGCGAGTTTTCCCTCAACTTTCATTTTTTCCCCCAAAAAAAGAAAAAGTTAAAACCCTTTCTAAATTCCCGTGGGTTCAAGTTCATCAATTACTTTTGGGTTTAAATTTTTTTATTTTATTATTATTATTAAATTGGTCATGTAATTTTGGACACTTGTAGTTCATTTTCACTAGGAGCTATCACTTTTGGTTTCAATTTCATTATTTTATTATGGTATATGATTTTCTAATATAGAAAAGAGTTTTTTTTTTTTAGGTGGGGGGTGGAAGAGTCAATTGACTCAATTCTAATGTTGGAGTGATGAGGCTTTGGGGTTTGTGTTGGGGCACCTTGCTGGTGAAAATTGAAAATTTTTGTTTGTTATTTATTAATGTTTTTTCATTGTTTTGGAAGCAGAAAGTTTGGCTGGATAGGAGCATGGGTAAGCTGTGTATGTGTATATCAGCGAAGGGACTGTCGATCACGGGGATTGATGATCGGAGATATTGGAACCATATCCCCACTGAAGAATCTAGGTGAGGTTCTTCACAGTCATCTTCTTCTTTGGGAACATTTCTCTCTTTTTTTCTTATCATGTAGTTGATGATGGCTTATGAAAAGATTTCAAGTTTCAAGTGTTGCAGAGGATATCTTCTCTAGAAATCGGCAGAGTATGTCATATGGATATGGTTGTCTTATATTCTAATTCTTTTTTCGGCCCTTCTAGTCTCAGCTGTTGATTTATTAAATCTACTTTTGTTATGCTCTGTTGTCTGTTGAAGATCTTTTACCCAAGGCTCGACAAAAGAGTAGGATTATGTTAAGTAGTCGACGGCCAATGTAAAATCCCGTGGAATCTTAATGACATGGATCATTGATGGTTTAGTAGTTTTCAGCTATTGATTCTATAACTTAGATATGCTTGGGTTTTGACTTAGGTGCTCTGACAGCAAGAGAATGCATTACACATCAGCTATTAAAAGATGACAAAGGCCGAGAAAGTTGATGTGTTATTTATTAAATGGAATAGAGCAAATGCATTTTCTTGCTCTCATGGCACTTAAATATTTCTCTTGAAAATATGTCTTACTAATTGAGGGAGGAGAGAGAGATACAACTGGTGAGACAAAGGGGGGAGAAGTAGACTTTGAAGGGAGAAACAGAAATCTAGGAACAATTTCAGTTCTCATTACAAGTCCAAGGGTCCGCTTGGTTTGAGAAGGTGAAAGATAACAAGGTGGAAAATTTTGAATGAAAATCATATTATACTTGCTTGGTGTAACAATTGTCCTGAATTTCCACCTTATATTCCTCATCAAGCAAATTACAAGGCTCCAAAACTCGAAAATTAGCAATCCTTTGAAAAATCAGCTTGGTTGGCAATCAGTGTTAAAATATTAAAATAAAAGCCTTAAATAAATAATCTTAACTCCTTAAATATTAAAAACCCTAGCATCCCAAAAATCACAAACAATTCCCAATATATTATACCACCTAGGTTGCATGGATACGGATATGTAACAACTGTAGCGACAAAACTTGGGGCTTTGCATGGATTGGGTAGAGCTTCAGTGTTATCTACCCATTGTAAAGTTGACCAAGATGTCTTGAAACATATTTGATAGCAAATATTGGCAGAGAAGGGTGGGGGGAGAGTATTGGCTATGTGCCCATTTACTACCAGTCCTAAATTGGTACTTTCAACAGTGCTCATGCATCATATCACACCATAAACATAATTAACCTAATGTCCATATTGTGTATCCTGTTATTCGTATCTGTCCTATCCCATTCCCCGTCCTTTATTATCATTTTCATTTATAATCTTTGGGGTTCTTTTAAAGATATTGGATCTTTTATATATAAATATCCAGAGAGACTTTTCTCACCACAAGTTTTTTTTTGTGATAAACTAATTCCTATGCTCTGTAAGTCCTGGAGTTCTTCCCTTTTTTGGTGCACCATGTGTAAATCAAACCATTTCAACCTTAGGATGAATTTTTCAAGAAAATCTTTTGATGTATGAAGTTAAAGGTGCATAATTGGGGAGTAACAGTTATATGTGTTATAGTGCATTATGACATGGGAAATTTCGTGGCTACATGCATTTTTTTTCACCACCTTTATAATTTTGGGTAAATTGTAAACGAATGCTTTGCTCTAAATTCACTCATGTCTCATAATTGAAGCTTTGGCAGTGTTCTGTATTGGCTGCTATTTGTTCTTGACTAGTGCTTTTGTGAAGGAAAACATGTACCGGTTAAGATTGTACATCTTTTTCATGTTGTTCTTCTTCTGGTTGATGATGAACGTTGTGAACCTCATAGTCATCTAGTTTACTTGCCAAAATAACAAGTCTAGTTTAAATACTTAACCACTTGAATGGAGCTTCGGAGTAAATTGGGTCATCTCCATCATTTGCAGATTCAATACTGTTGCATACCTCCAGCAAATCTGGTGGTTTGAGGTGGATGGGGAAGTGGAGTTCCCATTCCCGGCTGGAACATACAGTTTGTACTTCAGAATACATCTAGGGCGAGCCTCCAAGAGGTTCGGACGACGCGTCTGCAACACGGAGCATGTTCATGGGTGGGACATAAAGCCTGTGAGGTTCCAGCTGTGGACTTCAGATGGGCAGTATGTTACGTCCCAGTGTTTCCTGAAAGGACCAGGCAAATGGGGCTATTACCATGCTGGCGATTTTGTGGTTGAGGATGGCAATGCATCAACAAAAATCAAGTTCTCTATGACTCAAATTGATTGCACACACACAAAAGGTGGTCTATGTTTAGATTCTGTGCTAGTATATCCAAGCGAATTCAGAAAGGTTAAGCCGTTTTTAAACTACTCTTAACCTTTGTAGTAAAAAGTATATATAGTAGTGTATATACATGTTGTTTATTTATATAGATATAGAGCTTAGGTTTGGGTCAGGAGGAATAGAGAATCGAGTTTTATGTATGGTTCTTTAAGGTTTGGAATTTTGTAGGAGGTGATGTATGCATGCGTAATACCCGGTTGAGTCTGTAATGTTCTATCATAACCTTCCTTGTACGGTGCAGAATATTGTATATTATGAGCATTTGATGACAATTAGACTTTGTTGAAGTTGGGGCTACTTTTCTAGTCATGTGACGAGGTTGATTCCTTTATTAACTTTCGCAATTGGAAATTAATATTCACAGTTCACATGAAGATAAGGATGGCCCATATGAAGATAAGGATGGCAATGGGCCGGTTGGGGTGGGATTTTGCTCAATTTGATCCGGTTTCATACTAGGTAATTTCAGTCTCAATCCATCTCGACCCTACCCATGGGTTTCACAAGTTTAAACTCGCACCCGCCCTGTGAGTATCCATCCCTCCTGCTATTTTTTAAAAAACCTATAAAATAATCTCAAAATCTAAAAAACCAAACAAAAATATAAAATGTAACCAATGACAATGTTAATATTTAAATTCTAAAGTGGTAGTTATCAATATAAAAACAATAACGGAATATCCTAATAGAATGAAAGGGTGTTACTCATTAATGTATTAGGGATTTAGGGTTTAGTAATTTTTTTTATATATATAAGGGGTGCGGGATGGGTTAGGGTAGGTTCACCCTAAACCCACACCCGACCCGACTTGGGCGGGTTTTTCGGGTCGGGTTTAAAACCAAACCCAAGCGGGTGGGTAGGACGAGTAACTCGTAGGTCGGGTTGAAATTGTCAAGATGCCAATATACTGTTTTCAACGGCCAAAACAATGAAGAGAGGGCAGTAAACTAAGGAAATATTAATTGGAGCAGTATTATATATTTTATAGGTTTATCTAACTAGTGTCCTAAAGGCAAAGAATTAAAAATGAAAACTTTAACATTATAAAGAAAAGTTTTGATGAATTCAAAGTGTGGGATGCTTTAAAAAATTTTGAAACTTATTTTTTCTAGTATCTTTAATCATTGTTGGTTAGCAAAACCCATATTTTAATACTTAAAAAAGACACTGGTTAGCAAAACTCATATTTTGTTACCCAAAAGGAATACTCATTTTATTACTATTGGATATGATAAATGAATGAAATAAATATATCACATTTAACGGTAAAGAGTACCCTAATGAGATGCATCCACTTTTGGAGAATGGCTATTGCCACACAGTATTAAATGAATTCTTGTTTAATTGTTGTAAATTATCCTTCTTAATTAAAAGAGTTAAACTAATAATTTATTCATATTTTAATAGTATACAATATCACAACTCGACTTGGATCGTGATTGACAAGTGGAAAATCTCATCCCCACATAAGTTTTATGGCCACTTAGTCGTATTATATGCATATTATAATTCTTATTTCAAAACTTATTTAAATTCAAATTTCCAAGTTCATAAATCAAACGATACTATGAAATCAGCATAAAAAAAATATGTAATATGAGTTATCTCAATAAGAAATCCATTTCCATAATAATAAAATATATAAGTACTTTGGGTTGCTTTTAGTACAAAAACTATGGAAGCCAATAATATATATATATATTCCAAATCAAATCATAGTAGTAAAATAAATATTCATGGCCTGGGATTCTGCTCACATAGTCACTAGAGCACTTTAAAGAAATATAAATTGAATACTTCAGTGCAAAGTAAACCTTATCCAAACTTAAGCACTATTATTGCTAAGAAGGAGGCTCAGGAGAATCAGAAGCAGCAGTTATATTTGTAAGGAAAAAAGAGACGGTAAATTTTATCTAAAATTCAGTGAGTAGGTTTTCACTCATAAATTTCACATAGGACGACCAATAGGATAATACATCTATACCATTAAATAAAAGGGTATGAAGAAATAATCATTTTTTGGTATCTCTTTTAGCATAATGGAATTGTGTTTGGAGTCTAGATATATGTATGACTATTTTATGCTATACTATAAAGTAGTTGCAACCCACGTCAACAGACCTGTCCATTATCTCGAAACCTCTCCTCTCTGTCTATCCCCACAACTCAAATCCTCTCTCCCTCTTCTTCCCCTCCCAAATTATCCCTACACAACTCAATGTCGATGCTTCCTTTCTACACTCGCCGCATCCAATTTCCAACGCATTGCTGCGCTCATAATCTTTGTCCATGATGCATTTTCTCCACCGTCAAAGAGGGGTTCTCGATGATGACTTCACGGGCGTGAGCAACGACGACTTCGAGGGAACGAGTGAGGACGAATTCACAGGTGCGAGCTGTGTCGTGAATTGGACCCGCTGATGATTGAATCTCCAGAGCAGAGAGACAAGTGGGTGAAAGAAGAAGTGGTGGTTGGAACTCCTTTTTTACTGTGACTTAGACGGTGTCGACATCCACAGCAAACACGACAAGTTCCTCATAATCAGCCACTTTGACTTCAAAAATTTGAAGGAAACCGATCTTACTGTACATGGGGATGGCTTGGAGGAACCTTCAGGTTAGCTTTTTATTTTTTGTTCAATGGTTTAGTTCCATCAATTTTTCCTTTTTTTTAAAAAAAAAATTCACTAGAAGTCTCCCATTTAATTTTGGGCAAAGATTGTGCCATTCTGTCTTACTGCCTTATACTTTGTTTAAATGGCTTAGTTTCTTCGATCTTTTCATTTTTTTTTTTCGTTTAAAAAACAATTCACTTTAGTCTTCTCTTCTTGGGCAACGATTGTGTCATTGTGCCTCACAGGTTTTGCTTCACCGAGATGCAGTCTTCAACCATGTTGAGGCGACAGCAACCTATTAATGACCGCACTGTTGAATCGCCTGAAAACCCAAAGCGTTCTTGACGCATGGTGGTGGCCATGTTGATGTTGACTTCGATGGTAACACTCTTCACGAGTGCACTCTACAACCTATATCACATTCTATGTTACTATTTTTATGGTCTGCGTATGAACAAAATTTTTGGTCCCTTGCACATTTTTTATATATTGCTTTTAGAATAGGTTCTGGATATATATGGTTTCTATGTTCTCAATTTCTTTACTCGTGTAAAATTATTATCTATACACTAATGCATGAGCGTTCAATCAGGAAAAAAAAAATCACACTAATTCTTTAATTTTTGATTCAAAACAATTCATTGATATACTATCATGGAAAACGTCATACAAAATTCTATGTTACTAATAAAATGAAAATATTATTATATTCACTTTTTATTCCTTTTTTTCTCTTTTCCATTTGATGAAAATCTCTATTTAATGTTATCTAATTTTAATCTAATTGCTATATGTTTTAAATATCCTATTGAAATATTCTATTGATATTTTATTGGGTTTTTTTACATCTTGTTTTATATTAAATATCCTATGAATCTAACTCTTGTAATATAATCATGTTTTTTTTCACAGAACCCTCAATAAAAGCCCACATTTCCAAACCCCTCTCCCTCAATAAAGAACAGACAAAAACTGCAAGCAATTAAGAGTAAGTCTTAAATCACGGGTAGTGGATGGCATGGAGAGCATTTTGGTAGGAGGATACTTTTCAAAATCACAAGCACTTATTAGGAGTATTAAAAGGGGAATCACTGTCATCCATGAGTTGTGGAGTTATTTTAGGAGCTATGATATTCGTAATTATGATTTTTATGTTTTCACTTCCGGTTCAAATTTTTTACAGTTTCCAATTTTATGTTTGTTTTGTGCTGTTGTGATGTGGGTTCTATCCCAATTTTGAAAGGTATATATATATATATATATATATATATATTGCACATTCTACATAGCAATTTACAATCTACTGAAATATCTTAATTGTCAAAGTAATCAATATATTTTACTAACTCAACTTTTTTCAAAGGAAAAATAATAAACACATTAAAAATTTATTGTTAACTATAATAATTTATTTATGAAATTAAAATTTTCAATACTATAAATTCTCTACCTACAATCGATACTAACTAATTTTTTTTGAACAAAAAACAATTACGTTAAAAATTGGATACATTTTGGTTATATGATACAATCGTCATGTCATGTTCTAAAATTATCGATATAAAATATTTCAATTAATTTTCTTGCGTTTCTTAAATTTTATTATTTTTTTATAAACTTGGTTCTTAAATCGGAAGAATGTCTCAGATATTGCAGTAAAATGAAGAACATTTCAAATATTTGATCATTTGTTGGTCTCTCAATTAAATCTGAGCACCATTAAGTATAATTGGAATGACATTTGAAGAAAACATGTTATATAATTTTGAAAAGTAGTGTATAAAATTAATTCTCATTTCTTTTACTCTTTCTTTGTTTAATATTCAGACATGTGTTACTTTATATTTAAATATTTGTTTTATTGAGGTAAAGTTGTCATATATAATATTTAGCGCTAATTATAAAAATTTCCAAAAATTAAAAAAGTAACTCAACAGTTATCCTCGTATTTCTTTCTTCATCTTCATGAACTAACACCAATAAAAAAAAAGACGACTCAACAAGCACGGCAGTTCCTGTCGAGTTGCTAGTAATAATAATGTAATAACTGTAAAACAATTTCCATTTTTAAATACATAATAATTTGAAAACTAATAAATTGCGTAAAGCATGAAGAACAGTAAACTAAATATGAAGAACAGTAAAACAATATATATATATTTACACTTTAAACTCTAAAGTGCACTTAACAAGGTGTCATATTAGATATCTAAGCAAGTTTCGGGCCCTAAATACTTTGACAAGGGCGAGATTGTCCTTCGATGGACAATTTGGTATCAAGATTAAAGATCTTATAGTCGTTAACTTACGATTTATTTATCTATAGCTACCATATGACCAGAAATCATGAAAACCGAATAAATTCTTTATCTTACATAATTGAGTTTTAACTCTGATTATTGAAAGGCATTATTTCATAAGTATATAATTTCAGTAAATATTAAAACATGACTAGTAATAATAATAAATTCTACACTTGATCACAATCTATTTTCAAAGCAGTCTTTACAACAAAATAGTCTCATGCGTTTCCAACACTTTTTTCATTATTTTATTTGAAAACCTAAATTCTAAACTTGTCATAAATTCATATAACCTCATATAATTTCACACTTGCTAATAAAATAATTTCTAAAATCATCCTTAAATATCATGGAGGTAAGAAATTGACTCTAATCCTCAAAATAAAGGTCACAGGATTGAACTGGCTTACCTAGAAAGGTGGAACATGAGGGGTTAGCATCAATAGAGCTTTGATGAGTGAGAATGGCACCAGCGTATACCATTTAAACAACACAAAACCATAAATAAACTATAAAATTTAGTAGAATAACTCTATAGACATTGGGAGAGTACCTACACTTGCTAGCAACCAAGAACATAGACATCTTATCTCATAAATATGGAGGAATGGAGAGAAATCCAACATAAACCATGAATAAATCTTTACCTTGAAAGTTGGAGGAGGAAGATAGTGAAGGGTGGAAGAGGAGATTATTTTTGGGGTTTCAAACATGTGGGGAGGGGTTTTTATAGGACTTGAGACATCACATTCAAACTCATTATTATTAATATTATTGAGTAAATCTTCTTTTGATAGACAAGAATTTGTGTTTGTGTATTTTTTATTTTGCGAATAAATTCATAATAGATTTATTTATGTTTATTAAATTATAATTAATTTAATTTCAAAATTTTTAACATTGATTTTATTTAATATAATAGCATAGAAAAAATATTAAGTTAATTTTTTTAAAAAAATTATGTAATAATTATTGACAAAACATAAGAGTAATTATATTAGATAAATAAGTTATAATATATAATATATGAACTCAATGATTTTTCATCTTCTATTTATATAATTTAATTTAACATTAAAAACATTATTGTATTGGAAATTTGGACGTGGAAACATTATTGTAATAATTATGGGCCGAGATTTGGCCCAAGCCGTGGAAACTTGGACGTGGGCCCCAGAGGTTGGCCGCATGACACCTCTTTTTCCTCAAAGACTCACCCGGATTTAGTGGAGGATATCTCCTAAGTCATGTACAAGATCTTTCTATATCTCATAGTATCCTATCATTATCTTATCATATCTCTAATACTAACTAAATTGCTGAAATATCTTCTACATTTAAAGAAGATCATAAATAGATTTATCACGGGGTAAACTCACATTGTATAAGGGGGCTAATGCCCCTCAGTTATAACACAATCCTTACCACACATACACACCTCACCACTCCTCACACACTCCTCTGACTTGAGTATCGAAATGTTTTTGCAAGTACCCCACCCCTCCCGCCTGTACGGACATTAGAGCTACTTGCATTTTTGCCGCATTTTTAGGTAAGAACATTGGCGTCCATCGTGGGGCCGGTAAACAAGCCCACCTTACAACCTCAAACACAACCATCCATGGTTGACGTTTCCAGCCAAAACACTCCACTCGAAAACCAACCTCCTCCTAACCTCGACCAGCTACAGGAGGAAAACTGGCGTTTGGTCGATCAAATCTAGAAACTACAAGAGGAGAACCAATCTTTGAAAGCCGACCACTACAAATATTCCAAAACAGAAGCCACTGGCACAGGAAACACTGAGCATGCCAGCTATGGCTTTCAGCAATGGCAAAACCTCACTTTTAGATGCCCCACCTAGCATGAGAATCCAACAATGAACTCAAGACAATTGACATTGGCCCATTCTCGGAAAGGCTTATGGCAACTAATTTATCCTTTACTTTCAGGCTCCCAACATCAGTTTGCCACTATGATAGGACCGGAGACCCCCAATCATTCATCACAATGTTTGGATCCATGATACTCATCAACGGAGCCACTGATAGAATCTTGTGCCAGACTTTTGCATCCTTCCTGGAAAAATCGGCACTGCTATGGTTTTCCACTCTTCCCTCGTACTCTATTCACAGGTTCGATAACCTTGACAAAGCCTTCATCAATAGGTTGGTATCCTCCAAATTTTACATTAAGACCTCGAACTCCTTGGAACATGTCAAGCAAGAATCTGATGAGTCTTTGAGAGCATACCTGACTAGATTCCAAGAAGAAGCATCCTGAATCCCGGACCTCAACCCAGCAGTAGAGCTTCAATAGATCAAAATTAACCTGCGTTCTGGACCCTTCAAAGAAAGTCAAGCAATCAACAGGCCGAAGACCATACATGAACTCTACGAAAGGGCTCTCGGATACATCAATGTTGAGTAGCTACGAGCTGCAGAGAAGAACAATCAAAAGTAAGACAAAGATAACTTGGGCCAGAAACACAAGGACAACAAGTCTAAAAACAAGAAAAACAAAGATGATTTTAGGTACTTTGAATCGAGACTCACCACTTACACTCCACTCAATGCTCGGACGAGTACAATTCTGACAGAGATATTCAGTGCTCAGCTCATATGACCCATAAAAGGCGACCTTCGCCCAGGCCCAAGAGGTTCAAATAAAAGCATAAAAGCAAACTATGTGAATATCACAACTCTATAGGGCACTCAATCGACAAATGCAAAGGTTTGAAAAATTAGATCAAACATCGAATCTAAAACAATTCATTGGTAAGAAAAAAGAAGAAAAGAAAAAAGGCCAAAGTCAAGAAAGAAAAGACAAGCGCCACAGCTTTTCAACATCCTTGACAGCAAAACCCCACCACGACATAAAAAACTTGAAAGAAGGTGAAGACAATCCAGGTTTAACGAAGACTCCAAGATCCATGGTGTCATCGACCATATTGTTGAGTGATTCGGGGCTCTACAAAGCCCTAAGATATATAGGTTGAAGGGCAGCCAGCAGCCTTTCCTTCTCCCCTCTCTTTTCTTCCTCAACTCTTCCTCAATCTTGATGCCTCATAAGAATTTGAACCTACTCTAAAACACATCACACACATCCAATCCAATGAATTAAAATTCAATTATATAAACATCTCATTAAAATTCAATTTCTGTTGAAAAGCCCGTGCACTCGCTCATGGGTTGTTAGTTCAGTTTCTGAATATATATAACCATCTAGATAGACAAAGAGAACACAATCACAGACAAGAGACAACATTCGATTCCACTTTCATTTTCTCTCACAAGGACAATCTCTCTTCCATTTTCTCGTTTTTATTCCTTGATTTCTTCACTTTCTTGGTATCCAAACAACTATTTTCTTTCTCCCTATCGATCCCTAGCTCCTTAAAAAAAAACTCATCTAACCATGATGTACGTCAACGAGATCGAGAATAACCCCGCGGAAAAGTCGGAATTCATGATCTTGTCATCGAGATCTTCTATATTGATCGAGTCAACGGCATGCTCCCAGAGTTTGCTGTGGCTATAATCCCCAAGGTAAGTGAATCAAACACGCCTTCTGATTTTTTATTTTTTCTTTTTTAGGGCTTTAGGGTTCTGTTTTTCTCTGGAGAGAAGTTCGCTCTGCATTCCTTTGAAGTTTGATTTTGTTGACCTTGAAATTGACATTTCATCTTTTGGTCATGTAATTAGCAAATGGGCCAAACCCAATAACAATTGAACAAAGAGTGGAGACAAAAAGCCCAAAGCCTACTAACTTCCTTTAGTATCTTATCTAACATGATTGGTTTTACGTTTTAGAATAAAAACCCTTGATGACGATGGGCTTAGAAAAATGGATTCCGTCTCTTAACTTCACCCAAACTAGGTTTGTTAATTAAATTATTAAAATGGGGCGCTAAGGTTTTCTCCTTATATATATATATATATAATTCATGTAGATGAGGAATTTATGGGTTTTCATAGGATGGGGATCTCACTCTATGTCTCTATCTCGTATGATAAATGGATACTCCGCCCCCACTCTCATGGGCTAAATTTGTCCCTACTAGTTATTTGACCTATGCGATATACGGAAAGATAATAAAAAATAGTTTGTTAATCATTACAAAAAATAAATAATAATTTCTTTAAATATATCTTATAGAAAATTGTTTATATAAATTTATCTTAAAAGTATATAAGTTAATAGTTAAATAATTAAATAAGTAGACAAAATATGTATGTGTCATTTTATTTTATATCTTATTTTAAATATCATGTTTATAAAGTTGAAAAACATCTCAATAGATGACTTATAACTAACAATAAAGGGCCTATTTATGAAAATTTTGTACATTTTAAAAGTTAAAATTGTTGAATAAAAAAAGAAAATAAATGGATAACTTTACTATATGATAAGTCATTTATAGGGATGACAATGAGTATCCATAAAAAAAAGGACACGTCCCATGCCTCCCATTGCTATTTAGAATTTTTCCTATCATTGTCATCCGTATCCCCTTTACGAGTCCCCATTTCTCATTTCCTGTAGGATTTTGAATCCCGATGGTATTTAGGGGTTTATTAACAAATTTTAAAAAGAGAAAAACTTTAAAAATATTTTTCAATTTGAAACATAAATATTCATAATAACAAATACTATTAATATAACATAATCTAAATAAAAATTAAAAGTGCATACATAATGCAAATACAATAAAAATAATTAAAAAATAAAGGTGTGCTATCCTCATTCCTATCCCGTTTAACAAACGGAAACTTAGTCTCTATCGATCCTCTTTATGAAGACAAAATATATCTAAAATCCTTTCCTCATTGTGGGTAATTTTCACGTGTATCCACTTTCATTTTTTTTTTATCATCCCTAGTTATTTATATCTTTTTAGTAAATTATTATATTTAATTTATAAAAATATAAAAATATATTTTTATAATTAATAAAAAAATAAATAATTTTAATTTATATGATTTAAATTATACATAATTTCCTTATACATCCTTTTAACAAATTAAAATATCAATTTTAAAATATATGTTATAATTAATGTGTAATAATTAGTAAAAAAATATATAATTATAATTTATGTAATCTCAATTATTAGAGAAATATATCAATTATAATATTATTTTCAATAAAAAAAAGTAATATAATCATTTAATTTTTAAAATTTAATAAATATTTAGGATCATTATCAAAGAAATGTAAATTGTGGAATTGATTTTTTTGAATATTTTAGGGTTGAAAAATTGAAGGTATTTTTTTTAAAAAATAAATGAGTATGAAAAAATTATGGAATTAATAGATTAGAATGTTCAAGTTGTAAAAAATTAAATAGGATATAGTGATACGGGTAGATGGATAAATTTTTTTTATTATGATTTTCAAAAGTTCTAAATTTGAAGTTAGAAAATTTTCCTCTAATCCTGTCCTTGTTTAGAATTTGTCTCTATTATCATTCATATCTCCATCACAGGTCCCCATTCCTGATCCCATATGGAGATTTAAATTCCTATTTATATTTATGGGTTTATTAAAAAAAATCAAAATGAAAAAATTTTAAAAATACTTTGAACTTCAAAACATAAATATCCATTATAACAAATAATATTAATGCAGAATAATTATAATAGCTTTGTTGTCATTAATACTATAATTATACATAAAATTTTTATGGTATAATACATATATTGAATTATAATTTTGTTTATGTTATTTTTTATTTTTTATATTACTTTTGTTAATAGCAAAGAAATATGAAGGTATGATTGGAAAAAATAATTGATAATTAGAAAGTAAATTAAATTCAAAAATTTACGTTAAGTATTAAGATTATGAAAATGATTGACTATAATTTTTCTATGAATAACACATGAAAGACTTTTTATGTAATAAGTTTTAAATTTAGTATTATATCAATTATTATCATATTTGATTAAGAATAAATTATCATATTAGTATTATAATGAGTCTTAAATATTTAATTAAGAATAAATTTGGCATAAATTGAATTTTGAATTATTATCATATCAAAATCAATCAATTAGCAATTCATTAACAATTTGACCTGCCCGTTTTCTTTAGAAAACAATGTTGATTTAAAGCTTATTTATTTTGGAAATATCCTTTATAATTTTTCATATTAACTTAATAATGTAAGGCTATTAATGGTTATTAATTTAATTATAAACCGTAATTATATTGACATGGATTATCTATTAGTGTAAATTGTAATCTTTAATGATTGTAATATTTGATTATTTAATGATTGTAATTTTGATTATATTTCATATGAAAAATAATTTATAAGTAAATTGTAAATTAAGTTTAAAAAATTCTTTAGACATAAAGATTGAGAAATGTGGGGCATAAATCACTGTATGAATGATATGTGAAATTTAAATAATTATATGAATGACAAGTATAATAATTTCTATGAAATGAGTATGAAATATTAATATAATAGATATGAATGACACGTGTAATAATTTTTGTAAAAGATTATGAAATATTAATTTTGTAGATTTCTATATCCATTACATATAATCTTTGCGGATACCCGCTTCAGCACATTTTTTTTCCATCCCTAATAATTCTCAACCTTTATATGCATATAAATGTAAAGAAAAGTGAACATAAATTATTCCTTCTTGCGTGTGGATTTATATAAGTGGTGAAGCCCTCAACGCTGTATAAGTAATGGACGAGGGATATCCTATTAGCCTTGTATCGTCAAGCCTTTTTTATTGTTTTATTTGGCTGACTCAAGATGGAAGGTCCATTCTTCTAACGCCTTATCCTGATGGACACTTGAAACAAAAATGGTTTTATATGTCATCTTTTCACACGTTGTCATCTGAAAAAAAATACAAAATGATACAGAAAAATGTAAAACTGATATCAGCATTCTAAAAAAAAAAAGAAGAAAAAGTCAAGTCTTTACGTTTCGTTTAAGATTCAAAATTTGACTGGTACAAGAGGCGATGTATACAGCCATACAGGTGTGACTTATCGATGAATTAGTATGGATTATGGAATACTCTACTATCATAGAATAAATTAATATATACATCCCAGTCAAAATATATATATATAATTTTCCTAGGACAATTATTTCTTTTAATGAAGGTTCATTTCGTTATTAGATAATAATAGCATGAAAATAAGATATGTTTTAAGTTTTAACATAATATATCTTACTTTTTCTCGAATTAGAAAAATATTTAAAAGGTGTAGAGTTTATGGTATAGAAATATCATTATACATTTTCATAACCTTCTATATTAAGGAAACAATATATATCAGTGGCTAATGTTAGAAGAAACATTATTTTTTGACATAATTTTTTAGACCTTTTATATAGCTTTTTAAAATATGAAGTCACTAGAAACGAGCTACTAATGAGAAATTTGAATAGTTTACATGATGAAGTTATATGTTCAAAACTCATTTATAAAAAGCTTTCTAAAATAAGAAATATATATTAAACATATTTTTTTATTGGAAAAAGTAAGAGATTAATTTTAAGAATATTATTTATTTGCATAATTTTTTTTTACATAGATATCCAAATATGTATTATCATACCTCATACAAGTGTTTGACTTAATCACCTACTACTTGAAAAGTCTTACAAATAGCACATGATTAGATGTCTTTTATACTGTCAGTGTATTAAAATTAATTTCTAATTTTAATGTGTTGTTAGTATAAAAGAATTTAATATTTTCATTTAATTATATATTTTTCTTTATAAGATTTTCAAGATAGTAGATAGTTAAATCAAATATTTTTTCTAATATGATAATATGCATATATATATATGTGTGTGTGTGTGTGTGTGTCTCTGTCTGTCTGAGTTGTGTTATTTATATTCATGATGTATGGAATACTATACCAATTCATATATCATCCACTATTGGATGGGATTTAGACCCTAATTGAATAGGGTACATACCATATCCAATGATGAATGGGATGTGAGTCGACATAATGTCTCACATATCATGAGTACACACACACACACACACATATATATATAAACTTAAATTAGAAAAGTAAAAGATATCAATTTTTGTTTATATTTACAAGTTAATTTTAGCACAAGGCTCATCTCAATTGAAGATCAAGATACGTCTTTGATCCACCTAACATTTATAAAAATACTAGTTTAATGACCCCTGCTACGCATAGCACTATTAGTATAGCTCTTTTTCGAAGTTAAACTATTTATTATCTATAAAAGTAAAGTATATATTTTATATTTAAATTGAATTAACAAAAAAATTGATGATAATGGTCGTTGGTGAAAGATAGACATAATGCAAAATTATAATTGACATTTATTGTACGGTTAAAGAACGTTGTTGACAATTAAAAAAAAAAAAATTTACAGGTGACTGACATTAAATCTTATTTGTGTTTGTCCTTTTCTTATATTAATGTTGATAATGTATAACAAAATATCTTAGCCAAATGTAAATATGATAGATAGATGTTTAAACATATCACGGACCTAAGAAGTATGCATCATTTTACACATTATACTTGTAAGTAGTAACAAGTGTTTGTGTGGTTTTTTTTTTTTTTTGGGGGGGGCGGGGGGAGCAAATAATGGCTTTGGCTTTATGAGCATACCTACCAGGTGGTTTGGACCTTCTACAATTTTGAATGCGCATTCATCATTTTGTTTGAGAGAGTTGACGGTGCATAGATCTTTCCATATTGAGTCAAGCTCCATATTACTGCATCAAAATCAAAGCAGTTTAGTATTATATCAAACAAGGCAACTAAAATTTCAACTAGGAATTTGGTAAGTGAAAACCTGGATGTTAAACTTATTTGTGTATTTGGAGATGAACTTGGTGGAGTGAGAGACTTGTTAATAGATGGTTTATTAAAAATTTTGTAATTTATATAAATATAAGGTAAGTATAATATTAAATATAATATATATGGTTAAGATTTGAACATGTAAATTACCTGTCGAATGAAGTGTCATTGTGATATGGGGAACATGCTTATAAATATAATTCATAATCAGGATCTATTGGGTCATTTATTTCATTCATAGTTTGTCTATAATTACTTGTCATCAAATTATATAAACTTCTCAAAAGTATGTGTTTAGGAGGGTCACGAAAATTTAAATGATTAATTTAAATACACTAAATAGAAAAAATTTATATAATTATTTGATCATATAAAGTTATATAATCAAATATGATTAATTTTTACCCTTTCTATTTAAAAATTCATATAAAAACCTTTAATTTAATAAAAGTATATCCATTCATCAAAATTCAACTCCAGCCGATTTGCATACCGAAAATAACATTGGATTGTTGCCATGAATGCACAACTGTTAGGAGCAGCACAAAATAAATAAACCATGAAAAATAAAACCCAGTACTATCATGCAGACGGAGTTTCCGAGAAGCATATAACAGCCGATGCTCGGTCGAAGGAGTAGAAGAAAGATCCGCGCGACGTTCACGCGCTCAGACAAAAAGGGAACGGTAGTAAATAATACTCGTTTCGTTTTTTTAAAAAATTTCTTTATTTAAAATTAATTAATTATTTTAAAATTTAAATAGTATTAATTATTCTTTTTATAATATTATTTTAATTAAATATTATTAGAGGAGGAGAAAAATATAAAGAAATTGAGAAGAGAAAATTAAAATTAAAAAAAAAGAATTTAATAAATTATTTTATAGTTTTTAAACTTTGATATCTTCTGATAATTTTTTTAACTTCAGTGTAACGATGGTTGCGAGTGACTATATCAACATCACACAGGGTGTTGTTCTCGTTCAAAGAGAGGGGCACCATGGTCATTTCAGCAAACATAGGTTCAAGCCTTCAAGCAAGGTCGTGTTTCGAAATCAATAGATCTCTCTGTCTCAAACCAACCATTCTCATTCATTCCTTCCTTCCTCCCGTTCCATTTCCGTGGCCATGGAGCTCGACCTCGATTCCATGGCCGGTTCAATCGGCGTCTCTGTCCCCGTCCTCCGGTTCCTCCTGTGCTTAGCCGCCACCATTCCCCTCAGCTTCCTGTGGCGCTTCGTCCCAGGAAAACTCCCCAAGCACATCTACTCCGCCGCCGTGGGCGCCGCCCTCTCCTGCCTCTGCTTCGGCGTCTCCTCCAACCTCCACTTCATTTTCCTCATGCTCCTCGGCTACTCCTCCATGCTCCTCTTCCGCCCCCGATGCGGCCTCCTCACCTTCCTCCTCGGATTCGGTTACCTCATCGGCTGGTACGCCACGACGCCCCCCCTAATTGCCTTATTTGATTCTAGAATGTTCCGAGAATCCATTATTCCCAACGGTTTCATTCATGCATGCAATTGCAGGGTCACATTTTCTATTGCGTCCCCCTTTCTAATTAGAGTAATGTTATTTGTACACATAATTCGGGGGATGGGACTCAGATTAAGTGGAGTCCACATCATCCCATCAAATAGTAGATGAGAGTGTGTCTGTCACAGTGTCACACAAATTGTGTGTAGAAGTAACATTTTTTTCCCCTACCAATAACAAGAAGAAAAAAAGAAAATTGACTGTTGCTTTGGTGTGCGTGTTTTGTGTAGCCATGTGTATTACATGAGTGGAGATGCATGGAAGGAAGGTGGCATGGATGCCACTGGTGAGTAGTAATTCATTGGTTTTTTTTTTTTTTTGGTGGATTGGTTATTGTTGATTGTGGTGTTGTTCCTGCTACTACTAGGGGCGTTGATGGTTTTGACGCTGAAAGTGATCTCTTGTTCAATTAATTACAATGATGGGTTGTTGAAAGAGGAAGGATTGCGTGAGGCTCAGAAGAAGTACCGATTGGTCAAATTACCTTCGGTATTTGAGTACGTGGGTTACTGCCTCTTCTGTGGGAGTCACCTTGCTGGTCCTGTGTTTGAGATGAAGGACTATCTTGATTGGACCGAAGGAAAAGGGGTAATGTTTAATTCTTTATTGGATTTTTTACTAGAATTTAAATTTTGATGCACTGTAATATTGTAGTCCAATTAAACCTTCCCATGTCAAGTAGTGAAATGAGATAAATATGTGATTGGATAACGATGCAAAAAGGTTTTACACTGCCTGTGCATTTAAATTAAATCCTTTTTAAGTAACCACAATTAAGAAGAGATTAATTTTGACCAATAGCAGTCACTTGATCAAATGCTTCCATTTGTATGAACCTTCAAGTAGTGGGGTGTAAGAATCAATTATATTTTGATGATGCGGTAATGTATGATTCAATTATAGTGTAGAAGAGTTTTATATTGACAGCGTATCAAAATTAAATCCAATGACAAATGCATAAATGGACATAGGAGGGCCAAATTCTTCGTCAATTCTTCAACAAAGGACCTCCTACAAAAATTGAATACTTGTTTCTCCCTCTCTCTCTCTTTTCTTTTTAGTAACAACTGTTCTCAGGATTTTATTATTAATATTATTATTTCAGTCCCAGTCTATTTTCTATTACTTGTAGATTTGGAGCAAAGAAGCAAAAGTACCATCACCATCACCTTATGGGGCGACCATTCGGGCTCTTCTCCAAGCTGGCTTTTGCGTGGCCTTGTATTTGAACCTATCGCCTCGGTTTCCTCTGTCTAAGTTTACTGATCCTGTATACCATGAATGGGGATTCTGGAAGAAGTTGGGTTACCAGTATATGTCCGGCTTTACAGCACGTTGGAAGTATTATTTCGTTTGGTCTATTGCAGAAGCTTCTATTATTATCTCTGGCCTGGGTTTCAGTGGCTGGACAGAGTCGTCTCCACCAAAGCCATGCTGGGATCGGGCGAAGAATATAGATATATTAGGTGTTGAGCTTGCAAAGAGTGCAGTTGTGATTCCAGCTGTGTGGAACATTCAAGTCAGCACCTGGCTTCGTCATTGTGAGTTTCTTGAGTTTCAATTCTTTTCTTCACGGTTTTGCATAGCTATTTCAGGAGAAAAGAGACAATCTTTCAATGTTAGGCATGAAACTTGATTCAGGGTCTTAGTGTATTAGCTAAATAGTTACTAGTTGTTGTGACAATTGGGCTATAATATTTTGAGGTGGTTACCTGAATGGTTATTATTTTCTTTAATCGGTTTGGGTCAAGTTTTTGTCGGATCATGAAGTAATCTCTCTCCATAAGATACACTTATAGTTTGTTTACAATATGTTATAGCATGAGGAAACCATAAAACTGGGACCAAAAAAATGGGTCAATCATAAACAGCTTATTTTCATTCTTCTTTTTTTCCCCCTCCTCCGTTTCATTGTTCCTACACTGTAAGCTCCGGTAGATGCAAAACTGAAAATTGATGTCTATTACCTTTTAACCTTTCACTCATCAGGTTTGAGTATAAGTAATTGTTATAATGATATTGTTTGTGTTTTGCTAGATGTTTATGAGAGGCTTGTTCAGAACGGGAAGAAACCTGGTTTCTTTCAGTTACTTGCCACACAGACCATCAGTGCTATTTGGCATGTGAGTAAAACCTTAGCTGCATCTTAAATTGATTGTTTTTGCTAATACTACTGCTTCTGGTATACGCCTCCCAGCTTACACGCTGCCTTTGCAAATGTAAGAGTAGATTTTTTAGGAATAACTAATAATAAGTCATTACACTCGTTGGGAAGCTGTTTGTAATAGGTTGATGTGTGGTACACATATATCTATATCTATTGACTTCTTCCAGTATGTTCGACAAAATAAAAAAAAAAGCATTATCCTTAACACATCATCCTATTTTGCGAGCTGATGAACATTTTTCACAAAATAACTTTGCTGTGCTGGTATTTTATAATGTTGAATCCATGATTTATGTGCAGGTTCCACGACATGAAATTTTTTCTGTTAACATTTGGACTTTATTGTTTCAGGGATTATATCCTGGATACATCATTTTCTTTGTTCAGTCAGCATTAATGATTGCTGGTTCTAGAGGTAATAAACTTGATTGCATTCATTTTGTTTTCTTTCATCTGTTAGTTAACTTGTCTATTTCTTTTCAAACAGTCATTTACAGATGGCAGCAGGCCGTGCCGCCAACAATGGCACTGGTTAAGAATGCGCTGGTGTTTATGAATTTTATTTATACACTTCTGGTTCTGAATTACTCTTGTGTTGGTTTCATGGTTCGTCCTGTCTCTCTTCCCCTCTCTTCCATACACAAAAACCCGTGAACACACATGCCCAATTTTTATGCTCAGTTGCACATGCAAATACAGTATCCAAATGTTTTTACGAGTTTTCTGATATTTCTCCGAATGTTTTTGAATAGGTACTAAGTCTGCATGAAACCCTTGCCTCATATGGAAGCGTGTATTTTATTGGAACCATTGTTCCTATTGTAATAATTCTTCTTGGTCATGTAATAAAACCTGCAAAGCCTGTCAGATCTAAAGCTCGAAAGGAGCAATGAGGTGGACGATGCAGTTCATTCTCTCTGGAGTTTTTGGAATCAGATCAGGATACTGCGAGAGAATGTGTTCAAAGGTTTCCTTGGGTTCCTATCCTGGTATTCAATGTTTTGTAACAGCTCCTTTGGCGTTGAAATATTACCATTTAATTTGTATTTCTGTGGTTAGAAACATATTGTTGGCAGGTTGAGGAAAGCAGTTATTGAAGGGGGAAAAAAATGCTAGAAACATCTTGAATTTCTTTGATTTCTGTGCTTCCTTAGCTCGCTACTCCTAACAATTACTGCACGCTCCTCTATTTTTCAAATCTTAGCTGTAGACTATATTACTTAGCTCTCAACGCCCTAATCGTCTTTCCCAAATACTATGCCTGCTTTGTTCGCCATAAAATAAGGGTATTGTTAATGAGAAATTATAGGACAGGCATTAAATGCACCTATGGGTATATGTAGAAATGCCCTGAGTTTGTTTCAGGAGGATATTAAGGCATGTTTGTGAGTTTGGATTTTAGAGGAAAAAGAATAAAAAGAAAAGGTTATAGTTTTTTCCTTCCCTCTTTTTTTTTTTAAATTCAAACTCACAAAATACTCTTAGTGATGATATTGCCTATCAGGAATTCCTCATTGTTTTTCAAATGATTGTACAGGTTTAGGATCATTTTTGTTCTGGTCTTCAATAGGTTTAGAATCCAAGTCCAGATCGTGAAGATGTATATTTGAGTTGGTGTCATACATTTTTTCTTTTTGTTTGGTTCAAAATTAAGATCTGTTATCTTAAGGTGACTCGGTGATTCATTAGACAACCTCATTAGAACAGAGTTTGTCGAAACATGTAGGGGAGTTGGTTAAAGATGTGATGAAAATTATTTAATCCATATCGAGTTATCGACCGAGGCATTCTGGCGCATAAGCCGTATCTAGATAGTTGTTATTCTTCTTAAATACACCTATAGCAAACATGAACGAGCATGATGTTGGACTTACTTCTGAACGATAGGACAATGGATTCATAGATTTCTCATGAGTAAACTCCCAACGAGCATGATGTTTTTTAGCAACACTTGCGCCAATCCCCTAATAGTAACTGTGATTTGAGGGGTGATATATTGCAAGTGTACCCCTGACTGTTCACCGAATAGTGTTTCGTACAAAATGGGAAGATTCTTATTTCTGGCTAAGACTGACTTTTATTCCCTCTGAAATCTCAGGGGCAAACAGACAAGTGACAACTGGCTCCCGATTTTGCTGCAGATTTTTTCCACTGTTTTGGCCTTCTGTTCCTTCCTTTTCCACCTCCATTTTCCTCTTAGTCATTACAGCATTCAAGCAACAAACTGCTACCACTGAATGTACCTCCCTTTTTTTTTTTCTCATCTTATTTTTCTATCTCTTATTAATGTTTCTTCTGCCATTACTATCTCCTATAAAATTTGCATTGATATTTCAGTACGTGATGCATTATCTACGAAAGTTGAAACAGAAAAGCGAAAGCAAATAACAGCACAAATTTATGGTGTTCTTTATCTCATCATTAATTTCGTCTTCCTCATTTTTATGTCGAAAACCACACAACGCAATAACTTTGACGAACACTTTATAGCAATCCAGGGGTGAAACCTATCCGTTTTTCCTCTCGCACGAACCAAAGATCTCTCTTCTTTGTCTCTTCCTTCACGTTACCAAATCTGAATTCACCTTTTTCCATTGTATATATCCTATCCTTACAGATTCTTCTCGTCAAAATTCTGACACTTTGTCCTCTGACCATTCGTTTTCTCTCTTTGCTTTTCACCTTTCTTCTCATCTCTACACTCTTTGTTTCTTCTTCTCTTTTATTTTCCACCGACTGCTAGCTTTCCCTCACACACAACCAACTTCAACCCCACTACTACTAAATATATCCTCATTACAACGTTGTGGCTTTTGTCTTCCCTCTAGTTATACTAATCTTGCTCTCCTAATCCTTCATTTTGTTTATGCCATTGCATTGCATTTCATCATGAAAAAGAGACCTTTGGTTTTGGGCAAGCCAAGGTTCTTTCCTCTTTCCCGTGTTACCTCTCATCCAAGAGAAGAACCTCTTTATTATACACTCGTTTAATTTTTCTGTTAAACAACAGAAGAGCACGTTATTACATCGCCCTTCACAAACCTTGGAATGCTGTCAAAGGGGTCACACAGAGAAAACACAACAAAGTCAACGATCAGCAGCATGTTTTCGAGGGGCAAGAAGAGTGTCAACATGTGTGGCCATGGAAGCACAAATGTTGCTGAGTGGGAATTGAGGCCTGGAGGAATGCTGGTGCAAAAGCGTGACACGGATCATGTGAATCAAAATTCTGCATCCGCAGCATCCACCATCAAGGTGAAAGTGAAGTTTGGTTCGTCCTATCACGAAATTCGTATCGGTTCTCGTTCAAGTTTTGGTAGAAATTCCTCTCTCTCTCTCTCTCTCTCTGTTTTTTCTTTCTGAGAAATTCTTAGTTACTCTTGGAGCAAGTGTGCATTCGGAATTTGACACATTCATGAATGTTATAAGAGACAGAGATGGCTAGCATTTACTTATGTGTCAAACGGGAAATATACTTTATTTTATATGTTGATTGTTACTGGGTTATGGTTAATTTGGGCTGCAGGGGAACTGAAGAAAATTTTGACAGAACGTACGGGGTTGCATGCTCAGGACCAGAAGTTGATCTTCAAGAAGAAAGAGAGAGATTCAAAGTTATATCTCGACGTTGAAAGAGTCAAAGATGGATCAAAGTTGGTGTTGCTTGAGGACATTGAGAGCAGAGAACGAAGGATACTCGAGACTTTAAAAATTGCAAAGAAGGAGAAGACCTCAAAATCTTTGATCGAAATCAACCAAGAGGTTGACAAACTGGCTAGGAAGGTACCTAATTTCACAACAATATATGCATACTTTCATTTTTATGAACATGAACTATGAAATATCACTATTTCATAGTCTCATCTGTATAGTCTATCCACCTAGTGGGAAAATGTATAGTTATTGTTATATATCCGTAATTTAAACTAGTTCTTTTTCTTTTCTTTTTTTTTGTGCAATGTATGTATTACTATGAAACCATCTCTCCCAATAGTTTAAATTAATAGGTAAAAGAATATGAATAGTCTTATATTCTAACACGCTTCCTCATGCATATTTAGCCATAGAGACTCTCGTACTATGTCAGAAATGATTTTATACTAGTACTCTAACATTATTGGGTTTAATTCAATAACATTGAGTAGGTTTCAGCTTTGGAAGCTGCTGCTTCTACCGGCGGGATTGTAGCAGAGCAGGAAATAGAAAGTTTGACAGAAAATTTGATGAGAATATTGATTACGTTGGATGAAATTTATGCTGAGGGTGAACTGAAATTGCAGAAAAGGGAGCAGGTAACTCTACACTTTCATAACTGAAATCCATCAATTGATATTTATGTTACGTTATTTACGTTGTACGTTTTTAATTATGTCAAGGTTAGGAGAGTTCAGAAGCACGTTGAGACTTTAGATAAGTTGCAGATGCCAAGGCCAAAGTCAAACTCCATTCCATTAAAAAATGAAGATAACGTGCAAAGGGAGAGAGGGGTGCATTCGGGCGCTCAAAAGCAGCACATGCAGCGGAATAAAGCAGTAGTAGAGCAAGCTGCTAAGAAGCAGCAATCGTTAAAACATTCTGACTCAGTTGTAGTGACAACAAAATGGGAAACTTTTGATTAAAGGCTTGAATATTGTAACAAATAATTGCTTCTAATATTTATAGTGTTTCTCTGCCTTTTGCATAAAAAATTAAATTCATTTATGTCTCCTCATTTATGTTATTTGGTTGCAACTTAATTCCACAAGCTAGTTCTTAGCAGTGGGTTGTTCGTGTTTCATTTTCCTATTTGCCTTTTATTCTGGGAAAGATCCAACTTTAAGTGTATCAAAATAGCAAACATTGCTTGCTTGATGGGTTTTGAGGAGTGGTAGTTGGTTTGCGTTTAGGTCAAGTTGTAAATTTTATATGGAAAATTAAAAAACAGAGAAATTTATTTGAACATCTGCTGGAGAGTGGTGAAATGCGTCCCTGGTGGCTTTTTTTCTTCCTTTGCTCTCTGTCGGTGTGATTGTGCTTAGCTGTGATCTTTTTTCTTTCGATGCAGGTGGGTAGGGACCATGTAATCAATCATAGCCTTAATTACATACAGAGGGTATTAATATCGAGATATATGATGTTTGTTGCTAGCTTGAGACTATTCCCTCAGCTTGGCCAATCTCTTCAACTGATTCATTGGTTATTTCTGACTAGTTTGTGCCAAATTGAAATGCTTTGCACCTACAAGGAGAAATTCCTGCATTCTCCTCACTGCCATTTGAAATACTCCAACTCCTTTATGTATTGGCACTTCAACTAAAAGTAAATATTAAAGGTGGATCATACCTAAAATGTCAAGTAACTATTAAGTATAAAGTATTTTTATGTGATGGAAGTATATAAAAATTCAAAACTAATGTTCCAACATTCAAAAATAGGAGTTCAATTGCGACACCTATTCTATTATTATTGGATATGATGGTGGCTCCAACTTTCTCCACTTATCCTCACATCTAAAGGTGATGGAGTAAGTATCCTAATTAAATATCCATATTTGAGTATTAAAATAGCAAAACTCAAAAAAAATTTCACCCGGAACTTTGAAGTACAAAAAGTATGACAAAGTTGGGAAATCGAGAAGAGCATATACATGTTCTTAACATGCCAAAATTTATATGGAAAAAGTTCTCTCTGTCAGTGGAGCAACATTCAAATACTAGAAATTATTTCGTTAATATTTTGGTACTTTAGGCCTCCCTAATGCTAATTGTGGTATACAATTATAATTATGCGGAACTTTGAAAGTTACACAAACCAACTGACGAATCGACAAAAATATAATAATATTCTCAATATGATGATATTAACTAAACATGATTCAATTCATAAGCTAAAATGTAGTCAATGGACAATGGGTCTGGTCAAGGTGTGGATTCCAGATATGAGGGGACCTCTAAGTCAAGGTAGTTTATTTTCTTGTTTGATGGGGGTATGCAGTATGCTGCTGTGTTTAGAATTGGATCTACTAGTACACACTATTACTAGACCAGCTTAATTGGACATTCTGTTGTGTTTTCCTGGTGAATGCTAGTTGTGTTACACTAAAATATTTAAATCCTCCGGTGGAGTCTGATAGGAGATACTCTAAACTTTTTGTTCTACAAGGTTAAAATAAAGCGACTTTAATCTATAGTATTCGCATTTTTCAATATGATACGGCCAAATAAAGAATTGAACTTTTTTTTTTTTTTGGTCTCCCACCCGATTTCCAGCTCGAAAGGCCGACTAATCCGGATTCAAGTATTGCAGGGCCGAATGGGGGTGACTCTAGCCACAAGTGACGCACCATTCCTTTCCCTTCAAGGATTGAACCTGAGAGGAGATGGATAAGGGAACATAGCCCCCTTACTAGTTATGCCATACCACATGGTTAAAGAATTGAACTTTATTAGTAAAGCATTCTGGCTGAAATTGTCCCAAAAAGCAAAAATGAAAAGGCGCGGAGAATTGCAAGGAGGCACTATGATGTGCATTTTGTCACTGCATTTATGTTTCATGATTTCACTAAAAGAAAAAAACAAAGATAAACATTTTTTTTTTGTAGTTTTAAGAACCAGACAGGAAATCGGTGATCTGACTGCTAGACTGATTTAGTTCATTAAATGGATTGAACAAGCACTTGAATCGGTCAAATTGGTCAACACCCTAAGCAAATCGGTCGGGACCTGTCGAACCAGTTGGAGAACCAGTGGATGATATGTACGTTAACTGATTTGCAAGGAATTTTTAAGTTGCTCATAGAAATTCCATCACCGAGGTTGATCGCTCCCAAAAGAGAGTGACACTAGCAAGTATACTAGGTTGTCAAGTAATAGAGTAATGGAGAGGGTTATCGTTCCCATGGTGATAATTTAAGTACTGGTTTTAGTTAATTAGATGACAAGTTGAACAATTGAAAAAAGATGATATTGAAAGGAAGTTAAAGGTTAAAATGCTAAAATAATGTAAATAGGATATGAGAGTTGATGAAAGTAAATGCTAGAGTGACTTACTTCAACTACGGGTGAACAATATGCAACATGAACATCAATATGCTTTATCCAAATTCAACTTAGTGATGGTAGGATCATCATGTTCATTAAAAGTCTTTCTCTAGATCATTTAATGCTACTCAAATAGAATTAAGCACCCAATCTTTTAGTATACTTAAGTCTATTAGTAGTTCTCGAACCCATAAATACCACATGAAGCATATTTGGCTATCTCTAGGTGTTATTCAATTCTTGACATTGCATTCATAGGCATGACTTTTACTCTTTTTCTCAAATTTGTAAAAACCCCTATAATCTTGAATTGGTGATCAAACAATTCAAGATAAATAAAATCAAATATAATGCTCATTATCAAATGAGATAAGATATAAATTCATTCATATTAGCATAATATCAAACACATAGCCTCCATAAATCACACTAAGTAAGAGGGTTTAGTCATAAGTCATAAAAGATGAAACAAAAGCAACATAAATGAAGGAGAATGAGAATAAGCCATGAGTAAAATAAAATACACAGAGAATTGAAGAACAATACACAAAGAGTTGAAGAACAATCTCAAAAAGGTCTCCTTTTAAGGTTCTTGAAGCTTTATTCCTCTTGCCTCAATGCTCTAGCCTCCTCGTTCCCAATTTTGTGCTCATGATGTAATTGCCTACCTTATGTGTTTTCCTAGGTTTTTGTGCCAATTATGGATTACCAGAATCAATATAAAGGCCCATTCCACATGTTAGGTTTGTGCATCCATGCTGTAGAGTGGCTATGGCTATGCTAAAGTGTACCTTAAGTGAAAAGATCATAACTTTGACAGCAACCGACATTATAGTGTGACTTTAGTTTATGGACCCATGCTCTAGCATCGATTTCTATGCACTAGTATGGATTTCTAACATACCTTCAGCTTCAATCCTTGCTCTTTTGCACTTCTAGCTCAATTGCTTCCCTAATTCTTCTTCCAAAAAGCTACAAAACAAATGGAAAACACAACTAAAATACAAGACTAAACTTAAGTGTAATCATGCAAGAATTTGAACTGAATGATATGAAAAAGGCAACTAAGAAAACTAAAACTAAGTATCAACGAATCAGAAATTTCAAGAAAATTAAAGAAAAACAAAGGTAATTAGAGTGAAGCAGCACATGCATTACCACCAGGCCAGCATCGAGTTTGTGTTATTGAGCTTCATGATTTATATATATTACATATTTATTCGCATTAAACTGTATTTTGATAAATGGATTTAATTAAATCTGGTCTAACCAATAACCCACCGGTTGAACCATTGACTTGGTAATTTAGTGCCTTGATTGAGTGAGATTTGATTCTAAAAATGGTGATATGTTTCACTTCTTTCCCCTATAAAATTGGAAAATTGGGGTTGAATATTGTTTAGTGGAGACTGGAAAGTCACATGTCTATGTTTGTCTCTAGCAAGAACTAAACCTTTTCGGGTTTAACTATGCTAAGTAATAGACCTTATCTTATAGAATAAATCTACGAGGGAAGTTCCAAAACCTACACTTAGAATCAGATCTATTATAAATTAAATGGAAAATTACATTGATTTCTATTTAGGTTTAGTGAAATTCACTATATCTTCCTTCTATTTGTAAAGTTTTCTCGGGAGGTCAATGAGTTTGTGAAGTTATTACACCAACCTCCTATGTATTTATAAGATCATCACACCATCATCTCATCTATCACATGATGAATAGTGCATCCATGGGATCAGTGACACTCGGACAAATAGAGAATAGCCGAAATAAATTTCATTAAACCTAATGAGAGAGTAGTATAATTTATCCTTCTTTATATTGTCTGAAAAAAAAATCTCTAAAACTTATCTTATGTAAATGTAAACAACAACCTTAGACATTATTTGGTGAGTGTTTAGAGAAAGGAAAAGGAAAGGGGGATTTGTTTTTCCTTTGATAAAGAAAGGAGGATCCCTTGTTTAGATGGAAAGAAAATGATTTGGTGGGATAACATTTTTGTGCTTTTGACAATTTTTATCCTCTCAAACTTGAACAGAAAGAAAGGTGGGATGAAGTAATTTTTGTGAATTCCATTGCGTATTTTGTAGATTATTTATTTTTACTTGAGAAAACAACAAACAAATATTACTTTCTACGGTGTGTGTGTGTGTATAAAATGGGGCAGTTATAGAATTACTCCTCCACTTCTCCCTATCTTTCCTTGCATTTTCATTGCATTTTTTTCTGTACATGATACCAAAGTTCAAACTGGAATTATTGTTCTTTTTTTTATTTGTAAGTTCTGGACTTATTAGGTAACTTTTGGTTTTTGTCCCAAGACAATGAAGACAGGGATAGTAGAAACAATAGAAACATAGACATAAAAAATATTATCTTTATATCATATTTGAATGTGGAATACAAGACATTGCAACTATTTCTATATCTTATTTTAAAACATGGGCACAAGACAATAAGTGCATGATAAAAGACATCATGTACCCTGTCAGACCACCCATGATTGTGAGAAAAAATTAGAAAATATTAAATATGCATAGGAATATTATTAGAAAAGAAAAAAATATTAAATTTATGTTTTAATATTCTATCCTCATTGTCCATATATTTTGAAGCTATATAAAATTTTTGTATTTTGTATCATGGGACAGAAAAAGTTTCTATCCTCTATACCTCTCTAAAATGAGAAAGTGAGAAATATTTAGTTATTTATCCAAAAATCAATAAGGTTTATTGTTACCAAAAAAAAAATCAATAAGGTGTATTGTACATGTCTCACTGAAGGATCTAGTGATAGACAACTCCCAGTTTCTCACTTAAACTTTTTTTTGAAAATATCTAACCTCATAAACTCTTTTCTCTACATTCATTTCATTTCTTTTTGGTTTTTTTGGTAGAACATTCATTTTCATTTCTTGTTCTTTTTTCTTGTCGATTTTTTTTTTTTTAAATTTATGACCAAGATATCCACCATCTAGCACGATAACTAATCCCTTCTCTGGCTTGGAGGCACCTAAATAGGTAGAACAATTAGCTCAGAGATTTAAGGCTTCTTGATACCGAAAATGAGAGATCGAACCCTGATATTTGATTAAGAGTAAATAAGTCATTACTACTCAACCACACCTCCCAGGTTAATTTCTTGGTCATTTAAATGGCATAACATTTTTTTTTTCTTGGGTCGACAATGGCACTACATTCGAACTTGTGTACCTCATACTTCTCCCAACTTTGTAGCCCAACTCATTTTGGGACTGCATTCAAACGTGTGTACTTCTTAGGTCGTCCAACTTTCTAGCCCAACTATGTTTGTGGGAAACAAGACTCAAGTCGGAAGTTTGCCCAAGCCAAAAAGAAAATGGGAAATTGTATATTTTGCAACAGCTCCAATCAGGAAACGCCTATTACCATGTTTCTTCCGTGGTTTATACTGCCTTTCTGATACTTTAGATTCATTATGTATCTTTATGGTGGGTAAATTATTATTATTATATTTTCTAAGAATCTCCATTGTTCTCTGTCCGAGATGAATTGGGGTTTTACATGTATATTACACACGACGTGGGATATTTGTGATTATATTTTTTTTTCTTAAAAAAAGTATAATATATTTAAAATCCATTAAACTCCTACTACTATTCGAACAAGGTGTTGGCGCAATTGGATGAGGGCTTAAATTGTTTAAACTTACAATCCTTGGTTCGTTCGCAAAATAAACGTGCATAGAAATAGGAATATAAATGATTTTACACTTTAACAAGTATTATTTATAATATGAACATGTATCGTTAGAAAGTAGAAATTTAAGGGCTTATTTGGTTTGAATTTTCAGTTATCCAAATTTTGTAAAGAAAATACTGAAAATTCTGAAAACTATAGATTCTAGTTTTCAGTTTTCATTTCTAGTTTTCAGTATTTCATTCACAAAATCCTGAAAATTGAAATTGAAAACTGAAAACTGAAACCAAACAGGCCCTAAGGGTGTATTTGGTTTCAAAAAATAGTTTTCAGTTTTCGTTTCTTTATTTTTTTTAATTTACAACCAAACACACCAATGTTTTCAACTCAACTGAATGACATGCCCTCAATTGCATTATGCCTCCCTCCAAATTCTAATCCTATTTTTTCATAAAAAAGAAATTTTTTGAAAATGAATTTGAATATCTGTTCACTCCATTCAATTTACTAGATTATCCTTTGACTCCAGTATTATTTCATTCCACTAACTTAATAGCCTTTATTATAGCAATAAATTTTCAATATATATCAAATTATATTTTTATTATTTATTCTCCCCTATATTTAATTAGTTTTATCTAAAGAACTGATCAACTCATTCATTCTTCGTTATATATGAAAACTTAATTTAAATAAACAAATTAATCTAAGGGTTAAAAGATTAGAAAAATCTTTCAGAGTTTCAAGTATAACCTTGAAAACATTATGAATATCATTTTCAATTTTTAAACTTAAATAATAAATTATTCTTTTTATTTTAAATTATATTTATAGTTTGTATTTTTCTAATCACTGTAGCCAATCTGCCTCTAACTTGATGAACGACCATTCATTTTTAGAGAAAACCTCTTATATTAGAAATTGAGCAATCTTAGTATTTTAATTTTGAATAGAAGAGTTTGAATAAAATATCTTTTTTTCCCGTTTGCAAAGTTTATTACGTAATAATTGCTTAATAAGCTTTTTTTCATATTTGATTTCAAAATCTGTTACTACTTATAATATAACACTTGCTATGACGTGGCTACAACTAGAGAGTCAAAAAAATAATGTTGTTGTGCATTCTTTTTTAAGGTTATTGAATTTAACGAAGGTATTAATCTTAATTGTTCTGATTTAATAAGTTTATCTAATTTAAAAAATTACTTTATTATAAGGCTAAAGATAGAGGAGAAAAAATAATAATGTTTACCTATTGAGTTATCTTGTTATTTAAAAATTAAAAGTAGTTATAATTACAAATCGAATTAAACTTTCATTACCATGTTATTATAAGAAATTTGTTCGGTTGAATTTTTATTAAAAATTAATTTATTGCTCTCGTTCATAAATGAAAAGGGAATAGGAAAATGAATTATTTTATCGTTTATTTTTTATAATTTTATAATAAGATGTTAATATAGAATAAATTTCTACAAAAATTTTTGAAAATCTTATATTTTCTCAAATTAAAATTTGAAAAGTATACTTTTCATTTTTAAAATATATTGATTTCTCATTTCACATATTTTTTAGTTTTTCATTGTTTTAAGTTATCCTTTACAACTATTTTTTTAATTATAATCTACCAAAATAAAAGAATTTTTTTACAACATAAATTTATCTTTTTTGTTATATTTATATAAGAGGGATCCATTAATACCGATGTAAGACTTGCACATTTTCACTTTTGATAACTTTTAATAGAATATAGTGTTTATCAATCCAGTTGTTAAATTATAACTACATATCATGTTGATTGTCCATGCTGAATTTCAAACAAATTGGATACTTATAATGTTGTGATTAAATAGCTCTTATTTACATATATTTACAAGGTATATATTACACGTTGATTTATATGTATACAAAAAATGTATCAAATACTTTCATAATAATGTAAAACTTTTAGAGATGATCTATAGCATATAAACTTTCAATCCAATAGTAGATTTTGAAAAGAAAAATCTTGAATAAGAAGATATTAAATGAGTAAGATGTGTAGTAATTCTTACATTGGTGTAAACAAATCATTTCTTATATAAAATATATAAATTCTTAATAATCAATTATTATATAACTATATTAACCAAATTTACACGCATGCAATGCACGAGTATACACTAGTTATTAATCAAAGCACATATGCAAAGTGGGAAAATGGTTAGCATGCTAAGTAAATATGCCATAATTATGGCCAGAAAACCACTTTGACATATCTCTGTTTTCTTTGAAAAGTTGAAAATTGAATTTCTCACCCTTCCCCCACTTCTAGAATAAAAATGGCTACTACATGATATATATATATATATATTCCAGCCATAAAACTAGGTTGTAATTTTTTGGAGAAAAATCTTCTAAACTGACTTTGTTTTTAAAATGAAAAGTAACAGGAGATTATACAATTCTAGAACAATTAAGGAGGTTCACACAATGCATTTTACTAATATGATGATAGATATATGCATCCCTTTATTTTCTAAATATAATAGAGACAATTTTAGTTTAATTTTTCTTTTGAAAAAATAATGATAATTTTCTAAGCCTTTTTTTTCCAGAAGTTATTGGTTAATTATTTATGCAAGCAAAATATTAAAATACACATATTTTTAAATTTTAGCATTTGTTTTAAAATTATCTAATTATTTACGAGTGTTATACATATTTTAAATATCTTTTAATTAAAAATCATCATGCCAAGCCGAGCTCCCACGAGTTAAGGCAATAATAAACACCACTTTATCTTTAAATTATTAAATAACAAGAGACTACTCAATTCTAGAACAATATTATTAAGGAGGTTCACACAATGCATTTTACTAATCTGATGGTAGATATACAGCCCTTTGTTTTCTATATATTAGAGACAAGCTTAGTTTAGGTTTTCTTTTGAAAAAATAATGATAATTTAAGCCTTTTTCTCCCCAGAAGTTATGGGTTATTTATGAAAAAAAAAAATTAAAATACATATTTTCAAATTTTAGTATTTTTTTTAATTAAAAATCATCTAATTATGTTCAATGGTTATACATATTTTAAATTAATCTTTAATTTTACTTAAAATCATTACGCTAAGCAGAGCTCCCACGACTTAGGGCAATAAACACCACTTTGTCATCTTCTCTTCGTCCATTTGAAAATAGTGAAAATTGAATTTATCATCTTCCCCAACTTCTAGAATAACAATGACTACAAGATGATGCAAAATGACACCAGCTAAAATTAAGTTGTGTTTAAAATGTATTTTTTTTAACAACTGTTCAATTACTGTTTTTTCTGCATTTTATATTTCTTTTATGAAGTTTATCAGACTATCTTGAATATAAGTTTGTATACATATATCTCATTTTTTAATAAAAAGTCTTGCAAAAATCAAACGAAAACAATTTAATTTATTTCGTTTTTGCTTAATTTGTTCGGAAAAACTGGGATATTCATATGTGAAAAGTAAATATGAGCGGAGGTCACTCAGATTTGTGTCAAAGTTTTCGGCATTCCACACAAATAGATAATGTAATTGTCAGTGACAATTTCATTTTGAAAAATATAAGAAGATGGTGACAGTGCTCTCGTCAAGTTCATCTTGAGCTGTACTAAAGTTAACGCGTAAATCTTTAGAATTTTACTTGGTAATAGGTACAAGTCTTCTTTAGATAATAGAATTAGATGGGCCTTCTTGAATGGTATTTGTTTGTTGTCACTTTCAAAATTCGCTTTTTGCTACCTTTTGTTATTTTATAATTATGTACGTGTTCAATTCTCAAAGATGTGGTAGGTAAAACATGCATGTTACGTTAAAATAAATCTTGTTATGATTAAAGCAAGGATTTGATTGGAATATATATAAACTAGAAACAAACAATGCTAAAGGTGTGTTTAGATACGCCGGACAGCAAGTGAAGAAATAAAATAAAAAAGAAAATAGGAATAAAAGATTAAATAATGAGATTTCTTTCTTCTTCTTTTTTTCCTTTTCTAAATGGTTAAGATTCTTTGAAATTCTTCAAATTTACAGTAACTTTGAATTGTTCACAAAAATGAATGAGGAATTTTGAATGATAACATTTTGTTTCCTTTATCTTGTAAAACTCCCCAACCAACAAGATGCATGCTTGCTTGAAACATCATGTTTTTCTTCATTCCAACGGATCCTACCATATATTTGTTATATATACCGTATATTATATATACACTTGTCAAGATATGACGCATTTCTAAGTTAAACGCCGCCTATATTTTTTTGAGGAATAAAAGTTTAGGTAGAGTTTTACCAAAATAATAATAAAAAAATTTTTAGGTAGAGTAAGCTTCATCCATATCCTATCAGGGCTAGAAAATACCCAAAATTTATTCAAGGATTTACATGAGAGATTATATATATCATTATATTAATAAGATCGTTACATTGGTCAACAAATTTAGACTTACAACCTTATGGGATCTGAGTTAAGCCTTAATCAAATTGCGCAACTCCCTTACGCCGATAACGAGAATGGTTACATAAGTAGAAACAAGTCATTGATATGGCTTTGGTGCAATACATCAATGTTCTCATTAATCAAAATTAATTAGTAAATCAATAATAGTGAGCCGATTCAACTTTCATTGGGGGAAAAAAAAAGGCCACTATCCATTTAGTTAATTCTTTTATCATACACGTAAACTAGCAACATGAGATGTCCATATTGAATTAATGACTTTGTTATTTGTTATTAGTGTATAGCAATTAGTTTGTATTCTTTAAGATGTTACAGTGATGCATATTTTGTGGTGTGTGCTCGGACGCGACAATGCATTACTGCAGCTTGAAGCATTAGGTTATGAAGTGAATAACGATAGGATTTGGATTATTATATAGCCAACTAACAACCATGAAACTTTGAGATAAATTATGTGCAAGAAGTTGGTTAAGCCAGCTTGACATCTACTAAGTACGGAGAATTAAATTTTAAAGGATATACCTTCGGCTTTTATGAGAGACCAATTCTAACTTAAACGTTGAGGCGGCCTTAAATACACAAAGTTTAGAGTTGATGTACCGTCCCTGACTCGACTTAAAATAATTTTACTATAACTTGATAGATACCGTAATGTATTAGCAAGTAATTAGGAATACTTTTTATACGTTATTAGTGGTATAGGGTTCACCCTAATGGCATATGTCTCCCCATTTTTACCCATCAATTAAACATACCCTAAAAAGAATAACACAGTAAATTAAATCAACAGCCAATAATATTTTTTAACATCGGAATTTACTTTTAAAGACAATAATATAAAGCTTAATCTCACAACCTCATGAAATCAAACCTTATCATTAACCTAATCCCAATAGCTTACATTCAATAGAGATTTAGTAGCAAATTGCCATATTATCTTGATCAATTGTATAGACAGGGAGGGAAAGGGACACGCATGGGCCTTAAGTTCCAACACTTTAAAAATTAAAATATCTAATATCACACTTTTATTTTTACTCTTTTAGATTTTGCTCATCCATTTTTACTAGTTCCTTTTAAATATATATTAGTTAGTTTATGAAATAAGATTTTAAAAATTTTTATAGAAAATTTGTGCTATAATATATTTGAGATAAATATTTTATATGTTATTTATTTATTTATAACTAAATTGATAGTTTATATGGTGGAAACACACGTAGCAAATTAAAAATACCTAATTGAACTTCTAAAGCACCAAAGCCAAATATTTGTAATTTGCATGCAATTTATAATTCGACTTTCAGGATATATTTCATTATTGATTATATATATATATATATATATATATATATATATAATAATAATAATAATAATTATTTTATAATATAATTATAATTCAATAGAAGGTGAGCCTAGATATAATAATAAGGTTGTAATTAACTTTATAATCTAAAGGTCATATGTTCAAATGACAGTCTCTTCGTAAAATGGGGGTAAGATTACGTACATCTACCTTACCCAGACCCCACTTAGTGGAAGTCTTACGTATTGATCCACTTTTTTTATTTCAATATTTTGAACCCCTCCTTTTGATGATTTCTAAATCCGTGTCTGTGTATAGACTTAACTTTTTTTAAGAAAGATGACTTAATAATATTTTTTTATATAATTGAAATGGCTTAACTCTCACATAGAGAAAAACAAATATGAAGCATCATACTTCTCAAGAAAGTTCACGAAACATCACAACCATTATAAGTGATTAAATAAAATTTGGGGAGAAGTACTTCTTCGAAAGTAGAATTGAAAGCAGATTTAGAAATTTTGTATACATTTGGATGTAATAATAGAAGTATTTTTCATTATAATCAGAAGTTGTTAAATAGCTTGAATAGAATAGATATAGAAGTATTTTTTTTGGGGTAAAATTACAATTAAGGATATAATTTGTAATTTAAAGAGGGCAATGAGTGAGAGTGATTTATCAGTGAAAGGTTATTTTTTGTATTTTTATAAAATTAAATTTGTGAGAATAAATTTATAATTCAAACAATTGAAAAAAAATAGTCAATAACATTATTTCTCTTCTATTACTTTTGCTTCTTAAAAAATAGAAAAACTGATTATTTTCTGTTTCAATATTTTTTAAAGCACAAACAAACATACAACCAAATCTTAGAGGTACATTATTTTTTGAAAAATTTTGAAAAAATGCTTTTTATTCCCCAAAAAATTTATCCAAATGAGCTCTTTAAATGAGTCAAACTTAAGCTTTACTATATTCATCTCAATGTGTACATATACATACATGTTTGTCACACACTATTTTTCATATGTTTATTATTATTATTATTAACGTTTAATTATTATGAAAAAATAATCTTAACAATATTTAATCATTAATAATAACAAGTAATAATAATAGTATTCATAAATTGTAATTATTATTTATTATTGTATTAATATTAAATATTAATATTAACTAAAATTATATAATATTATCTTTAATTATTTTCATTATAAATAATGAATTGTTATTTTTTTTGGATAATTGATCAAGAAACTCAGCCTTCAAACACAGAAGGGAGAGAGAATTGAATCAAAATACAAAGATAGAGAAAGTAATCATGCTCGAACTTCCTAAAAACACCTGTATGGGGCTATAGCTTTGCTGCCTAATTGAAAGGATTAATCCCACCTATTATGCTCAAAGTATCTCGTGAAGTGCACACCAATGCGTAAACACGCAAAATACAGCATACCATAATTGGAAACATCTCTTGCTTATGGGCAGGCTGCCCTTAGCCTCAAATCCAGAGTTTGCATGGCGCATCTTTGTCCATGATGGCACACACAAATTATTATATATTATTTAAATTATTCTATACTGTTATCTTTAATTATTTTTATACTATATAATAATTAGTAGTCTTATTAAGTAATGTGCCAAATGCCACATGAGGAGTTAGAGAACCAAAATGAACAACAAATTAATTTGTGGTATAACAAAACCAATAGAAAATTAGTTATAAGACTAAAATAAATAAAAGAAAATTAAGGGACAAATATAGATCCATTTTGACAATACTATTTCCTTTGAAACTAGACTTGTTAACCAAACATCATGGTTAGTTTTATAGCAGTCGCAACCGACTTACAGAAAAATAATTAAGACAAAAAATATATTATAAAGTCATAAAACAACCAAGCGAACTTTCAAATTTGTTATCTTAGTTCGATAATGTATTGTATCATGTTGACGTCAAAAAAAAAAAAAAAAGGTTTTGTATCATGTTGCGGCTTAATTGACGTTAACATGGAGCAATCAAGACAATGTATACGTGACGAGACAAGGCTGTTTAGTCTCAATAGAAAACAATTTAAAAATTAATTTTCTAAACTGTTTTAATTCGAAAATGGTAAGTTTAATTTTTTTTTTTTTTGGAGATTGAAATTTGAACACTTAATACTATGTATCATGCAGTATTACAAATAAAAAGTTAAAGCTTATTACTCTCTAAAACATGACCAATTATAGAGACATGACGAATCATAAACTAACACTCTTATAACTGAATTACAACATTACCTACTAACTATAATTTGTAACTGTTATTGAAGATAGAAATTATAATCAAACGACACTATTTTCATGGATTGATTGGAAATTTTCACAGCTAACCTCTACTATTTTGTCTATTTTGCTTTTGTTAGCATAATATAAGGTTATGTAATGGAAATATAACATATTTAGATAAATCAGATTGATTGTGAATTGATTTGATTTGTATCTAAGTTTATTCCTCTAGGGTTATAAATAAGTAAGACCTCACGGTAAACATGCACACACAAATATGAAAAAAAAAAAATTAAACCTTTTCTCTATGCCCCTCTTTTTGCTTTGTCGCAACCGGGATCGCGACGTGGACGGCGTGAAAAATTGATTTTTGTTTAAAATGGAGTCGCCACCAAATTTTTATTTAATTGGGAAAAATTATGGAAAAACCCATTTAATTTAAAGAAATTGATCTTTGAAACCAGATCTGAGCTCGGGAGTCGGTTATGCTTAGGGAAGGGTAGGAACTTAATCCTACAGCACCCTTAATACACCCGTCTTTAGACGGTACCTTAATTAATTGTGCAAATTATTAATAACCTTTCAAAATATTTATTTACACCTTTATTTTAAGAAAATTATAAAGGAAATAATTTTTTAGAATAAGAAAATTCCGGAGTACCAAACTGTCACAGCTCAAGTATCCGTAATATTGAGTTAACAAGCTGTCACGGCTAAATTAACCTCTTTATTTGAAATAAAATATATACATTTTAATGATTAATTTAAATTAATATAATAAAGAAAGAGGAGGGTAATAATAATAATAATAATAATAATAATAATAATAATAATAAATAAATGAATAAATAAACAAATATTTACAATAATAATAATAATGAACAAAAATATTTACATGTAAAACAGAATAAAATAATATCATAAAATTTAACTTTAGCTTGAAAGTTTGAAACATCAAGCTGTCACAGCTTAGATGTCTAAAATATTCAGTTAACAAGCCGTCTCGGCTAAATTAACTTTTTATTCAAAATAAAATATTTAACAAATTAATTAATTTAAAACTTAAAGAATAAAAAGGTATTAAAGAAAATATTTACATGTAATACAAATTATAAAAATCTAATTTTTGTTTGAAAATTTAAAACATCAAGCTGTCACAGCTCAGATGTTTAACTGAGTTAACAAGCCGTCACGGCTAAATTAACATCCTCATTTAAAATAATCTGATTATTAGTTGAAATTAAAACAATACATAACAATAAAAGACAATAAGTATTTATAAATAAACAAAAATAATAATAAATATTTACAAATAAAAAATGAAATAACATAAAATAACCTAATAAAATCCAATTTTGACTTGACAGGAATCACCTGCTCCTACGTATCCTCTGGTGCGATGAGGAATTCAAAGTCACGTAGTTCTTTTAAAAATAGTTGTGGGTGAACTTTATTTTTGAAAATAAAGAATTCCAGAATATCAAACTGTCACAGCTAAAATATTCTAGAATTTAGAATTGATAAACCGTCACGATTCAGTCAATCCTACTTTCAAAATACAATCTATTTCATTGCAAATTACCTAAACATACACTAGCAAACCATTCTTTAAAATAAAGAATAAATATCTAACAAAAATCCTAGTCCACAAATTTAGAATTCTAGACCAAACCAAACACTTACCTCGAAATGAGTAATAAAACGAAAACCATAAAAGAATGCTGAACCCAATCCAGATTCAAACAAGACTCACATTTATTTTAAAAATATAAACCCAACCCACAAAGAAAATAAAACAAACACTAAGTCTTTTAAAAAAAATAAAAAACGATAACAGGAAAAGGAAATAAATCACTACTTGAAAGGCATTGTGGGAACCGTCTGGAACCATTCCTTTTATACATTTAGTTTCATTCTCCTTTTCTTTTAAAAAAAAAACAACAGAGAGCGAGTGTGAGAGAGAGGTCCGAATGAGGGAGAGGGGGAAAGAGATCGAGAGAGAGAGGATGAGAGGACAAGTGAGGGAAAGAAAGATTGAGAGAGAGATCGAGAAAGAGGATGAGAGGGCGAGTGAAGGAGAGAAGGATGTTGCCAAGAGAAGGGGAAGTCGCTGCGGCCATGAGAGGAAGGGAAGAAAGGGACACCGCCGCACGCAGTGGGCTGGTGGCGCTGCGCGAGCGGCGTCCTTGTGCTGACCAGTCACGCCGAGGCTGAGGAGGAGGGAAGTAAGACTGTGCGGCCAGAATAGCGGCTATAGGGAAGGAAAGGCCGCTGCAGGTTGGACAAAGGAGGAGACCGCGCGGTGGTAGGGGGACGTGAGCTGCAGAAAGATACGCTTGCTTCTTGGACATGGCGCTGTAATGGTCTTTGGGTCACGGTGGTGAAAAGGAGGAGGGACGAGTGGAGGAGCTTGCGCCACTTCGAGGTGAAATTTGTTTGTGTCATTGCAAATTTGGTGAAATTTGTTTGTGTCATTTGCAAGTGGTGGAGAAGCGAGAGGTTCGCGGTGCTGCAATGGGTGGAGGTGCTGTGATGGTGACGCGGAAGAAGGAGGAGGGGCTCGCGACGGTGGCGGTGGATGGTTCGCGATTCTGGCAGCTGCATGAGAACTCCGATGGTCGACGGCGTGGCAGAACAGTGACTCCTCACCGCAGAGGGAAGGGCCGCGACGTCTGATCCAGTGGTGGCAACAGCCGCGCCACCCCACTTCTTTTTCTTCTATTATTTTTGTTTTTGATTCATCATTTTTCTTGGGTTTCAAGAAGTTTGGCTTGGCTTTATGATTTGGTTTTTGATTTTGGCTTGGAATGATAATTGATTGTGCTGCTGTTGCTTCTTTTATTTTATTTTTTGGTGTTGTGTAAAGAGGATTGGATTAGGCTTGAAGAAGATGATAGAATTGATGGAGTATGTGGGTAATGAGAAGCTATGGCTTTTGTTAGTGCTCTAGTAACCCATAATTAAAAGAGGAATGACGAAAACCCAAAACTAGATAGAAAGAGCAAGAAAATAATACTCATGGTGTTGTTCTTTTTTTTATTTCCCAAATCTCTTAGCCTATATGATTCTGCTTCAACCTCTCTCAAAGTCTCAAAATAGATAACTCTCTTGTTTTTAAGACAGTGAATACAACAATAGGAAAATCAAATCTTGATGTTGATGATGAAAATGGAGGTTTGATGGGGATGATGATGGTTGGGGTTGAGTTTATGATGATGGTGATGATCGCTATTTGGTCGTGGGTTTTGATGATGAAGGTGGAAGAGGTGAAGGATGGTAGTGATAATGATGGTTTTGTGATGGTTTATGATGGTGAGGAGATGATAAAGATCGTTTTGTGATAATGAAATGAATTATGGGGTTCGATGATGATGGTCAGGATTGAGGGCTATTTTAGTTTCATTATTTTGAGATCATGGCTATGTGAGAGGTTTGTGGTGGTGGTGATGGAAAGATCATGTGATGGTGAGGGTGAGGGTGAGATTATGTAATGAAAACTCTCTTCCCCGAAAAAAAACCTCTCCTCTGATGATTTTCATAGGTTGGCTGTTAGCTCCCCACCGAAAGGAGTTCTGGCACATTGCGAAGAATTTGAGCAGAACATCATCATTGTCTTCGTTTTCCTTTTTTATTTTTTTTCTAATCATGTTGTTGCTTCACGTGGAGAGTCACAGAACCACATCCTGTGACTTTCCTTTATTATTTTTTGTTTCATTTTTTTATTTTTATTATTAGATTAGGCTGGGCTTCTCTTTTTTTTTTTTTATATTACTCAAATAAATAGAAATGGACCAGAGTGAATGGGTGGACCAAAAACCCTCCCTTTTTTTTTTTTTAATGCAGATGATACAAAAAATGTAAAACGATAATAACTGAAACTTAAACAAAAATTAAGTTTTGGATTAAACACAATTAAGAATTATCTATAAACAATATTTGAAATGGTTTGTAATTTCACTTAACAAAATAAAATTGCCACATGAGTTTATAAAGGGACTAAATTTTGAAAACATGCTAATTTTAAATTTTTTATTTTATAAGCCGAATAAAATCGGGTGTTCACATGCTTCTTACCTTTTAAAATGGTATAAGAGCTTCGGTTCTTGGTCCTGCGTCGTTAGCCACACAACACAATTTTCTTTATTCTATCAGCATTGTCTTCGCTGTGATCATTGTTTAATAGTTATTTAAGAACACTCCCCCCCCCCCCCCCCCCAAAAAAAAAAAAAAAACAAATATATATATATACATACATTTTCATGGGACTAATCCGTCAGGTATTAAAGCTTCCCAGAAATGATTTTATACATCCAGAGTTATAACTTTAATTCTTTAATTTTATTAAGAATATAATTCGATTATTCCTACGCCCAAATTTAATTGTTTGCGGACTCGGTTTAAGAATAAAAAATATAAGATGAAGTAAGTGCAAATGAAATGATTGAATAAAAGTCCTACGAGGAAGCCCATTGAATAGGAAAGTGACAGAGTTTCATTATTAAATATAATTGTAAATGGTCTACATTCTAATTTTCTATCTCTTTATAAAATCTTGTCCGTGAGTCACATACAGCGCCCATTGCTAATGTCGCAAGACCAGATTGTAATACTTTAAATGCATTAAATAAGATTTGTTCTTGACTTGCAAAAAATAAAATAAAATAATCTTATTCTGTACTTCTATTTCATCTCCCTCAGCATGAGACATGCATTCCAGAGAACTCATTTGTAATTAACTGAGGGTCATGGGGCTATTTGATCAGAACAACGAACATCCTAAGTATGTAACTCCCTTTTTTCAAAGTCCAAACACTCGAAATTTATGATGTGATTATTAATAATTATTGAAAAAATCAGTCGGCCGAAGAAGAACCAATCAAATTGCGGCTGGTCAATTTTCGTTGCCAACCGACCGACAGAAGGCTCCCAACCGGTTTCTATTGGGCAAATTATATTAGTACTGTTGTTATTAATAAAATAGCTGTTCGCACTAATTTTATATCTTTATATTATACAATTATTGCATAATATAACACTGATAATCACATAATAATACATAACAATAGTATAATTAATTTTTAGTTAAAAAAATAACTATATACTACTATATTGTAGCCATCAATTATTTCTACGTTGATTACTGCTGTAAATATGCTATATATGTAAGATTTAGTGTGCAAATATTTTTTCCTCGCGTCTGTCTTTTAGAACTTGGATTTCCTTAATACGATCTGTTTTTCAGATATATGCGAGTTAACTTTTTAAGTGAAAAATGTGTTAATATTTTAAGCATATTACGCTTTCTCCTTCGAGAGATGGAATTTTCATTATACAATTATCACGTTTGTTTACAAAACATACATCTTACACTATTGAAAAAAAAAACCTTACATCTTACTCTAGAGTATCTTATTAATTGAAATATTATGTAAATTTATTAAAGTATCTATTATATAAATTATTTTATATTTATAATTAATATTTTATTTAAATTTTAATTATTATTTAGTTATTTATTACTTAATATCATTAAAATCATTTTATCTTCGTAAAATCTAGAGAATTGATATGCTAGTAATGAAATTACATTTGTCAGAATTATTTAATTCCTATTCAATGATTTTAAAATATCAAATTATTTTTTTTTCTTTCAATAAGTTGATAGAAATAATATTCAACAGCATTTGCATATTGACACTAATTATTACATATTATAGCTTAAAATTATTGTGAATAATAAAAAATTACGTAATTTTACCTTTTATAAAAATAACCATCACAAACTATGAGTATAATTATCATTTTTAATAATTTATTCTTTTAATAATAATTAAAAAGTCTAACTTAAAAACATACATACATATGTAAATATCAATTAATGTTTTTATGTTAAGAACTACATGTCACATAATTTTGTACTTTATAAAAATATTTCAATACGTATAATTATTAATAAAAGGAATTTTAGTAAAAATATCAATAAAATAAGATAATAGAGATTTAATGAAAAGATAAAAAAATAGATTGAAGTGTATCACATTTTTTATTTTTGAGGGAAAAATAATGTATATTTTGAAAGCAGTAAAGTTGTGTAGTGAAATTATCTCAAGAAAGAGCGTAATTTACTTTGATATTTTAAATTTATTTAATATTATCATTTAATTATATATTATCAAACTAATAAAATAGCTAAATTGATAATAATTATTAATTTTTATACATTTAATGACACTGAAATGCATTATAAAAAGGCAAGATACCCAAAGAAAGAGTGGGTGCTCCCTCTCTAGTTTTTAATATATGTCATTTTTGAGTTATGGACAATAATTTAAGTAATAATTAGATCTTATCAATTTTTTAAAAAATGAAAACAAAAGACATACATACATACCCTCCTATTATTAAACCCTCACTCAATATTTCTTTAACTAAAAACTCTACTAAATTGACCTTCACTCATTCTCTTTACAATTAAAGAAGGGATTAAAATAAGTATGAAATAATTAATAAGTCATTGGAATATGAAGCAACCTATATTTTAGATTAAAAAAAAAAGGGTAAAAAAAATGAATTATATAGAGGATAGAAGGGATTACAAACAACATAAAGAAAGGCCACTTCATTAGATGGAGGACTTGGGTTTAGAGATCTTCATGACGATGCCTTACTGGCTTCCTTTTGTTAGTGTGCTGGAATTTACTCAATATTCTAGATGGATAATATATGGGGTGAAAGTATTGATGGAAAAAATATGGAAGAAAGTGAAGTACCAAAGCCGAATTAACCTCATAAACATAAGTTCTATTGTTCATCCTTGATGAAGGGAGTGAAATATCTTGTACGTCTAGATTGAATTTAATCTATAAAATTTAAAATAAAAATATATTTGTACATATTTTATTGTTTTTGCTGTAGTCGTTTTGAGTTCTTGTTTCTTGAATATTTTGACACTTCTCCTATATCTTCATCAATTTGTGCTATACAAATAGAGAATTACAAATATGGTAGATCAAAGTTTGTCATGCTGGAAATTAATTTCTTTTATTTTAGCTGTTAAAAATGGTTGTTTTTCATGTAACACTGCATCACTTTTCATTTGAAATGTTATCAATATCTAATATAATAACTTCAGTAAAAATTCACATAAAGACAATGATAGATATAATTAATAGATTAAGAAATCAAAATAAATAAATTACAAATATCCAGACTAAGATGAATGCACGTGCATGAGTAAAACATAAACACCAACGAAAAGAGTGAACAAAGAAATGAATGCACTTTTACCCTGTTTCTACTTCTCTCGTCCCCTCTAACTGCCATTCTCCGTTCCTTTATTTACGATGATCAAAACTAGTCTATTATAGAAAGAATAAATTTCATCCTTGTAAATCTTCAATCATAAAATATGTTTTTTGAAAAAATTCCTTTCCTACGGCTGTTACCAATCATTAATTAAAACCAAGGGTGACCGAAAAAACCAGAAAGACATCAATCAACTCAAACAAGTAGTACATCAGAGCCCGAAAACCATTTCTTAACTTGTTCTTCTTTCACTTTCTCTTCATCCTCCTCCTCCTCCTCTTGTTCTAGCTCTCCTTCACCAGGATCCGATGATGTTAGCTCCTTGGCCCTTTGTGCTTGACCATCCCAATTTGTCCTCGCCAAAACAAACAGCATTGTCACCATACAAGACCCCTGGGCCGCCAACATACCCAACCACATCCCTTTGAAGTCAAACGCCGCAAAGAAACTCAACCAAACAGCAACAGGCATTCCCACGAGATAGAAGCACCCCAGGTTTATGTTCGCCCCCAGCTTAGGCCTCGCTGTTCCCCTCACCACCCCACAAACCGTAGTTTGCGGACAGTTTCCAAGCTCACACAATCCAATAATTGGCAAAACCATCGACGTCAAAGCAATAATCTCAGCATCCTGCGTGAACATCGAAGCCCAAACATTCCTCACCGAGGTAGCAAACAACAAAGCAGAGAACCCCAAAACAAAACTGAAACAAAGCCCCACGGTTGCCGCAAGCTTTGCTCGTTTTGGGTTCTCTGCACCCAACTCGTTTCCAACTCTTGTTGACACACCGAAGCTTAACGAAGATGGGAAAATGTATATCAAAGCTGTGGTTTGAATCAAAACCCCCATTGAAGCCACGCTTGCGCGTGGGTTAATCAACAAACCGCAGAGTAAGATCATGATTTCGTACCACCACCACTCGAGGCAAACCGAAATGCAGCTCGGGATCGAGAGGCTCAGGAGCTTCTTCCAACCCATGAAGCACCTCGAGGTGACACGTGTCCATGTTTTCTTGTGCGTACCCGAGACCACGATGTAGACGATCAGAGACCCAACCAAGTTGAAGTTGGTCCAAACGGCGCTCAAGGCTGTCCCTCTGATCCCAAGATTCAGGACGGTGACGAGGAGGTAGTTGATTGGCACGTGCAGGAGGATCGAGAGAGTGGCACAGCACGTGAGGGGGAGGGTAATGGATTGGCTTCTTAGGTAGATTCTCAAAGGGTGTAGAAACGACTGTGCTATTAGATCAGGGAGGGAACAGAGTATGTAGGATTGTGCCTCGTGTGCTATGTCCTCTTCTTGGCCACATAGGATCAGGATTTTTTCCATGTTGAGCCAAAAGATTGCAATGAAAATTGATGTTATGAGGAGGAGAATCACGGTCCTCTGCATAGCGAGGCCAAGGAGCTTGAATTTCTTGGCGCCGAAGGCCTGGCCGCAAATGGGCTCCATACCCATGGCGAGGCCGGAGAGAATGGAGTAGCCGGTAATGTTGGCGAATCCGATGGCCAAGGAGCCACCGGCGAGGGCGAGTTCTCCGAGGTGGCCGAGGAAGAGCATGGAGATCATGGAGCGTGAGTAGAGTAATAGGCCAGTTAGGATCATAGGGAATGATATGTGGGATATGCACTTGGCCTCGTTGAGGGCGAGGGACAAGTGGGTGGTGGTGTTGGTGTCGTTTTTGTTGTATTGGGGTTTTTTGGTTTGTCGGTGAAATGCTGGGGATTTGGGGATCAAAGGGGTGGATATGTCGGGATCCTCCTGAACTTTGGTAGAGGTAGATGATGATGATAACTGGCACATGGTGTTTGGTGTTTGGGCAGTTTTTTTTTTTTTTTTTTTTTCACTCACACACAAGATAGAGGGGGTGTGTGTAGAATCCTGAATCTTTGGAGATTTGTTTTTGTTATTTTTTTCTTTTTTGCAGTTTGGTAGAGGGTAGCAAGTGGGGTTTAAAAGGGGAAGGGCTTGCGCCAGTTTATTTGGAATGAATGGCGTTTATGGAATTTGGAAGTATTTGGAATGGTCGCTTTTGGAAACAGAATATGTTATATATATCGGTTAATATTTGATGTATAATTAAATTGCATAACAAATACCTTATTATTATTGGATATGATATGTAGTCCCCACTCATTCATCAAATTTAATGATGATAAAGTGTGTGATATATATTTATTATGTAATTTAATTGTACATTAAACATCACTCTATATATACTGCTAGTTGTAATAAAAATATTATTTGTCCAAAATAATTTATGGAATTTGAGGTGGATACACCCTCTTTTACTATTAAATTAAATAGATAGGGTGCGTGTCTCATATATTTTGGATTCACACACGTTCCAATATGTACAAATAATATTTCTTCTAAATATAAACTTACAATAAAGAGAGAGAAAAATATAAAATGATGGGGCCATCATTTTTTACTTTTATTTTTATAACATGTAGAATATTGTGTCTTTCTCTCTTATTATATATGTACAGTGAATTTTAAAGATGAGTGCAAAATAATGTTTTTGTATGGAAAAAGAAGAAAGTGAAGAATTGGGATGGCAAAGCACCAATGCTAAAGCCTACACTTGGGAATTTTTTTTTTTTCAATTTCAAGCGTATTTTTATGACCAGCCAATACCATAAATATGATATTGATATATCACTGTTGGGGCCTGCAGCCAGAGAATGGGGTGAAAAGTGGTGGAGGAGGCTGAAGCGCATGCTGAACTTGGACGTAATGTGAAAAGAATACGAACCAATTCAGCCAGGAAAAGAAGTCAGAGGCGTAACAATTTAGACAAAATTGTTTTACAGGGTGTTTAAAATTTGTGGTTCATATTGACGCCTTGATTAGCTCGTGTGTGAACAATATCTCACCTTAATTAACGTTTAAATTAAATTCATTAACTCGGCGATTTATAGCTTCAAGAACGATATTTGTCTTGCTGTATCCGGACCTGGATACAAATTTAAGTCTGGACTTTCTTTGGGCGAGGACTCATTCTGATTAAATGGTATCTTGGCTTCAATTTTAATTAACTTTTTTTTTTCGGATGGGGTTTGTGGATACAATTCAAGTGAAATATAATCAATGCCATTTCGGAAATTATTAATAGGAATTAAATCTACCTCGTGTTGAATATACCTGATATTTACAATTTGGAGTTCAAGATTCTTGCAATTTCGCCCAAATGATGCGCCGCTTCAAATTTAACCTTGTAAATAATTATGAGGATTTTAAAATCACGCTTCAGGGCATATTCTGTTTATGGGATTGAGGTATCTGATTGGTCAACTCTGATTTTTGTTGTCTATTCCACTTGTTTTTTCGCTTGGGCTACGCGCGTCAACAGTATCGTACAAATGCGGTACAAAAGATAAGCCTCAGTCCAGAATAGGAAATGGAATATATCGACATATCACAATTTTATATTTCATGATATCTGGTTACATTATTATTTTTGTTAAATAATCTATCATGTTACATTATAAACTCATTAGGTCTTGATTTCTATAATTCCATTAGTTTGAATTTTAGTCAGTAAAGACAAATATATACTTAAAGAAGTTAAAATTGTTAATTTGTAATGATTAATTTTTAATAAAACCTAGAGAGCAATATTTTTATTTTTTATTATTTGGAGTAGACCAATAGTTTTAAAAGTAAAATAACGGGGGCTAAAATAAATGAAAATATAAGAAGTAAACACAACTTCAAGGACCAAAGTATAAAAATACAAAAATATTACGACCAATATTTATGTAAAAAACTACAAATACCAGAATCAAATAAACTAAAATTATATTTATAATTAATTAGTAAGTTTAATCTTATAGGAGTAAAAGTTTTCAATACGCCCATATGGCATGTCCAGATAATAAACGGTAATTTATCAAATTATTAATACTGAAATATTAAAAAATATTATTACCATTCTATTAATAATTTTCACCATAATATTAAGGGTAAATGTCCAAAAATAAAAATAATTATTGCTTCATTACTTTTTCTTAAATGATAAATAAAATTGAAAATGAAAAAAATTATTGTAAATGAGATTTCTTGATATGAGCATAACGCTTTTCCCAAAATGCCATTATTACTACACTTGAATAAAACAAAAAAAATGATAAAATTGCAAATTTATTTTCATAGCTGTAACTGCTTTCAAACACACCTTAATTTTTCACATTGTGACTGCCTTTTTTGGTAAAACTTTGCAGTTCCAATGGACTATTATATCCAAGGCTGTGGACCATTTATTAGCAGCTATGACTCAGTCAAGAGTCAACAGTCAAGACATCCGTCCTGACCAATATGCTTGCATAGTTGCGTCTGTTCCTCCTCAAAGGTAGCCCTCGCCCTTTGTAGCATTATATAAAATCATTTATACGCTCCTATTAATTAATTTAATATTTTAAGAGAGATAATTTTATAATATAATATTAAAATTTTTATAATTAAATGATCTAAACTTTAGAAGAAATATTTTATTAAATAATAATTTATAATGAAAAATATTATAGATAAATATAAAATATTGATAATTCTCTCTTCTCCCTATCTCAACACTCGTCAATATATAGGGTTTGTGATTATCTCATTTTAAAATGTCCATAAGTATGTCTAATTTTTTTTATCCATAAATAATATATCTCATTGTTATTATTTCTAGAAACCTTATAGGATAGTCTTTCAATTTTTTTAAGTTTTAGGTAAAGGTCTTATTGGAATGAAGATCTTTTGTCTTCAAATCATATCCCCTAATCATATATTGCCATGTAAAAGATAATATTATATGTTTAATAACTATTTTAAACTTTTAAATCTTATCTTCCACAAGTGAGACTACATGATTAGTGCAATAGGAAAAAAGATATGACTTACATTCGATCTTGTTGCACTTGAAGGTATGAAAACTAATGTGGATGGTGGACACTTGGCATGACATAAGCATAGTCGGCAGCACATGTTAGATTCTTAAAATTGTAGGACATTAGCATAATATGTATAGTTATAAATTTAAAACTTCAAGAGAGTTAACCGAGAGGAATATGACATGGTCTCACACCTGACATTCGCATATTTGAACTCTCACACTCATATGTGGCCTAGATAAAAAATAAATTAAATACAGTTTAAAGAGATAAAAAAGCAGTTAGAAAACTCAATATTCTTTACATAATAGTATATATGTGCGTGAATTACCGTATGTTCAAAGATTCATAGATATAAAATTATCAATTTTTTACTTAGGTACTTTTTTGGTCCCACCTAAAAAGTATGGAACATTCTTGATATAAGTCTGATAATACTAATAATTTGCAAACCTCTTCCAAAACATATGAGGCATAATTAATTTTTCTTCATATTTTCAAAACTAAATAAATAAATAAATGAACATGGCTTAGTAGAATTAGTTATGTATAAGTACATGTACGAAAAATTAAAATTAAAATTAAAATAAACTGACTACCTTTGTTGACTAACTTAATTTCTTTACAACGATTGTTATATTCTTCATTAACAAATAGTACACTTTTTTAAAAGATATATGAAATTGGTCTAAAGTTAGATATTGGGTTGGAATTTTAAATATTTGAGTCGATTCATGAAACAAACCAGAAAAGTGTTCAAGCTTTGTCTCCTGGCCTATGTATTCAAATTGTGTCCACATTATATTTGAGCTAGGATTGAAGTGCGTGTGTGTATGGATTTGTTATGTGAGAAGAGAGAACGATAATATCAGCCATTAAATTAAATAAATGACTCATATTATATTTAAAATTTAAAAAATGACGTGATCTCCTCAACAAATTTAACCCCAATTTTCTTGTTCCCTTTTGTTACTGTTCCGTTCCTGCTCCTTTACGTCTTTGCTATGCTTATTGTCGACGTTAATTCTAGGTCATAAGGCTACACGATTTTCATTTTAATATGACTCAATCAAAGTGAATATATAATTAAAAAAATATAAATAACACCAATTCCCAAGAAATAAAAAACTCATGCTTTACAAAACCTGGTATTCACGAAAACAGTAGTTTCAAGTATTTGAATAGCGTAAGCAATGCGTTCAACGAGATGAAGGTGAATTAGAAGGAAGGCTGGAATAAAAATCTATTGGTTTACAAAGCTTGGAATAATGTTGGGTCCTTCATTTTCTCCATTCGGTGATGGATGTCCGGCGTCGTTGTGTGTGTCCACATTGTTGAAGAAGAAGGAGTAGAGTGATGCGGTTGGCGATGAAGTTCAGAGGGAATATGGGCGAGGGAGAAGGCGAGAACTTGGGGATCTTGTCACGTGATTGAGGAATCAACTTACTCCAATAATAAGGTTTGACATATTTACTCTATTTAATAATTTTTTTTAGTATAAAATTACATAAATTCAACTGTTGAATTTAAAGTTTCTACTAAAAAGATCAATCATATAAAATTTTATACAAGTTGAAAATGATTTAATAGTTCATCATTTTATTTTATTTTGATGGATAATATGTTTTTTAGAATACAAATAAATATCGATTCATAGATTGTATGACTATCATTATCCAAATTTTTTGCAATTTGGTATGTTTGATCATCAATATAATATAATATAAATAAATGGTCGGATTGATTAAATTCAATGTGGATGAAGAGTTATAGAATGAATTAAGTGCACAAGATTTACTCCTGGAATAAACAGATCCCCACTATATATATATATAAACTTATTTATTAAAATTTCTTATATATCACAGTGATGGATAACTCTTAATCAATTATAGAGAGGTATGGTTAGATCTGATTAAATTTTATATATAGGATATCATTCACTATTTGTGTTTTTATATTTCATTAAAGAAATAAATAAAATAATATTTAATATGCACGCGAGTTCATAGTGTAGTGGGAAACTTCTGCATGACTCAATGAGTTATAGAAGGTTGCGAGTTTGAATCTCATTCTCACCCACTATCCCCTAATATCGTAGAGAAAAAATAATATTTAATATGTTCCTACCTTAATATCTTAGAGAAGTGAAAATTTCTTATTATATATTAGAATTATATTTAGAGAAATTATTAAACACAAATCACTTTATATTAAAATTAATTCCAATAAAATGAATTCTAACATAATCAACTCTGCTCAAAATTAATTATACAAATCTATCAAATACACATTAAAACCAGTCAATTACCTAATTTTAGATTGGGTAGATCCAAGGAGCAATTCATAGTTCCAAATCTACGGGGGAGGTTTCCTTATTTTTAAGGGATCTTCTCCGTATCAACCGTAGAGGATTCTTCGATAAAGATTTTGAATTTCCATCTGGAATGCTTGGCTTCATGAAATCTCAGCTTCTTCAATATTAGCTCTGAGCTCTTAGAAAATATTTTCTCTGTTCTAAAATAAATATCTCTTTTATGTTTTAGATGTATTGAAATATATCCAAAAAATAAAAGAGATATTTATTTTGGAATAGAAAGAGTATCCCAATACATATATAACTTTCATTATTTATAATAAAAATATACTATTTCAAAATAATTATAACTAATGAATATATTTAACTATATGGTATTTTTAAATTAAATATAAACAGTTAATAAAAACTATTATTTTAATATTATTTTATTTTTTATATATATCATGAAAATTGTACAAGTATATATATATATATATATATGAAAAGGAGGATATTATATATTTGTCAATTTTTTTGTTTGATCAAAATAAGAAATAGTTTAAAAATTACTGAAATAAAAAATAAGTGAAAGTTTCTATAAATTACATTTTTAAAATAAAAAATGAATAAATATTTATAAAAAATATAATTAAAAAATAATATTTAAACCATAATATTTGTTGTTAAATTGATAACGCAAATAATTAATCAAAAATTAGTTTTTTATATTATTTCTTATTATTAAATATTTACTTATTACCAAAATTATTTGTAATAATAAGAAGACAATATTATATTTTATAACGTAATATCTTATATGATATCATACTAAACAGTGAGCACGATGATATTCAAACAAATCTTATACTAATATTTTTATACAATTAATTTTTATTTTGTCGTATTAGACAAGCCCTTATTTGACACATGTCATATGCATTTATTGAGTATTCGTGTCATCATGTGTGAGACTTGCTTTGCAAAGTAAAAGAGAAAGGGACATTCAGGGGCTTGTTTGAATGTGTCTTCATTTTTCAAAAGCAGTTTTGAAAAATAAATATAGAATCAATTTTAAAAAATAAAAAGGAAGTTTTCGTTTGACAGTTTTGCTCTCACATCAGGTTTTCAAACATGAAAAACAAAAAATTGTTTGAATAGCTTTATTTTTGGGCGAAGTGAATAGTTATCGTTTAAAATAGGTTTTAAAAATAACAAAAATAAAAATAAAACATTGTTTGGCAAAGACCATCCATGGCCAAAGTTGTCTTGGCAGTCCCGAGGTCTCATGAAATGGAAAACGACCGTGCGCCGCTCTATTCCCTGCTATCACACCACACAAGCATTTTTGTTTTATTTTTAAAGTCCATAGTTAGTTTATAAATTTTTAAGTATTTAATTGAAATAACAATATAAATTTTTTTACACATTTATCTAATCATGTAATGATATATCAGTAAATATTATTACTTTTCAATACATTAAAATTAAACTAAATTTTTAAAATCAATGTTAAGAAAATGTTTTATTAGACAAGTTTTTTAATTAAAGAAAAACATTTTCGAAAAATATTTATTAACTGGGTCCTGCATTTTTTGGATTTACCTCTAAAGCGATAAGGTTAAAAGGCAATGGGAATGAGAATTTCGCCTGGTAGAAAAAATGCGTGCCTGACGTACGATGACCGTTGCTATTGTTGGTTCATTAATTCATTTAGAATTTTTGATGCCTTTTAATTGGTTCATTAATTGAAATAACGAACGTGGGAGTATCTATCGAACTCTTGTTAAAAGGAAACAACGAAAATATTGTCTGGACACGTTAATGGCCTTCCCACAAGGCAATGTCAATAGTCATAGAAAGTTAGAAATTCTGGACTAGATTACTCGCTAGATTTTTTAATAATATTTGTGATGAGAAACCGTATTATTTTAATAAATTAAAAAACTAATGTAACTTGCCATGGCTATTGTTGGTTCATTAATTTATTTAGAATTTTAGACGACTCTTAATTGGTTCACTAATTGAAATAACGAATGTAGGAGTATGTGTCGAACTCTTGTTAAAAGGAAACAACGAAAATATTGTCTGGACACATTAATGGCCTTCCCACAAGGTAATGTCAATGATCATAGAGAGTTAGAAATTCTAGACTAGGTTAGTCCCTACATTTCTTAATGTAGTCATGATGAAAAACCGTATCATTTTAATATATTAACAAGCCAATATATCTTGTCATAATTTATGGTTAGATACATTAACTATTTAATATACTAAAATGATATAGTTTTCCATCACGATTATTATTAAAGCATGTAGGGAGTATGTTTCTTTCTCAAATTTGATCTATAGCTTTTGTACTCTTTAAATGTAGGTTTGAATTCATTGGCATTTGATTATTTTGTATAGAGAGATTATTTTATAGATTAATTTCATAATAGTATATATACAAAAAAAAAAAAAAACACTCTAATTAAATCAAAAAGGAAAATCTTCCTTGATGGTCAGTATCATTCAGGGAGCTCACTTAGAAGTAAAGTTCTCTTGTTCCTTCAAAATCTGACATGTTATCGTTAGATTTGTCTCCTCTAAAATGAAAAAGTTAATAAAATGATAAAGTGATGAGTTAATTATTTTTTGATCATTTACTGAGATTTAGATACAATAAAAATTATGATTTTAGGATGATCAATCTATTATTTTTGTACTTTACTTACTTCCTTACTTTGAAGTAGTCAAATTACTTACTATATTTTTGGTCAACCTGATATTTCCTTTCCATACCTCAAGGAAAGGAAAGAAAACCAATAGTCTTTTTTTCATTTTATCGGCCTTGAAATTTTTTTTTTTTTAGCAAAATATTTTGTTTTCCGATATAGGGTCCATAACCTAGTTGTTTGATTTTTTGGGGTCAATGAGCTACTTTTAGTGAAAACCCAATATTTTCTAGCACCACGCCCAACTTAGCTTGGCAACCAATAATGCGGGTGTTTATCCAACCGTAAGGTTGACCAAAAACAAATCCAACAATGAATTAACAAACATATAAAAATCAACGGAAGGAGTGGCCACATTCCATTCAATTGCATCTAGCTAGCCGCCTAGGCCCAACTGGGTCGTGCACTTCACATTACAGTTTTGGGCTTGTGTCTGTGTTAAGGCATAGCAGCAGCCACTTCATACACAGATGGGTGGCTGTAAGTTTAATTTTGAAAAAAGGGTGGCTTTGAGTTGGGTTAAGTGGATTTTGACCTACTCATGATGATAGTAAATTGGTCCGGTCCAAAACAGAATACGATGTTAAAAAAAAATGGAGTGCAATGCAGTTTGTTAACAAACTGATCACGTAAGCAGACATAAAGCAAAAAAAAAACTCATTTACAATCACAACTATAACCCGGGTACTATTTAAATCCAATCCAAATCTAAATAAAAAATCTAATCAATACTGCATAAATTTGGATTGGATGGATCTTATCTTTACAAACTGCTTGAATTGGACCTAATTATGAATGTAATTTTTAAAATCGATCCAATTTAACTATAACCAAACAATTATTTGACAACTTGTGAGAGTCCTTGATAAAGTGGACCTAGAAAATGACTACTTATGACTTTTATTTGACAAACAGTCTAGATACTGAACAAGGGTAGACTGGAAAGTAATTTTATTGTTCCTGAGAGCATGATGAAGGGTGCGGGATGCTGGGTGACCCAAACGGATTTGTGTGTGGCAGAGGCCATGACAATTCAAGCATTGGAGATAAGCATAAAACAATACCAAACATAGATATTTGTGGTCATCTTGAGGGTAAAAAAATTCTAGTTTAAGTACGTGGAACAATTACTCTTCATTTGTGTAATTTAATATTATTTATAATTATCAAAACAAGATACAAAACAAGAAGTTGTGGTTTCGTTATGAGAAGGTTATTCATTGATATAAACTATGCATTGACCTAACAAAAAGTTGTTGCACCATTACATATGTCAAGAACAAAGATGTTAAGTCTATTAAATTTTAAGAGCAACACTCATCAAAGCTAACATATTTACTTGAATAAGGATGAAAACAGATTACTATTTGGTCAATCTATAAGGATGAATTGCATAAGTTTTATTGTAAGCAAAAGTTTAAACTTGTGATATGTTTAAGGAAACTTCAATTTCGCACAAAAACTTGTGATATGCTTAAGGCACTTCTTATTCGCAAAAAATTGTTTCCCCATAAAGTGTTGCTTTTAGGGCGATATAATGTACATAAGTGGATATTCAGGTTTAAAACTATTATCTCATACATATTATTAAAATTTCTCTAAACTAGTTCAATTTCAATAACTTAGTGTAGCAACAACATAACATAAATGTTCTGAAAATTGAACCAGACCAACTGGTTGGACTTGTTAAACCAATAACCAGACCCTTCTAAGGTCCAGTGAAGAGTCTGGTCAGGTCTAAAAAGTTGGTATTTTGGAGAATCGGTTAAAAACCAGCAAACTGCTTAAAACGATACAATTCAAGCGATTCAGCCATTGAAGGAAGAAGAAGGAGACTTAACAGTCCAACAATGGCCACCCACACCACAAAGAGGATGCCAATCGCGGATTTGTTGTTCTTAGTGGAGAAGATCAACCATGGCATTCTCTTACTACCATTAGTCCTTAGGAAACTTGTTGCTGTGGCATGGGGCCGTCAAATAGGCGAGGCCGCCCATTTAGGCCTTGCCCATTTTGGTGGCAAAATAAACAGGCCTAAATGGGCTGGCCCATTTACCCACAGACCAAAATATATCAATGCGACTTGTTTAATGCCAGATCACAAATTGGATCGGCCTACCTCTTTTATTTGCTATTGGGACACTAATGCTTCGACAAAAGAAAAAAAAAGCACTAGATGCTAGAAATGACCAAAAATAAACCACCAGACTCTACAAGAGAAACTCACAGTAAAATCAAAATAGAACTTTTTATTATACCAAATTGCAAAATAAGAACAAGGTAATTGAAGAAGAGGAAGGGGCCCATATGTATATGAAACAAAATATAATAGAATAGATGCAGATTCAGTTGGTGATGAACAAAATGAGATGATGTAGATCTGAACTAATGCAGGTCCATTGTAGACAAAACGGCGGCAGAAGCAAATGCAGGTCGTTGGGACTAAAGGAAGAGAGAGCAGTGGCACGGTTGGGCATTGGCAGCAAGGTGGTGTAATGGTGCTACTGGCAGCAAGGCGGAGGAGGGGCGGTTGCTGCTGCTTGATTTTCCTTGCCAAAATGTGTTCCCTAATCTTAGAGTCTCTCTTTTCTCACTCTTGAATATGTGCTTGTTTTTATTTTTATTTTTTTTATAAGAGAATAAGTGCTTACTAGAATAGCGAAATGCGTAGGTTACTAGGTTTAGTTTTATCATTTTATTTTTTTGGGTCTCGTTTGTGTTGTTGTGGGTTGGGTCACTGCACATGCATGAGTTAAATGAGCTAGGTTAAAACAAATTTTTGTTAACAGACTAAAAGTTTTAGGCCCAACTCATTTTTTTACAGGTAAACAGGTTGGCCCGACAGGTTTGACTCGTTTTGATGGCCTTACTATTGCATAGTAGCAAGGTCACTCTCTTGCTCTATGGTGTGAAGAGGCAATGGCAGTGGGATAAGAAAGAATGAAAGAAAATGTGGCTTTATATGGTAGGTACAAGAAAGGGATGACTAGAAGTAAAAAAGAGAATAAGCAAAAAGTGGCTAGCTAGGAAAGAAGAAAGGATACATTGCTACTAGGTTTTGGTATTTTAAAGTATTATTATTAAATTGCTATTAGTCTTTTTGGGCTTATACAAGTTTTTTGTTTTGGTATGTGAAGATATGGGCTCAATAATGGATACGCGAAGCACAACACACTAGAAGAAAAGACAAAATCAAACTTAGGCTAGAAAAAAAAAATTCAAACTTAAGATTTCTTTAGTACCTTTATAAAATTCAATGGTCACTAATCCATTTTATTAAAATATAAAAAATTAAAGATTTAATCATAATTATTGAAAATCAAGGGGATACCAGTCTTCCATCGTTATGGAAGGAAAAACCATTTTTTTTTATTTTTTTTAAGAAAAAGAAATAAGAAGAGTCAAAAGACTATAAACTAAGACCATCTCTCTTTAATATGGGTCAATTAAATCAACGACTACTATAGGCTCTCATGACCCAATCAAAAGACACCAATAAGTTTTCAAATAATTTCACTGGTATTATTAATGAACTTTTTCATCTTTTTCCAAAAAAAAAAAAAATTAGACCTTTATAAATATTCACACACACACACACTATATATATATATATATATATTATCCCAGCACTTATTCAAGAAAATGTGTACTAAAAGTGTATTATTTTTATTTTATTACCTAATAATAATAATACAAAAATTTTACTATAAATGCTATGTGTAAATATCATTGTATAATAACTTACCAATGATGAATTATCTAAATGTTTGTTTTTCTTGATTGTATGCCAGGCAATTCAGTAAAACTGAGAATGCATTATTATATTCATTGGAGTGCACTATCCATAACTATCATTTTCTTCCAAAGAGATTAGTTAAGTGAGTCAATATTACCGCAACGCATTCAAGTCTGAAAAAGAACAAATCTCTATCATTTAAAAATAGTAATTTGGAAATTGATTTTTTATTTATTCATTTGGATATTGAAATTGACATATAGTAAAATACATGTATAAATATGTAAAAATTTAATTATATAAATATTAAATTGATATATTGTTTGATATTTTTCATTTATTATACTTATTAATATCAAATTCAACACTCACATAATTAAAGTTTACCTTCGTTTACGCATAGTTCATCAAATATTAGTTTGAATATCCAAAAAGTTGTGTTATATAAAAACATTTTTTAAAAAGAAGTTAAACAAGCTATCTTGGGTCAAGGGTATACCAATAAACTATGTTATAACCGCAACAGCCAGTGATCAGTTACTGATCCACAATATTTAGGTAGAGCAAATATAATAGATAAGTATACTAATAAGTTTCAAATGATTTGCATCTAAATATGAGATCAAACTTATAAAGGAGGCCAAAATATGGATGCACCTATATATGCGACACTAACAAAATTTTCAAAATTTGGTGGGAGTATGTGACCCCATTGCTCAACAAATTAAGTAGATCAATCTCTCCAAGTCATTCAAGTATGAGAGAAGAGCAATGGTATTTTAACATTTAAAATTCACATTATCATTTTTGGGTATAATAAACGAGAGACATGAATGAAATTTACCATTACTATATCAAAGATAATAGGAAAATTCGGCATCAACAGACGAGAAATTCAAGGAGTATTGGCATCAATTTAGCCTTGCGAGCCATGGAGTGGGGATGCCTTCTCCTTGGCTGGATGTTTTTTCAATGGCTACTTGCACTTCTATTTTTGGACCCTTTGCAGAAACTATTGCTTTCATCCAACATAGGAAAGGGAATGATCCGAGAGGTGGAGGTTCAAAGGAATCCCCAGACCCGGGTGATGAGAATCAGGATATGGAGAAATGGATGCCGGAGGAAGAGGTGCTCAACCATGAGCCTAATTGCGAGATGGAAGTGGTTCTAGGAGGTGCCGATGCCCCCAGCCTTTCCAAAACTAGTCTCCAATGAATATTCTTTTTTGGAATTGTAGGGGTGTCTTTAGTAAGGGATTTAACATTTTGCTTAAAGATTTATCAATCAAGTTTCGTTCTCAGCTTTTTGTTTTGATGGAGACTCACGTCTTAGGTGATAAAGCCGGAAAGATTATTCGTAAGCTTGGGTTTGATGGATTCTATATTCAGGATGGTGTAGGGTTCACTGGGGGAATTTGGACTATTTGGCAAAGGAGTTTGTGGACAGTGGAGCCCATTATGTCTAATAACCAACTGATCCACATGAAAGTAAGGTTTGGGAATGATATCCCGTGGTTCCTCACTGTTGTTTATGGTAGCCCTCATTTGGTGTATCGTCATCAACTTTGGGAAAATCTGGAATTGTTGGCTGAAGAGGTTGATAGTGGTGTATTGGTGGTGACTTCAACTCTATCATGACGGCCACGGATACAGGGGGTACTTCGGCTATGTCCTGCGACTCAAATTGATTTGTGGAATGTGCCTCATAAAGTGGCCTCCGTGATCTTGGATTTTTGGGTCAACCCTTCACTTTGCAAAGGAGATCTTTAAGGAGGAGGTTGGACAGATGCCTGGCAAATCAATCCCGATTAAATCGCTTTCCTCAAAGGGTTGTTAAACACCTCCCCAACTTGAAATCAAATCACATCCCCATATGTCTCTCTCTCTGGATATGGGATGTCCGTCAAGGACTGATGGTATTTTTCGCTTCCTTGCCCCGTGGCTTTTGCATGACAACTTTAAGCCTTTCTTGGATGCTGCTTGGGTTAGAAACGATGATCTGCTTCAGAATATTGAGGGGTTCACGTCTAAAGTAAAAATGTGGAATAGAGAAGTTTTTGGTCACTTAACCAGACGCAAAGCTAGACTTCTATTACGAATGGAAGGTATCTCTCGTCAGCTTTCATTCCAGTCCAACCCATTCTTAGAAGATCTCCAAAAGGAGCTATGAAAGGAATATGATGTTGTCATTATTCAAGAAGAGGTTTATTGGCGTCAGATGTCCAGGTGTAAATGGCTAAAGCATGGTGATAGGAACACCTCTTATTTTCATGGGGTAACTTCAAATAGGAAGCGCATAAATAGAATTGTTGCTCTTAAAGATGAAAACAATCATTGGGTGGAAGATCCCGATACTCTTAAGGAGATGGGTGTGAATTTCTTTTCCAAGCTATATAAGGAAGAATTTGTCTATGAGAAGTTTCCTCTAGTTGGATCTTTTCCTCATCTTGACCAAAACGAGTATTCTAATCTCAGCAAACTTGTCACTAATGATGAAATCAAAACAGCTTTTATCTCCATGGGAGGGTGGAAGGGCCCTAGCTTAGATGGTCTGCCAGCCATGTTCTACCAAAATAGTTGGAATAAGGTGGGTTCATCTCTAATAAATTAGATTAAGGAGGTTATTAGTGATCCCATTAGAATTGGTTTGGTTACTCAAACCTTCATCTCTCTTATTCCGAAGGTCGATACCCTGACTGATTACTCTCAATTTCGGCCAATCAGCCTTTGCAACATAAGTTCCAAGATAATCACTAAGATTGTGGCAATGCGGCTTCGAGATATCATGAACAAGGTCATCGGACCTACTTAATGCAGCTTTGTGCCAAGTAGGTTGAGTGCTGACAACATTATTATTGCTCAAGAGTTTGAAAAGGCCTACGACAGGCTGCGATGGGAGTTTATTAAAGATACCTTACATGATGCGGGGATACCAGATGACCTTGTCAATATTATTTGGTTATGCATTTCTACCCCTTCTATGCAACTAATTTAGAATAGTACTGCTAGCAGATCTTTCTGTCCCTCCCATGGTATTAGGCAAGGAGACCCAATTTCGCCTTACCTATTTGTCCTTTACATGGAGAGACTCACTCACATTATTTCAGAGGCAGTCAACCATAAGATCTGGAAGCCAATTCAATCTGTTGTTCCGAACCGAAAATATCAAATCTCTCATTTGCGGATGATTTGGTCCTTTTTACAAAAGCTATCTTGGAGCAGGTTATGGTTGTTAAAAGTATTCTAAATCTTTTTTGTGCTAGCTCTGGTCAAAAATTCAGTGAGGATAAGTCCTGTGTTTTCTTCTCCAACAATGTTAACCATATCAGGAGGAATGATCTTAGCTCTACTCTCGGTTTTCGTTTGACTAGTAATCTGGGGAAATATCTAGGAGTCCCCCTCATTCATAATAGGTGTAAGAAAGATGACTTCCAATTCATGTTTGATCGTATGGCAAATACGCTAAGTGGTTGGAAGTCTAGAAAGCTCTCCCTAGCTAGGCGGATTACTCTGGCTCAATCAACCTTACTATCCTGAGCTATGTTATGCAAACTGTGAAGCTTCCAGTTAGCGTTTGTTAATGAATTGACTCTATATGCAAGTCTTTTATTTGGGGAGGCTCTAGTGATCGTAGGAAGATTTCTCTTATCAGTTGGGATAAGATTTGCTCCCCTAAAAGTGCGAGGGGCCTGGGATTTCGGTGGACTAAATACATGAACGAAGCTTTTCTTTCTAAGTTAGCCTAGGGACTAATTGATCAAAAAGATTCCTTGTGGGTTCAAGTGCTTAGAGCCAAATATAAGTGCTCTGATGAAATTATTCCTTCGATTTAACACTTTAATCGTTCTTCTAATGCTTGGAAGGGGATTGTTGCTACTTGGCCGTTTGTCCAGCGTAATCTCATCTGGCATGGGGTAATGGGAAGACTACTAAATTTTGGACTAATCATTGGCTCCCGGGCATTCATAGTCTTAGAGACTTCGCTTTGAATGATCTTGAGGAGGCTGTTCTTGATCTCACAGTTAGTGATTTTGTGTCAGAAGTCGGTGGTTGGGACTAGAGCTGCATTAACTCCTACCTGCCTCCTGACTTTTCTGAGATCTTTAGCCCCCTTTGTTGTCCTTCCCCGACTTTAGGGGAAGACACTATTGCTTGGCATCCTTCGTTAAATCGGCATATGAAGCTTCTAATTCTGTGAAGTTAATACTCATTTTAGTCCCTAACATTTCATGCGTAAGTCATTTTAGTCCCTGACATTTTATGCGTGAGTCATTTTAGTCCCTCACTTTTAAAATGAATCAATTTGGTCCCTCACATTTATAAATGTAAGGGACCAAATTGATTCACAATTATAAATATGAGGGACTAAATTGATTCACTTTTAAAATGTGAGGGACTAAATTGATTCACAGTTATAAATGTGAGGGACCAAATTGATTCATTTAAAAGTGAGGAACTAAAATTACTCACATATGAAATGTCAAGGACTAAAGTGAACATTAACTCAATTATGTGAATCTTTCATCTTTATATAAATCTTGGAGAGATATTTGGAAGCTGGATGCCCCCGTGCCTTCCTTTGGCTGGTGAAAAATGGTGCCCTCCCTACCAATCTCAATAGGTGGAAGCGTGACCTGGCTGACTCTCCTGTTTGCTCTCGCTGTGGTACTGATGACGAATCAATGCTCCATACCCTTCGGGATTGTACTATCGCGACTAAGGTTTGGAAAAGCATTGTCAATAGATCGCATCACCTTTCTTTTTTCTCGGCTGACCTTCCTTCTTGGGTTGCTAGGAACTTGAATGATGCATCTCGGTCCTCCTGTGGCCCCCGTTGGCCCCCCTCTTTGCCACGACCTGCCATACTATTTGGTGGGCTCGAAATCAACTCATTTTTGAAGAAAAAACCTTTTTCTAGCCATGCTCTGACCTCTCGCTGCATCTTTCTTTCAAAAACCTACGAGCAGGCCCTGGAAGTTTACTCAACAAACAGTTTACGTGCTTTCAAAACTATCAATGTGTCTTGGCACCCTCCCCCTCCAGGCTGGGTCAAAGTTAATACAGATGGATCTGTTTCTCATGCCACTGGTGAGGCAGCCTGTGGGGGCCTTGTTAGAGATCATTCAGGAAGATTTTTGGTTGGATTTAGTGCTAAGATTGGTATCTGCTCTGTTATGTTTGCGGAGCTGTGGGGTGCCTTTCTTGGGTTATCTCTGGCTAAGGAGTCTTCCTCCTTCCCGGTTGTGTTGGAACTGGACTCCTTGATTGTTGCTCGCCTGCTGAATGATGGAGTTGATAATAAGCACCCGTGTGCCCCGCTGATTCGGGCTACTCAAGACGTCATAGCAAGCGTAGGAAATGTTCAGATTACTCACTCTTTCAGAGAAGCTAATGCTTGTGCAGACATTTTGGCTAATTGTGGTCATAACCTTGACTGGGGTGTCCAGATTTTTTCCCAGGTTCCTAGCGCCATCTCATCGGCTCTTTTTGCTGATATTCGGCATGTAAATTTTACCCGTGTTGTGGGTGTGTAGCTGGTTGTTCTTTTGGGCGTTATTCCCCCGTTATTAATAAAAAAAAAAAAAAAGGAGACGCCATATTTTAATATTAAAATAACTTTATTAGTTAGAGAAGCAGACCATGAGTGTCATGGTGGCGAGTACGAAGAAACAGTGTGCGTAAAAGGCTACCCGCTGGCAGAATATGGACCAAAGAAATTCAATATGCTTGAGCTAGAAGTATAGACTTTGACCACGAAGAACCAATTCTGAAAGCAAACGTGAAAGTCCATGCCTCTCCAGGGACTGAATAAGGAGAAAAGAGGACAAGAATGTTGCAATTTTCTCTTCCTACACTAACTACTACGGTTTTAACTTTTTTTTTAAATATTAGAATTTGTTTAACTTTTTCATCCTTTTGTAACACTTGTCAACATTCTATTTACACACTGAGTATTTTGGAAAATATCAAATTTGAATATGAAAGGTAGTTAAAAGGGCCCGTCCCCTTAATATATAATAGAGATAATATCGAAATTATACCATTGTTATTGATATGATTTAACGAAAGTTGACAAGAAATATTAATTAGAAATATTTACTAGCAGAGAAATTAAATATCCCGACAATGTTTTTTATAATATTTTGTCTACAAAACGACCCTAACTAATAACATATGAAAATAATTCTTGTGCAACATAATTGTGAAGACAATAAACAATGGAGTCGTTGATGTAAGGAAGAGACGGAGAATAATCACAAATAAATAATGCAAAAAGTCATTACAACAAATATGACTACTTTTAACAATTTAAAATATTGAAAATATTGATAAAAATATTATTAAAAAAAATAATTTTAATATAAAATGGTCATTGAAAATATTTATAAGGTTTCAATGATAAAATTGATTGTCAATAAAAGTTTATAAATATTTTTAATGACCAGTTCATGCTCAAATTACATTTTTTAAATAATGATTTTATTGAAAATACTCAATTTTTTTTGCAGTGAGTTAAATGACTTGAAAATATTTAGTTGAAATGACCTAGGAAATAGAATAGGAAATGTAATGAATTTGGGTTTGTTTTGAATTTTTCTTTTCCTCTCTCTTATATTCCATACATTGATTTCTAAATGTAACCAAAAAATAAAAAATATCATGAAACTAACTCTCCCAAGACTTTGAGCATAACCATTTTTATCATAAAGTAGATTTGAACCGTTGACCATTTGGCCAACCAATTCGGCTATAATATCATATTATGAAACCATCTCTCCTGAAAACTTAAGTTAATGGTAGAGGCATATGAATGATTTGATATTCTAATAAAAAATATATTTATTTTAAAATTAAGGGACTATATAACTATTTGCTAATTGATTTAAAAGCGAGAATATTATTTGTACACCTTAAAGACAAACACCTATGGTTCCACGTAAGTTAATGGAGGAAAAAGACAAAAGTCAATATAAGATCTTACTAAAATTATAAAAAAAAAACATATTTCTTTCTTTGTCTTTCTCTCTCTCTCTTTCTCTCTCATCACCCGCTCTCTTTAATTTCTCTCTCAACTCCTGTGCAAGTCTCTTCTCTAGCGCACAAGAGAACGACAACCTCATCCCCGCCACTACCACCGCTACCTCCACCATTAAGAATTGCTGATATATGATCATCTCACAGCAAGACAACAACTATTGGGGATAATTATAGATCTATAGGGTGATTATAGATTTATCTCCCATAAAAGAAGATTAACAATAATAAGCATACATCTGTTTCACTTTTACTGCAACAATCTTATTTGTAAAGTATGTGGGTTCCCCATTTGCACTTATTGCTTATCTGTTGATGAGTTTGTGGTATTTCTTTTAATGGGTTTCTTATTTATTACACAGTTTAAGCAAAATATAATTATTAAATTGAGAATGAATGATTTATTATATTGTTTAATAAACCTATGAAATGACTCTAAATCTCAACTAGTTTGCAAGCTTGTTGCCATTGGTTCACAAGTTTTTTTACCTTAATTTATAAGTTTTTTACACTATGTTTATAAGTTTTAAGCATGGATAGACAAATATTTGTAAAATTGAGCATTGCTTAAAACCAGTAAATGAAGGGCAAAAAAACTTGTAAACCCATGCTTAAAACTCACGAATCAAGTGTAATACACTTTGTAGACCAAGTTTTTTTTTTTTGGTCTAAAGTGGTTTTAAATACTTGGAATCCCCGATTCTAAATTATGTGAACATGGCCAACAATATAATGTATTTGGAAAACTTTTCTGCCATTGGTTTACAAATTTTTTGTCTTTAGTTTATAATCCTTTTGCACTATATTTGCAAGTTTTAAGTATGTGTTTACAAGTTTACCAAGTGCAAATAATTTGTAAAACCGAGTATTGTTTAAAATCTGTAAACCAAGTGTGAAAAACTTATAAACCAAGGAAATTTAACATGTAAACATTTGCTTAAGACTTACAAATCAATTGTAATAAGCTTTGAAAACCAATTTTCTCGTACAAAGTTGTTCCTCAAAGTTCTAAATTGGTTGTAGTTACTTGGAATCTGATTCTAAATAATGTGAACATGATCTACAATCCAATATAATCGAGAGTCTTGGTTTACAAGTTTTTTGAACTTAGTTTATAAGTTTTAACTGTGAGTTTAAAAATTTTAAGCATATCTTAGCTTTACAAGCTTTTTTCACTTGGGTTACTAGTTTATACACTTGGTTTATAAGTTTTAAGAACATGTTTACAAGTTTCTTCACTTAATTTATAAGTTTTTTGCACTTGATTTATAAGTTTTTTACACATGATTTACAAGATTTAAGCACAGGTTACAAGTTCTCTGCATGTTATTTATAAATTTTCTGCACAAATTTAAAGGTTTTGTATACTTGGTTTACAAGTTTTCAACACGAATTTATAAGTTTTGCACAAGTTTTTCGACATGGATCACATGGATTTTTCAATTCATGATATGCAAGTATAGATTAATATGTGGTTGTGAAATCGATTACGAGGATGGGTAGTTTTCAAGTTTGTTAGGTGAGTTTATTGAAATCTTGGTGTCACATCCACTTTGCCGACTTTTAAGGCTAGATTTGGATGCATGGATTACTTAACATCTCATATAAGAGTTCACTTACTTGAGTGCTTAAGGAGATTATATATATATATATTCACTGTGCATGGTTTGATTTATTTGTTTTTCTCTTTCAGGTTTGGTTACATTTCAGAATAGTGATTGTTGAGCTTCATGAGCATAAAGGAATGGTTATCAGTATACACATTTTTTGTTGTGGAAAAATAAGACAGTTTGTGAAGTCTTTAATAACATAAAAACATCCTGGAAATTCTTTTTATATTGTTTTGTGTAGTGTAAATAGGGATCTAGAAATCCACACTTTGTATATTAGGTGCACATAGCACTTACATTGGCATATATGGTCTCTAAATATTTATTGATATGTAGGAAAATTGATGAAAGTTTAGCAAAAAATTGTAAATATGTGATAAAATGTTGTACACTAATGCGAAAAGCTTGTAAACTTGTGCTACAAAACTTTTAAAGTAAGTGTCAAAAACTTGTAAATCCAAGCTAAAACTAGTAAATCAAGTGCAAAAACTTGTAAACCGAGTGCTTAAAATTTGTAAAATTGTGCTTCAAAGATGTAAACCTATACCAAAAAATTGTAAACCAGTAAAAAAAAAACTTTTACTAAAAAGTTATACACTAGTGCAAAAAGGATTGTAAACTGGAAATGTTAAATGTTAGTGGAATCGGTTCAAGTTTCAGACAACCTACATTCTTTATCATGAAAATTTAAACATATGAACGATACTCACCATTCATTCTCTGAATTTGAAAAATGTTGAAGGGATTTTGGTTGCATGACTTCTTTCTCGTGAGCATGCAAAGATCAAATAATTGAGTTCTCTATCCAACCGTTTCCTTGAATTTCTGACTTTAAATGCAAAACTCTTGTTAGTTGAGTAGGCCTTGTAGAATCATTTCACTTCTTTTTCTGAATTAAATACCGTCCCAATTAATAGCAGGCATTGATAAGTCACAATCACCATCATGGTCATCAATCTGAACCTCAACATCAAAATATGCATTTATAGTCATTGAATTCTCCGTACTTTACATATATATAGAGTATGATACAAAATCTATAAAAAAAAAATTATAATAAAATTGTTATACAACACCTGCATATACAATATATATCACTAGGCTTACAAGTTATTTGTACTTTGTTTACAAGACTTGTAAACCTGTACTTAAAACTTGTAAATATAATGCAAAAAGCTTGTAAATCAATGGGAAAAAACTTTACTAGATACATTGTATTGTAAATTGTATTCATAGTATTTAGAATTGAATTCCAAATATTTAAAATCGATTCAAAACTTTGTAGCACCACTTTGTTCAAATAACTTGGTTTGCAAAGCTTAGTACACTTAGTTTGTAAGTCTTAAGCACATGTTTACAAGTTTTTTGCCTTTTGTTTATAAGTCTTTCGCACTTGGTTTATATAGGTCTTAAGTGGATGCTTAGTGTTACAATTTTTTCCACTTGGTTTACAAGACTTGTAAACCGGTGTTTAAAACTTGTAAATATAATGCTAAAAACTTGTAAACTAAAGGCAGAAAATGTGTAACCAATGACAAATAACTTTCCCAAATACATTATATTGTAAACCGTGTTCACATGATTTAGAATCAGATTCCAATTATTTACAACCACTTCATAATTTTGTGGCATCATCTCTTGATGCAATAAACTTGGTTCATTTGATTTATAAGTCTTAACCAGGAGTTTACAAGCTTTTTTGCCCTTCATTTACAAGTTTTTTACACTTGGTTTATATGTTTTGAGCAATGCTATCAATTTTACAAATACTTATGAATCTATGCTTTAAAATTTGTAAACATAGTGCAAAAAACTTGTAAACCAAGGAAAAAACTTGTAAACCAATGGCAACAAGCTTGTAAACTGATTTTTAGTATTACTTTACGAGTTTTGGAGCCATTTTATAAGTTTATTAAACAATAAATCATCAATTCTCAGTTCAATAACCACATTTAGCTCAAATCATGTATATAAATAAGGAGCCCATTAAAATAAATATCATAGACCCATTAAAAGAGAAGCAAGAAGTGCAAATGAGGAACTCACATACCTTACAAACAAGACTGATATGGAAAAATGAAAGAGATGTATGTTTATTGTTGTTAATTTTCTTCTGTGGGAGATGGATTTACAATCATCCTTAACAATTGTTGTCTTGTTATGAGATGATCATATATCAGCAATTCTTGATGGAGGAGGTGGCGGTGGGGGAGACAACATCAGTGTTCTCTTGTGTGCCAAAGAAGAAACTTGCACAGGAGCTAAGAGAGAGTGAGAGGGGGAGAGAGAGAAATAAATAAATGAATGTTAGTTTTTTTTTTAGCAACGTTTTATATTGATATATCTATTTTATCATTTTCCTCCCTTGACCTATAGTGGAATCGTAGGTGCTTGTCTTTTAGGTGTGCAAATAACATAATTGATTTAAAAGGGCTGTGAATATGGGTCATTTTTTTTAATATGGAAATTGGAGTGGCATTATACAGTAATATGGGTTTGAAAATATATTTGCGATCATGTGGTTAAGCAAATCTCGCATAGTACGAGAAATTAGAAAAAAAATAATTTTTAAAAAGAAAAATCTCGCACAATGTGAGATTTTGAGCCAACATTTCACCAAAAACACCAACTCACTCTTTTAGAAACTATAGTGGCAATTCCATTATTTTTGGGCAAAGTCATGTCCCTTTTTTTTATTGTTGATCTCACTCTTTGGAAGTGTAAAGTATTAGAGACCTTTTTTTGAAAAAATGTTACTTTAATTTGCAGTCACATTGGATGCAATACATTAACATTTTACTCATCAATATAAGTTGACACATTAATGATATTTTTCAAAAACCAACTACTGCTATTAGTATAAAGGGATTTAATGTGCACTAGTTTCAGCATTTTCTAATAAGGTAAATGATAAAAAAATAAATTTTATAAAAATTAGTCATATCAACTTATATGTATAAATTTAAGATTTTTGTACCGATATCCTTGGGGGTACTGATACCCTTTTGAATCTAATGTTGTGATTTAATCATAAATATTTAAAATAATAATAAATTTAATTAATGAGATATGTGGCAAATTTTCAACCACAAGTTATCTAAAAAAGTACTTTTACCCATGATCTTTTATAAATAAAGTTGAAACAAATTTCTTCTAAATTTCTATACCATTATAATATAAAATAACTTTACATTATTAATTAATAAAAAAATTAAAATTTAATGAAATGATAATGTAAATTATTTTACATAGTTATTCAATTAGATATTGTCACATTAATAAAAAAATGTTTAAATTTCATCTAACTATTTAAAAAAATTATACATATGAGAATATTTAATTGGATAATAATATAAAAATATTTATATTATCACTATACCAAAATTAAATATTTAATGAATTTAAAAAATATACCTATCTATCACTTTTAATTTTGTTGAATAATAATATAAAATTATATATGAACAAGAATATACTAAACAAGAAAGTGATTATTTTCATAATTTAATTAAAAAATTCTAGAAAATGTTCTCTTAAAATAGAAAAACTATTATTAATTTAAAGACATTGCAATATCCACATTATATTCAACTGCAATAATGTTGTTGTTAATTATTTGATCTTTGTTCTATGCTTTGTTAGACAAAATTTTCTCTAAAAATAGAAAAACTATTATTAATTTTAAGATATTACAATATTCACATTACATCGAAATATAAAAAGGTAAATGTCATACAAAAATGATAAAATAAGAATATTAATGAATATTTTCCCTTCGGCGGCTTCTTTTTCGAAAGAGACAATATGGAAGGCAGCCAAATCTTTTCTTGTAATTAGAAGCCAACTGCTCTTAGATAATGTGTGCTAGGACTACTGCTTCTCCCCCTCCTATCCTTCCTGTCCCTCCCTCCCTCATCTTTCCCTCCTCATCCCTCCCTCCCTCCCTCACCCTCCGTCCATCATTATCTCCTGCAGATTTAGATTTAGGTTCTACCACACTGCCAGATGTGGATGTGCCATCAAACCCCATCATATGCTCTATATTAACCAACTGCATCATTAATGTCATCCACTAATGAACTAGGGAGAGCATTGGTTGAGGTCGTATCTCTTTAGTTATATATGGGTTGGTATACATCTTCCTATACACCATGCTCACTAGCCTACACGTTCAGGTCAAAGTCACGTCAGGGTGTAGTTTGAGCATAATTAAAGTTGTAAGAATGACTCATATATTGGGAATGGATGATATTGTGGGAATGATTGGTCCAACTGGTGATGTGGGAATGATTAGTGGTATGGGAATGCCTGGTCCAACTGGTGATGTGCAAATGGCTAGTGGTATGGGAATTCCTGGTTTGACAAGTGATGAGGGATTGGTTGGTCTTGCTATACCTGAAGGGACAACCACAACCAATCTCCCACATATTGTGTATACCAGTCCTGATATTCATCTGATGGGACATAATTATTAGTGGGTTGTCCCTGTAATAAACAGTCATATCAAGACTCCCACAATGTAACTCACTGCTGATGCTTTTGTCTCCAGTTAGTTAATATTTCACTATTATAAGATATTAGAGACTTGACAAGCTTAATTTTTCATCTTTTACAAAATGGCAGCACCATTGTGCAACACAAACAAATAAGATACCTATCTGACAATACTACCTTAGGCTCGTGATTGTTCCTCCCAAAAAGAAGTTGAATTCCAACAATGTTGAAATAATATTAAACTAACTACAATTTTACATTAAATAAAGCCAAAATTCTAATAGGAGTAAAAATACTCATATTGTGATTAAATATAGTGAAAATTATCAAAACCAATAAATTAAGACAAAGTTGCATGAGCAAAGTTATCAAAACTTGACCTTTTTTTTTTAATCTTGTACTTTATGTAAATATATGAAGTGGCAAATTAAGTTAGACTCCCTCAAGAGTAATAATAAATCTATGGTAATTCCTTAACAATTCTCTCATTGATTTTAGTCATTCATCTCCAAAATTGATTTTAAAAAATATGATTCCTACAAATTAAATAAAATACTTGAATATATTTGTAGTTTTAAATAATATATTAAATTTTAATTTTGATCTGTATTGTAATTGATGTTGATCTGTATTATTTAATTGCGTTCCTATAATTATTTAAAAATATTCATTTAACAATTACAAATATTTAAATCTTTAGATTTTTTGGCAAAATATTTTAAAGCAATGTAAATTTTAATTTTTGTTTTACTATTCAAAAGTTGTCACTCACAGTGGACCTCACAGCTCACCATGTATGTAGTTGAACATAGAAAAGCTACAGTGGCCTTTAAAACTCCCTAATTGTATAATGTATAGATAGATGAGTAACTTCTGCTCTCAAAATCTCGCATAATGCGAAGTTCCAATATGCAACCAGGACGCAACGCGTGGATTGCAGCAGGAGCATCCACAAAATCTCGCATGGTGCACAATTCCTAGCTCCCAATGGCGCAACGACATGTGCCTACTTCTGACAGTGAGGTGATAGTATGCACAGGCTCCGTTTCACGTGCTGTACACTATAAAAAAATTATGCATATTATATTCAGAAAACTATAGTAAATATAATTTTCTTCCAAATCTCATATTATTCTTATTCAATCATCTCATCTCTGTATAAAATAATTTATCCTGTGAAATGTTGGTATTTTTGTACTATGTAGTGTTACTCATAAATCATTGTGACGTTTGTGAAATGCTGCAACATACTGTCTTTTGCATTGAAATATCATTTTAGTCAACATGAATGCATGGTAACTTTGTCTTGAAGTGCAGAAATCATCCGTATCAAATTATGGTTTGACGGTCAATTATTTATGTTATATATCGTGTTTGGGAAATTAGAGTACTCTGTTTAAATAAATTTAGCGATTCAGAGTATCAATTGATCAGGAAATTAAATTTCCTTTCCAATCTGGGAATTAACAGATATATGTAATAACATGTCACTTCAGATATGACTATTGATTTTCTTCGTGGTTTCCAAAGAGAGTCATTTATATTTGAAATAATTTTACTATTTCAACTCTCAATTTTTTCAAATAATCAAATATTTTACTCATAAAATACATTGATTTAATCACTTATTTTTACTTTCAATTTATTTTTTTTCATCACTCTTTTCACATCCATATGAGACCCATATGAGTATTGAAATAGAACTTTGCTATTACAAAAGCAGCTCCATACATCTTGATGGCATCCAGATACTATCAGAAAAAAAAAGGGAAATTAAGATTATATAAAATTGAGGTCTTCATGAAAATGGTAAGTACCTATAGCTGGGCGTGGCCATCCAGTGTCTTCTATGCGTATCATCTACAAGAACTGCATCACACATGTACTGAAGAAATTCATATGTTCATAGTCAATATGTCATAGTCATTCTTCATAATTACTAATAGTTCTTTGTTTTGATTTTCCAATATTCGCTTCAGTCTCCAAAGCTCCAGCAATTGATTGGAACCCAACTAAGCGCCACCATATTCAAGTACAAAGTCACTACTCTGCTACTCCGCGAGATGCCCACGGTTTCACTTTTACACATACATTTATAAATCCAGTAATTATCTATACTCTCTTAACGCAAACCAATACCATTACATATATCCCCCTTGCTTTCTTTCAAGTTTCAACCTGCAGTACTATTTCTCAATTCAACAAGCGAAACAAACCAAAAGTAATTCATCTCAAATCCACAACCCTTTTCTTTCTACCTAACAGTCTCATTCTATACACCCTATGATACTACAAATGAAGTTGACCAGCTATTACTCGTCCCCACAAATTTCCTCCAACTAGACCAACACTATAAAGTTGCTGGTAACACCAAACTAGTATGTCCATCTTGCCACTGCTATACTACCCTTCAGAATCCACGCCATTGGACCAAATCCTGTGAGACCAGTACTAAGAGAGGCCAAATCATTCCCCACGGGCAATTAAACCCTTATCTAAAACACCTTCGGCTTAATTATCACCGTGGCCTCATCGTCTTCATCTTCATCATCATCTTCTTCAAAGAGGCACCCATTGTAATTTGCTGCCTTGGAGGAAAATGGGTGTCCGAGATCCGGGAGCCTCGCAAGACTACCCGAATATGGCTCGGCACATTCCTGACGCCAGAGATGGCTGCTGCTGCCTATGACGTGGCGGCGCTGGCCCTCAAAGGTGGGGAAGCCTCCCTCAACTTCCCTGCCATGGAAGGGAAGTACCCGGTGCCCGCCTCCAATTCATCAGCTGACATTCGCAGTGCTGCCACCGCCGCAGCACAATTCATGAATGCTGAATTCCACAATGCATCATAAACTAATGATGCAGTTCAGCCTCACTATAACGAAAGCACTGATGTTGCTTCTTTGCTTGAAATTGAGTTCTTGGATGAGGAAGCCATTTTCTCCATGCCGAGTTTGCTGGTTGACATAGGTGATGGAACGCTTCTGTCGCCGTCTAGAATGAGCCCGCCACAGCTGTATGACTCGTCGAAAAATTCTTCTGGAGGAGAAAGTTTGTGAAACTATTAATTGTGAATCCATATATATCAGGGATTTAAATTGTGGTCCGCAACAGGTAATGCAACCGCAATATCGCGGTTGCGCCAGTGCCCGCAACCACATTAGACCGTAATTGCGTGGTGATATGAAATCATAGAGAAAACCGCATCGCAATGGTGTTGCGGCCGCAATGTAACGGTGTTGCGGCTGCAACGGCCGTAATAGAACACAACTGACCTGAAAATTAAGTACCCATTCTCCTTCATCCATTTCTATTCTTGTATGACCTCATTAATCATGTGATGGTGGAAGATAGAGTGGAGATTTGGGGGATGCAGTTGCTTCTTGTATAGGTTGGCGACGCGCACAGCGAACAGCAGACAACAAACAGGGACAGCGAACAGAGGGGAGAATCCGAGAAAGGGAAGGTACATAAGGGTGGATTTGAGGGAAGTTTAGATATGGGGTGAAATAATGCTGATGAAGGCTTAAAGTTTGAAGCTTTATGTGGGTGTGGGGTGCTGCACCTTGAACGAAAATTACAGAACAAAGAAAAGAAAGAAGAAGATGAAGTGTCTTGAAAAGTGGGGTGGGTAGGTGATTTGTGGTTGGGGTTACGTTGGGGTTGGGGTGGGGTCACTCAATTTGTGTGTTTTTTTTCTTTTGGGTTGTGGGATCGTGAAATTTGGGTTAGGGTGGTTTTATTTTTTCCTTCTTCTTTTTTTTGGATGCTTGGGTGGGCTGTTGATAGTCCAGGAAATTCTTTTTTTTTCTAAAGTGGGTTATAGTTTTCAAACAAAAGAAAAATGGATTATAGTTTTATCTGAAAATATATAATTAAATATTAAAATATGTGTTAAATTTATTAATTGTTGTTCATTTTTGTGAGTAGGTGTTGTAAAATTGTTAATGGGATTGGACAAATAGTGGCTTGATCACAATTGTAGCAACTTAAAACATAGAAAGTTTTGAATTTGAATATGTTGGGGAAACAAATTTGTGTCAAATATGTTGAAAACTTATTATTTTGGTGCTACAATTGATGTACTTTTATTTATAGTGCATTTTGTGAAAAAAATAAAAAAATCACACCACAACGGCCGCAATCCGCATTGCAGTAGCCGCAATGCCCGCAATCGCAGATAACATAATCGTGACTTACTGCGACCGCATAACATAATTTAGAACACTGATATATATATATATATATATATATACACATTATAAAAAGAAGGGAAACACAAAAAAAAAAGTTTTGAATGCTAAAAACCGAGTACCAATTATCATAAGCACTGAATGAAGTACATAAATAGTAGAACGGCAAGATACACATGTTCTAAGAATCAAGTAGCCCTATATCATAGCTTTAACCCAGAATAATTAGTCCCCAATGTAAATAACTAGAAAGCTATCTCAGTCCTCATTGCAATATACTATAATGTCTAATGATCCGTCCACATTATATTTTCCTTTTCCATATTATATTAATTCAATTACTTTGAATTGGAAGGAAAGATCACTTTTATATATATATATATAGGCATGGTTGGTTTGTGGTGTCAAAGATGCTGTGACAACTTTAAACTTATTACCGTAACGAGCAAAACGAGGGAGACAGATAGTAGGAGCTATTGGGGATTAAAAAAGAGACCAGACCAAGACAGTTGCGACGCGAAAGTTGAAAGGTGCATAAGTGTGTGATGCCCTTTTTGAGTTTGGATTTTAGAATGGAGCAATAAGAAATCTTGCAATATATAATTTTAAAATTTTACTTTACAAGTTTTTTTCTTCTTTCCTTTTCTTTCAAAATTCACCAACATTTCTGAAGATTGTGTTTGGTATCTGTTTAGGTATAGTAAGCATGGAGACGATGGAATTGTAGAGACAAATATGGAAACATAATTGTATTTGGCAATAGTTACAGCACTACCAAAGAAACACTATTTAGCAGCGGTTTGCCTAACCGCCACTATATTTTTGTTTCTTTAGCGATTTGTGCTTCCTGCTGCAAATCAAAGTCAATCATGGCGGTTCAACATTGGATTAGGGGCGGTCAGTATATCCTTACAGTCATATACCTTGAACTAGACAGTTCAAGGTATATGACTCCAAAACAAAATATGTAGACAATAATATGATGTCAGGAAGCTAGACCAAATGGTATCCCAAAATTTTTTTTGTACTTATCCATGACTTAGCGATGTTGTTTAGGCCCAAATTGGTGTCTATTCCAACTTTCTATAGCTTGCTTCTTCACAACATCCTGCTTTGGGTTATAATCCTTTAACGATAGGTCAATAGCTAGCCACATTCTTGTGTAAGCATGGATTCTCTGTCAATAGTATTAATAAGAATATGATTTACATAAATGAAAGAATAAACTTGAAACAGCAAAGATAATTGTTAAAAAATAAAAACCATTCTTACCCCCAAAATCATATTTGGACCACAAAGGGGACAACATCATCTATTGAGCAACCCAAGTCCCACAGTCATTCCTAGAGTGACAGTGCGTTAACTGATGTAATGTTGGTATGAAATTGTTAATAGAGGGTAGTGCCTATTGGGAGTGTCTTTTACATAATGTCACTCACGATTTATTGATAATTTTTTTGGTGATTCATTGTCATTGATTGTTAAAATAAGAATCTATTATTAGTTCAATATACTATTTAAAGTCATTATTTTGAATAATATCTTTGGTCCTGTCAAATATTATAATGTGAGGACCATGTTAAAAGAAAATTAAAATAAAAAATAGTAACAAATAAATTATTGTTGGATAAGTTATTTCAAGTAAAAGAAAAAACTGACCAACATTTGAAAACTATTCTTAAGATTAATAGAATGAATTGGTAACATAATAACTTTTTTTTATTTATATAATATGGTTCAGAAGAAAATCTAATGCAATTAGTTTACTAAAATTAAATATTACATAAGTAGAACATTTGAAGAAAATATTAATATGGAAAATTTGGTTAGATTATAAATAATATAATTGATGGCATACTGTATAAAACAGGAATAGGGGTATTTTTGAACAATTAGAAAACAAAATTTAGTTGGGAGTGGTATTAGTCAAACAGAAGTTAACAAAGATGTTGAAATGCATGTGTTCAATTATGATTTCACATACGATCCATGGTCTTGCTAAGGAACTGCTAGCTCCATGATGGCATAGGTTGATATAACTGGCCTAGATTGAGTTTTATCTATGTAAAAATAGTCTTCTCGAACAAGCTTCTCTATAAAGAGTGCCTGCGCATAGGTATTCACAATTACTTGTCAGTATATGTTAGGGTTAACCACATTAATTTTAGGAATGAACAACATTGAAATCATATTCTGATTCATACCACTTTATGCATGTCTTGAATGCGACCACCTCTTTGTTCTACTGATTTCATTGAGTGTAAGTAAATCAACTCCTCCTTCATAAGATCAATAATCATTAGGAACCAATGATGGTCCCTATGCATAGGCACATATATCTACAAAATTTAGTCCGACTTGTGAGTTTAGGCCAAATATTCAATAATTATCCCTTGAAAAGAAATTTTTTTCTGACGATGTCAAGTATTGCATTAAATCGACACCTTGGATAAAGTTCAAGAATGTACCTTAATCACTTTGTCTAGGTTGCCTATAAAATCATGGCGAATGCTTCCCAAAGTTGCATATGAGACTGGAGTGTCTCGTAAAGCTATTTGTTGTGGATGAGGAAATTTGAGCAATTAAAGCAAGTCAAAATTAAGTTATCATAATGAGTATATGGGGAGCTCAAACTCACTGCAAATGTTGTGGGCAAAAACCATTTGTGGCCGATAGAACCATGCATTAGCATGGAGGCAAGTAGTATCAACACTTGCTTGGAATGAAACTTTGAATAGTTAGTTATTATAAATGGATGGGATGTGTGCTTGAACTTATATCATGTACGTACATCGACAACGAGAGGCCTTCCGAGAACTAGCGTCCTAAATGCCTCGCGATTTCCACAACAATGATCGTTATGGACCAGCATTTCTCTACAAATATAATATTCATGAATAGGTTGGTCAAACACATATAGTAATTGAAAATGTCAAATGCATATGATTAGAGATAGTGAATGGTACTTTGGATCATAGGTGAATTTGAAAATATAGGCAGCCACAGCTAGCTCAGCCCCAAAAAAAACCATATCTTTTGTGGGCCTGAATGCAACTTTCATCCACTGTAACCGATTGAAAGCATCCAAATGTTTCTCAATAGGAATCATAGACTTGTAAACAAGACTATTGTAATAGAAAAATCTAAAATTAATTGGGTAAGTAGAGGTGGTGTGTGCACCTTGGGCAGTTCATCCCCATGCTTTATTGGAGAAATGTCCACTAGGTCAACAAATGGTATCCCATACGGTCTTGGAACACCTATCACAATTATATCTTTAGACTTTCCCTTCAAATTGGCCCCCGCTTTGCCCTCTGAATTGAACAATTTCTTCTGCAGTGGTTTGTGATGCAATTTAATTGTCAGTATGGGTAGTATTGATACAATCAAAGAGCTTTGTGACAAATTAACAATCAAAGAGCTTACATTATCTGTAAGTAAAGATAGCTTTGTGACAAATTAACAATCAAAGAGCTTACATTATCTGTAAGTAATTCGTATGCATAGTAATAGCATAATTCAAAAAGTTAATCACGCATGTGTTTGTTCCTACTTTCAAATAACTATGTATTCATTCATGTATTTTGAAAAAAATAAAAGCAGAAGACCCAAAAACTCATTTGCAAAAATACATCTCCTTTGTTTTGTAAGACATAAACCAAAGAAAAATGAAGCTCATGTTCAAAACAAACTCCAACCCATAAGTTGCTATAAAAAAAAACAAAACAACATGCAATCTAAATACATTTTACCCCAAAAACTTAGAATCTAGAACGAAACCAAATACTAATTTCCCGAACACAAACTAAACCGAATAATACTATAAAGGAATAGTAAAACCCACTCAAAGAACTATTTAATGTCTAGTAAAAAAAATAAAATGCAAATTAAAGCAAAGTCCAACAACAGAACAAACAAGGCAACCCAAGAAATGTGCAAGACAATATGACTAAGTCCAAAAGAAAACAAAAAAGACTTCAATGACTGAGGAAAACACAATAGTCCGTAACGACTTAATTGGGTACCAAATGAAATAGGGCCAAACCGAGCAGCAAACCAATGGGAGTGTTCTGGCCTTACTGAGGTGCATGCGGCCATGGACGAAGGCAGCTGATGCGGGGAGTAGTGGTTCACGGCGGACGAGGGAGGACCAGGGCCATTAGGTTTCTATTCCCCTTTCTTTTAACGTTTTGGGTTTTGTGTTTGTCTTTTGGGACAATTTATGGGATTGGGGGTCATTTTTGGTGAAAGTGATTATGTTGGCTAGGCCTTGTCGTGGCCTTTTTTTGGACTACTTATTACTTCCTACACATCCACTAATAAATGAGGATAAAGACTCGTCCAACAGAAAATAAACAAACCACCATGTGATACCCAATAAAAGAAACAACAATAAAAAACCACCGCGTACCCATGTAATTAGGGAATATAATATTAAATATAAAGATTAAGTCCATAGATTATTTTTCTTACCTTAATTCAGGTGTTCTTGGTGGAGATGTTCTTACTACATCCCTTGTTGTTCCTCCTACATTTGAAGGACTCCTCCTCGCTACTTTCAGAGAGCATGTCATGAAAGATGTAGATAGTGTCATTGTCTTCAATGTTGGATAAAGTGAACCTAGATCTTGCTGATTTCCTCCTATTTTGAATGTCTATTGTGTCTTTGTGGTTAAGGTCAACACTTAGTGGAGGTCCGCTAAGAGGTGTAATGTCAACTTTCATTCCTTGTGATTCCACGATACCCTTATGTGGTTTTCTGCACGTCATGACATGGTTCAGCTGTGCTGTCAAGTCCCCAAGCAATGTTGCTTATTCAACCAGAGTTTTGGTCAATGTTGTGACGTGTTCCTCTATGGCAGGAACAGAAAAGCTTAGGAGGTGGATCATCTGAAGAACCTACATTTGCAGTTTAAGTATGAGTAATGTACTTAAGCTGAAGTCTTTGACATGGGATGCAAATGTCAACATTATCCTTGACATTTTTTGATAAATGCATGTACTCCATGGAAGTGTTAATCAGTTGTAGAGGGTCATACCTTTTCCTTAAAGAATAAGTCTTGTTTCGGGCAGGTGGCTTCCTCTTATGGGGCAAGCATTTCTTGGCTTTGTTGTATGGTGTGGGTAGCCAAGCTCTATTGATGAGAGATGTTTACTGGAAGGTGCAACTTGCTTCAAGGATGTAACTTATCAATGAGAACACGCCAACCTCAACGGATCCGGAGATGTTTGGGTGACATGACTCCAGCCAGCAGGACTAGTGTTAGTAGGAGAGTAGAAGTAGGGATACGACTGTAATGAAGTTTCTTTTGCATGCATCTATTGTTGGGTTTTGGAAACAATGGGCATTTTACTTTTCACAATTAACTTACGCTAGTTTCCATACTATAGATTAATAAGACTATTCATCAGTACAATGGGTAATTGTGAGTGATGGAAGAGTCCATCTTTGTATAATTATTTCCTCCACCAAGAGGAAAAGTGGATTTACTCCACATTGTACATCAACCTTTGGTGCATATAGGGTGAATGAGAGATACAGGTAGATAGAAAACAATCAATGGTTGAAATGATGTCACGACCAAAAAAATTTATTTTCCGTGAGAGTATAACAAATTTTCCTACATCTTTTGTTTACTTAATTTGACACCTGGAGTAGAACAGTTTGTTATATATAATGTTCAAAATATATACTAAGTTGTTAAATTTTTATGAAAATAAATTTTAACTAAGAGTTTATTTTGTATATTAAATTGTTTCTATAAAATCATCAAATCATATATTGGTATATGAATAAAAAATTATTAAGTGTTACACTTATTTGTTGAAAAATCACGTAAACAAAGTAATATAATTATATGACAATGTAAAATATTTGTATACAATCATTTAAAAGAAATTAATATGTTGCACTTTAAATTTTTCTTACACTTTAATTTAAACTTTTTAATCTAAAGTATTTAAGTTGACAATTTGATGCCTAAAATAATAGCTTATTTTGTTTTTTTTTCATATCACATAAAATGGATGTATACATATGTGGATAGTTTTTCTTTATTTCGTATATGTTACTATTGTCTATTTTTCTGTTTCCCAATTTCTAATTAGTAATTGCCCTTTATTATTGCACAAGTAGGGGTTCATTTGCTAAATTAAATGAAACTTACATTGTATATGAAAAGTTTAATATGAATTATATTTTATATAAATTGGAAATTAATAAATAACATTTCTTTTTATTTCACTAAATATCAGTTGTAAGTATTTGTCATGGTCAAATGATAATATACCGGACCTATGCCCATGTTATGCATGGCTAATATTTGTACTCTATCACATAGTCATAAATTATAAATAGAATAAAGTACACTTATTTTTTTCTTATAGGGTGAGGTGATGTAAGTTTAATATTCATATTTAAAAAATGTAAGTTTAATTTATGTACTTTATCACATATTCATTTATGTATTTTATAAATGTAAGTTTAATTTTACTACCTTACAAAGTATAATATTTCGGCTGAATCTAAACTTTTCATTCATTTTTACATTTTTTGTAATTCATATTTAAAAAATCTAATTTTTAACTTTAAGTTTTTTCTCCATTTTCCATATTGTTAATTTGAATAGAATGAAATGGCTAGACCTATTTAAGCTCATCGAACAATCTTAAACAAATCAAGCTACACTTATAGTGTCTGAGCCAATTTAGGGCCATTCTGTTTACTGTGCAGGGTTAAATTGCTAAAAAATAAATAGTTAAAAGCACTCATTAACACCAATAATCCCATTCACCTATGATCCTATTAAAAACCTTGTTTGTTGGGAAAAAAAAAATATGACAATATTGTTAATAGTTCTAATATTCTCAGAGCTTGGTTAACCTTTTCATATGTTTAGTGGTTATCTATGGAAAATAATTCACCAATACCATGAACAAAATTGAGCCAACTAAAACATACACCTTTTTTTCTCGATTTTTATTTGGGAAAGTAACTATGGTGGTAATAGCTTTGCAAATTTGAGGCACTCAATGGAGTTTGATATTAATTTGTTTATACATCCTTATAATGAGTGTGGTGCTATCCATAGTGATGAATATATTAGACATGTTACCTTTTCGGTAGGGTGTTAACTTTTTTTGGCTCACAACCATTCTTATAATCAATAAATATTTATTTGACATTTCCTCTAGTAGATTAATTAAAAATAATATTTCAAAAAAATTTATAATATCAAGAAACAGTTTTGAGTCAAAATAACTCATTAATATGACATTAGATTTAAAGTTATCATTTGTTATGTACATAAAATGATATATTTCTTGCATTTTAAAATATGTGAGAATAAAATAGATATAAAAATTTAACTAATCATAAGTAAATTTATATTGTTAGCTTTAACCCTCCCCAAAAAACCAATTAACAATTATAATGAATTAGCACGGGAAACACACCAAAATACATCATGCAGACATTTTTTGTAACAATAAATACATAATTTTATTTTTTCTTCACATTAAAAAAGATAGTAACAAGAATTTTGGGAACAAGTTTTAGAAGAAAAATTATTGTTCAAAATATGATTCAATTCATGCCACGTAACTTCATAATTCGTGAATGTTTTTGTCAACAAAAACATGTTCCATCTAAACTTGTACACACCAAGTTTGGGTAAAAAAAATCTTTTCTATCATTTTTGTTTGGTAAAAAATTTTATTTTCCTAAACCCAGTACACAGTAATAAGTAGGCTTCAAATAGTCCATGTGCGCTATTTAGATAGTTTCAATTCCCCATATGATAGGCAATATCAGTATGGTATGTAAAAGCAATAGCTTCACTAATTCTCTCAATATGAGTTTGGTTCGTAACAAAAAATTGTCATAATAATTAGTATTAGTTCATACACTAAAAAAGTTGTTTACTATACCAATTAGTCCCTTATTTGATATAGGTGATTCACATGCCTCTTTCTTATGGAATATATTGAACGTGAATAATTTAAATATCACTTATATTTGTATCTAAATTTCAAATTATAACAATAACAATTGAAGTAAATTATTATAAAATAGCCTTGTTAATACAAGTTACTAAGACAACACCATAAACCAAACAGATCTCAAATCACCTACTATGATAACACCATAAAGCAACCCCTTTCATGACTAGGCATAACCAGATATGACTCACCCTACCTTTTTTTTAAAGCTTTCACTCTTCTTCAGAGGGATGGGTTTCGTCTTTTCAACTATTTTCAGCAGCATGGGCATCAATCTTTTATAAACACAACTTCCCTTATAAGTGCCTAAATCAATAAACTTCACCCTCTTACATGGTGTATTGTAGAAGTTGTTGTCCCTGTGTATAGAGAAAGGTTTGGACTCAATCACACCCCACGCATATAGGGGAATGGATATTTTTTACTCACACGTTGTGTAACACAGATCAGAAACTATTACATAATTCACTTACGGGAGGAGACTCGGTGGTTAATTCCGAAGCATCTGTGGGGAGTCCACCTTCAAATACGCCATTCATGTGCGCATGTGGGGTGAACGTCCGACTCTACACGGCCAGAACAAGGGGTAGAGGAAACTATGGCCGGCAATTCTTTCGTTGTGCACTGTATTACGAAGATAGAGTGCGTAGCTGCGGCCTCTTCAAGTAGGCTAATAAACTGATGTCGGATAACCCCAAACCGAAGAAGATCGACCCTAGCTCCAACAGTCAGCAAAGAGGTGGACAAAGCGGGTCGCTATGTGGACTGGAATGCATTAAGTGGAAGCACTAGTGTGGTATGTTGGCATTTTTTCTCATGCTAAACACTATCTGCTTTAGCTAGGCATTCCAATCCTCGCGGCTGAACTAACCCATCCCACTCCACAACCATGGCTTTCCAAATCCTTGTCCTCATGAAGCACGCTGTTAACATATGAATATCAAATATGTATTTCACATCTACAAGTGCTGCTATGTATTTTGAATCCGAACCTTTACACACCGAAATTAAGTTATGTGTTTGAAATCCTTGCATCAAGTTGTGCTTTGTTCCAGAAATAGATCGAATATCAAGCTTGAAAGTACACAATGAGCAAAGTGACTACTGTTCAAAACTGTTACGAATGATTTTCTTAAAAAATTTCAGGTTGAATAATTACTTTTATAAGTTTGATTTTGATAGTTAATGTAAATGAAATTGATTTATTAGTAGTGGTGTGAATGAGAGGGCCTCGTGGACAAAGTGTAACTAAAATTTATTGACATTTTATAAACTGCGAATAAACAAATGGTAATTAATTTATAAACTGAAAAACAACAAATTCAGGATTAATTAAAGTAAAATAAAAAAATTCTGGTATGTCATACTCATCAAAGACCCATTAATTTCTCACCAAATTCCAATTAAATTTGAAAAAAAAAATCTTTGATGGCCGAAATTAAATATGATTAGTTTGTTTAAAAAATAGGCAAAATAAACAAATGAATCATCATATTGAATTTAAAAATAAATCATCATATACATTTATTTCGATACATGTAAAAAAAAAATCTACTTACATTTCGAAAATCATAGCAACTTGAACATTATAATTTTGTCACTGATTATATAAGATATCAAATATAAATTGTTAGCAAAATTATATAACAAAACTTGGTCAATGATTAAAGTTCGTAATAATCATTTAAAGTAAATTAATGTACAATGGAATTAGTTGACAATGATATAGCTACTTTGACAAGTATTTAACAATGGCCCCCTATAAAAGTTGTGAACAAACTCAAGGAATTGCCGTCACCAAACTCACCCACCTAGAACAGGAAACTGGCCGTATACAAAGTGCAGCATTGGCGCATGGAAAAATAGTTGCATGCTCCCGGACGAATTAAAATTCTTCCTCCAATTGGATTTCTCACCATCCTAGTGGTATGATCACAGTGAAAAGAGGTGGGACCCAACATCATATTCATGGTAGCGATGTGTAACGGTGTGGGGATGTGATTTCATGGTTGGGGATGTAATTCTACGGATGGGGATGAGATTCCACAGCTGGGGATGAGATTCCACAGCTGGGGATAAGATTTTATGGCTGGATTTATAAGTGCACAGTACACGGGTTGTGACAGATTACTCAATGCGGCTTTAATTATATCATACTTAGTATGAAATCTATATTATTATACTAGAAATGCATAATTATGCTACAAACGACGTTAACAATGAAGTTGTTAATGGACTCCATGCATAACATTAAATATAATAATTTAATTTAAAAGACTCCATTGTTATAGTATATGTCATTTTTAATTATGATGAAAATTTTGTTAAAAAGCATTATACTAAATTCAAAAAAGTTTTTATAAAATATTTTAAATATACAAAATAGAAGCACTAATAACATCATATTAAAATAATATTTTCCCAACATTATTGATAACGAGTTTGAATAATATCGAATTATCCACATACAATTAGTTTTATTATCAAATACAAAAAAGGTCATTTTACAGAAAGTGGATATTGCCACTTTTGTTTGTCTACTTTTATAGCAAGACATATAAAATTCAAATTTTCACACAAAACCAACAAAATATAATTGTGTTTTGATTATCTTAATCTTAAATATAGTTTGTACACTGAATTAACCTATTTTACTACACAAAGTTTTATTGCATGAGTACTTTTTTTTAATAATTTGTAAATATGGTACAAATTAAAAATAAAGTACTTAAATTATTCTTCACATACAAAATTTGAATTAAAATGATTCTTGCCAAACTTTTATTTTATTTTTGTAAAAGATAATCAAAATTTAGTAGACCATAGCAATTTTATAGAAGTAGAATCAGATACAATAAAGGATCAATGATACAATATGCTTTAGTGCCATTTGTGTACAAAAAATCAAAAACCATAAAATACTATTATTATGTATTTATTTATTATGACTCAAACTCGAAAATCACATAATTTTGTTTTAACATTTAATGTCCTATATATTTTGTGAATTGTATTTTACTTAATCACAATTCTAAAAATTTTCAGGTAACCGTCAATAAATTAAGCTACCACTTAACAAATTTTGATAATGCATGATTAACTGATAATGAATTTTTTTTTTCAATAACATGAATAAGTACAAAACTACATTAAAAGTTAATATCCAATCATAATTTTGAAAACGAAAAATATCTAATTGCAACCTACATATTAAATATTTTAAGAACCTATTTTAATTTCTAATTAGTTAATAATAACATCTTTTGATAACCTTGTAATACCTACCGAAAATTAACTTAATTAATTTCTATTTATTAATTATTCTTTAAGATGGAATAGTATAACGATATTTTGGTAAATCAACTCAACAAAAATATATGCAAGTGGAAATGACATTTCGCAATTGCCACTCTCCATTTTACAATAACTAAATAACTTAGTAGTTTAATGGAAGGGGCAGTACACAAAAAAAAAAAATTATTGCCAATATACACTCCCCCCTTAATGAAACAGATAGTGTAACCGCCCACACATTTAATGACCATGCCTGAAAAAGTAAATTTACCATTTCCCAAAATCAACGTTATCACTTCTCAACCACAAAACAATTAACCAAGTAATCAAATAAATTAAATAAAAATTTAACATCTCCCCATTTCACTTTCCCATTCGGTTTTACAGGGAACTCATGCCACCCAAATTTTCCCACCACTTGTTACGATGGTGTTTCGCTACTATTCATTCATCTAGTAGCTATTGAAAACCATTTCACCTTCGTACTGTCAGGCGAATGGCTGCGCTTTTGTTCATTAACTGGCAACTCTTACTACACTTTTCACCTTCAATTATTTGTGTTTTATTTTTCCTCTATTCCGCCCGGCCTTCATCAACGCTAACAATTACAAATTCCCATTCTCAGGCGAATGGCTACGTTATCTGTATTCACAGGTTAGTCCCGTTATAATTTAACATTGTCGTTGTTTTTGTTTATTTTTTCCTCTATTTCGTTTGACCTTAATCGTTGTACGGCTTCAATCAACCCACTTATCTTTGTTTTTTTTTTTTTTTGCAAATATAGCTTTTACATGGCATTACCAATAAATTTGCTAAAAAGTTTTCTAAAAAAATTTAACCTTGTTCCAACTTGTTTCTTTTTAAAAGGTTCTACATGCAGTTCTCAAAAGCTTCTGGATGCACGCCTACTCTTCTCTTTGTACTAACACCATTATATTTCTTGATGATTTTGTGTCTCCCAATTAATATTTTGTTTTATCAACCACTTTTGATCATGGCTACTTCTTTTCTATCACAACATTATCACCCAAATAAGTTTGTACTCACATTTTACCATGACTATCATTATTCTTTATAACAGGGTTTCTAACTTGCTTATTCAGTTGTCATATTCTTTTTGTGCTACACCCACTATCTTCCCTTCAAATAACATAGATCTTCCAATAGTTTAGTTTACCCGATACTTCAAATTCTTCATTCAACATTTGAGGAACATCAGTTAAGGTGTACACAAATATTTTCAGTTGCCAACCGATTAAAAAATGTTTAATTAAAATTTCATACTACAATTTAAGTGGCTGCAAACTTTTTCATAACATAAAATCATTCAAAATATTCTCACTTCACAACTGTTGCAATTGCCATCATTCATCACCTTTTTGTATCACATCTTCTGACATCAATCACAATGCAGACAATGGATTACGATGGTAATCTCTACCCTTGGCTCTCCAACACCTTCTTCAAAATTATTTGCCAAACTGAGCTAATCTGAAGTGTAAGCAATTCCACTGCCTTTTATCTTCACATCCTACTTCATTTATGTCATTTTGTATTTACTAATGTTAACTATCAATTCTACTGAAGCAATTGCCAAGAGCCTTCACCTTGGTTCACAGGGACCATCTACCTAACCATGTCTTACTGAGGATTCCAAATGGCAACAAATGGAGGGTGAAATGTTCTGAGAGCAATGGTGATTTCTATTTTGAACAAAGATGGTATGATTTTATCCAACATTACAGCATCCAACCTACCTACATCCTGCTGTTCAAATTCAATGCGGACACAATGTTTGCTATCATTGTAATGGCACCAGATGGGTTGGAAATCAACTATAACAACTTCGACCACTGTCCCAATTCAATTCCATTGCCACAGCATTCACGATCCCCACCTTTATCCAGCCTTCACTAACCCCACCTCCATCCCCACCTCAAGGTGAATTGAATATAATACTATTGAATTTGATAATTTCTCCTGCACATATACTCAGCTGAAACTAACTAGTTCTAATTTTGTTCTATCAGTGCAAGGAAATAGGCCAATTAGAGCGTTGAATTGGCCTGATGATCTAACTACTCAACAGATTGTTGCTGCCTTCCAAATGCAGCATGACTTTTTATCCTCAAGCTTTCTCTTTCTGCTCTTGATCATAGGAAACCGATACCTTTTTCTCTCCCACTGTGCATTTAATGTGTTTATCCTAGACAATATCATACTTGCATGAAATGCTTTTTCAGATTAACTTGCCTTCTTTCTATAACCAAAAAAAAAAAAGATATAAGGTTTTCCTCATGCATGGTGCCCAGAAATGGAATGTCTACTGCACCAAGTATGAAAATAGGGATAATGTAATGTTTGGAAAGGGATGAGACTGCTTTTGGGTTGACAATCGCTTGGCTCCTAATGGCATTGTATCTTTGAGGTCATTAAAGGGGGAAGGAAGCCTCAATTGAAAGTTTACATCTCTCATCCAATTGATTGCCAACATAAGGTTTGTACAGTGAAATTATTTATTTCCTCAAATGTTTTTTTTGGCCCAATCTATTCTTTTGAAAAATTACAACTGAATGTCTTGCCTATTTCACTCCAGGTCATCAGAAGGAGTGAGTTTGGAAATCCAAAGTGCAGGGGTTTGGGAAATCGAAAGTGCTAGATTATGTGCTAAGCCATTCCATCAAACGTGAAAGCCTTTTTTGGACACTCAACATTTGTCTTTTAAGTTGCTTACCATTTTGCCTTGCACTTTGCACAGTTGTGTTTATCCACTTTCACTGAATTGATTTCTTAATTTGAAGGTCATGTTCTGTATTTTGGTTACATCAATACTATGTTACTTGTGTCTGGTAATCACAATCTTAGACTTTAACATTTACATAATATCTGTAGCTTTGTCATTATAAAAATTCTTGAATTATTGTTCTACTTGGTTACTGCATGTTAATAAAATGGTTGTTACAATAAGTCCATGAATTAATGTTATTTCTATTAACATACTTATGAACATCTCTATTACCATTGGCCCATAATGAACGTGGATTATTGTTTCAACATGTGCATTCCTTTGTATTTTTTTGGGCTGGGCCAACTTCGTTTCTTTTTATTTGTCTTGACTATAACATCCAATTAGGCTTTGTCTGGCTGCTTCTGTTTGGTCACCACGGCCAACCAATGATTAACTATATCATTACCAAAATATGGGCCAGAGCAATGCCTTCTTTTCTTTTTTGGGCTTGACTACCTTTTTTGGGCCTATTTTCCTTTTACTGACACCACAACGCGCCAATTCCATACAATGTCAAAGTTATCCACTTCCCATCCACCCTTACCCACCGACTTAAACAGGAAAATTCAAACTCCAATAACACGATAACTCATGCATGCAAGCCATTACTTCATTTATTTTCTTGTTTCCCATTTAACTGAAATAACACATATGCCACCATGTTTACAAATCTGCACCCCATCTCACATTCTTTTCTATATTTAAATCAACCACAAACATCCATCAATTGTTTCTAATTTTTTTATATTATTAGATTTTTCATTTCCTGTGCTTTTCCTTGTTACGCTATCTATATATACATCTTATTCTATGCTTCAGGTCCAGTGCATGCTATTGCCAAATTAAAAGCTACGAGCACTCGTGCAAATTTCTTTTGGCCCATGTCCATATCGCATTAAAATTTTTCTAGCAACCCAATGTAATGAAAAATGAAGGGGATAACATTCTAAACCTTCAACTTATACCTGTTCCTTCACCATGTATGTGTTCCAAAACTTCTGATTACCAATTTTGTTTACGATTACACCTTAGACAAATGGAACCAATCACATCAATTCATTCAAACAAAAGAATTAAACCTTAAAAACAAACCACAAACTTCACAACAACCTCTGATTCAACAAACTTCACTGCCTTTTGGAAATTTCAAACTAAATTATGCGCAAATATGGTTCATTTCATGCTTTCTATTTGCCACCGTGCATTCACCACATATTTCTTAACGACTCTAATTACTGTTACAAGACCTTCACCCTTTCCACCTCTACCCCATTATCAGCGACATGCCAATTTACATCTCCATCTTTTCCATTCTGCCATTCTTCGACCTCAATCATATATGTTCCCTATCAAAATTAACATCACAGATCTAAATAGTTAATAACTAATTCATAATCAATCAGTTTATTACAATTTTTTGATACTCACGACCACCTTTAACACGCAAACAAACACATAAATTACGTCCCTAATCTTTCAAATTCCACACCACTCAAACAAATTATTTCTTGCCATCAATAACATGCCTAAACACTTTATCACTTATACAATCATACTCTGCCTTAACATTACATGTAATCCACTACTTCAAACAGAACTACATATTTCATTCCCAAAAATCGCAATCCACTACTTCAAGGAAAAGGCTAACCTAATCTACTAGCTTGCCCTAATATGGGGTTTGGGAGGGCAATCACTACTTCAAAATGAACAAATCAAAACAAAGAACGAGAACAAACATCATTTCCAGATGCAGTCCAAAAATAATTGCAAAAGATGGTTATGCATATATACTGCAAACCTACCTCAACATGATATAGGTTCATTGCCAGCCAATTGGGGACTTGGCCTTCACAATCCTCATTACGATAAGCCAATTCAACTAATATGAATATTGTTGCTAACTTAACCAAAACGAAAAAAAAAAATAAAATCAAATGCTACCATGATTCATCATTGTCGAATAACCCCAAACGAAATTACGAACGGGGGTACAGGTGATTGCCAAAGTTGCAATGAAAGAAACCTTTTAAGTATTTATAATAGAAAAGGTACATTGTCAAAACATAAAAGGCTTCTGTGGGGAAAAATTTAAGTATGCGTAATTGTTTTCTCTATAACCGCCTTCTTCAGATTGACTTCAAGTTTGATACCTACATGTTTTGGAATTTACATAGGACATGGTTGTGATCCGCACTATCACCCACCCACACCTTCAATTGCAAGCATATAACCCAAAGAAAGATGGAATTGAAACATATCAAACAGGCAAAACACAAAAGCAACCAAGGACACAAAACTATTCACAGAAAAAGGGTATTCAAATTTAAATTTTAACAATCAACTCATCTGGGTATTACAAGAAAAGACTTAAAAAACAATGAAACTAATTCAACTTGAACAAAACACAAATTCCAATTAATGATGCGCATGCATGAATTGAAGAATTCGGCGAAACCATAAGAATCACAAAACTCAATTTGTATTATGTCATTGAGTTTTCTAAGTTCAGGTTTCTGATAGGGTAGCATTCCTTATGAAATCGAATTCGGCGAAACCATAAGAATCACAAAATTAAACAAACATCAAGTACCAAAAAAGAAAAAAAATTCAATCCAGATCTCACTTCATCTAAGCAAGGCACTATTCTGAATTTGCAAAATGAAACCCATATCTCCCCTAAATCAAACCCTCATCTCTCCTATACATATGTTAGATGAATTAGGGGGGAAAAGAGAAAAAAAAACCTCCAATGGTCGTCACATAGTGATTGTCACGACGCACGAAAGCCGCATGAAAGTTGCACGAAAGTCGCACGAAAATCGCACGACTACCGCCAATTAACAGCTGAAGACGTTCCCACACACGACAGTTCCCCTTTTCCTTGCGTCATTGAATAGTTACCCCGAGTTGGTGTCTCTACCTGATCGCACTAGTGGTTTCCGCGGCGGCTATGGGTCTGTTCGACACCATTGCACCATGGTCGCGGCTGCTGGTTTTCGTTTGGTGTTGGGCTTCCATGTGCTTTCAGGGACACTCTCTCACAAGTTTTGGTGGTTCCGATTTCATGCTCGCACTGTTGGTCATAGTGGGTGGCGGTAGTTGCCGATGGTGGTAGTGGGTAGTGGTGCTCAGGTCGGTCAAAAGAGAAAGAAGGTTTTTTGAAAGCAGAGGCTCGTTTATTTTTTTTTATTTTTTTCATTTCATTTTGTTTATATTATTTCCACTTAATAAATAGCCCACTTAAATAGCCTGTTATGATGCTAATTAAGGTCAATAGAGATAACAAAGTTTGACCAACACTTTCCACCCTCCTACACATGTCCTTCACCAATTTGACCACCGCACATCTTCATTGTATAGACAACTCTTTCATCTGCATCAGAGAATGGCCCATCTTCATTTTATTAGTTTCTTCATCTTAGTTTTTTTTTCTTTTTTCTTTACTTACTAAATATAAAGCTCAAAGTGAAAACGCAAATGATAGAGATAGAAAGAGATTTGGAAAGGAGCATTACCCCATGGAAGATTGTTGTTTGGACCATACGCAAGGTCCCCAAGCTGTTCCTTAGGTGGATGATTAATGTCTGACATTGATGAAGGTTCCGACATTGATCAAGCTTCTGGGATTGATGAAACTTTGAACATTGATGAGGCTTCTGCGATTGATGAAACTTCAGACATTGACGAGGCATCTGAAGAGAAAAACTTCAGCAAGCACCCAAGAAGAAGAAAATAGAGAAGAAGGAGAATTCAGAACAAAGATACAAAGTGAGAAAAAACAAACAAAATAAATAAGGGAAGATTGTCGAGGAGAAGATCCAGAGGAAAAGCGAGAGACAGGGAAAGAGAAATAGAGAGACAAAGGTCAGAGGAATACCTATAGCTGTCTTCTTGAGAAAGGAGTTTCATGAGACACGATTAATGCATGACTTGAGAAGGATTGGAAGGGTTTTATAGCAGATATTTGGGCCCAAAATTTGAACGAACAGATTTGTTGTGTCTGTGCTATGTTTGCAAGCTCCACTGGCAGTTAAGATAGTAGAATAGGTCCAAATAATTGCAACGCAAACAGACACTGGTAAACATTCAAATATAGGGATATCTCTGAATGGTCTTCTATGCTTTCGATACTACAATTAGTAACAAAGTAGACCAAATAAAGGATAGAAATAGTAATATAAAGCAGACCAATAAGTCACCACTATGTTCAAGTTCTACTGAAGCACTTACTTGTCACAATCCAATTACCAACACCAACATTAGGATGCCAATCGCTACATAGTTGCCCACCAGAAAAGAAAATATTAAAGAAAATTGGGTAAACTTATGGAGATTGTGAAGGAAGGATGGTATCCACCATGCTATAATGAGCATGGCAGATTAAGGGATTTTCCTAAAGAAAATGTCATTAACACAAAATATCTGGAAACAAGTTAAGCACCATAGAAACCAGATGAAGGTCTCAGATGCTAGAAACTTTAAATAGGTGATAATTTTAGAGATTGAAGTGAAGGACATGTTCCTTAAGTATTATTGTGTATCATTACTCGAAATAAGCTTTCTTCTAGACGATGATACATTATTAACATAAATTGCTTTGTCATTGGAAGATCACTTAGTGAAATATTTACTACAAATATCATGACAATTAGAATAGAGGTCTTAGCCATACCTACCACAGGAAGTCCAGGTTTGAATAATCCTAATCCAACCAATCCAACAATGGCTACCATGCCAAGAGGACTTAAAAATCAAAATTTGTGTTAGTTTAGTAATGTCACTTATACGAACACCAGGTTCACATATTCATTGGCAGTTCGATAATTTAGTAACTTTTTGACAATAAAATTGAGTTTCACTAGTACCATTTTGCATAAAACTATTGGATTGTACACTAAAGATCTATTTGATTTTAGTTTCATTTTTAATTTTTAGCATTTTATGATTAAAAAAAAAGTAAAAGCAGGAAATAAAAATTGAAAACATTATTTTATTATGTTCAGTATTTACTTCACAAAATCCTTCAAATAGAAAATATTGAAAATGAAAACATGAAATGGACATAGAAGCCAAACAAGAGCTTACAGAGTAGGTACAATTCATATGTGTAAACCCTTATCATTGAGTTGATGGTTCTCTAATCAATTACTATATGTCACAAATCTAAGGCTAATATATGATTTAATATGTTCAATTCCCAAATGGAAAGAGCAAACTTCATGAGGATCTTTAATTTGTTGCAGTGAGGCGTCATTGATAATACAAGTAATTGGGAAAACATATGCTAATGAACCTCCAAGTACTGCAGGCAATCTGGTTTCAAAAAATGATTGAAAAAGTGTATTAATTCCAGCAACAAAGAGTAGGGTCTGGATTACTAGAAAAGTATCACCTTGGTCATAAAGCAACCAAATCACTACCAAATAAATATAAATATCAACAATAAATGCATCTCAAAAGCAACAATGGCTTTGCACAAGGAAGCAGGAATTTGACATACATCACTTCCTCCCATGGCTGGCACCAACAATGAAGGAAACATCACACTCGTTCCCAGCATCAATATGTAATTTTGAAATGCCAAGAGTATAGTTTCAGTCGAAAGACAAAACCTTCATAGTGAGTCAAAAAGGAAGACTACGTAAAGGAAACATCCTAGGTATAGCAGAACCTAAATATGCCCAATGTCTAAATTCATAAATTGCATTATTACACTAATGTTTTGAAATGAAGCTCAATGATAATGAGCCACACCGATTAAAATCTCAAAATTACTTAAAGCAAATCACACCAATAAATTGTCAGAATCCCATACCAAATAAAGAAATGTTATAAAACTAGAAACATGTGTCAAAATATTTGGCTGAAAAAAAAATCATTGGATTGAATAAAGTATTATAACTCATTTATCCCTCTAAAGATAAATAACCATGTTTGTCATTCAGGCAACAATTCTTTTGCTACCAAATATGTGTGTTTAATGGTATGCAATATTTAATTAATGATGGCTTAGTCCTAAATTAATATGCAGGACCATTTACTTATACATCATTAGTAGCTAATTTTTTTTTCATTAACCCACACAAGAAGTGATGTCAGGGTAAATTGGTAACTACAGTACAACGCCATCATAGCTAGCCTGCTGTTGTTATTAGTACTATGATACTATCTCACAGCAGTTAAGGAGTACAAGTACAAATCATAATGAAATTCAAGGAAGCCAAAGAAGTGAAGAAAAATGTGATTTGTGCATATGTATGTGGACATTATACTAACTTATATTATATTTACTACCAGAGAATACGTGAATCTCATTCATTGAAAAAAGTGTTTTTCTCTATTTATGTTTTAAAATATTTAAATATGAGAATATTGTTGTCTATTTAAAAAGCAAAAATATTATATAGCTAAAGAAATCCATAGTGTCATATTGCATATTTTATCTTCAAATTAAAAATAGCCCATCCAACAAACATTGCAAAGATTGAGTAGAAAATGGCCAAAAAACAAAGAACGTATCTGTGTACAAAAAAATTATGACAATAAAATACCTCCGATTAAATTTCACAAAATAACAAGGTCGTGTTTCAAAATTCATAGATCTTTCCTTCTCTTTCTCTCTCTTTGATCAAGGATATACATCACACTTGTTGGTGGGCATCCCTCCTCAAGGGGCCCAACAACTAATAAAGAAAAGAATTACAAAAAAAATAGAAAATAGAAAAAAAAAAGAACAATAAAAGGGAAAACACGCTATAGTAGCGTGTGATTTGAAAAACGGAAAAAGGAGGTGAACAGCATCGCAAGAAGAAGAAAGAAAGAAAAGGACACTGCAGGGTTCATCATCAGACGAGTAAACGTACTCCATTTATCATGAAAATTTAGTTTGTTGTTCCTTATGTTGAGCTTGATAGTTTGATATAGCCTGTTAATTATATTGCCTTCTTTGGTGGCTATTTTGTGATACCCACATTGTGGAGTTATATAGTTATGTTCCGCCCATTGGATGAGTATTCTGTTGATTGTTGAGATTCCCTAGTGCTAATAGGAAGAATGATTGTATTCCCATTGATCATAGTGGAAGTTTTTGCTGGACTAGGTCCCATGGGTTTTTTATCCTTTAATTGGGGTTTTTCCCACGTTAAAAATTATGATGTCTCTTATTATATTTTTCTGCCAAATTATTATACTACATATAGTATTTTTGTACTACTATTTAACTGCACAGGTGTAGAGAAATATTTGTTGCTTCCGCTATTGATAACATGTTTCATTCCTAAGATTTCCCCGATTAAGTGGTATCCAGTGCTTTGGTTTTTTTTTTTTTATCTGTGCGGTTTAAATGGAGGAACATCAGGGGCCAAATATAATCAAGTTGAATTCCAAAAATTACATAGTTTGGAAGACTATCATGGAAAACATGCTATACAGTAAGGATTTGTATGATCCTGTTAAGGGTGATAAATATAGGTCTGCTGCTAAGTCTGAAGCCGAATGGAACAAAATGAATAGGAAAGTTGTTGCTTTGATTAGGCAATGGTTGGATCTTAGTGTGTATCCACATGTTGACAAAGAAACTAACGCTCAGAGCATGTGCCAGAAATTGGCAAATTTATATGAGACGAAAAATGTGCAAAATAAGGCATATTTGATTTGGAAGCTGGTAAATATAAAATATAAAGAAAGTGATTCAATGCCAGAACATTTGAGTAGCTTCCAAGAGATTGTCAATTAGTTGACAACCAATGAGATTATATTGTCTAATGAGTTGCAAGCATTGTTGTTACTGAGTTCTTTGCCTAACAGTTAGGAAGTCCTCATTGTGACATTGACTAACTCAGCTCCAAATGGGAAGTTGATGTTGTCAATGGTTAAAGAAAGTATGTTGAATGAAGAAGCCAGAAGAAGATAGCGGGGTTTGATTAGTGCCTCCACCCAATCAAAAGCACTTGTTGTAGAGTCACAGGGGATAAGTCAGAATAGAAAATCTCATAATACCGACAGGTCAGAGAACCGTAGCAAGTCAAGGGGTAAGTCCAAGACAAGAAAGGATTTTAATTGTTATCATTGTGGCAAGCCGGGACACATCAAAAGGCATTGTAGGTACTTGAAAAGAGAGAAATCCAGAGAAAGAGATGAAGATAAAAATAGTAACAATGATAAAGACATTGTTGCCATTGCATATGATGTCCTTATTCTACATCATGAGAACTTCATAAATCTTGCATGTGATGATTCCAATTGGATCATGGATTCTGGTGCCTCATGTCATGTTACTCATAGGCGTGAGTTTTTTTCTACTTATACTGCTGGTGACTTTGGCAGAATAAGACTAGGAGATGAAGGGATATGCAAGATTGTTGGTATGGGAGATGTATGGCTTGAAACTAGAATGGGATGAAGATTACAGTTGAAGAATGTTAGGTATGCACCTGATATGCATCTTAGCTTGATGTCAATCACCTGAAGAAGGTTACTACTACACTACCTTTGGTGGTGGGAAATTCAAAATCACCAAAGGGTCGCTAGTTGTTGCTAGAGAAGATAGTAGTTTCACTGCTCTCTACTAGTTGCCCTAAAAGTTGTGCAAAGAGGAGTTGAATGTTGTTGATGATTCCTCTTCAGACTTGTGGCATATGCTTCTTGGCCACTTGAGTGAAAAAAGACTTGGCATTCTAGCCAAGAATCAGTCTCTTACGATGCAAGGTACATCTCTAAAGACTTGCACTCATTGTTTTGTTAGAAAGCATGCTAGAGTAGCTTTTCATTATTCAGAACCTCATAGGAGACCACATGTACTAGATTTAGTTCACACTAATGTTTGCACTATGGACACAAAAACATTTGGAGGTGCATCATATTTTGTGACTTTTATTGATGACCATTCTCAGAAAGTGTAGGCTTTTGTGTAGAAATCTAAAGACCAGGTGCTCAAAGTATTCAAGAGCTTCCATGCAAGTGTTGCAAGAGAAAAAGGAATGAAACTGAAATGTGTCCAAGTAGATAATGATGGTGGGTACAGAGGTCCATTTGAAGACTATTGCAGAGAACATGGGATCAGGCTTAAAAAAATAGTTCCCAAGACTCCTCAGCATAATGGAGTTGCTAAGAGAATGAACCGTACAATCAATGATAGAATAAAGTGTATGCTCTCTTATGCAAAGTTGTCCAAATCCTTTTGGGGTGAAGCAATGAGAACTGCAGTAGATTTGATCAACCTTTCTCCTTTAGCTCCTCTAGATGGTGATGTTCCACAGAGAGTATGGACAGGGAAAGAAGTCTTATATCATCACTTGAGAGTGTTTGGCTACAGGGCTTTTGTTCATGTTCTAAGGGATAATAAGTCCAAGCTTGATGGGAAGTCCAAGCAGTGTATCTTGGTTATAGTCACAAAGACTTTGGTTACAGGTTATGGGATCTGGCGAGTAAGAGAATAATCAAAAGCCTAAATGTGATCTTTCTTGATGACCAAACCATTGAAGATTTTGAAAAGTCAGATAAGCCGGTGTCTGTTACTAGAAGTGACAGTGATGTTGAGCTAGAATCTCCTCCCGGTACTCCTGTTGATGGGGGAGATATAGAAGTTGATGATGGGAATACAGGTGATGACCCTACACCTACTCTTGAGGTGCCATTTGAGCAAGTTCAACTCGAACCACCAGTTGAGCCACAATTGAGAATATCTACAAGACCGCATCAGCCCTCTAAGAAATATCATTTATATGAGTATGTGACCATCTCTAATCGTGGGGAGCTAGAGAGCTACCAAGAGGTTATTTTTTATGAGCACAAAGACAAATGGTTGAAGGCCATGCAAGAGGAAATGAATTCCTTGCATGAAAATCACACCTTTGAGTTGATGAAGTTGCCAAAGGGTAAAAAAAAACACTAAAAACTAAATGGGTGTTCAAGCTGAAAATTGATGATAATGTCTCACAACCAATGTACAAAGCAAGGTTGGTTGTGAAAGGTTTTGAGCAGAAGAAAGGAGTTGATTTTGAAGAGATTTTTCCATCAATGGTGAAGATGTCCTCTATTCGAGTTGAACAGCTTTGGATTAGCAGCAAGCTTGAATTTAGAGGTTGAACAACTTGATGTGAAGACTACATTCCTTCATGATGACTTAGAGGAAGAAATTTATATGGAGCAGCCAGAGGGTTTCAAGGTTAAAGGAAAGGAGCAGCTTGTGTGCAAATTTAAGAATTTATATGGCCTCAAGCAAACTCCAAGGCAATGGTACAAGAAATTTGATTCTTTTATGGTGGATCATGGGTATAGTAAGACTACTTCAGACCATTGTGTATTTGTTAAGAAATTCTCTGATGGTGATTTCATAATTTTGTTGCTTTATGTGGATAACATGTTGATTGTTGGGCATATCAAGCAGAAGATTCAGAGTCTTAAGAGTGACTTGAGCAAGTCCTTTGCTATGAATGACTTAGGCTCTGCAAAGCAAATCCTTGGTTTAAGGATCGCTCGTGATAGGAAGAATGGTAAGTTGTGGTTATCTCAGTAGAAGTACATTGAGAAGGTATTGGAAAGGTTTAACAAGAGTAATTCAAAGCCTGTTAGTACTCCACTTGCTGGTCACTTCAAGCTGAGTTCACAGCAACGTCCTACAAGTGAGAAAGAGAAAGAAGAGATGAAGAAGGTTCCATATGCATCTGCAGTTGGCAGTTTGATGTACGCTATGGTATGTACTAGGCCAGATATTGCTCATGCTGTTGGTGATGTTAGCCGGTTTATCTCTAATCCTGGTAAGGATCATTGGTAGGCTATAAAGTGGATATTCAGGTATCTTCAAGGCACTTCCAAAGTTTGTTTGTGCTTTGGTAGTGGTCAGCCTGTGTTTAATGGTTACACAGATGTGGATATGGCTGGTGATCTTGATTCTAGGAAGTCTGCTTCAGGGTATTTGATGACTTTTGCAGGGGGAGCCGTGTCATGGCAGTTCAAATTTCAGAAATGAATTGCTTTGTCTTCTACCGAGGGCGAATATATTGATGTTACTAAAGTTTCAAAAGAACTCTTATGGATACAAAAATTCCTACAAGAGTTAGGCCTTGATCAAAAGAAGTTTGTGTTATTTTGTGATAGCTATAGTGCTATCCATCTCAGCAAGAACCCGATATTTCATTCCAGGTCATAGCACATAGAGGTGTGGTATCATTGGATACGTGAAGCACTGGATATGAAGTTGCTTTCATTGGAAAAGATCCATACTGATGACAATGCTTCAAATATGATGATTAAAGCTTTGCCAACTGTGAAGTTTGTTTCTTGCAGAGAGAAGGCGAGCTTAGTGGAGTAGCGCATCCCCACTTAAGTCGGGAATGGGGAGATTTGTTGGTGGGTTTCCCTCCTCAAGGGGCCCAACAACTAATAAAGAAAAGAATTACAAAAAAAAAGGGAAACAAGAAAAAAATAAAAAGAACAATAAAAGGAAAAACACGCTACAGTAGCATGTGATTTGAAAAATGCAAAAATGAGGTGAACAGCACTGCGAGAAGAAGAAAGAAAGAAAAGGACACTTCAGAGTTCTTCATCAGATGGGTAAATGTGCTCCGTTTATCATGAAAATTTAGTATGTTGTTCCTAATGTTGAGTTTGATAGTTTGATATAGCTTGTTAATTTTATTGCCTTCTTTGGTCGCTATTTTGTGATACCCACATTGTGGAATTATATGGTTATGTTCCGCCCATCGAATGAGTATTTTGTTGATTGTTGAGATTCTTTAGTGCTACTAGGAAGACTGATTGTATTTCCATTGATCATAGTGGAAGCTTTTACTGGACTAGGTTCTGTGGGTTTTTTGTCCCTCTAATTGGGGGTTTTCCCACGTTAAAAATTACAGTGTCTCTTATTATATTTTTCTGCCAAATTATTATAATACCTAGAGTATTTTTGTACTACCTATTTAACTACACACAGGTGTGGAGAAATATTTGTTGCTTCCGCTATTGATAACATGTTTCATTCTTAAGATTTTCCCAACAACACCAACTTTTCTCATTCATTCCTTCCTTTCTCCCATTCCATTTCCAAGCCATGGAGCTCGACCTCGATTCCATGGCCGGTTCAATCGGCGTCTTTATCCCTGTCCTCCGCTTCCTCCTGCGCTTTGCCGCCACCATTCCCCTCACTTCCTGTGGCGCTTCATCCTCAGAAAACTCCACAAGCACATCTATTTCACCGCCGTGGGCGCCGCCCTCTCCTATCTCTCCTTCGGCGTCTCCTCCAACCTTCACTTCATTGTCTTCATGCTTCTCGGCTACTCCTCCATGCTCATCTTCCACCTCCGATGCGGCCTCCTCACCTTCCTCCTCGGATTCGGTTACCTCATCGGCTGGTACGTTGCTATGCACCCCCTAACTGCCTCATTTGTTTCTAGAATGTTCAGAGAATCCATTATTCGTAACGGTTTCATTCATGCATGCAATTGCAGGGTCACATTCTCAATTTCGACCCCCATTCTAATGAGACTAATGTTATTTTTCACACATAATTCGTAGGATGTGACTCAGATTGTGTGGAGTCCACATCATTCTATTCAATGATAGATGAGAGTATGCCTAACACAGAGTCATACAAATTGTACGTAGAAGTAACATTTTTATTTCTCCCTTCCAATAACAAGAAGAAAAAAAGAAAATTGATTGTTGCTTTGGTGTGCGTCTTTTGTGTAGCCCTGTGTATTACATGAGTGGAGATGCATGGAAGGAAGGCGGCATCGATGCCACTGGTGAGCATAATTCATTGTCTTCCTTTTTTTTTCTCTTTTAATTTGCGTTTTTACTTTTTTTTTTTCGGTTTGATGGATTGGTTATCGTTGATTGTGGTGTTGTTCCTGATACTACTATGATTGAATAAAAGTCCTACGAGGGAGCCCATTGAATAGGAAAGTGATACAGTTTCATTATTATATATTATAAATGCTCTACATTCTGATTTTCTCTCTCTTTATAAAATATTATCTGTGAGTCACATACAGAGCCCATTACTGATCTCGCAAGACAGATTGTAATACTTTAAATGCATTAAATAAGATTTGTTCTTGACTTGCAAAAAATAAAATAAAATAATCTTATTCCATACATCACATCCTCTCCCTCAGCATGGTACATGCAATCCAGAGGACTCACATGTAATTTTCGTTACCAACCGACCGACAGAAGGCTCCCAAGTCCCAACCAGTTTCCAGTGCGGCAAATTATATTATTATTATTGTTATTAATAATAAAATAGCTGTTCACACTAATTTTATATCATTATATTATACAATTATTACATAATATAACACTGATAATCGATTAATAATACAAAACAATAGTATAATTAATTTTTAGAAAAAAATAACTATCTACTATTATATTGTAACCATCAATTATTTCTACATTGATTACTGTTGCAAATATGCTATTTTAGTGTGAAAATATTTTTTCCTTGCGTCTTTTTTTAGAACTTGAATTGCCTTAATACTATCTGTTTTTCAGATATATGCGAGTTAATATTTTAAGTAAAAAATGTGTTAATATTTTAAGCATATTACGCTCTCTCCTTCGAGAGATGTAATTTTCATTATACAATTATCACGTCTGTTTACAAAAATACATCTTACACTACTGAAAAAAAAAATCTTACATCTTACTATAAAGTATCTTATTATTTAAAATATTATGTAAATTTATTAAACTATATGTTATGTAAATTCTTTTATTAATTAGAATTAATATTTTATTTGAAATTTTAATCATTCTTTAGTTATTTATTATTTCATATAATTAAAATCATTTTATCTTTATAAAACCTAGAGAATTGATATGCTAATAATAAAATTACATTGTTAGAATTATTTAATTCCTATTCAATGATTTTAAAATATCAAATTAATTTTTTCTTTCAATAAGTTGATAGAAATAATATTCAACAGCATTTGCATACTGACAATAATTATTACATATTATAGCTTAAAATTATTGTGAATAATTAAAAAATTACATAGTTTTACCTTTTATAAAAGTAACCGTTACAAACTATGAGTATAATTATTATTGTTAATAATTTATTCTTTGAATAATAATTAAAAAGTCTAACTTAAAAATATACATACATATATAGATATCAATTAATGTTTTTATGTTAATAACTACATGTCACATAATTTTGTACTTTATAAAAATATTTCAATATGTATAATTATTAATAAAAGAAATTTTAGTAAAAATATTAATAAAATAAGATAACAGAGATTCAATGAAAAGACATAAAAATAGATTGAAGTGTGTCAAAGTTTTTATTTTTGAGGAAAAAACAATGTATATTTTGAAAGCAGTAAAGTTGTGTAGTGAAAATATCTCAAGAGAGAGTGTAATTTACTTTGATATTTTAAATTTTTATCCACTTGAATTTTTAAATTTATTTAACATTATCATTTAATTATGTATTATTAGACAAATAAAATTGCTAAATTGATAATAATTATTAATTTTTATACATTTAATGACACTGAAATGCATTATAAAATGGTGGGATACCCAAAGAAAGAGAGGGTGCTCCCTCTGGTCTTTATATATTTCATTTTTGAGTTATGTATAACAATTTAAGTAATAATTAGATCTTACCAATCTTCTAAAAAATGAAAATAAAAGACATACATACATGTTAATTTTCACATATCAAATATTAGAGATTTAGAACACTATTATGCAAATAAAATTAACATGGTAACTCACATACCTCTAGAACTCACATTTACAGTTATGTGAAAGCGTGCACACATGTATACGTTAGGTACAAGAGAACTTACTCCTTATCTTTCTCTAATAGAGAAAGGCCACGTCGATGGAGCTGTAAGCCATCCAGAGTTGTCAAGATGGGAGAGAGGATCCTGCCCAAATATATATATAGTAACTTAGTCTCGTCCATCAAAGACTTAGGTTATATTAGGCTTCTATATCATAACCCAGTACATTCACTATTAGGCCCAAAGCTAATAATAAAGAATGGTGACTTCCAAAACCCACAGCGGAACACATATTAACTTCATGGGCTTATAGGAAGTATCAGACTTATACATTCAACCCGTTTTACAAAATCAAGACATCACCAATAAATAGAAGCCCAAATTACCAAGAAATTCTAACATTCTCCCACTTGGGCAATATTGATTGGGTTTTATTTAGTTTTAGAAAATATTTTGAAAATGACTCTCAAGTTGAACAATCGTGGCCATAAACTACAGCTTGAAAATAATTCACCATAGATCAGATCATTCCAGTCAATAAGGCACCGGCTAAGAATCATAGGCGAATGATAGACTATAAAAAAATCTAGTTCCCCCACGACCACATAGCAAATAACCTTACCAACAATGATCAATCAAGTGTACACAATGTAGACATACACATTATAGCATAATAATAAAGACAGCACTCAAAGTTATCCTCTAATGCTATTGTGTATAGATCCTCATTGTATCTTCATAAGAAAACACGACCAATCTCTTAGAAGGAGATCCTCATCTTTCTCACGAAAGACCAATGTCTTCCCAAGAAAAACATCCATATCCTAAGGTAAGCAATTAAATCAATAGTACCAAAGCAATAACATGTGCATAATGTTATCATCCAGACTACATAAAACCCAATGTAATCAATCCATCATCAAAATTACATAAATTCAATGCAATTAAATGAAAGTAAAAAAAAAATAACAACTCCCACTAATTAAGTAAATCAAAAGATCTAACAAGACCCATAATCTCATCATGTTTTAAGAATGCTATGGGCCTCAATCCTTTAGTTAGGGGGTTAGCAAGCATTTCCTCAGTGTGAATATGCTCAACAATGATCTCTCCATTCTCAGCCATCTCCCTAAAAACAAGGAACTTAATCCTAATATGTTTAGAGGCAGAAGTTGTCATGTGTTTTTTTTGTAAAAGATACGGCAGAACTATTATCACAATAAATCATCAGGGGTTTGGCAGTGGAATCCACTATGCCAAAAGCATAGATGAAGTTTCAAACCCATACAGCATGTGTCATCGTACCATAGCATGCTACAAACTCAGCCTACATAGTGGAGGAGGCAATTAGAGTTTGTTTGACACTTTTCCAAGAAATAGCTCCTCTGGCCAAAATGAAAACATATCCAGAAGTAGATTTCTCATCATTTGCACAACCATCAAAGTCTGCATCAGTATATCCAACTATATCAAGGTTATCAACATTTCTATAGACAAGCATGTAATCCTTTGTCTTCTGCAAATACCTCATTACCCTTTTAACGACAACCCAATGAGCATGTCCAGGGTTTGACTGAAACCTACCCAAGACACTCATGATAAAAAACAAATCAAGTCTGGTGCAAACCTGTGCATACATGATACTACCCACTACATTGGCATAAGGAATGTCCTTCATAGCATTCTTCTCAAGTTCATTCTTAGGGCATGGATCATTGCTCAATCTATCCCCTTTAGCAATAGGGGTATCACTGGGCCTGCAATCCTCCATACCAAATTGCTTTAAGACACAATCTACATAAGCCCTTTGGGATGACCCAAAAGTTATCATAATCTGTCTCTACGGATCTCAATCCCTAGAACAAAAGAGGCTTCCCAAGGTTTTTCATTCAAAATGAGCTGACAACACAGTTTTGGTCTCAACAACCAGATCATAGTTACTAATAGCAAGTAAAATATCATCCACATATAACAAGAATAATGAATCTACTCCCACTAACCCTGAAATATATACATGGCTCAACTTTGATTTCCACAAAGCCCATGGAAGAAACAGTTTCATCAAATTTGAGATACCACTGTCTTGAAGCTTGCTTCAAACCATAAATTGATTTCCTCAACTTACATAACAAATGCTCCTTTCCATTTTCTATGAATCCCTATGACTGCTGCATATAAACTTCGTCATAAAGATCTCCATTCAAAAAAGTTTTCTTCACATTCATTTGATGTAACTCCAAATTGTAATGAGCCACCAAAGCCATAATGATCCTAAAGGAATCTTGTGAAGAAACAAGAGAAAATGTTTCAGTATAATCGATACCCTCTCTCTGAGTAAAACCTTTAGCCACTAATCTTGCTTTATACCGCTCCATATTACCATTGGAATCCCTTTTTGTTTTGAAAACCCATTTGCAACCAATGGGCTTGAAACCATCAGGAGCCTCTACAAGCTCCCACACACCATTGTGATTCATAGAAAGAATTTCATCCTCTATGGCCTTAAACCATTTTTTAGAAAGAGCACTAGAAACAGCTTCTTTAAAATCAACTGGATCTGGTATACACCCAATATCTGACTCTCCAAGGAAAATGTAGTAATCATCACGGTTCACTGGCTTCCGCTATCTTTCTGATCGCCTAAGAGTTGGAGCTTCAACAAGTTGTTTTGGAGCTTGTGACATAAGATCCTCTAAAACTTCTTATTGCGGGTCTAAAACTTCTTGTTGTGGCTTTGCAAGAATAATCTCAACTAGTTTATGCATCATCTTAGCTGGTTGATGCACCACTATTTCTTGCAGGTTCTCTTGTACAACGGGAACCAGCACCATGATATGTTGACAGCTTAAACTTGACTCTTCGTCAATAGAGATATCAGAATCACCTAAATCATCCTTAAGAAACTAGGCAGAGATTGCCTCAACTATCTTTGTTCCACGGGTAGGACAGTAGAATCTATAGCCTTTGACATTGATGGGATACCCAACAAAGTAGCATATGGTGGTTTTAGGATTTAACTTTGAAGTAGTGGGGTTGTAGAGTTTGACCTCAACAGCACAATCCCACATACGAAAATGATTTAGGCTAGGCTTCTACCCTTTAAACAGTTCAAAGGGTGTTTTGGGAACAGACTTAGAAGGTACTCTATTTAGCATAAACATGGTTGTTTTAAGGGCTTCTCCCTAAAGGGATTCTGGTAACTTTGCTTGGCTCATCATGGACCTCACCATATCTATCAAAGTGCGATTCTTTCTCTCAGCCACACCATTCTGCTCATGTGTCCCTGGCATGGTAAATTGGGAAATAATTCCATAATTTTGCAAATATTTATCAAAAGGCCCATAAGCTGTCCAGTCTCACCATGCCTACCATAAAACTCACCACCCCGATCTGACCTCACAATCTTGATGGTTTTTCCAAATTGGTTTTCTACCTCACTCTTGAATATTTTGAACTTTTCCAAAGACAAATATTTATCATTGATCAGGTAGACATAACCAAATCTGGAAAAATCATCAATGAATGTAATGAAATATCTATTTCCACACAAGGTTTGTTTAAGAAGACCACATATGTCAGTATAAATAATTTCCAAAAGGTCCTTACTACGAGTACAACCTTTCTTAGACGTCTTGGTCATCTTTCCTTTTAAACAACCCACACACTTCTCATGATCAGTACAGTCAAGTGAAGGCATAATCTCATCTTTAACAAGTCTATCAAATTTTTCCTTGGAAATATGACCAAGACGCCTATGCCATAAGAAATAAGAATTTTCTTTAATTATGGCCCATTTTTTCCTAACAACCTGAACATGTAGCCAATTATAAACATTAGAGTCTAGATTCATGTGATATAAATTACCAACTTTAACAGCTGTGCCAACAACCTGAGGATAAAAAAAAATATGACAAATCCATTTTTAATATTAAATTAATACCACAATCATCAAGTTTTGACACAAAAATTAAATTTCACCTCACAGACAGCACATAAACATTATTTTCTAAACATAAATTAAGTCCAGACTCCAATTTTAACTAAACTAATCCTATGAACTTGATGTCCACTTTATTTCCATTCGCTATGAATAGGTTGCCATCGGTATCACTTGGCTTTCGTTTGCTTTTGAACCCCTGCAATTTATTAGCAATATGAATACACGATCCAGAATCAATCCACCATGAATTTACAAGAACATCTACTAAATTGGATTCATAGCAAACGAAAGCTAGTGATGCACCTTTAGCCTTTAAGGCAAGGCAATGAGATTTCTTATGGTCTACTGACTTGCAAAACCAACACTTGAGCTCACCTTTCTGAATGTTAGGTTTTGGACCAAAGTCCTTTTGAGGTGAATCAACCCTTTTCTCAGTATTAGCTTTTTCATCAGGAATCTTCCCCTTTTTCTTTTTAAAAAATTTCTTTTGTTGGTGCTGAGAGACTAGATTCACACTTTGAGAAAGAAAATAATTCATCCTATCCTCTTCTTGAGATTAAATGGAGATAAGGGTATTAATGTCCCACTTTTCTTTCTAGATCTTGTAAGAGGTTCTCAATGCATCAAATCTAGCAAGTAGGGAATTAAGGGCATGGTACATAAGGAACTTATCATCTACTGGGCATTTGAGGTCACTAAGTCTAGAGGACAAGGTTACCATTTTCATAATATATTGTCTAACACCCCCACCCATCATACCTCATGTTGATGAAATTATCCATTAATTGAACAGCCTCATCTTTAATAGAAACTGCATACCTTTCCCTAATGTAAGCAAGGAAAGTCTTGGCCATCTCAGATGCAGGAATTGCCTTCACAAATGTTTCATCAATAGCCCGCTTGATCAACATCAGGGCCTTGTGATTGGCCTTTGTCCACTATTTGTGATACATCTTTTCTTCCTCTGTGCTTTGATTATTCAAGGAAGGTTCATCCTCTCTAATAGCCATGTCAATATCCAACAAGCTAAGGGCCAGCTTGATGTCCTCCTCCCACCTCTTATAATTGTTTATAGTTAGGATTTCGACATGGTTAATAGTGTCATTTATAGAAAATTTCACAAAAGCTGAAAAAATTAAAAATTGATTAATCACATGGGCAATAAACAACAAATATATATCATAACGGAGATGCAAACATATAATATAAACCCGCCTGTGGATGAAGAATATATCATACAAAACAACAGCTACAAAAATCCAACACATGTGGGCAGAGGGATCGTACCATTGATACATCCCAAATATATTAATTAATGGACTAACCACCTGAAGGTGAACTAGCCAATAACTAACTCAAATAACACTACATGCCACATCAGAATTAATTAATGAGCAAATCACCTATGGGTGTGTCAACTCATAATCAACTCAAGTGACAAAATATCCCAAACAAATTAAATAAGAAACTCCATTAATTTTGTGAGTAACCCACTGTGGTGGTGAAATTCACTTAACTAATAGAGCACTTAATAGGGATAATTAATTGCCCAAATAATCAATAAACATTCCATAAATAACTAAATCAATATGTAATTATTAAAGAATAATTACTACATCTATATCAATTATCAATCACAAAACATATTATAATCAATCACAGAATATTTAAATTAAACTAAATATACAGCATTTAATCAAATATCTGTATTTTTTTGTTTAGGGCGGTGGCCCCCTTTCTTTCTCCTTCCATTGCACAGTGCCGCGCAATTCCTCTCGCTATAACAGGGGAACCACGCGACGGAAAATATATAAATATATATATAAGGAGGAATTAATTCTAACCAGTTTTCACGTTCAATTAATAGTAGCAAGTAGGCAAGGAACGATGTTGCAACTTGCAACAAGCTTTCACGTTCAATTAATAGAAACAAGGAGGCAAGGAACAGAGTTTTGGAAATTCGTTAGCATTAATTGACAAAGTGGAGAAAAAAGTGTGATTAACGTTGATTTTCGTTTTAGTAACCAAAAAAAAAAAATTGATAAGGAGATATTTCAGACGGGACAAGGAGGGATTAATTCTAGCAAGGCACAGTTCATGAATTAATCTATCAATCCCACAGTGATGTGATTTAAAACAAAGATTAATAGAAATAATAAACAACACTATTAAAAATCAATCTCATGTTAAGTCAAGTTCCAAATAAAGTATAACCTGCTCTGATACCGCATGTTAATTTTCACAAATCAAATACTAGAGATTTAGAACACTATTATGCAGAATAAAATTAACATGGTAACTAACATATCTCTAGAACTCATATTTACCATTATGTGGAAGCGTACACACGTGTATACGTCAGGTGTAAGAAAACTTACTCCTTATCTTTCTTTAATAGAAAGAGGCCATGTCGATAAAGTTATAAGTTGTCAAGATGGAAGTCGGGATCCTGCTAGAACTGCGTATGTGGACCGGTCCAGTCCGTTTAACCTAGTATGCGACAGATCAAATTTAAACGGACCGAATCGGACTGGTCCGTTTGATAAATGGACTGGCGTTTTGCCTAGTCTGGGCCTGGTCCGCCTAAGCCTGTAAGTCCGCGGACCGGTCGGCATTTTTGGCCCAACAAGAAGCCCGCACACCAAATCACAGACCGAGCTGTAGACCATTTTTTTTTCCCTTTCATATTTTTTTTTTTACTTTATTTAGTACCCTATATTATATATTTATATTTATACTATAAATTTTACCTCAAAAAATATATATACACATTTTTCTTTACAAAATCCAATTTAAATTTTAAAAAAAACAACAATACTAATTATTAAATACTGCAAATATTGAAATTCAAGTGTTAATTTTTTTAAAAATAATAACATAAAAATTGCAAATTAATCAAATATACATAACTCATCCAATCATAAAAAAATTGAAACTACTAAAGAATATAAATTAACAATTCCTAACTATCAAACACCAAACATAAGCAAATCAAATACCATATACAAATATAAAAAATTATAAAATAAACCAACTCATTAAAAGCAAATCTTAACACATCAAATTTAAATTATTACAAAGTCCATCCATCACCATCAAGTACATAAATAAAGTTCATCCATAAAATTAGGCTTAAGTGCTTCAATGCTTCTATGTTTTTCAGCCTTCAGGTGTCTTTGTTGTGGGTTTAAAGTGTCTTGGGCTTAGTAGAGAAATTGTTTGTGGGCTAGAGCTTAGTACTGGACTAGAGGCTAGAGCATTTTAATTTTTATGCGGGTTAGGCGGGCTGGTCCACGGACCCCACAGGCTAGGCTCGTTTAGCCCACGAGCTTGGCGGAGCGAATCAGAAAAGTTTGCAGGTTAGCGGGTTAAAAATTTTCTAGTCCATTTTCATGTGAGTTGCGAGTTAAACGAGTTGATCCGTGGACTGTGGTCCATATACCCGGCTGTAGATCCTACCCACATAATATGAAATATATATAGTAACTTGGTCTTGTCCATCAAAGATCTAGGTTATATTGGGCTTTTACATCATAACCCAGTACACTCATTATTAGGCCCAAACCTAATAATAAAGAATGGTGACTTCCAAAACTTACAGCAGATCACACATTAACTTCATGGGCTTATAGGAAATATCAGACTTATCCATTCAACCCGTTCTATAAAATCAAAACATCACCAATCAATAGAAGTCCAAATTACTAGGAAATTCTAACAATACATACATACCCTTCTATTAATAAACCCTCACCCATTATTTCTTTAAGTAAATATTCTGCTAAACTGACCTTCACTCGTTATCTTTACAATTAAAGAGGGGGGGGGGTTAAAATAGGCATGAAATAATTAATAAGTAATTGGAATATGAAACAACCTATATTTTAGATTTAAAAAAAAAAAGCTAAAAAACGAATTATATTGACGATAGAAGGGATTACAAATAACATAAAGAAAGGCCACTTCATTAGATGGAGGACTTGGGTTTGGAGGCCACTTCACATAAAGATATTGATAGATATAACTAATAGATTAAGAAATCAAATAAATAAATTAAAAATATACACACTAAGATGAACGCACGTGCATGAGTGAAACATAAACACCAACAAATTTACTTTTTAAGATTAAGTTCAGATGAGTTCAGTCAAAGTCAGGGAAAATCATTGAGAGCCATGGCATTTATTATCATGGAGCATACTTAGAAATTGTCTATCAAAAGAATTCTTAAATCAATAGTGGAATCGAACTCATATTCTTATGGAACAGGGGACCAAAAATCATATTGACATCGAACTATCAATCATGATAATATTTTAATATTAACCAACAACTAAATTCTCCCTAGATAGTAATAAAATTATGAGAAAATCTTGGTGTAAAAATAATATCAACATCAGAGGCCAAGTATATATGAGAATCGAAAACACTGAACAAAGAAATGAATGCACTTGTACCCTGTTTCTACTTCTCTCGTCCCCTCTAACTACCATTCTCCGTTCCTTTATATACAATGATCAAAACTAGTCTAGTATAGAAAGAATAAATTCATCCTTTTAAATCTTCAATCATAAAATATTTTTTTGAAAAAATTCCTTTCCTATGGCAGTTACCAATTATGAATAAAAACTAAGGGTGACCGAAAAAAACCAGACAGACATCAATCAACTCAAACAAGTAGTACATCATGTTGAAATAATTTTGTGGAACAACATAAATTAATGTCGAATTTAATTTTGAACCAAAATTAATTAGATGTCAAATAATCAGAGTTTATTGTTTAAGCCCAATAATTTATAATCACTGAATATATTTATAGGTCCTTGTGTGTGGGCTTTGCTATGATGAATGGTTTAGCCCAACATTTTAGTAACATAAGGAGAGGCTCTCCTCTTAGTCAATATATAATGTGCTTGGTTGCCCCATTGACATTAGAACACATAAAGCCTATTATGAAATAGAAGAAGTAAATCTCCAAATATTCTGCGTTGAATCTCTCTCTAATCCCTTGCATTTGTGTTTTGTATGTTGGGTTACGAGATGCCTATAAATTTGTTATCTTCTTCCTCAAGTCCTTCCAAGTAACTCTAATCCAATCTTCTAATTGTTATTGCACATGCCATATTTAGGATTAAATTGATTTTTGGGATATAAGAATTTTATATATTGTTTATATCATCTGAATATCTAAAATTCTTTCGAGTGATATCGAAGCTTATTTAATTCCTTCTTATGGCTGTAAATTGTGTGTTGTAAGATTTTGTGTTAATCAAAATTAAAATTGTGTTATGAACACGTAAAGAACTCAATCTGGGGACTTTGTTTTTTGAACCTGTTAAACCCGAAATTGATTGAAGGGTCTTCTGTTGCTATTATTGTTCTAAATGCATCGATGTATAGATTCCACAAGATGGTGTAATTGAAGAGAAAGCATTTTGTATCAAAATCCTTTTTTTTCAGAAAAAAACCCAGATTGAAAATCTTGAGTGATTTTGATCGAATCAGTTTAGGACTTTTGTAGAATGCTGAATTGTGAATCTAATAACACCAAGATCATGGATTTTCATTGAGTCATGGGGAGAAATTAAGGAAGAACTGAATGAACCCTACATTTTGGATCTAAAACCCATATTTGTGATTGGGCCAAATCAGTTCAAATGTCTTTAGGGCTTTTGTAGAGCATTCAAAACTGAATCTATAGACACTAAGAACACAAAATTTGGTGAAGTATTGAGAGAGAAATAGGATTTAAACAGTATGAACACAAAATCGCATGCTGAACTTGCACGTTATGTGAAAAGAATACGAACCAACTCAGCCAGGAAAAGAGGTCAGAGGCGTAACAATTTAGACGAAATTGTTTTACAGAGTGTTTAAAATTTGTGGTTCATATTGACGCCTTGATTAGCTCGTGTATGAACAATATCTCACCTTATAATTAACGTTTAAATTAAATTCATTAACTCGGCGATTTATAGCTTCAAGAACGATATTTGTCTTGCTGTATCCGGACAAAGATACAAATTTAAGTTTGGACTTTCTTTGGGAGAGGACTCATTCTGATTAAATGGTATCTTGGCTTCAATTTTAATTAACGTTTTTTTTTTTTTCGGATGGGGGTTGGGGATACAATTGAAGTGAAATATAATCAATGCCATTTCGGTGATTATTAATAGGAATTAAATCTACCTCGTGTTGAATATACCTGATATTTACAAATTGGAGTTCCAGATTCTTGCAATTTCGCCCAAATGATGCGCCGCTCCAAATTTAACCTTGTAAATAATTATGAGGATTTTAAAATCATGCTTCAGGGCATATTCTTCTTTTTATGTTTTGTTGCCACCCGGTTCACCGGGACTTTACCCCAACTACGTCCGAATCCAACCTGGGTCACGCATTGGTTGTGATAGGTGAGTCTCCCAAAAAGAATTTTCTGCATACTCAGAACTCGAACTTGAGACCCTACTCATGCGGAATCAAGCCGCTTACCACTTGGACCAATCGCCGTTAGCTGCTCCGGGCATGTTTATGGGATTGAGGCATCTGATTGGTCAAGTCTGATTTTTGTTGTCTATTCCACTTGTTTTTTCGCTTGGGCTACGTGCTTCAACAGTATGGTACAAAAAAATCTGGCACAAAAGATAAGCCTCAGTCCAGAATAGGAAAGGGCGTATATCGACATATCACAATTTTATATTTCATGATATCAGGTTACATTATTATTTTTGTTAAATAATCTATCGTGTTACATTATAAACTCATTTGGTCTTGATTTCTATAATTCCATTTGTTTGAATTTTAGTCAGTAAAGACAAATATATACTTTAACAATTTAAAATTGTTAATTTGTAATGATTAATTTTTAATTAAAACTGGAGAGCAATATTTTTATTTTTTATTATCTGGAGTAGACCAATAGTTTTAAAAGTAGAAATAATGGGGGCTAAAATAAATGAAAATATAAGAAGTAAACACAACTTCAAGGACCAAAGTATAAAAATATAAAAATACTACGACCAATACTTATGTAAAAAACTACAAATACCAGAATCAAATAAACTAAAATTATATTTATAATTAATTAGTAAGTTTAATCTTATAGGAGTAAAAGTTTTCAATACGCCCATATGGCATGTCCAGATATTAAACGGTAATTTATCAAATTATTAATACTGCAATATTAAAAAATATTATTACCATTCTATTAATAATTTTCACAATAATATTAAGGGTAAATGTCCAAAAATAAAAATAATTATTGCTTCATTACTTTTTCTTAAATGATAAATAAAATTGAAAATGAAAAAATTATTGTAAATGAGATTTCTTGATATGAGCATAACGCTTTTCCCAAAATGCCATTATTACTACACTTGAATAAAACAAAAAAAAATGATAAAATTGCAAATTTATTTTCATAGTTGTAACTGCTTTCAAACACACCTTAATTTTTCACATTGTGATTTCCTTTTTTGGTAAAACTTTGTAATTCCAATGGACTATCATATCCATGCGCTGTGGACCATTTATTAGCAGCTATGGCTCAGTCAAGAGTCAACAGTCAAGACATCCGTCCTAACGAATATGCTTGCATACTTGCGTCTGTTCCTCCTCAAAGATAGCCCTCGCCCTTTGTAGCATTACTACACAAGTATAAACTCATTTACATATCTCTATCAATTAATTTAATATTTTAAAAGAGATAATATTATCATATGATATTAAAATCTTTATAATTAAATTATCTAAACTTTTAGAAGAAATAATGTTATTAAATAATAATTGATAATGAGAAATATTATAGATAGATATAAAATATTGATAATTCTCTGTTCTCTCTATCTCAAAACTCACCAACATATAGGGTTTGTGGTTATCTCGTTGTAAAATGTCCATAAATATGTCTAATTTTTTTTATCCATAAATAATATATCTCATTGTTAATATTTCTAGAAACCTTATAGGATAGTCTTTCAATTTTTTCAAGTTTTAGGAGAAGGTCTTATTGGAATGAATATCTTTTGTCTCCAAATCATGTCCCCCTAATCATATATTATCAAGTAAAAGATAATATTATATGGTTAATAACTATTTTAAACTTTTAAATCTTATCTTCCATAAGTGAGAATACATAATTAGTGAAATAGGAAAATAGATATGACTTACATTCGATCTTGTTGCACTTGAAGGTATGAAAACTAATGTGGTAGGTGGACACTTGGCGTGACATAAGTATTGTCGGCAGCACAACATGCTAGATTCTTAAAATTGTAGGACATTAGCATAATATGTATAGTTAGATTCTTAAAATTGAAGGACATTAGCATATTTGAACTCTCATTCATATGTGGACTAGATAAAAAATAAATTAAATACAATTTAAAGAGATAAAAAAGCAGTTAGAAAACTCAATATTCTTTACATAATAGTATATATGTGCGTGAATTACCGTATGTTCAAAGACTCATAGATATAAAATTATCAATTTTTTACTTAGGTACTTTTTTGGTCCCACCTAAAAGGTATGGAACATTCTTGATATAAGTCTGATAATACTAATTATTTGCAAACCTCTTCCAGAACATATGAGGCATAATTAATTTTTCTTCATATTTTCAAAAATAAATAAATAAATAAATGAACATGGCTTAGTAGAATTAGTTATGTATAAGTACATGTACGAAAAAATAAAATCAAAATAAACTGACTACCTATGTTGACTAACTTTATTTCTTTGCGACGATTGTTATATTCTTCATTAACAAATAGTACACTTTTTTAAAAGATATATGAAATTGGTTTAAAGTTAGGTATTGGGTTGGAATTTTAAATATTTGAGTCGATTCATGAAACAAACCAGAAAAGTGTTCAAGCTTTCTCTCCTGGCATAATGTATTCAAATTGTGTCCACATTATATTTGAGCTAGGATTGAAGTGCGTGTGTATGGATTTGTTATGTGAGAACAGAGAACGATCATATCAGCCATTAAATTAAATGAATGACTCATATTATATTTAAAATTTAAAAAATGACGTGATCTATTCAACAAATTTAACCCCAATTTTCTTGTTCCCTTTTATTACTGTTCCGTTCCTGCTCCTTTACGTCTTTGCTGTGCTTATTGTCTACGTTAATTCTAGGTGATAAGGCTACACGATTTTCATTTTAATACGACTCAGTCAAAGTGAATATATAATTAAAAAAATATAAATAACACCAATTCCCACGAAATTAAAAACTCATGCTTTACAAAGCCTAGTAGCCTTCACGAAAACAGTAGTTTCAAGTATTTGAATAGCGTAAGCAATGCGTTCAACGAGATGAAGGTGAATTAGAAGGAAGGCTGGAATAAAAATCTATTGGTTTACAAAGCTTGGAATAATGTTGGGTCCTTCATTTTCTCCATTCGGTGATGGATGTCCGGCGTCGTTGTGTGTGTCCACATTGTTGAAGAAGAAGGAGTAGAGTGATGCGGTTGGCGATGAAGTTCAGAGGGAATATGGGCGAGGGAGAAGGCGAGAACTTGGGGATCTTGTCACGTGATTTTTAAAATTTGAAAATAAAATCCGACTCATTCATTTAAGGATTTAATGGCAAGTGTAAAATTTTTACACAATCATTTAATCTAATTGTTTATATTATCATTCTCACTTCTCATATATATATATATATATATATATATATATATACACACTAGTATAACTTTAAGTAAAATTACATTATTTATGACTTTTAATAAAATTATTTTTTTTTATTGATCTAACCGTTAAATTATAATTACCTATCATAAAGATAATTTATGTCAAATTTTACAAAAACTGAATATTAATACCAATGCAACCATATAACTTTTATTTTTATTCATTTTAAGTATATATATTATGTTGATTTTGATGTATAAAAAAATTATACTAAACAATTCTAAGTTAATTTGAAATTTAACAGACTTGATTTATACAATGTGAGCTTCTAATCCAATTATAGGTTTTGTTAAAATTTACACCAATAAAAAGTTATACAATGATATAATATTTTCTTAAAATTATACCGATATAACTTGATTATAACATATATATATATATATATATATATATAAACTTATTAAAATTTCTTATATATCACGGTGATGGATAACTCTTAATCAATTATAGAGGTATGGTTAGATCTAATTAGCTTTTATATATAGGATATCATTCACTATTTGTGGTTTTATATTTCATTAAAGAAATAAATAAAATAACATTTAATATGCATGCGAGCCCATAGTCTAGTGATAGACTTCTGCATGTCTCAATGAGTTATAGAAGGTCACGAATTCGACTCTTATTCCCACCTACTATCCCCTAATATCTTAGAGAAAAAAATAATATTTAATATATTCCCACCTTAATATCTTAGAAAAGTGAAAATTTCTTATTGTCTATTAGAATTATATTTAGAGGAATTATTAAACACAAATCACTTTATTTTAAAATTAATTCCAATAAAATGAATTCTAATAGAATCAACTCTGCTCAAAATTAATTATACAAATGCAGTATCAAATACATATTAAAAATAATTAATTACCTAATTTTAGATTGGGTAGTTCCGAGGAGCAATTTATAGTTCCAAATCTACAGGGTAGGTTTCCTTATTTTTAAGGGATCTTCTCCGTATCAACCATAAGAGGATTCTTCAATACAGATTTTGAATTTCCATCTGAAATGCTTGGTTTCATGAAATCTCAGCTTCTTCAATATTAGCTCTGAGCTCTTAGAAAATATTTTCTCTCTTCCAAAATAAATATCTCTTTTATGTTTTAGGTGCATTGAAATATACCCAAAAAATAAAAGAGATATTTATTTTAGAATAGAAAGAGTATCCTAATACATATATAACTTTCATTATTTATAATAAAAATTAAATATACTATTTCAAAATAATTATAACTATTGAATATATTTAACCATATGGTATTTTTCAATTAGATATAAACAGTTAATAAAAACTATTATTTTAATATTATTTTCTTTTTTATATATCATGAAAAATGTACAAGTGTATATATATATAAGAAAAGGAGGATATTATTCAATTTTTTCGTTTGATCAAAATAAGGAATAGTTTTAAAATTACTGAAATAAAAAATAAGTGAAAGTTTCTATAAATTTTTTAAAATAAAAAATGAATAAATATTTATAAAAAAATATAATTAAAAATAATATTTAAACCATAATATTTGTTGTTAAATTGATAAAGCAAATAAGTAATCAAAAATTAGTTTTTAATATTATTTCTTATTATTAAATATTTACTTATTACTAAAATTATTTGTAATAATAAGAAGACATTATTATATTTTATAACATAGTATCTTATATGATATCATACTAAACAGTCTTCAGGATGATATTCAAACAAATCTTATACTATTATTTTTTGTACAATTAATTTTTATTTTATCGTACTAGACAAGTCCTTATTTGACACATGTCATATGCTTTTATTGAGTATTCGTGTCATCATGTGTGAGACTTGCTTTGAAAAATAAAAGAGAAAGGGACATTCAGGGGCTTGTTTGAATGTGTTTTTATTTTTCAAAAACAGTTTTGAAAAATAAATGTACAATCAATTTTAAAAGATAAAAAAGAAGTTTTCGTTTGACAGTTTTGCACTCTCACATCAGGTTTTCAAACATGAAAAACAAAAAATTGTTATATGTTTGGGTGAAGTGAATAGTTATCGTTTAAAATAGGTTTTAAAAATAACAAAAATAAAAATAAAACATTGTTTGGCAAATACCATTCATGGCCAAAGTTGTCTTGGCAGTCCCGAGGTCTCATGATATGGAAAACGACCGTGCGCCACTCTACTACCTTCTATCACACCACACAAGCATTTTTATTTTATTTTTAAAGTCCATAGTTAGTTTATAAATTTTTAAGTATTTAATTGAAATAATAGTGTGAATTTTTTATATATATTTATCTAATCATAGAATAATATATCAGTAAATATGTTATTTTTTCATTCTAATATTTGAAAAGTCATATAAAAAAATGTATTTGATTGAATAATAGTATAAAAGAATTTTACACTTTCAGCATATTAAAATTAACTCAATTTTTAAAATCAATGTTAAGAAAATGTTTTATTAGACAAGTTTTTTAATTTTAAAAAAATTATTTTCGAAAAAATATTTATTAACTGGGTCCTGCATTTTTTGGATTTATCTCTAAAGCGATAAGGTTAAAAGGCAACGGGAATGAGAATGTGAACCCCTGCCCAAAATTTCCATTTCGCCTGGTAGAAAAAACACGTGCCTGACGTACAATGACCGTTGCTATTGTTGGTTCATTAATTCATTTAGAATTTTAGATGCCTTTTAATTGGGTCATTAATTGAAAAAACGATTGTAGGAGTATCTGTCGAACCCTTGTTAAAAGGAAACAACGAAAATATCGTCTGGACACATTAATGACCTTCCCACAAGGTAATGTCAATAGTCATAGAAAGTTAGAAATTCTGGACTAGATTACTCCCTAGATTCTTTAATAATAGTTGTGAAACCGTATTATTTTTGTACATTAAAAAACTAATGTGACTTGCCATAGCTATTGTTGGCTCATTAATTTCTTTAGAATTTTAGACGACTTCTAATTGGTTCACTAATTGAAATAACGAATGTAGGCTTATGTGTCGAACTCATGTTAAAAGGAAACAACGAAAATATTGTCTGGACACATTAATGACCTTCCCACAAGGTAATGTCAATGATCATAGAAAGTTAGAAATTCTATACTAGATTACTCCATACATTTTTTTAATAATAGTCATGGTAAAAAATTGTATCATTTTGATACAATAAAAAGTCAATATATTTTACCATAATTTATGGTCAAATACATTAACCTTTTAATATACTAAAATGACACAGTTTTCATCACGATTATTATTAAGACATGTAGAGAGTATGTTTCTTTCTCACATCTAATCTATAGGTTTTGTACTCTTTAAATGCAAGTTTGAATTCCTTTGGCGTTTGATTATTTTGTATAGAGAGATTGTTTGATAGATTAATTTCATAATAGTATATGTACAAAACAAAAACACTCTAATTAAATCAAAAAGGAAAATCTTCCTCGATGGTCAATATCATTCAGGGAGCTCGCTTAGAAGTAAAGCTCTGCATGCTCCTTCGAAATCTGATATATTTTCATTAGATTTGTCTCCTCTAAAATGAAAAAGTTAATAAAGTGATAAAGTGATGGCTTAATTATTCTTAGATCATTTAAGGAGATTTACATACAATAAAAATTATGATTTAAGGATAATTAATCTATTATTTTTATACTTTACTTTCTCACTTTGGAGTAGTCAAATTACTTCTTACTATATTTTTTGTCAACCTGATGTTTCCTTTTCATAACTCAAGGAGAGGAAAGAAAAACAATAGTCTTTTTTCATTTTATCGGCCTTGAATTTTTTTTTTTTCTTTTTTTGTTTTTAGCAAACTATTTTGTTTTCCGGTATGGGGTCAATAAGCTAGTTGCATTATTTTTTTTGGGTCAATGAGCTACTTTTAGTTCAAAGCCCAATATTTTCTAGGACCACGCAAGTTGGCTTGGCAACCAATAATCCGGGAGTTTATCCAACTGTAAGTTTGACCAAAAACACATCCAACACTTAATTAACAGACATATCAAAATCAACCTAAGGAGTGGCCACATTCCATATAGCATCTAGCTAAACGCCTAGGCCCAACTGGGTCGTGCACTTCACATTACAGTTTTGGGCTTGTGTGTGTGGTTAAAAATTATGCATTTTTGTTTTGAATTTTTAGCAGGCATAGCAGCAACCACTTCAAACACAGAATGGGTTTAATTTTGAAAAAAGGGTGGCTTTGAGTTGGGTTAAGTGGAGTTTTGACCTATCCATGATGATAGTAAATTGGTCCTGTCCAAAACGGAATACAATGCTAAAAAAGAGTGCAATGTATTGTGTTAACTAAATGATTACGTAAACAGACAAGGCAAAAAAACTCATTTACAATCACAACTATAACCCGGGTACTACTTAAATCCAATTTGGATTGGATGGATCTTATCTTTACAAACTGCTTGAATTGGACCTAATTATGGGTGTAATTTTTAAAATCGAACAATTCAATTAAAACCAAACAATTATTTGACAACTTACGAGAGTATGTACTTGATAAAGTCGACTTAGAAAATGACTACTTATGACTTTTATTTGGCAAACAGTTTAGACACTGAACAAGGGTAGACTGGAAAGTAATTTTATTGTTCTTGAGAGCATGATGAAGGATGCGGGATGCTGGGTGACCCAAACGGATTTGTGTGTGGCAGAGGCCATGACAATTCAAGCACTGGAGATAAGCATAAAACAATACCAAACATAGATATTTGTTGTCATCTTGAGAGTAAAAGAATTCTAGTTTAAGTATGTGGAACAATTACTCTTCATTTGTGTAATTTAATATTATTTATAATTATCAAAACAAGATACAAAACAAGAAGTTGTGGTTTAGTTATGAAAAGGTTATTCATTGATATAAACTATGCATTGAACTAACAAAAAGTTGTTGCACCATTACATATGTCAAGAACAAATATGTTAAGTGTATTAAATTTTAAGAGCAACACTCATCAAAGCTAACATATTTACTTGAATAAGGATGAAAACAGATTTCTATTTGGTCAATCTATAAGGATGAATCGCAAAAGTTTTATTGTAAGCAAAAGTTTAAACTTGTGATATGTTTAAGGAAACTTCAGTTTCGCACAAAAACTTGTGATATGCTTAAGGCACTTCTTATTCGCAAAAATTTGTTTCCCCATAAAGTGTTGCTTTTAGGGCGATATAATGTACATAAGTGGATATTCAAGTTTAAAACTATTATCTCATAGGTATTATTAAAATTTCTCTAAACTAATTCATTTTCAATAAATTAGTGTAGCAATAACATAACATAAATGTTCTGAAAATTAGACCAGGCCAACTGGTCGGATCTGTTAAATCAGGAATCAGACCCTTCTAAGGTCTGATCAGGTCCAAAAAATCGGTATTTTGGAAAATCGGTTAAAAACCAGCAAATCACTTAAAATGATGCAATTCAAGCAGCTCAACAGTTGAAGGAAGAAGAAGGAGACTAACAGCCCAACGCTAGCCACCCACACCACAAAGAGGATGTCAATCGCAGATTTGTTGTTCTTAGTGGAGAAGATATATCAACCATGGCATTCTCGCACCACCATTAGTCCTTAGGAAACTTGTTGCTGTGGCATGGGGCTATCAAATAGGTGAGGCTACCCATTTAGGCCTAGCCCATTTTGGTGGCAAAATAAATGGGCTGGCTTGTTTATTTGCAGACCAAAATATATGAGCACGACCTATTTAATGCTAGATCGCAAGTTGGATCGGCCTACCCTTTTTATTTGCTATTGGGACACTAATGCTTCGACAAAAGAAAAAAAACACTAGATGTTAAAAATGACCAAAAATAAACCACCAGACTCTAAAAGAGAAACTCATAGGAGAATCAAAATAGAACTTTTTATTATACCAAATTGCAAAGTAAGAACAAAGTGATTGAAGAAGAGGAAGGGACCTATATGTATATGAAACAAAATAGAATAGAATAGATGCAAATTTGGTTGTGATGAACAAAATGAGATGATGTAGGTCCGAACTAATGCAAGTCCATTGTAGACAAAATGATGGCAGAAGCAAATGCAAGTCGCTGGGATTGAAGGAAGAGAGAGTAGCAGCATAGTTGGGCATTGGCAGCAAGGTGGTGTGATGGTGCTATTGGCAACAAGGTGGAGCAACAACGGTTGCTGCTGCTTGATTTTCCTTGCCAGAATGTGCTCCTTAATCTGAGAGTCTCTATAGTCTCACTCTTGAATTTGTGCTTGTTTTTATTTTTATTTTTTTCATAAGAGAATAAGTGTTTACTAGAATAGCTAAATGAGTAGGTTACAAGGTTTAGTTTTATGATTTTATTTTTTCGGGTCTCATTTGTGTTGTTGTGGGTTGGGTCATTGCGCATGCATGAGTTAAACGAGCTAGGCTAAAAACAATTTTTTTCTTAACAGACTAAAAATTTTAAGCCCAACTCATTTTTTATAGGTAAATAGGTTGGCGTGACAGATTTGACCCGTTTGACAGCCCTACTACTGCATAGTAGCAAGGTCACTCTCTTGCACTATGGTGTGAGCAGGCAATGGTAGCATGATAAGAAAGAGTGAAAGATAATGTGGCTTTATATGGCAGGTTAGAGAAGGGGATGACTAGAAGTAAAAAAGAGAATAAGCAAAAAGTGGCTAGCTAGGAAGGAAGAAAGGACACATGGCTACTAGAGTTTTGGTATTTTAAAGTATTATTATTAAATTGCTATTAGTCTTTTTGGGCTTATACAAGTTCGTTTTTGGTTTGGGACGCTGGGCACAACACACTAGAAGAAAAGACAGAATCAAACTTAGGCTGTTTACCCAAAAAAAAAATGAAACTTAGGTTAGGAAAAAAAAAAAAAGTCAAACTTAAGGTTTATTTTGTGTCTTTATAAAATTTAAGGATATTAATATTTTTTAATTATTTATGGTAAAAAATATGCCACGTATCCCACTAATCCATTTTATTAAAATATAAAATATTAAAAATTAAATCATAATTATTGAAAATAAAGAGGGTACCGGTCTTCCATCATTATGGAAGGAAAAATCACTTTTTTTTTATTTTTTTAAGAAAGAGAAAAAAGAAGAGTCAAAAGACTATAAACTAAGACCATCTCTCTTTAATATGGGTCAATTAAATCAACGAATACTATGGGCTCATGACCCAATCAAAAGATACTAATAAGTTTTCAAATAATTTCACTGGTATTATTAATGGAGTTTTTCATATTTTTCCCAAAAAAAAAAAATCAGACCTTTATAAATATTCACACACACATGCTTATATATTATTATATTTCGATTGAACCATCAGTTGAATCTTTGAACTAGTACCTTATTTGGTTTGATATTTGGTCTAGTTTTTAGAAACTTTTCATAAAACCACCATAAAACTAGTGTCTGGTCAAATAATTCAAGAAAATGATTTTAATTATATAAATATATATATATATATGTACATATATGTACTTTCTTTTATCCCAGCACTTATTCAAGAAAATGTGTACTAAAAGTGTATTATTTTTATTTTATTACCTAATAATAATAATACACAAATTTTACTATAAATGTTATGTGTAAATATCATTGTATACTAACTTACCAATGATGAATTATCTAAATGTTTGTTTTTCTTGATTGTATGCCAGGCAATTCAGTAAAACTGAGAATACATTATTATATTCATTAGAGTGCACTATCCATAACTATAATTTTCTTCCAAACAGATTAGTTAGGTGAGTCAATATTACCGTAACGCATTCAAGTCTGAAAAGGAACAGATCTCTATCATTTAAACATAGTAATTTGGATGTTGATTTTTTTTTATTCATTTGGATATTGAAATTGACATATAGTAAAATAAATGTATAAATAAGTAAAAATTTAATTATATAAATATTAAATTGATATATTGTTTGATATTTTTCATTTATGATACTTATTAATATCAAATTCAACACTCACATAATTAAAGCTTACCTTTGTCTACGCATAGTTCATCAAATATTAGTTTGAATATCCAAAAAGTTATGTTATATAAAAATATTTTTCAAAAAGAAGTTAAACAAGCTATCTTGGGTCAAGGGTATACCAATAAACTATGTTATAACCGCAACAGCCAGTTATCAGCGACTGATCCAGAATATTTAGGTAGAGAAAATATAATAGCGAAGTATAATAATAAGTTTCAAATGATTTGCATCTTAATATGAGATCAAACTTATAAAGGGGGCCAAAATATGGATGCACCTATACATACGACACTAACAAAATTTTCAAAATTTGGTGGGAGTATGTGACCCCATTACTCAACAAATTAAATAGATCAGCCTCTCCGAGTGATTCATGTATGTGAGAAGAGCAATGATATTTTACCGTTTAAAATTCACATTATTACTTTTGGATATAATGAAGGAGGGACATGAATGAAATTTACCATTACTATATCAAAGATAATAGGAGACACCATTTTTTAATATTTAAATAACTTCATTAGTTAGAGAAGCAGACCATGAGTGTCACGGTGGCGAGTACGAAGAAATAGTGTGCCTAACAGGCTACCCGCTGGCAGAATATGGACCGAAGAAATTCAATATCATTGGAGTAATATTATTTTGACTCACACATTGTGGAACACCGTGCCGACACACACACATTTATTATTGGATTGAATATGGATCTCACTTAGTTTGGATCTCAAACCTAATTCAATGGTCGATATGAGTGTGTTGACATAATATCCTACGAAGTATGAGTCAAAATAACATTTCTCATATACTTCAGCTAGAAGTACATACTTTGACCGCGAAGAACCAATTCTGAAAGCAAACGTGAAACCATGCCCCTCTGGGGACTGAGTAAGGAGAAAAGAGGACAAGAATGTTGTGATTTTCTCTTCCTACAGTAACTACTACTGTTTTAACTTTATTTTTTATATTAGAGTTTGTTTAACTTTTTCATCCTTTTGTGACACTTCTCAACATTCTATTTACACTGAGTATTTTGGAAAATATCAAATTTGAATATTAAAAGGTAGTTAAAAGGGACCGTCCCCTTAATATATAATAGAGATAATATAGAAATTATACCATTGTTATTGATATAATTTAACGAAAGTAGACAAGAAATATTAATTAGAAATATTTACTAGCAGAGAAATTAAATATCCCGAAAATGTTTTTAGAACATTTTGTTTATAAAACGACCCTAACTAATAATATACGAAAATAATTCTTGTGCAAAATATTTGTGAAGACAATAAACGACGGAGTCGTTGATGTAAGGAAGAGAGAGAGAGTAATCACGAATAAACAATGCAGAAAGTCACTACAACAAATGAGTACTTTTAACAATTTAAAATATTGAACATGTTAGTAAAAATATTATCAAGAAAAATAATTTTAATATAAAACGGACATTAAAAATATTATAAGTTTTAGATTATAAAATTGATTGTCAATAAAAGCTTATAAATATTTTTAATGACCACTTTATGCTCAATTTACATTTTTTAATAATGATTTTATTGAAAATACTTAATTTATTTTTTTTGCAGTGAGTTAAATTACTCGAAAATATTTAGTTGAAATGACCTGGGAAATAGAATAGGAAATATAATGAATTTGCATTTGTTTTGAATTTTTCTTTTCCTCTCTCTCATATTCCTTTACATTGATTTATAAATGTAATCAAAAAGTAAAAAATACCATGAAACCATTTCTCCCAAAAACTTAAAACTTGAGCATAACCATCTTATCATAGTGGAGATTCGAACCGTTGACTATTTGGTCAACCGATCCGACTCTGATATCATATTATGAAACTATCTCTCCTGAAAACTTAAGTTAATGGTAGAGGCATATAAATGATTTGATATTCTAATAAAAAATATATTTATTTTAAAGTTAAGAGGCTATATAACTGTTTGCTAATTGAATTAAAAGTGATAGTATTACTTGCACACCTTAAAGACAAACACTTATGATTCCATTATAGGTGAATAGAGGAAAATGACAAAATAGATGTGTTAATATAAGATCTAACTAAAATTTAAAAAAAAAACTATATTTCTTTCTCTCTCTCTCTCTCATCACCTGCTCTCTTTAATTCTCTGTCAAATCTTGTGCAAGTCTCCTTTCTAGCGCACAAGAGAATGACTCATCCTCGCCACTACCACTACTACCTCCACCATTAAGAATTGTTGATTAGTGATCATCTCATAGCAAGACAACAACTGTTGAGGATGATTATAAATCTATCTCCCATAAAAGAGGATTAACAATAATAGCATATATCTTTTTCACTTTTCTGTAACAATCTTGTTTGTAAAGTACGTGGGTTCCCCATTTGCACTTATTACTTATATTTTGACGAGTCTGTTGTATTTCTTTTAATGGGTTCCTTATTTATGACACAATTTAAGCTACATATAATTATTAAACTGAGAATGAATGATTTATTGTTTAATAAACCTATGAAATGGCTCTAAAACTCAACTAGTTTGCAAGCTTGTTTACAAGTTTTTCATACTATGTTTATAAGTTTTAAGTATGGATATACAAGTATTTGTAAAATTGAGCATTGCTTAAAACTTGTAAATCGAGTGTAAAAAATTTATAAATAAAGGGTAAAAAAAACTTGTAAACCCATGCTTAAAACTTATGGACCAAGTATAATACGCTTTGTAGACTAAGTTTTTTTTTTTTTTTTTTTGTCTAAAGTGGTTTTAAATACTTGGAATCCCCTATTCTAAATTATGTGAACACGGTCAACAATATAATATATTTGGGAAACTTTTTTACTATTGGTTTATAAATTTTTTGCCTTTAGTTTATAAGCCTTTTGCACTATATTTGTAAGTTTCAAGCATGTGTTTACAAGTTTACCAAGTGTAAATAATTTATAAAATCGAGTATTGTTTAAAATCTATAAACCAAGTGTGAAGAACTTATAAACCAAGGAAAATTAACATGTAAATATTTGCTTAAGACTTACAAATCAATTGTAATAAGCTTTGAAAACCAATTTTCTTATACAAAGTGGTTCCTCAAAGTTCTAAAGTGGTTGTGGTTACTTGGAATCTGATTCTAAATAATGTGAATAGGGTCTACAATACAATGTAATTAGGAGTCTTGATTTACAAGTTTTTTACGCTTGGTTTATAAGTTTTAAGAACATGTTTACAAGTTTCTTCACTTAGTTTATAAGCTTTTTACACTTGATTTATAAGTTTTTTTCACTAAGTTTACAAGATTTGAGCGCAGGTTTACAAGTTCTTTGCACTTTATTTATAAATTTTCTGCATGAATTTAAAAGTTTTTTGTACTTGGTTTACAAGTTTTTAACACAAATTTATAAGTTTTGCACAAGTTTTTCGACATGGATCACTTGGATTTTTCAATTCATGATATGCAAGTATAGATTGATATGTGGTTGTGAAATCGGTTATGAGGATGGGTAGTTTTCAAGTTTGTTAGGTGAGTTTATTGAAATTTTGGTGTCACATCCACTTTGCCAACTTTTAATGCTGGATTTGGATATATGGATTACTTAACATCTCATATAAGAGTTCACTCACTTGAGTGCTTATATATATAGATTCACTGTGCATGGTTTAATTTATTTGTTTCTCTTTTTCAGGTTTGGTTATGTTTAAGAATAGTGATTGTTGAGCTTCATGAGCATAAAGGAATGGTTATCAGTATACACACTTTTTGTTGTGGAAAAATAAGACAATTTGTGAAGTCTTTAATAACATAAAAGCATCCAGGAAATTCTTTTTATATTGTTTTGTGTAGTGTAAATAGGGATATAGAAATCCGCACTTTGTACATTAGGTGCATATAGCACTTACATTGGCATATATGGTCTCTAAATATTTATTGATATGCAGGAAAATTGATGCAAGTTTAGAAAAAAAGTTGTAAATATGTGATAAAATGTTATAAACTAACGCAAAAAGCTTATAAACTCGTGTTACAAAACTTTTAGGGGGTGTTTGGTACAACGTATTAGGCATGGTAATATAAGCTAATACTATATGTCATGTCCTTATCCGTTGTTTGGTGCGAACAACGTATTGTATAACCTTATACGTCATAACTTCCTTATACGTCAAAATGTTATATAACTCAATACAGCATGGGGAGGCCGTCTTAGGCCTAATTAGCTTTTAACGTATAAGGTATTTTTTAAAAATATATTATTAAAATAAATAATTCTTAATTAAATAATAATAAAATAAAATTATTTTTAGTAAAATTATTTTATAATAAAATAAATATAAATAATATATAATATCAGTTTATTTATATATAATAAAAATAAAAATAAATATAATTGATAAACAATAAATAAAATAAAATAATAAATATTTAATAACAAATAAAGGTTTTAAAAAATAATAAATAGTATATAATATAAAATTATAAATTTAACTAATAAAATATATAAATAAATAATAAATAATATGTAATATATAATAGTAAGAACTAGTAACCTAAATTTAAATAATTATGATAAAAAATAAAAAATATTAAAATATATAAAATAGTATTTTTTATTTATATATATTATTGAAATAAAAAATAATTATAAAATAATGAAATAAATAATAACATTTAATAAAAATTAAATTATAGTTAGTAAATATTTGCATAAATATAATATTTGAAAATTATTATAATAAAAATTCCTATTTTATTATTATTTGATTTTATTTAATATTTAATTAAGATATTAGAATTATTTATAAATAAGTAGTATGATATTACTGAGCATAAAATCGAATGTCTTATGCAATGTTACACCAAACACTGTATAATATTAAAAGTTTATCAGGCCTTATACTATCAGTTCTTATCCTATCAGGTCTTATACTACCAGTCTTTATCCTATCAAGCGTGCCAAACAGACCCTTAAACTCAGTGCGAGAAATTGTAAACCCAAGCTAAAACTCATAAATTAAGTGCAAAAACTTCTAAACTGGGTGCTTAAAACTTATAAAACTATGCTTCAAAGATGTAAACCTATACTCAAAAATTGTAAACTAGTAAAAAAAATTTAAACTTTTACTAAAAAATTATACACTAGTGCAAAAAGGATTGTAAACTGGAAATGTTAAATGTTAGTGGAATTGGTTCAAGTTTCAAACAACCTACATTCTTTATCATGAAAATTTAAACATATGAACAATACTCAACACTTATCCTACAAATTTGAAAAATGTTGAAGGGATTTTGGTTGCATGACTTCTTTTTTATGAGCATGCAAGGATCAAATAATTGAGTTCTCCATCCAACCATTTCCTTGAATTTTTTACTTTAAATGCAAAACTCTTGTTTGTTGAGTAGGTCCTATAGAATCATTTCACTTCTTCTTCTTAATTAAATACCATCCCAATTAATAGCATGCACTGATAAGTCACAATCACCATCATGGTCATCAATCTGAACCTCAACATCAAAATTTCTGTTTATAGTAATTGAATCCTCCGTACTTACATATATATAGAGTAAGATACAAAATCTATAAAAAAATAATAAATTATAATAAAATTGTGATACAACACCTACATATACAATTTATATCACTAAGCTTATGAGTTATTTGTACTTGGTTTACAAGACTTATAAATCTGTGCCTAAAACCTATAAATATAGTGTAAAAAACTTGTAAATCAATGGGAAAAAACTTTAACAAATACATTGTATTGGAAACTGTGTTCACAGTATTTAGAATTGAATTCCAAATGTTTAAAAACTGATTTAGAACTTTGTAATACCACTTTGTTCAAATAACTTGGTTTACAAAGCTTAGTACACTTAGTTTGTAAGCCTTGAGCACATGTTTACAAGCTTTTTGCCCTTTGTTTATAAGTTTTTCACACTTGGTTTATATAGTTCTTAAGCGGATGGTTAGTTTTATAATTTTTTGCACTTGGTTTACAATACTTGTAAACTTGTACTTAAAACTTGTAAATATAACGCCAAACTTGTAAACCAAGGATAGAAAATGTGTAACCAATGACAAATAACTTTCCCAAATACATTATATTGTAAACCATGTTCACATGATTTAGAATAAATTTCGATTATTTACAACCACTTTAGAATTTTGTGGCGTCACTTGATGCAATAAACTTGGTTTATAAAGCTTATTACATTTGATTTATAAGTCTTAACCATGAGTTTACAAGTTTTTTTTGTCCTTCATTTACAAGTTTTTTACACTTGGTTTATATGTTTTGAGCAATGTTGTCAATTTTACAAATACTTATAAATTTGTGCTTAAAATTAAACTTGTAAACATAATGCAAGAAACTTGTAAACTAAGGTAAAAAAACTTGTAAACCAATAGCAACAAGCTTGTAAATCGATTTTTAGCATTGCTTTATGAGTTTTAGAGTCATTTTACAAGTTTATTAAATAATAAATCATTAATTCTCAGCTCAATAATCACATTTAGCTCAAATCATGTAAATAAATAAGGAACTGATTAAAATAAATATCATAGATAAACCCATCAAAAGAGAAGCAAGAAGTGTGCAAATGAGGAACCCACATACTTTACAAACAAGATTGATATGGAAAAATGAAAGAGATGTATGTTTATTGTTGTTACTTTTCTTCTGCGAGAGATAGATTTGCAATCATCCTCAACAATTGTTGTCTTGATGTGAGATCATCATATACCAACAGTTCTTGACGAAGGAGGTGGTGGTAGTGGGGACAACATTGTTGTTCTCTTGTGCGCCAAAGAAGAGACTTGCATGGGAGCTAACAGAGAAAGAGATCCGAGCTAGAAGAGAGTGAGAGGGGGAGAGAGAGAGAAAGAAATAATTGTGAGTTTTTTTTCTTTATTTTAGCAACGTTTTATATTGATACATCTATTTTATCACTTTCCTCCCTTGACCTATAGTGAAATCGTAGGTGTTTGTCTTTAAGGTGTGCAAATAACCTACTTGATTTAAAAGGGCTGTGAATGTGGGTCATTTTTTTTTTATATGGAAATTGAAGTGGCATTATACAGTAATATGGGTTTGAAAATATATTTGCGATCATGTGGTTAAGCAAATCTCGCATAGTGTGAGAGATTAGAAAAAATAACGTTTTAATATTTCAAAAGAAAAATCTCGTACAATGTGAGATTTTGAGCCAACATTTCACTGACAACACCAGCTCACTCTTTTAGAAACTACAATGGCAATTCCATTATTTTTGGACAAAAGCATGTCCCTTTTTTTTATTGTTGATCTCACTCTTTGGAAGTGTAAAGTATCAAAGACCTTTTTTTGAAAAAATGCTACTATGATTTGTAGTCATGCTGGATACAATACGTTAACATTGTACTCATCAATATAAGTTGACACATTAATAATATTTTCAAAAACCAACTATTGCTATTAGTATAAAGGGATTTAATGTGCACTAGTTTCAGCATTTTCTAATAAGGTAAATGATAAAAATAAATTTTATAAACATTAGTTATATAAACTTATATTTAAAAAATTAAGATTTTTGTACCGATATCCTTGGGGGTATCGATATCGTTTTGAATCCAATGATTGTGATTTAATCATGAATATTTAAAATAGTAATAAATTTAATTAGTGAGATATGTGGTAAATTTTCAACCACAAGTTATCTAAATACGTATTTGTACCCATGATCTTTTATAAATAAAGTTGAAACAAATTTCTTGTAAATTTCTATACACATTATAATATAAAAAAACTTTACATTATTAATTAATAAAACAATTAAAATTTAATGAAATGATAATGTGGATTATTTTACATAGTTATTCAATTAGATATTGTCACATTAATAAAATATGTTTGAATTTCATCTAACTATTTAAAAAATTATACATATGAGAATATTTAATTGGATACTAATATAAAACTATTTTATATTTTTAATATATCAAAATTGAATATTTAATGAATTAAAAAAAATAACTATCTATCACTTTGAATTTTGTTGACTAATAATATAAAATTATATTTGAACAAGAATATACTAAACAAGAAAGCAATTATTTTTATAATTTAATGAAAAATTCTAGAAAATGTTCTCTTAAAATAGAAAAACTATTATTAATTTAAAGACATTACAATATCCACATTATATCAAACTACAATAATATTATTGTTAATTAATTTGATCTTTGTTCTATGCTTAGATACACAAAATGTTAGCTTTGTTATCTTATGTGAGTAATAGCTTTGTTAGACAAAATGTTTTCTAAAAATAGAAAAACTATTATTAATTTAAAGATATTACAATATTCACATTACATTGAACTACAAAAAGGTAAATGTCATACAAAAATGATAAAATAAGAATATTAATGATTATTTCCCCCTTAGACGGCTTCTTTTTCGAAAGAGACAATCTGGAAGGCAGCCAAATCTTTTCTTGTAATCCGAAGCCAACCACTCTTAGCTAATGTGTGCTTGGACTACTGCTTCTCCCTCTCCTTAACTATCCCTCCTATCCCTCCCTCCCCCATCCTTCCCCCCACATCCCTCCCTCCCCCACCCTCTTTCCATCATTATCTCCTGTAGAGTTAGATTTAGGTTCCGCCACACCGCCAGATGTGGATGTGTCGTCAAACCCCATCCCATGCTCTATATTAGCCAACTGCACCGTTAATGTTGTCCACTGATGAATTGGGGAGAACATTGGCTGAGGTCGCATCTCTTCAACTATATATAGGTTAGTATACATCTTCTTGTATACTAGGCTCACTGGCTTGCACATTCAGGTCAAAGTCACGCCGGGTGCAGATTGAGCATAATCAAAGTTGTAAGAATGATTGGTACTGTGCGAATGGCTCATATATTGGAAATGGATGACATTATGGAATGGCTAGTTCGGCTAGTGATGTAGGAATGATTGGTGGTATGGGAATGCCTAGTCCAACCGGTGATGTGCGAATGACTAATGGTATGGGAATGCCTAGTCCGGCTAGTGATGAGGGATTGATTGGTCCTGCTACACCTAAGGGGACAACCACAACTAATCTCTCACGTATTGTGTATATCAGTCTCGATATTCATCTGATGGGACATAATTATTAGTATGCTGTCCTTGCAATAAATAGTCATATCAAGACTCCCACAATGTAACCCAGTACTCTTGATGCTTCTGTCTCCAGTCAATTGATATTTCATTATTATATGATCTTAGAGACTTGATAAACTTAATTTTTCATCTTTTACAAAATGGCAGCACCATTGTGACGATTGTGCAACACAAACAATTAAGATATCTATCTCACAATACTACCTTAGCCTCATGATTGTTCCTTCGATAAAGAAGTTGAATTCCAAAAATGTTGAAATAATATTAAACTAACTATGATTTTACATTAAATAAAGCTAAAAATTCTAATAGGAGTAAAATACTCATATTGTGATTAAATATTATGAAAATTATCAAAACCAATAAATTAAGACAAAGTTGCATGAGCAAAGTTGTCAAAACTTGACCCTTTTTTTTTTTAATCTTGTGCATTATGTAAATATATGAAGTGACAAATTAAATTAGACTCCCTCAAGAGTAATAAATCTATGGTAATTCCTTAACAATTCTCTCATTGATTTTAGTCATTCATCTCCAAAATTAATTTTAAAAAATATGATTCCTAAAAATTAAATAAAATACTTGAATACATTTTTTATTTTGAATAATATATTAAATTTTGATTTTGGTCTATATCGTAATTGATTTTGATCTGTATTATTTAATTGCGTTCCTATAATTATTTAAAAATATTCATTTAACACTTACAAATATTTAAATCTTTAGATTTTTTGACAAAATATTTTAAAGCAATGTAAATTTTTTTTTTTAACTATTCGAACTCATAGCGGACCTCACATAGCTCACCTTGGAAACTCCCAAATTGTGTTGTGTATAGACAGATCAGTAACTTCTGCTCTCAAATTCTCAGTAACTTCTGCTCTCAAATTCTCAGTAACTTCTGCAACCAAGAAGCAACGCATGGATTGCAGCAGGAGCATCCACAATATCTCGCACAGTGCGCAATTCCTAGCTCCCAATGGCGCAACAACATGTGTCTGCTTCCGATGGTGAGGTGATGGCACGCACAGACTCCATTTCACGCGTTGTACAATATAAAAATAGTGTATATTATCTATAATTTCAAATAATGTGAGATTTAATAAATCATAGCGAGTGTAATTTTATCGCAAATCTCATATTATTGTTATCCAATTATCTAATCTCTATAATAAAATAATTTATCCTGTGAAATGTCGGTATTTTTGTACTATGTAGTGTTACTCAACTCATTGTGACGTTTGTGAAATGCTGCAACATACTGTCTTTTGCATTGAAATATCATTTTAGTCAACATGGATGCATGATAACTTGTCTTGAAGTGCAGAAATCATCCGTACCAAAATTATGGTTCGACGGTCAATTATTTATGTTATATCATGTTTGGGAAATTAGAGTACTCTGTTTAAATAAATTTAGCGATTCAGCGTATCAATTGATCAGGAAATTAAATTTGAGTGAATGCTCATTTTAGTCCCCAACTTTTTACTCATGAGTCATTTTAGTCCCTGACTTTTAAAACGAGTCAAATCAGTCCCTAACATTACAAAATGTGAGTCAAATTAGTCCTTTGTTCCACTTTTATTTAACATTTTATCAATTAGATGATGATATGTAACATTAAGTTACATATTATTATACCATGTGTCATCTAAAGTATAATAGAGTTTAAAATAGTTTATTTTGGTATCTAAAATTGTACAAAATGAGTCAATTTATGATGTATAATGAATATTTAAATGATTTATTTTATATAATTTTAAATATCAAAATAAGTCATTTTAAAATATATTCTACTTTAGATGACATATAGTATGTCAATGTATCATTTAATGTTATCAATCATCATTTAATTGATAGAAAATTAACTACAATTGAGTTAAAGGACTAAAATGACTCACATTTTGTAATGTTAGGGACTAATTTGACCCATTTTAAAAGTCAGGGACTAAAATGACTCAACAATAAAAAGTGAGGGACTAAAATGAACATTAACTCATTAAATTTCCTTTCCAATCGGGGAATTAACAGATATACGTAATAACATGTCACTTCAAATATGACTATTGATTTTCTTCGTGATACAGTGATTTATATCATAAACAACTATATTATTTCAACACTTAATTTTTTTAAATAATCAAATATTCCACTCTTAGAATATATTAGTTTAATAATTTATTTTTTCTTTCAACTTATTTTCTTTTCACTACTCAAACTCCATATAGCTTGAGGGCATCCAGATACTATCAAAAAAAAAAAAAAAAGAGAAATAAAATTTACATAAAATTGAGGTCTTCATGAAAATCGTAAGTACCTATAGCTAGGTGTGGCCATCCAGTGTCTTATATGCGTATCATCTACAAGAACTGCATCACACATGTGCCGAAGAAATTCATATTTTCATAGTCAATATGTCATAGTCATTCTTCATAATTACTAATAATTCTTTGTTTTGATTTTCCAATATTCGCTTTAGTCTCCAAAGCTCCAGCAATCGATTGGAACCCAACTAAGCGCCACCATATTCAAGTACAAACAAATTAAAGTCACTACTCAGCTACTCCGCGAGATGCCCACGGTTTCACTTTTACACGTACATTTATAAATCCAGTTATTATGTTTTACTCTCTTAACGCAAACCAATACCATTACATATACCCCCGTGCTTTCTTTCAACCTGCAGTACTATTTCTCAATTCAACAAGAGAAACAAAACAAAAGTAATTCATCTCAAATCCACAACCCTTTTCTTTCTACCTAACAGTCTCATTCTATAAACCCCATGATACTATAAATATAGTTGACCAGCTATATTACTCGTCGCCACAAGTTTCCTCCAACTAGACCAACACTATAAAGTTTCTGGTAACAACAAACTAGTATGTCCATCTTGCTACTGCTATACTACCCTTCAGAATCCACCCCATTGGACCAAATCCTGTGAGACAGTACTAAGAGAGGCCAAATCATTCCCCACGTGCAATTAAACCCTTATCTAAAACACCTTCGGCTTAATTCTCACCATGGCCTCGTCGTCTTCAACTTCATCATCTTCTTCTTCAAAGAGGCACCCATTGTACCACGGCATTCGCTGCCGTGGAGGAAAATGGGTGTCCGAGATCCGGGAGCCTCGCAAGACTACCCGGATATGGCTCGGCACATTCCTGACGCCAGAGATGGCTGCTGCTGCCTATGACGTGGCGGCGCTGGCCCTCAAAGGTGGGGAAGCCTCCCTCAACTTCCCTGCCATGGAAGGGAAGTACCCGGTGCCCGCCTCCAATTCACCAGCCGACATTCGCAGTGCTGCCACCGCCGCAGCACAACTCATGAATGCTGAATTCCACAATGCATCATCAACCAATGATGCGGTTCAGCCTCACAATAACGAAAGCAATGATGCTGCTACTTACACTGCTCCTTTGCCTGAAGTTGAGTTCTTGGATGAGGAAGCCATTTTCTCCATGCCGAGTTTGCTGGTTGACATGGCTGAGGGAATGCTTCTGTCACCGCCCAGAATGAGCCCGCCACCGTCATACGACTCGCCGGAAAATTCTTCTGGAGGAGAAAGTTTGTGGAACTATTAAGTGTTAATGCCTATATATATATATATAACATATATAAGTGATCTTTCCTTCCAATTCCTAAAAGACAATCAATGTAATTGAATTAATATAATGTGGAAAAGGAAAATATAATGTGGCTCGGATCATTAGACATTATAATATATTGCAATGAGGACTGAGATAGCTTTCTAGTTAATTTATTTACATTGAGGACCAATTATTAGGGGTTAAAGCTATGATATAGGGCTACTTGATTCTCGGACCATGTGTATCTTGCTGTTCTACTTTATATGTATTTCATTCAGTGCTTATGAGAATTGGTCCTCGCTTTTTTGCACTCAAAACTTTTTTTTTTTTTTGGCGTTTCCCTTCTTTTTAGAGTATATATATGCATGGTTTGTGGTGTCAAAGATGCTGTGACAACTTTAAACTTATTACCAAAACGAGCAAAACGAGGGAGACAGAAAGTAGGAGCTACTGGGGATTAAAAAAGAGACCAAGACCAAGGCGGATCCGGTGGACATGCATAATTAAGAAGACTCTCGGTTGCGACGCGAAAGTTGAAAGGTGCATGTAAGTGTTGAAAGGTGCATATAAGTGTGTGGTGTGCTTTTTGATTTTGGATTTTAGAATAGAGCAAGGAGAATTCTTGTAATATAAAATTTAAAATTTTAATTTATAAGTTCTTCCTTCTCTTTTCTTTTCTTTCAAAATTCACTAACATATCTTAAGATTGCGTTTGATATCTGTCTTAGAATAGAAAATATGGAGACAGAATTGCATTTGATAGTGGTTACAGGATAGAGTAATTGATGAAAATGTGAAGAAATTGAGTTATAATTTGATGAAAAATAAGAAATGTAAAGACAAAATATGAAATGTTTAAAAGAACATTTAAAAAAAATTATTTTAAATTTGGGAAACAAAGACATGTATCCAACATCCTTTCTTTTTGAGTTTAGGGTTTAAAAATTATTTAGAGACAATTTTGAGATTTTGTTTGTCCCCTTCTCTAAATATGTTTTTATCTTGAAATATTTATCAAATGCTATCTAAAAGAATGAAACAAGGCTCTTCTATAGTCACAATTATAACACCGTATTTTTTATTTTTGTTCTAAGAAGCTTCTAGTAGAGCTAAAGGGAACATGAGAAAGTGGATTAGCAAATGAGAATAGAATCCATGTTCCAATACCAATAAACTCCTAGTCACTTAGACCAAGAGTGGTACCATGTGAACTATAGGTCATTGACATAACATTATATTTAACCACAATCACAATCGAACTAGAGTTTGCTATTACTTTTCAATATATAGTTATTTATTTATAGATCTCATTTACTTTATTATGAATATACTTAAATATAATTTATTAAATTGTGTCTATATATATAAAAAATAAAGATATACATGTCATGAGAGCTGTGCAGGAGGAAATGCCGACTACAGAATAATGATGTTTATTCATTTCATATACACCAAATATCAGCATCTTTTTTTTCTTTGTTCCTTTCCCTATCGAGAAAGAGTCTCATCTTTTTTCTCGAAAGGTATAAAAGATGTGTATGGATATGATTGTTCTTATGTGGAATTTAAGAACATAATTAGGCCAAAAGCAAAATAATAGTATTATTTTAGTGCTTATTTTTTAGTGTTTTATTTAGATACCCATCTCATCATCATTGGATGAGTGAGAATAATGAATGAGGATCATAATCTTATCCAATAGTTATGAAATCCAGACACTCAAAAGTAAGTGTTAAAATAATATTATTGAAAATAAAATAATAATATTATTTTAACATCTATTTTTTGGTGTCTCATTCACCCATCTCATCACCCATTGAAAAAGAGATATATAAAGTTTAGAACTTGAGTCAACATTCAGATATGATATATACTACTTGATTAAACTTTAATGCACTGTTTAATTGTCTGAGGTGCAATCATAAGTGTGCCTTCTTCCTGCGGCTTGCAAAGAACCACGCCAGCTTATGACTTGGCTTGTATATAGCTCATGAATTTGGTTACAATTCACTGTGTTGTTGATCAACATTTGCACAATCAATTTTAATTAATTATTTTATTTTACAAATTTGATTTTGGTTAGCAGCGAGTCTGTTGTAAAATAACTTATATTTTAAAAATATTTATATGAAAAGTGATTTTGACATACTAAATATTGTTTGAATAGCATTAATTAAAATCACTCTTCAATTTATGACTACTAATAACATTATAAATTTCATAATATTTTTATTTGTTTCGTTATTTTTTTTAAGTCAAAGTCGATCAAGGGAAAAATGTTGTTATAACAGTCAACTTTTTAACTTTTAATGGGACTACAAAATTAAATCAAGGATTTGAAAATCAGACCGATCATTGAATCAGATATAACATTAGTACAAAGGTTTATTGGTTCAACTTGGCTAATGGAAGGTTCAATAAAAAAAATATCAAATATATAGGGCTAAATGTATTTTATCCTCCTATACTTTAGGTCATATGTAATTTAGACCTTGACTTTTTGAATTGTATTGTGACACCCCTAAATTTTAGAATAATGCAGAAGACCCCTTCTATTAACTTGACATTCATTTTTGTTGTTATGTGATCATGTGCATGTCACATGATACATGACAAATTTTTGGATAAAAATCTTTCATTTCAAGAAAAATTTCTCAACCCTAAACCCCTTACGCTTACCATTTCTGTTCCAAAATCTTCAATTTTGTGACCTTTCTTAGCAGCCACCATCATCACCATAACACAACCTCCATTGCCACCACCCCCACAACCAAACTAAAAGGAATCCAACATCATTCAAGCTTTTAAATAGCAAATCATCAAAATTTTCACAATCTGATCTAGAAACATGATCGGCACATGAGGAACTGAACTCACGAAAGCCTTTATGCGACATGGTATGCATGACACTTCATACTCTCTAATGAAACATAATTTTCATTTAAACTGAATAAATATTTCTCATGTAAATTATGTAACAATCCATGATCAGTATCCTAACAATAAATTATTTTCTCTAAAATAAGTTATAAAATCCTTTAATCATAATTACATAAATTCTCAAAATAAACATAATCAATATATATGTAGATGCATGGTCATGAATCATCCTTGCAGCGGACTGGAGCACTACTAATAAACTCAAACTAACTATACTTCACTTAAAAGCATATATAGTCTCCCAAAGAAGTAAACTAACAGCTACTAGGAAGGTATAAGAGAAGGGCCCGAAGTAACAACTGTATAAGTTAAAAATAGATAGGTGAGCTTCATCTAAAACTCAGTAAGTGGATTCTCACTCATAAATATACATGGGACAACAAGGAAAATACATAGATAGTAATACAACATTCAAAATCATTTCTATTCATAGCTTTCAAACTTAGCTCAGTGATTGACTCGGTTGAGGCACTGGTCACTAGGTCACTGGTCGAACCAGTTAAATCGAATTTATACAAAAAATATATTTATAAATTTAAATAAAATACAATAAATGATACCTAATTAACAATTTGACACTCCTTAAGAGGTTCAAATATAAAAGCATAAATAAATAATATAAATTCCTAAATATTGTTTGCATTCCACAATCACGAATAAGAATTGACAAGTTCAAAACATAATTATACAAGCAAACTTACAAAGTTTTACATCACAAACTCATAAGTCATGACAGTACAAATAAAGTTATTGCATTTTTTTTATAAGTCAATTTAGATTTTTTTTTAAGGTTTTGAAAAAAAGACGTCGTTTAGCAAAACTGCAAAAACAAAAAAAGCCAAAAAAAAAAATGACTTGGCCGGTTTTCATTAGTTATTGAAAATTGGCTAGGTCACCAATTTTAATACAAATCAGCTCGAGTCGAACCGAGTCACATCAATTCTGATGCATGGCTGATCCAAATAATGACTCAAACTAGTTTCATGATCGGTTCATCAGTTTTTTGGTCGAACCAGCCGGTCCGAGCCAGTTTTCAATACTATGTTTCTATTCATGATTCATAATAATACCGTTAACATCAATTTCGAGTAAAATAAGAGAAAATATCATAATTTTTCGAAGGAACTAAAAGGAGACAGATTACTAAGGATTCGTAAAAGCGATGCTTAGTCCTTCATGAATAAGAGCATATAACTAAGATTTTAACGGTTTTTCGTGAATCGAATCCCTCATGGACTAATCTAAGTGTAGAATAATTGCCCTTCATGGGCTAAATGGTATACTAAGGTTAACAAATTTATTATCATCAACTCATAGCTTTGTCTCTCTCTAAATTTCTATCAAACATCACTCACAATCAATATGCTAAAATCTCAATGTTAGAATTATCAATTTTATGCTTTCTATCACTTCTACATTCCACTATTGAATTTCTAGAACAAATAATCTTTTTAATAATTAACTAGCGGCAGTTAAAAAACATGATAACTTAAATGGCATACAAGCATTAATGATGGTCCCATGTATTTTCCTAAACGTCATGTATTTTTATGGAAGGCTATAAAATCGTAATTTATCTAATTTGGGATAATTCTAAAACATGTTAATAACAATCAAATTTCTAAATTCATGAAAGGTTCAAAAGTCTTGTAAAAACTACTTGTAATGGCAAAAAAATAAAGGCATGAGCTTAAACTACAGATATCAAAATGGGTTAGCCGGCTCCGTTTAAGCCTGCCTTTCTAGAAGCCAATTGAAAATAGGGTGAGATAGGCCAACCTGTCAAAATAAAATAGACTAAAAACAGTCAGCCCATCCCATTTTAGGGAAGGTTGGTGGGCCAACCCACCAAAAATTTAAAAATTGTGAAAAAAAACTCTTTAATGATTTAATTTTTTTTGAAAAAAAACTTTTTACATATTTTAAAGGGAAAAAAGTAATTTACTCTCCCGAACTTTTGTTCTTGTGAAATTTAAACCCTGAGTTTTTAAATTATGCAATTCGACCCCCTGTACTTATCAAATGGTGCAAATAAGCCCCTCTGTTACTAAGCAGTCCAAATCCTCTGGTAAGTGACCATGTGCTTATCACGTGCGTCTCTAGTTAGACAAAAATACCCCCTCTTGGTCTGAAACACTTCTCCTTTTCTCTTGCTTGCTTATTTTGTTCAGATCTAGTCCAATACAACCATCGAAGACCACTTGCTTATTCCACTTCCATTTTTTTTCTTTTCTTTCCCTTTTACACTATATAACCATTCCATCACCTACATCATTTCATCAAGAAAAATGGGAGAGAATGAGAGACTGGGCTACTCGCGAACCTCGCCACGGCCTCCATTGAACCTCATTACCGCAACCATCATCTGCACCGCGCGGTTGATGCCGCATCATCACCACACCTGCTGGGCACTATCACGCAGCAGCAGCCGTGGAGCCTACCAGAATCGTGAAGCCCGGTGTGACCAGAGGTGCCGAGATTTGCAACCAGCGCCGCCGCTCATGGTGGTCCTCCTTCTCGGACTAACATCGCCGTGTGCTGGCATGCCACCGCCGCAAAATGCGAGCTCCGTTATCAGCCCTTCCTCTCCATGTGCTGCCTACCATGAAGCCACGAGTCTTCTCTCCCTCCGCCACATGCCAAGGCGTCACTGCTCCTTGCAATCATCACCATCGCCGCCACCTCATCCTTGTGCTTCTGTGCTATTTTCTTTTTCTTATGCTGATATGAAATTAGAATTAGATTTTAGTTTGTTTGGCTTTAAGTCTTTTTAGTTCCTTTGGCATTGACAAGAAGGGAGGCGTGAGTTGAGAGATTGGGGAGAAGGGAAAGGAAAAGTGAGTTGAGGGATTGGTGATTGGAAATTAGAGTTAATAAAGGGGTATTTTTGTCCAAATATGTCTGCACGTGAGAAGCACATGCTAACTTAACTGTGCCTTTTAACCTTTGTGTAATGGAAGGTCTCTTTTGCACCATTTGGTAAGTACGGGGAGTCGCGTTGCACAATTTGAAAACTCAGGGTCTAAATTGTACAAGAGCAAAAGTTCAGGGGGGTAAATTGCTTTTTTCCCTATTTTAAAATATAGAAAAATAAACATTCAATCACAACCATTGAATACAAGAAGAGTATTGATACACTCTAAGGGTATGTTTATGAGTTTAGATTTTAAAGAAGCAGAAATGAAGAGCTTATTATAATATAAGATTTTAAAATTATATATTACAAACTTTTTCTTCTCCTCCCATTCCTTTCAAAATTCAAACTCACAAATGCATGTTAAGTGGTCAACAATGAAGAATATCATGGCTGGATGGAGTGAATGCTTAGGATCCTTTGCTTGGTCTTGGGGCTTCTAATTAATATGGAAGTAGTATAGTACCAACATAGTATCGAAGGATTGACCATTTTAGTACAGCGTGGCAATGATGCTGTATTATTCCTGACTTACTGTTAACCTTCTGGTCATGACTATGATTCTTTCCCATCGTCCCTTAAGACCCTATAACTAATCTCGTTTAATATATATATATACACACACACACAAACACACACACACAGGTGGTAAATTTTGATCTTAATTAGTTCATCCCACTACATATTTAATGTTATTGTTATTCTTGCTGCTAAATTTTAGGGGATCAGATACATGACAACCTGCTAAGTCAAGGAAGAGAAGCACCAACTGTCACGCGGAGGTAGGTCCAGATTCAATGCATACAGAGAAAATGTCGAATGTTTCACCAATCACCAGCATTAATATTGCTAATTTGCAACTACTTCGACGTAACTTCGTCTGTTTGCTACTGCACAATCCCCATATTTTAATGAGTTATTCCCGCTAGAGCACCGGTTAAAAATATCAAATAAAGCAAACTTTAAAAATTTCAAGTGATTAAAAATAAGATAAAAATTTTCATTTTAGTATCTTTTAATCAATATCCTAAGGAACACAACTTAAACAAATCATATTTTAATTAATCGAATAAATAAGTACAACCGTTTAGGTTTAACTTGAGTTTTCCTTTGATATCTAGGGTCGAGTGTAAACTGATGTATCGATTACCGAGTATTTCAAAGTCACCAGTTAGGACGAAGAATAATGAAAAGGTTCAGTGCGGTTTGCAACTTGCAAAGTCGGCCATGAAATAAAAAAAAGTGGTACGTGATCTTCAATGTGTGCTGTGCGTCATTGTTTAAGTGTAGTGTGGGGGACAACTTTATCAATCCGAAAAAAAAGAATCAAAAGGAGAAGGAGGGGGGCCACGTATATTACGCCTAGTTAGATTTTTGTCTGTGCGAGCAAATCATTTTAGCGATATGCAGAAGTGTGTGTGTGTGTGTGCTGCAAACTTTGAAAGAACCCCCATCCCCCAAAAAAAAAAAAGAAAAAAAAAAAGAGATTTTGACTAAAATGGCGAAACGAATGGCCGACATCTTTCCTCCGGACCCCATATCGCTTTCAATGTTCCTCTTGCCCTCATATCGTTTCATCTCACCCGGTTGGTGAGCTCTCTCTTTCTGAATTAGCCGTCTTTTCTACAAGGTTTTGATTTTGGTGTGTATAAATATCTTGTATTTATTATTGTCAAAACTTGGTAACATTCGATATGCCATGTGGCTCTAGCTGGTTCAACGCGGACCAAATTAGCATGTGTCAGAAAACGTTGAATTGATTGAAATTTGGAACACAATTCATTTGGTACAGTCGACCACCTATTTGATCAATAATATTATTTGAACCTATAAAATTCAAAACACCTAACATCCAAGGATCAACAATGATTTTATTGGATGACACCCTAAAACCATATATGCTTCATGACTTATTCACAACTAAATAAAATTGAATAACGAATGAACTATAGGTACATGCAAGTTGAATGTTGTTCTCAAAAAAATTAGGGAATGGAAGGGAACAAGCATCCCGTGAGACACAATCATATAGTTTCTTTTCGACCAACTAATTATAAAAAGGTGTAACTATGGGCACACTGCTCTCTTTCGCAATTGGCCTCGAACTTGCAATGAGTGGTCCGCCAAAGATGTCCCCAGAATTAACTCACTCATTAAGTTCTCGTAGCTCTTAAGTTAAATGATTATTATTCTTTGCTGTAATTATGTAGGTTTGGTAAAATAGAGTTTTATAGTTTAGAAATAGAGGTGAAAATAATTAGCTTAACAGACCAGAGTGAAAGGTAACAGAGTAGGTTAATAGCGAAGTAAAGCTTATTAGAAAAAAAGAGAAGAGATATGTCTCTGTTATTCAGTAATTGCAAAAGTAACAGGGCATTTGTTTTGGGTATATTTAATTAATTTTTGAAATAAGAAGTTGGGAATGATGTGTTTCTATATTTATTATAAATTTTATAAAATTTTTCCTAGATATTAAATATTTTATGGAAAAAGATTTTCTTATAATTTAGTAAAATCTTATTCCCAAGTTAAAGGATGGATAAAATTTTTTTTTATGACTTGGGAATCATAATTATTAAGCATAGTTACTAAACAATTTGTCAATTATTTGATTTTTTCTCTTTTTATGATTGCCTTAAGGGTGTTTTGGAAAATTATAATATATATTCTCGGGAATATAGATTATAAAACAAACAAGTTTTAAGTTTATTGTTTAATCCTTGAAATGTTTAATGTTAAACAAATAATTTTTTAAAGATACCCGATAATAATATCCCCAAGAATATCATTCTCAATAATCACATTTCTTAGAATTTAATTTCAAATCTTAAAACAAACGCCCTCTAATACAATGAGTTGAAGTGTTTAACGCTGATATAGTAGCTTATATAATAGAGACCTGTTTGTGTAACTAATCCTATAACAAATTAATAATAGAATTGATGCTAGCTGGATTCAGTTTCTTGAACTTGATCTTATCTCCCTTCATCCCCACTCAAACTTAGGGTGGATGTGTCAGGCACCCTAAGTTTGGTTCCAAACTCAAGGAACAAAGCACTAGAAATGCTTTTTGTAAGCAACTTGATCTCTGATAACTCCTTAAGAGTTATGTTTTTCTTTACAGGACATTTGGAAACCTCTAAACTTCAATTTTATCAAGAAATTGAATTGAATTTCATAATTTAGAATCAATTTAAGTGAATGAATAATTGAAATCACATGAAAATTGAAATCCAATAAAATTAAATAATTAAAATCAGACTCAAATGGTGTGATTTGATATGGGAATTAAATTCTAATAAATGAAAATACCAAACTAACATTGCTTGAATATAATGTTTTATTCCTAACTTATTAATAAAGAATAAAATAGTATAAATAATTAAATTAATTCATTTTTAGACCTATTCCAAATTAAGGAATTGAATTCAATCATTTAATTTACTAATTCATTTCAAACATAAGAATTCAATTCAATCTCATTAAAGATTTTCACACGCCTTGTTAGTTTTCTTAAAACTTTTAGTTTGTTGATACTTAGTTTTAGTTTTCGTAGTTACATTTTTACATCATTTGGTTCAAATTCTTTCATGATTATACTCAAGTTGAACCTTACATTCTACTTGTGTTTTCACTTATTTTACAACTTTTGGAAGAAGAAATAGGAAACCAATTGAGTTACGAGTGCAAAGGAGCAAAAATTGGAGCTGAAAGTTTGTCGAAAATCCATGCTAGAACATGAGTCCAGAAACTAAAGCTGCACTACATCGTGGATTGCTGTCAAAATTAAGATCTTTCACTTAAGCCACGCTCTAGCTTAGTTATAACCACGCTACAACGTGGGTGCACTTAATAACATGTCAACTGGATCTCTATATTGATTCTGGCAGCTCATGATTGACACAAAAACCTAGAAAAATGTATTGGAAGGAGGGAGATCATCAACACCAAATTGGAAAAGAAGAGGCTAGAACATGGGGGCGCAAGATGATTGAGGCTTCAAGAACTTGAGAATGAAACTTCTCTTCTGAATGTTCTTCAACTCTTTGTATATTTTTCTTTGTTCATGACTTCTTTTCATCTCTCTTTCATTTATGTTGCTTTTGTTTCAATTTTCATTACTTGTAACTAAATCCTCTTGCCAAGGGTGAATTATGGAGGCTATCTGTTTGATATTATGCTAATATGAATAAATTTGTCTTGTTCTTGTTTGGTAGTGAGCATTGTATTTTGAGTTTATATATCTTGAATTGTTTGATAACTAATTTTAGATTATAAGGGTTTCTATAAATTTGAGAAAAGTAAGAATCATACCTATAAATATAATGCCACGAGTTGAATGACATTTAGAGATAGACAAACATAATTCATGTGGTGTCTAAGGGTTTGAACACTACTAATAAACTTAAATATGCTTAGAGATTATGTGCTTAAATCTATTTGAGTAGTACTAGATGATCTTGAGAAAGACTTTTAATGAACATGATGATCCCACTATCACCGAGTTCAATTTGGACAAGGTATATTGATGTTCACGTTATATATTATTCACACATAGTTGAAGTAAATCATTTCAGCATATGGATTCGCTGCCTCAACGTGATGGGGCTCAAACCTAAGAGGGTATAAGGGAGAAAAGGTCAAACTTTGCATTTTTCCTTCAAAGTGGGTGCACCAAGGAAAACGTGCACAATAAAAGGCTCACTTTCGTCATCATGCATGAATGCACGACTATGACCATGAAATTTCTATATACCATGCTTCGTTATGTTTGGGATGCCATCGAACCTGTGAATAAAGAATTTTGGAAGAGAATGAGAATCATGAAAATAACTTATTATATGCATTGGACTTGTGAAAATTATGACAATAGCTTCAGAAGCAAAACTGACACATGGATCTCTTTCTTAATCTTAATAATATGACTAAAAATTTACTTTTAAATGTCTAACAATTTTTTACTTTTTAATCTGGAAATGAAATAAATTAGGTCCAAGCTGTCGGTTTTCCTGTACTGCTAAACAAGATGGATTTTCTATTCTATTCCATTCCATTCACTTTATATCATTTTATTACGTTTTACTCCATGCCACTGACCAAAAAATATTCAAGAATAGCTTTTGTACCCCACACATACCATTAGTCATATAAGTCATTCTGAGCATCAAGGGCATTGATCTTTTCATTCAGCATGTTAGAATTGGGGCCTTTTGAGCTTCTACTAAGGACGTTTTACACATCTGAAGATGTAGCAAGATCTAGTTCTTGTCTAATTTAATAAAACAAATATTTGAACATTGAATGAAAAATACATGACATACGATTCATATAATGATGTATAAACAAATAATTCTGTTTCAGAACCCTTAAAGCTCTATAAACATTTCATTCCGCAGCCACACCCCAGACAGAAAATATAAGCAATTGTCTTGCTCTTTCGCCGATTCTTACGTCATTGGGAAGAATCATGTTCATATGATCCATTAAATTCATCAACGCTCCCTCCAAGATGATCCACGACCCCAGACTAAGCAACTTTAACAAAGCAACTACCAGGATTCTACAATAAGAATCCGGATTTTGAACGTGGATTATATGGCTATCATAATGTCTTTAATTATGTGATTCATAAAGTCATAAGCAATTGACATGAACAATAGAAAACAACAATAACAAATCGTGTGACTCATATAAGTCATAAGCAATTGAACATGGATCAAACAACACCGCTATTTTCTATCATAAACTATTTCTTTATATATATAAGCCATTTAGAAAGGCATCATAAACATGGGAGGAAAAAATACTTACAAAATAGCAGGCTTGGAGGAAGGTGAAGAAACTGATATATTCTTTCTTTGCCTTGAGAAGCCTGAGGCATTCAACCCCACAATATCCCCACTTGCTGTTAGGCTATCAGCAACAAGTTCCATATGCTTATGAAGGATTTTCTAGCCAGGATCAGATGTTGCAGATGCCAAACTCTGCGTGTTAAACCATAAGCGAGTAAATTAAATTGCATTGCTACATATTTCAGTTTCTAACCTTAAACAGTGGGAGTGATTAAATCTCTTGACAGAAATGAAGAAAATATTGCCGCCATGCTTCAATTCGAAAGGCTGAACAGAAATGATAAATGTTATCTTCGATGGCACCTCAGAATTTTCCACTGCCAAAGTCATTAGACATGGTAACACTCAAGTACAGTTCACCAGAAGAACCATGGTTAGATTTTGATGCTTTTGACCCATCATTCCACAGAATGTCAACCTTCTTGATCTTCATTAGTCTTGAAGAACATTCCAGGGATTTATGATAACCTTTAACGAGTACATTTACTATAACAAGCAATGCATATAGCCATAGATGTTGCGAGTTACATGAAGTAAACTAGTGATGAAAAATTTATGAATTTTAATCCAGCAAAAAACAAATTGTGATTAAACAAATTATTGAGGCTCATCTTCAAAATTTACATGCCTGGACCAAAACAGAAAACACTGCATCAAACTTTACTAATCTTTCTAAAAGAAAAACAGAATCCAACTGCAAAGAAATCGGTTGCCGGACAGTGATCTCACAGTCACATTGTTTCTACGGTTCTACCTACAAGGTATACAAGGTCTCATTTACACAGTGTTAAGAATAATATAAAAATCAGATCAAATGTAACTATTTTGACAAACACGGAAGTTTCCCAGCCATATTTCTACTTATCAAGGCAATATCTAGAAGGCTCATCATGTATGGCTCACCATAAACAGTGATGATTCACTCAAACGGATGTTTGGATCGCTACCAACCTCATACAATTGTTCGTGGAAGGAAAGGTATCACCATGTCCCAGTGTTCTAAATTGTGGACCACATCATATGATGCGGCCGCAATATTGGAGTTGTGGCAGTGCCCATAATAGCATTGCCCTGCAATCGTGGTGTAAACTTAAATCACGAAAAAAACCGCAATGTAACGGCTTGCAGCCACAATGGAACGCATCAAGCAAAATGTCCCCCGTTTAGTTTATGCTAGCCTTCCAATACATCAATTTTTGTCCCTTTTTAACTTTTCGAAGAAAGATTCTTCAGTTCAGTATTCATAGATGAAAAGAGAAAAAGAAAGGTTCCCTGTCAACTATCAATATATCAAGACAAATGGTAGATCAAGATCTAAAATTTAACCTGAACACATTCACTTATTCAGAAACTCTATCTCTCCGTGTGCTCTCTTCATCTTCTCCATGGTTGTACTCTCAAAACATGTCCCAAACAGCATCCAGTTGCACAGGGTTCTAAAAATTTTTGACAATCTTGACATAGATGCGATCTTCGCCCTCCATTTCTCTTTCAATGTTAACTACTTCATCGATGAAATATGTTTTTTCTATGTTTTCATATTCTACGTTGTTGCAATCTTCTCCCTCCTTTTCTTTCCCTGTATCAGCATCCTTACTCTCCTTGTCTTTTTTCATTCCTTTATTATCCTTTTTCTTACAATTGACAATATAGCTAGACCATATATATGTCGTCCTTAATTTATTCAGCACATACATATAAAGATTATTCAATATATAAAGATGTAACACATACAACATTTCACTTCCTGAGAATGACTAATTTCACCATTGGCAGATTGTAGCATAAACTTAAATCAGTTAATGATAAAAAATAATAGTTCAGGCCATTATATATAGTATTAAAGATTTTATTTCTACTTAGGGGCATCTCAAAAGTTACTAGAAGTATCAAAGCTTGCATGAAGAGTAAGTGGAGGAATAATATCCGAGAATATGTATCATTCTCCCCAAATAGTTCTTGGCGTCAAATTCTAACCCAAGTCTGTTAAAACAAACATGTTTTGACAAAAACATAGACGAAGTCTAGTTACCATTTTTCTTCCTTGAACCTCAGTCAATAACATTTTTCAAGTTCAACAGTGGAGATGTCTCAAGAAGACTGATGAGTTGGTCCAAAGCATTGTATGCGGCTTCAGAGATTGTACAACCAGAAAATGCTCGAAGTGGCACCTCACCAATAATGTGTTCTTGGGAAGTGCTACCAGAAGATGATGAGGCCTTATCAATGTCATAAGAGAACTGAACAAATTGATAACCACGTGCATTTCTCACAGTCCCATCATATGCATTGTACAAATAACGCATGAAGAACATAAGTCTTCGTGTCAAAGATATGAAAGCACCTACATTGCCACTGAAACTGTCACGGCTTCTCATTGAGTGAACAAAATATTCAACAGGGTTCTACCCAGTAAGAAAAGAGCTTTCAACCACAACATGTGGAATTTAAGACTGAGCAAAGTCAGGAGCATTAGACAGCATCCAGATTAACTCACCCTTTTGATTGTTCCATACAGTACGTGATAGCTAACATGGGAACCAATAGGACGAGTGAAACAGGGAGTGTTGCAGGCCTAGAAACTTGCCTTGTTGCACTAATTTCAACAAATTGCCCTTGTTGCCTGCCTTTAACATAGAAATCAATGTATTTTTGTAATGTGCATATCTGCATGCCAATCTTTGAACATCACTAAAGACTTTCCTAAAAGCTTCAACTGAAGCTTGACATAGAGAAGCAGATACACGTCTTTCATAGTTTAAGCTCTCAGGTTCAACAGCCTTCAAAATTTCATATAGATCGTAACAATTTGATGCTAGGAAATCCCCGTAAAAGTTAGTGGTTAACTTTTCAAATTTGAACACTTCTTCCATGTCTTCGAAGATAGCTGAGATTTATTCCTTCAATTTTTTTCAGAACACGCGAGTTACCCAGACAAATCCAACAGTGAAGCACTTATTCATGTCATATACAACTACTCACAGAGAACTTTTGTGCAATGTGCAAGAAGGAAGGAGATTTTCTTAAAATTGTTCCATAAGACTATGGATAATATTATTGTCAAGAGTCAGTAAACCAGCCATGGCCCTTAGAAGAAGATATCATTTCCTCATCACTAACAAATACATCATTTGAAGAATAGTTGAAAGTAGAAGGAGGAGCATGTTGAAGGCAAGAGCATCACTAAAAAATACACCATTTGAAGAATAATTGAAAGCAGAAGGAAGTTAGTGATGCTCTTGCCTTCAGCATGCTCCTGCCCTCTACTTTGGATTATTATTCACATGATGTATTTGTTAGTGATGGGGAAATGATATCTTCTTCTAAGGGCCATGCATGGTTGGTTCATGACTTTGACGTAATATCATGCATAGTCTTATGCAACAATTTCATGGAAAATCTCTAGACTTCTTGGACACTACACAAGAAGTTCACCGTGCGTGGGTGGGTGTATATGACAGGATTCAGTCTTTCACTATTGGATTTGCCACTGTTTGAATACTCCCGTGTTTTAAAAAATATGAAAGAAGAAATCTCAGCTGTCTTTGAAGACATTGAAGAATTTTGCAAATTCGAAAAGGTAACCAGTAACTATTAGATGGATTTCCTAGCAAGAAATTGTTATGATCTGTATGAAATTCTAAAAGATATTGAACCTAACACTTGAACTGCGAAAGACAGGTATCTGCTTCTCTCAGTCGAAAACATATTTCGTGATGTTCAAAGATTGGTATACGGATATGCACAACATAAAAATACCTAGATTTCTATGTTAAAGACAGGAAGCAAGGGCAATTTGTTGAGAGTAGCGCAACAAGGAATGTGTCTGGGCCTGCAACTCTTTGGTTCACTTGTCCCATTGGTTCACTCGAGAGCGCTCATATGGTCCATGGAACAATCCAAAGGGTGATTCAAACCGGATGCTTTCTCATGCTCCTAAATTTGCTCAGTCTTACATTCCATATGTTGTGGTTGAAAATTCTTTCCTTACTAGGTTGAATCCTCTTGAATGTTTTGTTCACTCAGTGACAAGTCATGACAGTTCCTTCAGTGGCAATAATGTCGATGTTCCCAGATCTTTGACCCGAAGAGTTAAGTTCTTTATGTGAACTGAAACTTTCGCATATGATTCATCATCATAGTTCCATTTAGAACTCTCTTTGTATCATCAATCTAGCCCTCAAAGTAATATTTCGGATTCCAATAATGATCTAACCATCTTTAGACCCTCTAGATATCTTGCAAATTTTGCTTTTCTAATTCCCTCCAATTTTCCTGTCTGCAAGTTGTGTACACTCTGTAGTATAACTATGGACTGACCTCAAACCTTAGCAACACCTTTCCAGGTTCTAACAGATACTCTGCCCTCACGCCTTCTCCAAGATTGCATCTCTCCCATCAAGTTGATGCTCCACCCTTGAGCCTACAAGCACCCAACTTCACACTTTCACTCTTCTTGCACATCCAAGTATTGGAAAGAGGCAAAATAAGGGTGTTTGGTTTCGAAAATCAACCTTCATTTTTTATTTTCATGTTTTAAAGATTTTATGAAGAAAACGGTATACAAACTAGAAATGAAACTGAAAATTGAATTTTGTAGTTTTTATTGCCTTCCTTCACACAATCTTAGAACATAAGAAACTAATTGAAAATAGAAAATGAAAACTTAGAATTATTTTTTGCAATTAAATGCACTCTAAGCTTTTCAGTCCCTTACACTTGATTTTTTTAATTTGTTCCCCTATGTAACTTTTATTTTTTGGTTCAATTAGCCTTTTTTTTAGTATTTTATGAAAAAAAACTAAAACTAGAAAATGCAAATTGCAAATTGTTCCCAACAAACCCACTTGTTTCAAATTATTTTTAATTTACTCAAAAGCCAATTTTATCACATAACCAATGTGAAATTCTAATGTGACATAAAATTAAAAATATGACTAGAAGGTGTCACATCAATATTTCTCTTCAATTGTGTGACATAACAATGAAAATTAAAAACGATTTGAAACATATAGGATCAAATTGATAAAAATAAAAGAAAATGAACCAAATTAAAAAAATTCAAGAAAAGGCAAGGGACTAAAATGCCTATTTTGCCTTATAAAAGTCTGTCTACATCCAAGTCAATGCAAAATTTCCTCTATATTGAAATCACAAGTAAAAATTCGAGCACTTTCCACTAGTTTCTTTCCATGGTGATCCCTGTCATGGTCCCAAGCCGTTAATTCCTACTCCTCATTTGAAGCATCTTTCCTATCGATCCAATCACTCCTTGAATTGATTCAGCCACTAGCCCACAGCATTTGGAGCCACCCGTTCATTCTAAGGAGTCTTTGTTGTGAAATGTTAGGCCTAAAAGGCAGAAATAGAGTAGCATAACAATAAATATGTGGAAGCATAAAAATAAATAACAATATAAATTTACGTGGTTTGACTTGAAGCCTACGTACACGGGTAAAGGCAATAACCAAATATTTCAATTTAGAAATATGATGAAGATATAAAAAGTGGACACACTCCGCTCAACCCAAATCCCAAATACACCCAAAATATCTCACTATATTTTTCTCACTAGTGTATGCTCTTAACTCACAAAAGAGAAGAATTTATATAAAACAAATCAAGAAAATTGTCATAAAAAATAATCCAATCTAAAACAAGACATCAAATTAAATGTATATCAACTAACCTGGTAACAAGGAAGATGCCCAATTAAAGATTGAATGTTTCCACATTCGATGACCAACGAGAGCTAGGTAGTGGAGATAAGTCAGGCAGTGCAACGTAAAAGTAAAGAATATAATGTTAAGTATGCAACAAATATACATCACACATCTTATTTGTTGGACTCAAAGACTGATTCACAATGTAATTAAATAATGTTAATGTGTGGCAATGAGCAAAAAAATAAATTTAATAGAATTAAATCTACCAATTGGCGCAACACAATAAAAATAAGTATTAGTGGTGAATAATAATTTTTTATGGTGGCACCTGCCGGTCACTATTCACTGTGGGACTCACTATTCATGGTGGGCCTGCTAGTAACTGTTCACGAAATAGTACTATATATACCAAATAAAAAAATTTGCATACTGAATTTTTAACGTAGAAACCCCCAAATACTTGAGTAAAAAACCACGGAATAAGCTCTGAAAAATATTTCACTATATATATTCAAGATAATTACACAATATCCTTTCCACACTCTCCAACCCAAGAGGTAAATATAGTGTATTCCAGTGAGAACCCTCATATTCAAACACTACAATTTTGCAGTACCAAAGAATAATAGAGATGATACCCAAAATATTCCTGGTGTATATACCCACATCCTACACTCTCTGGGATTTACTCACTATTTTTTCTCTCACTATGCAGCTCTTAACTTTGCTGCTTTGTTGCCTTGAAAGAATGAAAACCCTCTTCTATTTATAGAAGCTTCAAACCATCTGCGGATTAAATGCATCTCCCGTACACACACATTTTTCTTCAGTTTCACAGTTGTGTATTTAATGCAACAACTGTGCAAGGAAGAAAACTCTTCCTTCATTTAATGCACGGCCAACTTTTCAATTTGGTTGGACCCATATTATCACTATTAAATGTAATATGTAAACTCCACTCATTTCACTCATTCATTACATCCAATGATAGTAAGTGTATGGTGTACATTTATTATGCAATCTTATTGTACATATAACATTGCTCAAAAGTAAAACAATGTTTGGGACATTAGGTTATTATTAGGGTTGTAATGGCAAAGTTTTGGCTACTGTTTATATGTGAAAATCTAATTAAGCCCAAGTCCACCTTGATGGCCCAATTAAGTTATTCATTTCTTTAAGGCATAAAATTGATTTGTTAGATAATTCAATACAACACTTTGATTGCACCTAATAATTAATAAGATGATGATAAACTAATAGAATATCTATTAAGTTTAACACACCTTGTCAAATAGTCTCTGACTACATACCTTGGGGAAAGGAATATTAAGAATGGTGACAGCTGCCTGTGGTGGAGGCCTATGGCAAACTAGATGGATAATTAAGATATAAAAGAGAAATTATGTACATTTTTCAGCTAAATAAAATCAAACCAAGGAATTTTTTTTTTCATCAATATGCATGATCTTAAAATAAATCCAAGAAAGAAATAGATTTGGATAGGTATAAGGATAGAAATTGTTTGGATTGTTTTTATTTTCATTTTCATATTATTTGTTTTCAATGTTAATTACAAAAACAACACATTATTTTCATTCTATTACTTATTTTCAATATCTTGTAAAGAAAATACTGAAACTAAAATTTTGTTATTTTTACGATTTCATTTAGGAAGTTTTAAGAATAACAAAAAAAAAAATGAAGAAATACATAAAAACTAGATCAGATGGCACCATACCCCAAATTTGTATCCAAGCTTGAGCCAATGATGGATAAAAGGATCCATCTAGTCAAACATGGAGATCTAAACACCTTTCTCCCAGTTCATTCCCATTTATCTATTATTGTCTCCAAGTTCGGGCGACCAATACCCTTACGCCCCCTTGTTCAAACCTCGTCATCCTAGCCCCTTAGACATTCACCCACCGTTAAAGAGTTTTCTTCCTCAATTTTTGGGTGGGTTTTATGGTGAACCTTTTATGTTTAGATCTATCATGAACATTCTATTTATTAGTCGTTGATTCACAAGTCAAGTTCCTGACAAATATTGTAGCATAATATGGATGGGATAAGTTAATCATCTAGCCTAACACTATCCAACAACCTCTTACAGTCTTACTGTAACCTAGATAGGGGAAAAAAAACAATATAACATTTTTTAAATTAATATTGAAAATATATCAATTAAAATAATTACTATCTCCATTCTCAAATAAGTGTCTAGTTTTATATGCACACATAGATTAAGAAAATAATTGAGAATACTTTAGGTATGTTTTACTAAATCACCTTCATTAATTTTCTCTTTTTTCTTAATTACTTTGTCCTTCACTACTCTCTCTTCTCTCCACTTATCATTTAATGAGGGTATAGTTAAAAAACAAATATTGCCTAGATTTCTAAAAGAATTAATGCTTATTTTAGTTCATGACTTTATACTTGTGAGTCATTTTTGTTCCTGACTTATAAATAAATTAGTCAATTTAGTTACTGATATTACAAAACATAAGTCATTTTAATCCCTCAATTTATTTTTATTTAACATTTCATCAATTAAATGATGATAGGTAATCTTAAATGGTATATGGACATATCTTATGTCATTTGAAGTATAATAGATTTTAAAATAACTTATTTTGATATATGAAATTATATAAAATGAGTCATTTAAACTTCTATTCCATTTTATAAAATGACTCATTTTATGCAATGTTAGGTACCAAAATGAGTTATTTTAAACTTCATTCTACTTTAAAAGACAAATGATACATACATATCACTTAAATTTACCTATTATCATTTAATTGTTGAAATGTTAAACAAAAGTGAATTGAGAGACTAATATGACTTATATTTTGCAATGTTAGGGACTAATTTGACTCATTTTAAAAGTCAGTAACTAAAATGACTCATAAATATAAAGTGAGGGACTAAAATGAGTATTAGCTTTTTTGAAAATGGACTGTCATTTGTTAAAAAATGATATGTTTAGTTTCAATTTTTAATTTTATAGTTTTTTCAAGATTTTGTAAAAAAAAATTAAAAATTAAAAATAAAAATTGAAAATTTAATTTTATAATTTTTAAAGTTTTCAGAATTTCCTTCATAAAACCTTGAAAAACTGAAAAATAAAACCCAAAGCACTCTAAGATTTATAAAAATGAATGTTTATTTGAGAAAGGAAGTAGTAAGTAACTATCTCTAGCTAAAGATGTCTTTGCGAATTAATTCAAAGCACAACATTGCAACGTCCTTTGTCACGATAATTCGACGACGCAATGATGAACGTGCTTTTGCTCAAATTCCCTTTTTGTTTTTTTGGTCATGATTTTTTTTTTCCCCTTGCCCTTTATAAATGAAGAAACCCTGTCGGAAGAGTGAACAAGGCCCAACGGATAGCGAATGCGAAGTACCTGTTGTAGATCTTCGTTGAGTTATTATGAAAACAATGCCTACGAATGAGTCAAACCCGCACCCTACCAAAAAGAAAAAAATCGAATGAGTCAACAATTCAAGTCCAAAAAAATAATGAATCAACAATTTGAGATAAAAGAAGAAGAAGAAGAAGAAGAATGAGCCAACAAGCATTTGAGGAAAATTCATTGATCACTAGTTTGTTAAAATCTCGTTTGCAGCTCTGCTGTATTTAATAACTTTTTTTTTTATGAAATTTCGTCAATCCAATAATTAAATTTAAAATTTCTATTAAATAAATCAAATATATAGAGTTTCACACAATTTAAAAATAATTTGATATTTCATCATTTTATTTTATTTTATTTTGATGGATAACATATTTTTAAAAATATAAGTAAATATTGATCAATAGATTGTTTAGCTATTGTTATCTAATTTTTATAAAATTTGACATGTCTGATTATAAATATAATATAATATAAATCCATAGTCAGATTAACTAAATTCAATATGAATAAAGAGATATAACATGGAGTGAATGTGTAAAACATATTTTTGTAATAAATGGATTCCCACTCATTATGTTTAAGGATTGTTAATATATATATAAGGATTGTTAGAGAATTAATATGTTTTTTTATATGAAATAAAAAATTATTAATATATAAAAAGTTTAAGATTTTTTTTTGGTTCTCTAATTTGGAAAGGAAAAATAAAAGTCTACAAAAATTTTATTTATGTTTTCTATGTATCAAGACATTTGATTTGCATATTAGCATTTCTAAAGTTCACTGAATGACTCCTTTTGTTTTCAGAAGATACTGTGATGTATGTGAATGTCTCCTTAAACTTTTTTAAGAGAATAAGATTCGCAAAGACAGTTTAGTGCTATAGCAGAAATAATGTTGTCAGTAAAGTAAATAAAATTAATTGATCTAGATGTAATTAATTGATCTATTGTTTTTCTTAAAATTAATTATTTTGTTTTACTTATCTATTAATTACTATATATTATTGAATGTTGATAAAACTTTTATATATCGATTTTTTTTTTTACAACATTAGTCTGGTTACATCAGACTCATGCCAAGTGCGATCAACTTTTGTTTCATGAAGGATTACTCTTTGGATAATTAAACCATGCTGAAAAAATAGAGAGGATCAAACTACAAAATGGTCAAAGACACACACAATTCAAAAAAAATCATGCGAATACTTTTTTCTTATGGGGCGTTTATTTTAAGATTGAAATTAGGTATCCAGGAATTACATTTCTGGTAACAATATTCCTTAATATATTATTTTTGGATTTTTTAAAAAATTATTTGTTTAGTATTAAACAGTTATGAGATTATTTATTAAGATTTTCATAGATAAATTTAAAATTCGTTTGTTTTATAATTTATATTCCTGAAAATATATGTTATAATTTTCAAAATACTCTTAACACAATCATAAAAAAAGAAAAAGTTAAATAATTGAGGGATAATTTAGTAATTATGTTCAATAATTGTGACTCCCAAGTCATAGAAATTTTTTTTCTATCCTTCAACTTGGGAATGAGATTTTACTAAATCATAGGAAAATATTTTTCTATGAAATAATTAATACAGGGAAAAAATTTTACAAAACTTATAATAAACGTAATAACACATCATTTCAACTACCTATTTCCAAAAATAATTAAATATATCTCGAAATAAGCGTCTCGTTATATAATTAAGGAGAGAGGCTTAATCTTCAAAGAAAGAGCATACAATACGAGAGTACTGTATGACCAAATCAACCAAACTTAAAACACGAGTATTGTAGAGGTGTTATATTGCTAACAACACCCCAAACAACGCATACAATACATAGAGTTACAAAATTATTGAACCCACAAATCTTATATCTCACCACACATAAGCCTCAAGCCAGGAAAGGTACAAACCCCAAACCCATTGGACTTATATGATACAAGGAGCCCCAATAAAGAAATCGAAAAAGCTATATGTGAAGAAACCATGAAATTGCCTCACATATCGATACAACAAGCAGATCCCTCTGTATAATTCGGATCCAAATCTCCTATCCGCACTCCATGTATGTCCCTCTTCATATCCCTCTAATCAAGTTTTGTCATATATCTAAAATATAGGTAGTTGAAAGATAGTGATTGAATAAAAAATCATGAATGATATCACTATTATACAAGTGTCAAAATTTTATTGAGGGGACAGAAAATGAAACATAGAGTGGAGACAGAAAATTTGGATCTTTATCATTCAAAAAAGCTAGAATAGCTTTTGAAATTGCACCTGTACGTTGATGTGGCCCCCAATTGGAAGAGTGTCTTCTATCAACAGAAATAACACCCACAATCAGATCCCATGGAAATAGAAGGACTATTTAATTACTGCACCAGCATTATCATATCTAGTTATCTACTCACCGACAAATTGACAGCACAATAACTAATGAATCCCCGGTTCATATTTCCATGACCAAGAAAGTTGAGCGCGAAAGCTCAACAAACCATGAGAGGCAAAGAATCACGAAGAAACAAGAAAGGCGCTTTTATGGTATAACACATTGAGACTCGAGAGTGCTCAAACTGGATTGAGTTTTAAAAAATCTTGCATACATAAATTAGAAACTCTTCCAAGGTTAGATTTATATTCATATGAGAATCACTTTTGTGGTGCTTATGCTTATAGTTAACTATGCTATCAAATCTAGTTATGGATCTTGTTTATCAATCTGAGTGATTGGTGTGGGTTACTCCCCTTCACAAATTGAAACGGAAAATGTTTTGCCAAATCATTCTTTTCCATAGAATTTCAAATAAAAATAACTCAAATGCAACGGTTACGATGTTTTACTCCACTCGATCGTATATCCGCCTGTCTAAGAAGTACTGTTTGTACATAAATTTCCTCATTCCTAATTATTATGTACAAAAAGTACAAGACCCAAAAATACAAAAGAAGAAAACTGAACTAAACCAAACACTTTGAGAACCAATCTCAGCAAACCCAATAAAAAGATTATAAGATTTAGTGGAATTTAATTTTTGTAGAATTAATGAAATGTCAAATAAAAATTAAATATAATTAATTTTATAGACTTTTTGTGCATAGATTACACTACTTCTTTTAGGATAGAATATAGTTAATATGTTATTGTTTAGTTGGTTTAGATTATAGAATTTTATAAAAAAAAATTTTAGAATAAATATTATGAAAATTATAATTTAAATTTAATTAGCTTTATATAAATATTTAGTGTGTGACACACTCATTCTCTTATACGATAAAATGTATTTAATATATTATTTGGTTGCTTAAGGAGCATAGGATCTATGCAATTTAATTTTTATAAAATAAATATTATGTTGATTATAAATTAAATATAATTAATTATTCATTATATGATAATATATTTTTTTTGTTGCCTACCCTAAATCTTGAAAACTAGGCATTATAATTGGATGATGGAGCTACATCTATTGATTACTGTAGAACAAAGAACATGTCAAAATGAGTTAGATGGTTTCAAAAATCAATTTACAAATTGATTTAAATTGATTTCTATATAATATAAAATAGGATATATCCGTAATACTTTTTAAATCCAAGTTGATATATAATATCTTTTTTTATTTTAAATGTGTAAAAATCTCAATATCCTTGACAATTCTAGAAACTTTTTCCATTATAAGTTTTCCTTGTATCAACAATCTAATTTACAGAGAAAACATATAAATAGAGTATTTTGTGAAAAAACTGAGAGTTATTACTGTGATTGATCTTTTTCTCTTTCTTGGATTAAAATATCTACTAAGTGTAAAGCCGTAAACAACTGTTAAAAAAAAAAGAAAAAACTCTTTGAAAGAAAATGGGTCAGGGTTACGTAAGGTTGAAAGAAAGCTCGGTCTGGTTGGCTTCAGTTTCCCACGTTGTCTGAAGTTTACCCTTTTGACCCGTCAGTGTGGCTCAGTCTCTCAACTTGAGTTAGCTGAACCAATGTCTAGAACGTGTTTTCGGATTTTACACAACGATGACACGGTCCTCACTCCTTATGCTTAGTAAGCTAATTACGCTAAGGAATTGAGTATAGCATGGGAAATTACCATTGTGTCGGCCAGTCACATCTTAATCCAGAATTTGAAGGAAATAAAATTATTTATTCAGATCTAAATAAAAGTAATAATCATTATTCATCCTTATATTTCACTCATTTGCAAGTTCAAAATAGAGTTATTCATATATGTAGGCATTCAATATTGTAAGGTTAAACTCTTAAAATTAAAGTTGTGAGAACGCATTATGTTTTAAAGGTGTTATTTGCAAATATATACTAGTATGGTCCTCGTGCATAGGTCTAATATTCTTTTTTTTTATTTGAGTTTTAAATCATTATCATAATAGAATCAAAACTTTTATTTTAATGAAAAATTGTAACGTGAAAAAATATATTAAAAAAATAAATATAAAAACTCTATGCAAAACAAATTAAAACTAAGAATTTTATAGAATATATATATATATATATATATATATATATATATATAGACCAACGAGTCCGATGATTATGATATATTAATAGTTATTAGAGTTGAATATGATATAAAAATAGAATATCTATGTTTGAAAATAGATAGGCCGACAGGTCAATTATTATAATATCTTTTCATAATTTGATAGTTTTATATAATAATTTGATATCTTTTATTTATTATTTATTTAAAATATTTATTATGTTATTTTATTTTATTATTTATTCAATAACTATTTTATTTAGTGGATTATTTCTTATTATTTCTTTAAATAAGGAAATTAAACAAACCTTATATGTTAAATGTTTATTAGACCTTATCCTACCTTCCTTGATGTAATTAATTGATCTATTGCTTTTCTTAAAATTAATTATTCTATTTTACTTATCTATTAATTAATATATATTATTGAATGTTGATAAAACATATATATATATATATATATGTTTTACAACATTAGTCTGGTTACATCAGACTCATGCCATGTGCGATCAACTTTTGTTTCATGCAGGATTAATTTTTGGATAATTAAACCATGCTCAAACTCTGCAAAAAATAAAATAAAAAATTGAGAGGAGCAAATTTCAAAATGGTTAAAGACACACCCAATTCAAAAGAAATCATACAAGTACTTTTTTCTTACATAATTAAGAAGAGAGGCTTAATCTTCAAAGAAAGAGCATACAATACGAGAGTACAGTATGGCCAAAAAAACAAAACTAAAAACACGAGTATTGTAGAGGTGCTATATTGCTAACAACACCCCCAACCAACGCATACAATACATGGAGTTACAAAATTATTGACCCCACAAATCTTATATCTCACCACACATAAACCTCAAGCCAGGAAGACATAAACCCCAAACCCATAGGATTTATATTATACAAGGAGCCCCAGTAAAGAGATCAAAAAAGCTATATGTGAAGAAACCATGAAATTGCCTCACATATCGGTGCGACAAGAAGATCCCTCTGTATAATTCAGGGAAGCTACAATGAGAATAGCTTTAAAATTACCCCCTAATGTTGATCTAAGTTACATCGCGGTTAATTCATATGAAACTACATCACACCGCAATTGCAGTTTGATGGGTTTACGCTGTGGACCACAACTGCAATATTGTGGCCGCATCGCATGATATAGTTGTGACCACAGCCGTAATTTAAAACACTGCGTTGATCATATATGTGGCCCCTAGTTGGAAGATTGTCTTCGACAAAAATAAAAAATAACACCCAAATCTGATCCCATGGAGTACTAGGAGGACTATTTTAATTACGGCACCAGCATTATCATATCTATTCACCAAATTGACAGCACAATAGCTGAATCTCCGGTTCATATTTCCATGACCAAGAAAGTTGAGCGCAAAAGCTCAACAAACCGTGAGAGGCAAAGAATCACGAAGAAACAAGAAAGGCACATAATTCGAGAGTGCTCAAACTGGATTGAGTTTAAAAAAATCTTGCATACATAAATTAGAAACTCTTCCAAGGTTAGATTTATATTCATACGAGAATCACTTTTCCGGTGCTATATGCTTATAGTTAACTAAGCTATCAAATCTAGTTATGCATCTTGTTTATCAATCTGAGTGATTGGTGTGGGTTACTCCCCTTCACGATTGAAACGGAAAATGTTTTGCCAAATCATTCTTTTTTTGAGAATTACAAACAAAAATAACTCAAATGCAACAGTTACGATGTTTTATTCCACTCGATGGTATATCTGTCTGTCCAAGTAGTAAGTAGTAAGCACTGTTCGTACATAAATTCCCTCATTCCTAATAATTATGTACAAAACCCAAAAGTACAAAAGAAGAAAACTAAACTAAACCAAACACTTTGAGAACCAATCTCAGCAAACCAAATAAAAGCGCGTTTGCCCTTAATTTGCATCAATCAAATGGTAAAGCTCCACAGGGACACCTCAGCATCAGCCTCCACATCGTTCCACTCCCTATAATTACCATATCTCACAAAAGGAGGCGGAGATCGTAAAGGCTCATCCGCCATTCTCCTAAGCCAATCATGAACGTCCTCAAATTCCGACACACCACGAATTTCATCAAGAGACAACCCTATCAACGGCTTCTCCGCATCTTCCACGACCCCAACGGTTTCACTGCTGCAAACTTCATAATCAATAACGGCATTGTCCGCAATTTGCGGACGGTTATAACCGTCCTCAACCGCAACCATCTCGGCAGCCTCGGCGGCCGCCCTCCTTATCTCCACAGCGTCTGCAGACGCCGGGAGGGGCAGCCGCCAAGCGGAGTCGGCAAAGTTGAGGCACGCCGCCTTCCCCCGAAGGGCTAGGGCGGCGACGTCATGCGCACGCGCCGCCATCTCGGGTGTGGCGTAGGTCCCCAGCCATATCCTTCTGGACTTGCTGTTTGGAACGCGAACCTCGCAGACCCACTTCTTGTTGTTCCTCTTTCGCACCCCTCGGTACACTGGGTGCCTCGTCTCCTTGAATATTCTTCGCCCCGCACGCTTCTTCGGTTTCGAGGACGCCAAAATCACTTCCTCGTAAGTGTTTGGTCGGTTATTTGCGGAGCTAGCAGTTTCCGATGAATACGATGAACATGAACCGTAATCGCCAAATGATTGTCCGAGGATGTCCATTGATGTGTGTTGTCTTTTGGACTTTTGTGAGATCAAAATATTTGCTTTGATGAGTGATGAAGGATGAGTTTGAGGGAGTGAGTGAACTGTAAAGAGTATAAGTAGCTTTTGGGGGTTTGGGGTTTAGGATAATGTGAAAAGAAAAAAGCACGTGGCTACGATGTGGACACGCAAAGGGAAACAGTTGGGAGTTTTATGGCTCACCTTTTGTTAGAACCCACTGGGCCAGGGCAAGTGGCAGCCCACGGTTAACACTTGCTTTCGCTGGCTACTTCAAAGTTCAAATGACAACTGTCCAGGGAGGAATAAGGCAAGGGGGCAACGTCCCCCCTAAAAGTTTCAATTTCTTATCTAAAATATCATTTTTTTAATTAATTTTATCAATTTTTTTATTTAAATAGATATTTACATATTATAGTTAATAATGTATTATGTAAATATGTATATTTTCTTGAATTTTGATTGTAAAATATTTATTATTTATGATGATGTTTATTTAATGTTTAAAGAAGATAAAAAAAAAAAAACTAAAAAAACAATGTAGCTCCGCCCCTAACAAGTGTTAATGCGACCCCAAAAAGAGCATAAAGGACAAATGTTAACTTTTTATTTTATTAAAGGAGGGGAGGGCCAGGGTTGAACGAGAGCTCGGTCTGCTTGGCTGCAGTTGCCCATGTTGTTGCGATGGAGTTTTATTGTTTACCCTTTTGACCCGTCTGTGTCTCTCATTACAGCTACTTGCGACCGGGTTAAGGGTCTTAACTTCAGTTGGCTGAACCAGCGTATAGAGCGTGTTTTCGGATTTTCTTTTGCGACGATGACGCAGTCCTTATGCCTAGCGAGCTAATTATGATAAGGAAATGAGTATAGCATGGGAAATGATCGGTGACCAGTCACTTGTAGGTCAGACATCTTGATTCGCAATTTGAAGGAAATAAGTTAACCTGTCCTCTTATTTGTATGGAAAATGATATTTTCTCTTTAATTCTTTACACTATTTAGAATGTGGGCTAATTTTTAGGAGACTTTATGGGAAATTATATCATTACTCTATTTTTATCCATGCTCTTCGCTTAGTCCATCACTTGTTACCTCGCACATCGTTCATGATTCAGGTCGATTGTACTCTTGAGAATTTAGCTAGCCGTTTCATTTATAAAAAAGGAATATCTAATTTTGTTTATTTTTGTTGAATTAATATCTACTTTTATTTGGCAGTTAAGATGCCTATTATTAGAAAGATTCGATAACCATATATTTAGGGCTTTTTCACCGAAAAAAAAGAAAAATAGTTATTTTTGGATTTACAACTGGTCTGATATTATTTATCAATATGCACTAAATATAAATTGGCCAACAATGACACGATTTAGTACACATAAATCGACCAACAGTAAAATGATTTACGGAATGACACATTTTACAGTGCAATGATTTAACAAATACACGCGTAAACAGTAAAAGCAGTAAATTGGTAAGTAGCTATCCGATTTACGCATAGTAAAACGTGAGGGGAATTTTTTTTGTTTGTAAAGTGAGTGGCTAAAAAATAAATGTGAGACTTTTTTATGCTTGCTCATTATAATCGTGAGATAATTCAAAACTTCTAAGATAGAGTCCACTTTTCCTGTCAGAATTTACCACTTATTATTAACATTAATTATTCATAAATAAAACATATTATAATATCAAATTTTAACAAATTCTTATAAATCTTATTTAACCAACAACAAACTTAAATTAAACTAAACTTAAAGACTGAAATAAATATGAATACATATAAATAAATAAACCAAATATTATTAATCTCTTAGCAATCTCAAACATTTAAATAAATGTCATATATTAAAATCCATAAGCTAAACAAAAATACAATAATAAGAACTAATGACTTGAAATAGTACATTTTTTTATTTGAAAATATAGTTCACTTATTTTAATTTATGTAGTTATAGAAACTAAGTTAGTTTGTTTTTCAAAAAGAAAAAAAAAAGGACCAGGGGATCTTCTCATTAACTCATTTATATTATAGTCATGAGACTTATGCAAATGCATTTGAACTAGTCTTTTGTTATTTTATTTATTTTGCATGGAAAAAGAACTCTTACCTATAAAATTAAAGTTAGATAAATAACAGATCTATAGCTATAACTTCTAAGATTTATTTATGTTTATTCAAATATAATTTGCACTTTTAGTTTATAATATATGTGTATTTTTGTTTAGCTTAGGGATTTTAATATATGACATTTATTTAAATGTTTGAGATTGCTAAGAGATTAATAATGTTTGGTTTATTTATTTATATGTATTCATATTTATTTCAGTATTTAAGTTTAGTTTAATTTAAGTTTGTTATTGATTAAATAAGGTTTATAAGAATTTGTTAAAATTTGAGATTATAATATGTTTTATTTATGAATAATTAATGTTGATAATAAGTGGTAGATTCTGACAGGAAAAATAGACTCTATCTTGAGAGTTTTGAATTATTTCACAGTTATAATGAGCAAGCATAAAAAGTCTCACAGATATTTTTTTTGGCCACTCACTCTACAAACAAAAAAAATTTCCCCTTCACATCCGCTTCTGCAATGGCACGTTTTGCTATGCATAAATTAAATTGGCTAGCTGCTAGCCGATTTACTGCTTTTACTGTTTACATGTATACTTGTTAAATCGTTGCATTGTAAAACGTGTCATTCATAAATTATTTTACTGTTGGCCGATTTATATTTAGTGCATATTGGTAAATAATATCAGACCAATTATAAATCCGTAAATAACTATTTTTTCTTTTTTTTCCATAAAAAAGCCTATATTTAGAGTAATAAATCTTTAAATTAAATATTGTTCCAATTTTTTTTTTTAATTTCGATTTGCTACTACATTATTGCATATTGGAAATATTTGTCCATGATTTGATTATGTAATGAGGTGGAAGAGAATAGTATAAGTGTGAAGGTATGCATGTAACATTCCTCTAAAATCGAATCTCTTAGTATTTAATTTTTATTACTTCTTCAATTATGACATAATTATTACTTTCAATTTGTTCTTTTTACCTTTTTTTCTCTATAGCGTGAATATACAAAGCTATGGGAGCAGACACAGACCAAATACTAGACTTATTTGGGGATGGTTAGGTCCGATATTGACATCCTTCCTCCAATGAGAAGGATATTTGGACCTAGGTGTTTGACAGCCCTTACAAGAGTCACATGTATGGGATGGGCTACTACCTTGATAGTAATTCCTTATCCTCCACTATTGAGTTAATTGTTGGGGATGATACCTTGCGAGAGTGTATGCATGCCCTGAATCAGGAACTATAGCTACAGGCACAGCTTATCAAGTGGCAGCAGGTGCAACAAGCACAACTTTTTCAACAGCAGCAAGAATAGAAGACTGAGAAAGAAAAAAGTAAATTTAAGAAGATCTAGAAGAAGATTATGGCCAATGTGATGTTCACCGACAAGATAAAGGCCTCAAGATCCTCTTGCAAGAAGCCCCCTAGATGTCATTCCCATCCATTACTAAGGGTTCCTCATTTGATGATGGCGACAACTCTGACAGGGCAGATGAGGAAGAGGAGGAGGACTTCAGCTAGTTTTTTTATATTTCTGTTACATTTTGGATTTTTTTTTATGGTTATCACACTTCGTATTTATTTTATTTTGATGCTTTATTTATTTGCTTCATTAATTAATTGCATTGTATACTAGTTGTTTGACCCATGCGTTGCACGGGGTGATAATAAAAATAGTTTGTTGACCATTATGGAAAATAAATAATAATTTATTTAAATATATCTAATAGAAAATTTAATATATAAATTTATTTTAAAAATGTGTTAATAATTAAATAATTAAATAAATGGAAAATATTATAAATTGCCATTTAATTTTATTTTATATCTTATTTCGAATATCATATTTATAAGATTGAAAAAATCTCAGTAGATGACCTATAACTAATAATAAAGATCATAACTTTATGAATATTTTGCACATTTTAAAAGTTGAAATTGTTGAAAAATGAAAGAGAATAAGTGGATAATTTAACTATATCATGATCATTTATAAGAATAACAAAGGGTATTTATAAGAAAGAGGACATGTCTCATGCCCCTGTCCCAATTTGAGATTTTGCACCAATCTCGATCCATATTCCCTTCACGGGTCCCTATTCCCCATTCCTGTAGGATTTGAATCCCTATAATTATTCATAGTTTATTGAAAATTTTCAAAAAGAGAAAAATTAAAAACATTTTGAAATTTAAAATAAATATCCATAGTAACAAATACTACTAATGCAACACAATCCAAATTAAAATTAAAAATACATACATAATGCAAATCTAATAAGGATAGTTGAATGGATAATTGAATAAATGAGGATGTGTTATCCTCGTCCATACTTTGTTTAATAAATAGGAACTTCACCCCCCCAAGAAGAAAAAATATGTCTTCATTATCATCCTATTATTACAGGTAATCCTAGTGTGTATCCACTTTCATTTTTTTTTTGTTATCTCTAGTTATTTACAACTTTTTATTAAATTATATTATTTAATTTATAAAAAAATAAAAATATATTTTCTACTTAATAAAAAATTAATGAATATATTTAATTAATGTGATTTCAAATATACATCATTTCCGTATATAACCTTTTAGTAAATTAAAATATTAATTTTAAAATATATATTATAATTAATATGTTATAATTAGTACAACATCATATATAATCTTAATTTATGTCATCTCAATTATTGAAGTAGTAAAATTATGAAATTGATTTTTTAAAAATATTTTAATTTTGAAGATTGAAGTTTTTTTCAAAACAATAATACAAAACAATTATTAAATTGATAAACTGAAATGTTTAAGTTTCAAAACAATAGTATTATATATATATCCAGATTTAAAGTTACAAACTTTTCTTCAAACCCTTTCCTTATTTAAAATTTTCCTCTCATCCCATCATAGTCCTTATTCCTTATTTTTTGTGGAGATTTGAATCCCTATGTGTATTCTTGGATTTATTAGAAAAATTTTTTAAATGGTAACAGAAAGGATAATAATACTATTAGTATATATACATTATTGATTGATATGGATATCGGAATCAATTAAAAGTTATAATATTAGGCTTATAAAAAAAGGTAATAATATTATTTATTATTAAGCTTTGCTATGTTTCTATTTTTTTGGTGTGTGTGTAATATTAGCTTTTATGAATTAGAAAATAAAATTTGTCACTTAAATAATTAGGTGGGGATTTGGAAAATAAAACTAGCAATCTATCAATAATTTTATTTTCCAAAATAAAATAATATATTAATAATGATTATACCTTAAAAAATCAAACACAAATAAATATGGATTGTATATGCATACAAAAATAATATTTTAAATTTTATCAATTAATTAAAAGTTTTAGCATGAGAAAAGAAAAGGGAACAATAAATGCATATATTGGAGGAAAAATCAATCAATAGCTATATATATATATATATATATATATAGTTAATGATTAATTTGCGCAATGTTAATGTACAATGGAAATTTTAAATAAAAAATATAATTTTATTCTAAAATATTATTCATTCTCTATAATTAGTGTTTGTAAATGGAACTGAAATTATAATTCAATGGTTATATATATATATTGAATTCAGCAATCTTTAAGCCTTACAAAATAATGAAGAAAAAATAAGTTGAAGAAGGTGGAACAACATAAATAAATTCCAACGAATATTAGCTGATGCATTTTGTCTAATATTACTATTAGAATCATCAGCTAGCTTGGTTATGCGCTGAACTGACTCAGGAAAGTGTTATTCTCAATACAATAATAATTCACTCTCATGTATAAGTTTTGCCAAACAAATCAGTAAAACAAAATCAAAAGTAAAAATAAAAGTAAAGCCAAACAAAATCTTCAATCATTCTTAATACTTACGTTTTATTACCTTAAGTTTAGTTAAATGACCAGTTGAGATAGTCCATCAATAGCATCTTCTTCACTTAATTGTGGCAACAAATTCTGAAAAGAAAAAAATTATAAAATTATTAATACTTGTTTATATAAAAATAAAATTAATCTCCAATTCAATAAAATATTTATTAAATTATTTATGAAAAATACAATTACTTTTGCCACAAAGGATTGAACAATACGCGGTTGAGTCTATAACCTATTGATTGTCTGCTGCACAACACATAGGAAAAGACCATTAAGATATTGTACACAAAGTAAAAGTCTAAATAAAAATTGAAAAATCTCTATACAAAACAAAAAAATATCACAAAGAAGAAAGGTAGAAATAAATCGGATATAAATAATGAAAATGAAAAGGATAAATAAATTGGTTTATTTTAAGAGAACTTAAAAAAATCAAATCTTTATTTCATTGAGGAAACATTTATTAAATGTATAAAATATATATACAAATTAAAAATACTAAATAAACATAAAAATCATTGTACAAAAAAAAATCTCACAAAGAAGAAAAGATCTTCAAAGAAGAATAGTGAGACATTTGAATTTTCTAGCCTATAAATTATTATTCCTTAATATAAACCACGAAAAATAAAATTAAAAGATGAAGTAAATTAATATATTTTAAGAAAACTAATAGATAATAAACAAAGAGAAATGAAAAATATAAACATATGAGAGGAAGAATGGAAAAGAAAAGAAAGTTGTGGAATACATAGGAGAAATGAAATGAGGTGTCAGCATTTCACACTAAAGCTTTAGTTACTAGAGAACTGAAATGAAAAATTAAGAATTGTATGATTTGAAATCTAATATTTAATATGAAATATTTATATTGTATTAATGAAATAGATATAAAGGGATTCCCTACACCCATTGATAAATCCATAAGTAACTAGTGAAGTTCGGAGCACACTGTTTCATTTAATGACTATTGACGAGTGGTAACCTATGTAAATAACTCGCGACAGAACCCTTCTCCCTCACTTTGCAAAATGTCTCTCATATTCTCTCTGCCGCCACCGTTGCTATCCATGGAGCAGCAGTAGCAACCGAAGATCAAGAAAGAAAAATGTAAATTAAAAAAGATGCAAAAGAAGATTATGGCTGATGTGACGAGGTTCTTCAATAACCTGAAAGTGTCAAGATACTTTAACAATAAGCTTCCCCAACTAGTCTAACGGGTAAGACAACGCTGATGTTGACGATAAGGACTTCAACCAATCTTTTTCTTCCTATTACATTTTGGGTATTTTTTATATTTATCCCACTTCCTATTTATTTTATTTAAATACTTTTTTATTTACCGTATTACTTCATTACTTTGTTTATTTAGTTATCATTTCATTATTTTGTTGTTTCATGTCATTTTAATTGATAATTAAATTGTCATATCAATAAATGTCAAATAATTATATAAAATTTTACGCATGACAATAAATATTGAACATTTGTCAATAAACCCTTATGTAATAAATAAATAAAATACATTTTTATTTTCAAAACTTATCAGTACAAAAAAATACCTATCGATAACAAATAGATAAAAAAAAAATTTATTTCCAATACTCATTGATACAAATAAAATACTAGATTATTTGCTTGACGACCTCAATGACACCTTTAATACACGTGTATTAATTGAATTTTTATTTGTTGTCCCATCTACATGCCCGCGGCACTTACTGACAAGTGATGTTACTCGTCAACAATATTATTGTATAGACAAACCAAAAATCAATAACTCATATCTATTGATAAATCCGTCAGTAGAATTCAAATCCGTCGGTAAATCCAACGATATCCCGCATAAATCTAATAGTGTATTTCCATCAAAATTTCTAAAAACGACCAATCTATTGTCTATAACTAAATGGACTATATCTAAGAGTCGCATGACAACGTCAAATTACAATTAAACAAACATTGTTTCTTCCAAAATTTCATAAAACAATATATACATTAACTATTATATGTAATTAAATGGACTATCTCTAAGTATTACATGAAAACCACTCATTACAATTAAACAAAAATTGTTCTCTCCAAAATTTCTCAAAAGTTATTATCTACCTTTTCATTTCTTTTTTATTATCTATAAACAAATAGCGGGCCTCTAGGTGACACATACAACTCTAAATTACTATTAAAGCAAATTTGTTTTCTCTAAAATTTCCTAAAATGTATATCTATCTATCTATCTATCTATCATAAATGGATTATCTAATTAAATGTCACTCAACAACTCTTAATTAGTTACAATCGAGAAAAAAATGGTCCCGCCAAAATTTTCTAATGGTTGTCTATTAAATCTATTATCTATGACAAAAAGTTTCATATGAAAATGTCTTTTTTGGTGGACTCATGGAAATTTCTAAATTTTATATATTATTTATCATCTATAATTAAATGGATTACCTTTAAATGTCACATGTCAACACTTAATTATACTAAAGAAAAACTCTTCTTGCTAAATTTTGAAAACTATATATCTATTATCTCTAACTAAAGTGATTGCTTCAAATTAGTATTATTATGTGAGAACTTCTAATTACAATTAAATAAAAATGGTTCCCTCTAGGACATCTAAAATTCTTTTTCACTTTTCACATGTGTTGTTCGTTTTCTCCTGCTCACTTGCTAACTCCATCCCGTACATCGTTTACTGTTTCGCCCGACGCTCTTCTATTCGGTAGCCAATTCTAATGTTATATTCCTTTCATTCGTTTTGATTCTCTATCATATGCCACGTCATTTTTTAATATTCATGCCATTGTTGAGAGTAATCTAAATTAGTCGCTACCATATCGATTTAAATATAAGAAAAGAATTCCTTAGCATCTTCAGTTTCAAGTCTTTCACTTTTAAATCTTTTTTTTTCTTTTACTCCATAGAAAACTTCATTGTTCAACAAACTATTCAATGACTCGTTTGATTACAAAGTTGATATCAAAAGGCTTTGATATGTTTCTATACAACAAGTTTATTTTGGTTTCATAATAAGCAAAATAGCACACACTTTCGGATTTAAGTAGAATGTAGAGTGTATAAAATTTTATATATTCATCTAATTATATAATGACAATCAGTAAATATAGTTATCTTTCACTCTCACTATTTGCAAAATCATATAAAAGGAGAAATTTGAATGGTTCACAGTGTAAAACTACTAATACAGGAATTTATAAAATATCAAATAGAAAAATAAAAGATCAAAATAAATATGTGAAATCACATATATAAATACTAGTTGTTGTAGCCAGGATCGCAAAGTGGATGGCGAAAAAGAGTTATTAAAATTGGAGTCGCCACCAAGTTTATTTGAATTGGGAAAACATGGAAAACTTATTTTATTTTAGAAAATAGCCTTCGAAAACCAAATATGAGTTCATGAGTCGATTACGCATAAAAAAGGATAGAAATTTAATCCTACAGCATCCCTAATACACCCATCCTTAGACGGTACCTTAGAAAATTATATAAATTAATTAATAACCCTTAAAATTTTGAACAAAGGAAGACAAAAGTTATAATTTAAACACATAAGTTAGGAAAATTAATTTAGTAGAATATTTACAATTTGAACATATAAATTAAGAAAAATTAATTTAGTAGAATATTTACAATTTAAACATATAAATTAAGAAAAATTAATTTAGTAGAATATTCACAATTGAAACATATAAATTAAGAAACTTAATTTACACAAATATGTTTACAATTTAAACAAATAATTTAAGAAGAATTAATTTTGACTTGACTGGGATTACCTGCTCTTACGTATTCTCAGGTGCAATGAGGAACTTAAAGTTATGTAGTTCTATAAAAAATAGTTGTGTGTTAGTCAATTTTAATTAATAAAAATATTTTTTTTGTGACAAATTCATTGTAGGATTCAAGTTAGCACTTGGTTACTCAAATACTCAATAAACCCTTATGGTTCAATATTGGTGAAGATAACATTTACTACTCAATCACCCTTATTGATCATCGCATGAATTTAAAAAAAAAAAAACCTTTTCGTGTAAACAAAGTATTCTCTTAGAAAACGAAATCTAGTCTTGCATAGAGTTCAAGTTAGCACTAGGTTACTTATCGTTCATTGTGTAGATAACACTTGCTATTCAATCACAATTATTGTTCATAGTGCGTGAAATTATCGTTTCTAAAAAAATTATTTATAAAAGGAAGACACTTTTTGTATTTATTTTTTACACTAATCTCAACATAACTTCATAAATAAATGACAAACATGTGATTAACTTCCACAAAAATACCGAGATAAGTAAAGTAATCACACTAATATCAAGGGTCCTAAATACTATATTTTTTTTTTAAAAAAAAAGTTTTTAGAACAAAATTCACCAAACCAAATAATTACTTTCTAAACTATTTTATTCAATTCTTCTGAAATGATTATAACAAATTACTAAACAACATATTACAAACCTTTTTTCTTTTTTTGAAAACAGGAGATTCAATCCAAGATACATATTTTCTAATGAACCCAAGACAAATTAAAATAAGCAAACAATCTCTCAAGACATACAAAAAAAATGATTCCAACTAACTAAAAACTACTTAGAAACTAAATTAATAAAAAAAAATGAAATAACCCAAAATCCTCATTATATATTTTTCAGTTTAAAGCTGCCCAAAAGAGAGTTTCTAAGAACATTAAAAAATAATGCTTTCAATCCAAATTAAACAAAAATAGAATACCAACCCAAAATAAATAAAAAAGAATAGAATTTAATCAAAACCAAAACACGAGGAATATATCATGATTTGGAAACGGAGTGGAAGTGCCAGGAGCTCATTTTTAATTCAGAACAAACCCCAATGAACATTCACAAGAAAAGGGGATGACTCAAACCCAACTAAAAGAATACCCCAACTACTTAAAGAGCACATGTTGAAAATACGAAACAGCCCACACATCCTCTTTATTCATTTTAATCTGAGGCAGCCCAAAACAAAGAAACAATGCTATGGTCTAAACCCAACCCAAATTAAAGAGGGCTAAGCCCACAAACCTACAAACTCCCCTAAGCCTACTATTATCCCAACCTAAATAAACAAAATGAAATCCCTCAAGCCTGAGCAAAGCAACCCACGCAACGTTGGGGACAATTTCAACACATTAAATAAAAAAAAAAAAATAATTATAGATAGCATGGAAAGATAAGAAAGGTCTGGAACATTTGGGGACTTGGGGGTACATGCGCAGAGAGAGAAAGAGGAAGAGAGAAGGGAAGCGCGGCGGAGAAGGGGAAAGGAAGGGGAGGCCGCGGTTGGGACGGCGCTACGATGCTGCGAGATGAAGGGGGGGAGAGCAGCACAGCGCGCGGCTGATGGGGAAGTTGGCGCGGAAGGGGAGTGCGAATGATGGGGAGGCCATTTTCGCTGAGCAGAGGAAAGGGAATGGTGCGCGACATGGCTGATCGGGAGGAAGATCGTGATGGGTGGCAGCTGTGGAGGGAAGTAGCGCTGCGCGGAGATGCTGGTGGTGGTCTCGCGATGGTGGTGGTGGCAGTGAAGCCTCACCTTTCTTTCCTCATGTTTCTGCTTCAATTTTTTTTTTTTTTTGTTATGCAAAAGAAAACTCAAGTCTATGTTGGTTCTGATTTGGGGTTGAAGTTCATTGTCGTTTGGTTTATGGTGTTGGTGGCTTGTGGTGGTCATGGAGGGAGGGAACAGCACAGATAGTTGTGAAATTATGGTGATGAGAAAATTTTCAGTTGGGGAAGAAGGGTAAGATTGAAGATGGTCCCCTTGTGTACGCCAGTCTTGATCCCCATTTATGGGACTATGAATTGATTTCTTTGGTCTTCACGTGATCTTTGATTGCTGATTTCATGGGATATTGCAGACTGATTATTTCTGATTTTGTGTACTCTCGTTGCCAATTTTTCCGATTGCGCTTCACTTCTCTGACTACTTTGTATTTCATTTTCAAAACAGTGCTCAGTTTTTCTGATTTTCTGGATTCGGTGCTCTCTTTTTTCAAAATCAAATGAAGAGAGACATTCCTCACTTTCATTTTTTCTTAAAACCGACGAACGAAATCAGCGCACACACATCTATTTTTGTCCTTTTCTATTTTTTAATCTCAAAAATAACATGGACTGAACTCATAAATAAATACAAACAACAAACTGGACACACATATTATTTTTTGGGTTTACAATAAAAAATAAATAAATGAGTTTAGTAACATGAAACGAGCTGAATTTTCTTTTAACACATGAAAAAATACAAATGAACCTAATATTCATAATCTGAAAAAAATCTGGGTTTGTTCATACGGGGGGGTTTTTACACTAGTCTTATGAGTAAAGGTAAAAATAGATGAGAATAACCTGTAGAAAGAACTAACAACTACCAACGAAAGCACCACCAGCCAGCACCTAGAACTCACAAACTCTTAAATAATTAATTTGAATCAAGTTGAGTAATTACCCGCTATTATTATTAGTATTTGTCTAATCATGATCTGTGCAACTTTGCGTTCGAAGCTTCACCCCCGGTGATGGAAGCTTCGTCTCCTGCGGAGCCGCCGGCGCAACTCCGACGGCATCATCTCTGTCGGCGGTGGGGAAGCTTGTATACACCGGACAGTTAGCGTACACATGGAACCTCCCGGAGCCCCAGGTCGCTTTCCAGCTCACCGTCCCGTTGACTTTCACGTTGATGACCAGCACTCCACCAGCCGTGTCCCGTTGCAGAAACCCCAACAAGTCCGGCGACACCGGAACGCCGGTTCCGTTCAACAACGGCGACCACACCATGCGATCGTGGTGGCCCTGGTACGACGCCAGCAGCTCCGTCGCCTGCGAGATCCGCTGCCCGCGGTAGGAGGCGTACACGCCGAGCTTCGTGTAGTGGATTCCGGTGTGTTTGTTTGGGTTGAAGGATGAGAGGTTGACTTGCATGGTGGTGGTGATGAGCTTGTTCGGCGTTGGGTCGGCGGTGGTGGAGAGGTTGAAGGTGTAGAGGATGGCGTCTTGGAGGATGAAGCAAGGCTTGGTGGGGCGGAGGACGACCCTTATGAGGGGGAATGCGAGGAATACGAGGAAGAGGAAGAAGAGGATGGCAGCGCCGGCATTGTGGCGGCAGTCCTTGGACATGGTTGTGTGTGTGTGTGTGCGCGCTTGTGTTGTTGAAGTGTTAGTGCAGTGTTGTGTTTGGGATTAATGGGTGTAATATCACAGTGGTTTTTTGTTGTTGTTGATCATGATTCTGTTGTTGTGTGAGCATGATTCTGTTGTAATGGAATCAGCAATTTGGAGAATGTTTCGAATTAAGTGTGAGCATTATTTGTCTCTATATATAATATATACAATCATGGGCTATATAGATTTAATTGATTTTTATAAAAAAAATCTTTTTTAAATTTATTTTTTAACAACATCTTTTGAAAAAAAAAAAAAATTATTTCACATTTGGATGTATCCCCAAGGCTGCATTTGGTTGCTGGGACAGTAGAGATAGAGACAGAAAAAAAAAATTATCTCTATATCTTATTTGGTAATACATGAAGACAAGAATAATAATACATGATAAAAGACTTTTTTATCCCATTAACAAACAAATTCAAAAACAAAAACAAAATATTTTAAAAAAGAATGTTCTCTCTCGTGTTCTGACCTCCTCCTCATTTTTTCTCCATTCACGGAAAAAAAATTCAAAAGGAAAGAGAATTATGCAATTATGCAAATTATTTTCACATCACCTTTTCTTTACTTGCAATTATGCAATTAATGTTCACGATTCTGTTTACTCTTCTCCTGCACAGATCTTCCCAATTCATGTACCAAAAGAAAGATCTTCCAATTCTATAACGTCAATAAATGGTTGCGATTATGAGAGTCGGTGAATTATACCCAATTAAGCAAAACAACAAACAAGCGTGCCACAGTGACAGCTGGTCTTAATACACAAAAATAAAATAAAATAAAATAAAATCTTAAGCTTTAAGGCACTGGACATCCAAAGATTCTGATTTTATGATTTTCCAGTTTTGGCACATGTCCACTTCTGATTATCCGAACAAACACCATCGGATCCACATAGGTGACTCATCACTCTCAGATGAACGGGAAAAGATTCAAAAGGAAAGAGAAATAGGAACAAACCAAATGCCAATCACAAATATGGTAGCAACTTGCTATGGAAAACAGCAAGAAAAGGCACAGTGAACATAGCAGATGAACAAACTATCATGAAGATAGTACCAAATCATTATAGAAAACAGCAAGCTAAGGCACCAGTGAACATGGCATATAAGTGAACCTGACTGAAGTCTAGCAAATTGTGAAAGGGAAGCTGAAGGTGAAGACGACGCAGCAGCAAAATGCACTTGAAGGCAGTACACGATGGAGATCAAAGGAAAGAATAGCCTAGGTTAAATTTGTGAGAAGGGCAAACCATGTCAATTCCCAATTATTGTAAGGGTAGCATTGGAAGAAATTTCATTAAAACAATCTGTCCCAGTAACTCAATCCCATTTCCCCCTCTGTCTCCGCTTTTTGGGGAAACACTAAAGGCAGCAAAATTTTGTCACGGGACAAGACCATGTTCTTGTCTCTGTATACTATCTTGAGCTCCAAACAGAATCTTATCCCTCCATCTCCATGTCCCTGTATAGTTGTCTCACGATAGCAAACGCACGTGGCCCAATTGATGTTTGAATACATATAGAATTAAAATATCTTTATTTACTATTAATATTATGCAAAAGATCTATTTTCTAAAAGATAAAAGTTATAGTTTCTAAAAAATTATTTTTTAATATTTATAGTGATTCTACTTTTATTTTAAAATAAATTATCCAAACATAGGTCCCGTTTGGACTTCGTTATAAAAAATATTTGTTAAATGATCTATTCTAAAAAGACCTTTTACATAATTAAAAAATATTTTATGTTTGAATGTAATATTAAGTGATTTTTATTTATCATAAAATATTATTTTTAAGTAAAAGATGTTTTATATTTAAATGTAATATTAATCTTTATTTATCATCGAATATTATTTTTGTTATAGAAACATCTTTTTCCAAAAGATAGAAACTATAGCTTTTCAAAAAAGTTTTTTTTTTAATTATTCTGCTTTTACTTAAAAAATCAACACAAACATACTAAAAAATGGGAAAGATCTTTTTTTAATAAAAAAAATCTTTTCAAATCAACATAATGACATCCAAATAATTAAGCACATACTAAAAATACATGAAAAGATCTTTTTTTATTAAAAAAGACTTTGTTAATCAAAATAACGGTATTCAAACGAGCTCAGTGTCATGTCATGTGTGTGTTATTCTCTTATACATTTTGCATTCAATTGGAAGATCAAAGTTAATTATGAAATTAGATTATAATATTGGATTTGATATCAAATTATGAAAAAATATAATAATGATTGGATTTGAATATCTATGTTAAGTCTAAAATTATATTTTAATATCGAATCTAATATAAAATTGTGAAAAGATATTATAGTGATTAGATTTGAACATCAATGAAATTATTTAATTATATTCAAATATAGGATTTTGCTATCAAATTATATTCTAATTCTAATTTTAGTTTCACTATTTTCAGTAGCGGAGCTTCTTGTGGGAAGAAGGGATCATTGTCCCCCAAAATGTTTTTGCAGTTATATATATAGTAAATTGATTAAGGTTACATTTTGATGGAGCATTCTTGAATCTCAAGAATTTTAAAATGTAAGAAACTTTAATTGTTTTAATTGAATTCCCTTCATTTTTAAACTATTTTATTTTGATAAGGTAATTACATGACTTTATCTACAAAATACTTTGTTTGTGTACTAAAATTATATCACCTAAATGACGGGCACTTGATGAAATACAATGACGGAGGAGCTGTGGTGGAGGCAAATGGACAATTGGCAATCGGCGACAAGATGCCGGCAGCAACAGCAGCCGATGACTAGTAGACAATCCAAAACTAGAGTCGAGTGGTCTTGAATATTTGTATGGAGTTTTCTCATTTGATTCGGTCTTGAATATTTGTTTTTGATTTTCATTTTACATAGTCACGAAGTTGATCAATATCAACGATAAATTTCTACTACTAGTAGTCTCATATATTCCTATTTCACTAAATTTTTTATCTATTGACACCTAAATTTACATTTACTTTTCAGTTATATATTTCTTTTATTTGCATTTTGATTATTATTATACACAAATAATTGTTGTGTCTGTCTTGCCATATTGATTCTCATACCGACAATATGACATTTGCATAGATATTGTTGTGTGTTTGTTTTCATTCAAACTTCGATTAGGTTTTTTTTTCATTCTTTTTTTTTTTTCTCAAGTACCAAAATTTGTGTTAATTTAAACCAAATATAAAATAAAATAAATCCCCTAATCAATAATAATCGATGATAATAAATTAGATAATGAATAATGAATATTTCATAGTCCAAATTATGTTAGACATGTGATAAAAAAAAAACAATAAAAAAAATCTGATGAATAATATAATACATAAAATTTCCACCTATATTAATTTTTTTATCATTTTATTCTATATCCACTTTTTGTTAGATATCAATTTAATTTTATATTGATTCTAATTAAATATGGATTTAAATTGATACTATCCCTCAATTGTACGCAATATTTTTTGGTTTGAAGTTTAATATGGTATCCATCAATTCAAAAGTTTTCTTTTTAAAATAAATTAAATAATTATTTTAATAAATTTAATATGAACTGTAATTTAATTTTTAATTTTATTGATTATATTATTTAAAATTATTAATATGTTGATTTAAAATGAAAATAAGTTTTTTTTATTGATTATTAACTGTAATTCAATTAATATGTATGTAATAAGTTAATTGTCACAAAAAAGATTAATTGTTACTTATTTAGTTATTTATTCTAAAAGCTACATCTCAAAACAGTTTTATATGACTATGAAACTATGAGAATATTAAACCGTGCATCGGACGGGGCACGATATTAGTATTATATATAGGCAAAAAATGAATAATGTGGCTTATAAAAAAAAATTTACAATTATTTGATACAATTGTCATTGGGAGAGGTTAATCTTGACTTTGCCAATGGCTCATGATTCCAAAATAGGTCCTTAAGTGAAAAAGTTGATAACATGAGAGAAAGTACGTGATTAATTACTCTTAAATCCATAACTTTTAGGATTATCACTAAATAATTTAATAATATTTAATTAATCTCTTACTTTTTTACGTTACTTGTTAATCCACTTTTAAAAAATCAACACCTTCATATACATATTCATTTTTAATATCACTAACATTAAAGATATTGATCGATATTTATAGATTACAATTTAAATAAGTATAAATTATAATTATATAAGTATTAAAATTATTATTTTACTTTAAATTTAGTTTTAGTCAATTTTAATTTACATTTGATATTTATATAACTAAAATTAATTATTATTTAAGTCACTAGAATTGGTCTAATAGTGAGGAGTTTGGGTAATGTATATGAGATCTTAGGATGTTACAATCAATGTAATTTTCAAATCATAAGGTGTGGCGTGGTAACAACTCACCTTGTCCTTTAATTATGTGGCCAGGGGTTCGATCATCACTCGTAGGAGTGAAGAGCATTTCGTGACCAGTCGTTTACCTATTTAAGATAGCTCCCGCAACGAGGGGATTAGTCACTGCTACCAGTGGTGGATACCCTGATTTCAATTAGAAAAAATGTAAAATTCAAAGTAAAAAAAATTACCTTATTTAAATGATAATTCATAGATCTCATTCAATATATTTATACACGCTGTTTAAAAAGCATTTCTCTTTAATTTATTATCTTTTTTAATTTGGCCACGAGCGCTTATGCCAATATGTTAGGAAATAATTATTTCAATCAGGAAAGTGAACTCATACAGAAGTAAACTGCCTCATCAACAAAACTCAAGGTTAGATGTCAAATCAAATCAGGGAAAAAAAAAACTCAACATTATCGCATATAGAGAAAAGCACAAACATATAGAAATATGGGTGGATATATGCGAAGAGCTCTTGGCTCACGAGCGTATTATATGAACTATGAAGATCTCACCTTGGTTTTAATATTAATTATGAATTATGGTTACATGAAATTTGACTCAATGACTGACATTATTTTAAAATGTATATTTTACATATTTTTATATAATTTTAACTGTTAGAAATATAACACTATATATCATGAAACTTCTCACAAAATTATCGTAATACGTGAAGCCGTGCTCTTTCCAGTAACTGGGGGGTTTCTTGTTTGATCCATCTGTGTGGAATACATGGAAAAAGCAAAGAAAAACCTACGGAGAGAGAAGAGCTTTATTCCCATAGCCGACGCCTACTCACCTCGTTAAAATGAAAATAAAATAAAATAAAAAAAAGAAGTCTAGTCGTATTTGAAAAGAATGAAAGGAAAAAGAAAAAATAAAAAAAAGGCATTTTCTCTTTACCTTTATTCTTCCAAATTTTTCGAATGTTTAGAGTTTTGACGTTCATCACAAAAACACTTGAAAATTGAGAGACTTATTTTATACAAAAATATTATTTTAACGTACACTCAATAATGAGTGTCTAAATAGAATACCCACTCCATCATTATTAGATATGATAAAAGAATGGAGATAATGGAGATTATTATTGATGCAAGCTATTGCAACTCACAAACAAATTATAATTTATAAAGTATCAAATTGAACAAAAAATAGAGTATATGGCAAAAATGTTGTCTCATAAGGAAATGTTATTAGCTAATTAGAAATAAGGGGTTTTGAAATTGTTACAATAATAAAAATTAAAAAAGAAATTTATGTGAGAAGAATTACATGCCCAATGAGTCGTTTAGATTAAGAATTGTTTATTTATTGATTTAAATGATTAACTTTTTGCGATGGTTACTTTAGTTAATTATATTATCACACAACAACTATGCAATTTTACTTAGGGCTCCTACAATCACACTCCTATTGAGGGTTTGACTAACACATGCACTGGTAATCCAAAATCATAATTTTATGAACCTATGCCAGAACAAAATTAATTACAATCGCTTACCAAATGGATGTAATTTAATCAATTAATTAAATAACTCAATGGAATCCTAATTATGCATATAATTCAGAACGTGATGAATGAACACACAATTAGACAGTTCTCAAAAACACAATTGCAATAACCCACAATCAATATTAAAGACATAACCAAGAGGGAAAGAAAAACCAACCACAATTGCATTAAGAATTGGAACCTCAAGAACAAATCTCAATCTTCAATTATCCTTGCGTAAGAAAGAGTAGAGAGATTAAGAGAGAGAAAATAGAGAGAGCTTGATGGCAATACTGAAAATAATAATCAAAGGCGTTTGTGATGTTTAACCCAATGCTATTTTTATTGTAGCATAAATACATAAGAAACATGATCCATTGGAGAAAAATAAAAAAGCCCATTGAAGCTAACTTTTGTGCATACGTGACCATTGGGGTGGTCGTCGTCGTTCTTGTAGTTGCTATCGATTGCTAGGGCGGTAAATAACTACTGTGGCGGTCCTACCTTCACTTGCCGGATGTGCCTCTCCTGTTGGCCGGGACCACTATACCAAATTGTGCCTGAAAATTACTCTGCATCCTTTCTGTTCCAATGCATCAACTTGGAAAGTTTCTATCACCAAAAAATAGTTGCATACAGACATTAAAAACATAAGTAACTCCAAAAAAATTATTAATTAAAAACAATACTAATTGCCATTAATTTATCCAATAATGCATGATGAAGACAAAATACAAATTCACCATTTATCAATCAATTAAGTAGAAACAAGATGTAAAATGCCTAGAATTATGCTTGAAAAGGTATTCATAAATACAACCCATCAACCATTATATCCAATAATAAAAAAATAAGCATCTCATTTAAATATTATTTTTTTTAATATTGGAATAACATTGGGAGACAGAATCAAAGTTAAAAATGTATCAAGTGCAACTTTAATAATCGGGTACATTGATTAGCAGGATCTGAAAATATAATTAAGTAGGGGAAACCAACGAGATTTCAGTTGGAAATTGGAAGTCAACTTGAGGAGATCACGGACACAGACATGTGATCACACGTGGCTAAGCGTGTGGAGAGAAAATCCAAGTATCCAACGTGGTCAACTATTAGTCTCGTCCTCGTCCAAGCACAAGGAAAGTACCTTGAACTCATGCAGCTAATAGCGATGCAGAGAAAGGTTCAAATAATAATAAATTAATAATAACAAAATAACATTATAATATCTCCTGTTGTGATTCAAATTTTATCCTGCACTGAGCACACAAACTAAGAAGCTTCCAAGCTGCTTCTTTTTCTGCTACCCCTTATACTTTAGAGTTCTCATATTGATATACTGTCATTTGCAACTTGCAAGTGATGCATCTCTCATTTCACACTCTCAATAATTTATCAACAGTTCCTCAATATTTTACCTCACAAAATATAGAGAGATTTGAGAGATCTGCACCCCGCGGAATCTTCTCGTCTTTCCCCGGTTTGAAAATCCCTACGTATCTTCCCCATAATTTGTCTTTGTCTTTTTTTCTGATCTCTTCTTTCTATATATATGCAAAAATCAAACACGAGACTCCACAATCATCACGTCTCAATTGTTTGTGTCTATTAGGCAGGGTCGTCGTAGTAGTACTGTGACTGTCATAACAGTGTCATGCATTGATATGAAGCTTTTAAGTGGCTAACTTTATTCAGAAAAAAAGGCCCCATGCATCAGATCACTAATTCATACATAGGGTCACTTTATTTGAATCTCTTGGTGTCGAATTGTCCTTTTTATCCCCCACACAATTTTGCACATGTCAGTAGTCACTACTCACTAGTGTAATGCAACAAGCCTTTTTTGTCCTCTCTGGTCCCAACATTAATTTTGTTTAATTATTCTCAATCTACACATAGCTACTCTTCTCTTGTTCCATTTTTTTTTCTTTATTTCGTTTCCATGGTTTCAATTAGTTCATGCGAAATTTTGATCGAGCATTATTCTCAAATGCAAACCACCAAAACAAAGCAGCAACACCTCCCGAGACCCTCCCTTTTGCTGAAGGATTACCTGATGAGGGACGACCTGAGCTCGTGCTCATCGAACGGCTTCAAATCGTTCCCGCGCCGACAATGCTGCAGCACCGTCGGATTAATCCTCGTGGAGAAAGATCGAAAACTCCAACAACGCCGCAAGAGGAGGAGGAACAACAAAACACTACTACTACACCCTCAACCGCTACCTCGTTCCACTTCTTCCTCCTCTTGTTCTTCTTCTAAGGTATCGGTTCTTCAGAGAGCCTCAGAAGCTATTATCAACGCCATCAAGTCAATGCCGCCCTTGTCGTCACCCAAGAACGGTTCTGCTAAGAAAACCGGTGCTTCTGGCGTTCTTTCTAGAAGCTTCTCGAGGAGGCTTTTTAGTCGAAGCTTCTGGCGGAAAGCGGCGAAGGAAGATCATCAGGGATCAGGCAAAGGGACGCAGAGGTGGAGGACGTCGTTCCGCGAATTGCTTATGCTGGAGCGAAACAAAACGGCGTCGTTGAATGAGGATAACGTATTCACTGCCGTAAGCAGCTGCAGCGCCTCGTCATCGGGCTGTGGCAGAAACAACAGCTGGGGAGAGAGCGAGTTCACTTTTTCGTCTAGCGCTGCTGCTTCTTCTGAGAGTTCCTCCGAAAACGACGTCGCTGAGGGTGCAAAGGAGGCTACGCTCCATCACAAGATAGAGGAAGTCACACGTGTAAGCAATTTCAAAATTGAATTCTTCTGCCATTCTTTTATTTTATATTTTAAGTTATATTTTTCTCGTCTACTAGTAGATGTTTTAGAGCACTCGTAGATGTTTTAGAGCAATAAGAATATAATCTGGAGTTTATAATGAATTTTATAAGTAGTAATATATCAATAATTCAAAGCTCAAAATATATAAATATTATAAAAATTTGTTGAGATCTAGAATTTATTATAAACTTAAGTATATATTAATATATCTTTTTTCATAACACAAGTGTGCAAGTTTTTAACAAGTTACCGCACGAACGAAATATTTTTTAAAAAATATTTTTTTTGTAAAATTTTGTTATACGTGATGAACAAGCATCTAATCACATTGATTAAATAATTAAAAGTGAAAAAAATTTATTAAATTTTTTTTTATAGTTTTTGGTGTATTAGACGATATATTAAAAAACATCATTTTTTTTCTTATTTCTTTAACTAAAGTCAGGACATTTGTCAGTAAAATATGCATTTTCATATAAACTTTTAAATGATATATATGGTTTTGTTATTTAGTTTATGAATAATTTTTTATCGTGAAATAGAAGATTAATCTATATATGAGACATGACAAGAAGACATAAAAATATGATAAAGGTAGAAATATAATCGGGTCCTACAATATTATAAGCAAACAAACCATAGTTACATTAAAAATTGAGGTAACCACCACGTAAAGGTATGTAAAAGTGGGATTTGTAAGTTATATTTTTGAAAATAGAATAGTAAGAAGGACATTTTAGGCTGTGAATTGAGCTAATGAGATAGATGTTAGTAAGTAGTAGTAAGTTAAAAAAGAAAATGTTAGGTGTAAGGAGATTTGGGAGGTGGTAGTAGGAGGAAGAGGTGGAGCCGAGATTGCATGAATTGCACGTGCTGCGGAGTGTGTGCAGTGCAATTTACATTGGGGCTGGGCGGTGGGGTGAGTGTTCCAAGGACTGTGCTGTCTACTTCTAGGCTCCACGCCATCGACGGCGCTGAAACTCACTGCAATCGCTGATACGAGATCGCCTAGGGCTAGCTGCCGTTGGTGTTGGCAATTGAATATTTAATTTGAATCCACACACGGGGTTTCTTTCTTTGAGTGCTTTTCATATAGTTCTGTGTTTGACGGCAACTGACTTTCAATTCTAAAATTCTAGGTCTAATAGCACTTGTCATTGCTAAATTAAAACAGTTTGGTTTTAATATATTAATTTAGTAAAATATATTTATATTATTATTTAATTAAATATTTTTTTATTTATATGAATTTTTAAATATTATATATAAAAATAATGATAACAATGTGAAGCATTTTTATATTGATTTTAGTATATCAACGTTGAATTCAAGTAAAATATTTTAAAATGAACTTAATTTTAAAATGAAAAACTGCAAGGTATTTACTCTTAAAATTATAATATATTTTATTAATTTAAAAAGTAAAAATTTATAACTTCGATATCTATTTAAAAGTTAGCAAACATGTCATATTATTCTAATAATTCAATTTGAAAAAAAAAAAAACTTCAGCTTATATAAAAGTTTATTTATTAAAGATAATAGTGAGTTACGTACAAGACAAATGTTTTTTTTTCATTAAATTAGTCTTCTCCTACTTTCCACTGACTTTTACGTCCCACATGGAAAATGAATGTAAATGAAACCAAGGCTTTTCCTACTCCCTTCGTCCATTTTAATGTATTTGTAGTTGTCATTACTCCATTTCATATAAGTTTTACAAATTTAAATAATAAAATAACTTAGAATCCTGCTCTGTTCCACTATGCTTTACCAATCCAAACAAACTAGGAGCCAGATAAAAGTATACACAAGGAGTAATAAAATACTCCACTTTTCACTACTTCTTAGTCCCCCATTAAAAATGTAAGTATATGGAACACAAACCTTGTGCTACAAAATGAGAATGCTTAATTACTTCGGTGATTATGATTTAAAGGGTCCTATAAGCACTTATTAAAGAGCTAAAATAAAAAGATTTTAAAGTCTTTAATGAATTCAATATATTAAAAATTTATAATTTTTTTTCTATTAAAACCTTTCATTTTAAGATGCTTAAAGAGTAGCTAAAAAGTAAGTTAAAATATTTTTAATTTGCCAATATATGCATCATCTAGCTGGTTTTGTTGAGAATATTAGTTGTTAATTTCTTGAACTGGCCAAGTCAAGATGGATCACATATGGTTAATTGACCGGTTTGCTCTGAATTTTATAAGTACGGGGCTGTTAAAACCAAAATCTATTTTGTTTAAGGATTTTGGTAAACAGTGTCTTAAAACGCTAATTAAGGGTTTAAAAGTGGTAAGTTTTCATTGAGAATATACGATTTTTAAAGTTTTATAATGTAGAGTTTACTATGTCAACTTTATAGATTTACTTTTATTAGAAACATTAACTAAAACATTGGTTAGATAAACCCTTTATCTAAAACAAAATAGAGGGCCAGGTTGAATGCTAATTTAACCTTAATTTCACCTAAATCAATATCTTTTTTTTTTGAAAAAAAAAAGGGAGCAGAAATGAAATTCAAGCTAGCTAGTATTCTAACTCATACAACTCTAATTATTACAGCTAGCTCCGATGGCTCAAACTCAGCTCGCTTTTGAAAACTTACAAGATGTGTTTAAACTCTGATGCCAAGACCAGTTTAACTTTTTCTTGAATGAAAATGAGTCTGTGATAAATTGGCTTTCATGCAACAGGATTGGCAAAACGTGGAGAAGGAACAATTTAGTCCTGTCTCGGTGCTAGATTGCCCATTTGAAGATGATGAAGGGATTATGCCTCATTTCAATTCCACTACTCATTCCCTATTGGAAGGTCATTCCCCTCTCTCTGTCCTCCCCTTTTCTCAACAAAATGTTACAAAACTTCCATAAAGTTTTTGAATTATTCACATTGCTTTATCTAACAAATGGATATATACTTACAGGAGCCGAACAGAAGAAGCATATACAGAAGAGAAGACATTTTGAAAGCGTGGCATCAGTGGAGCCCGTGGCCATAGAGAAAAGGATGGCATGGCCAGAACCGGAAGAAGAGGAACCACACAACAATCCTACAAAACATGCAGTATCAATCCCAAATATATGTACCCAAAATGGTAACACCAACGTGTTTCATTACAACATAGAGGACAACGCGCGCGACCTTCTTGACATTTTTAAAAGATCGATTCCATCCAACTGTTTGGTAATTAAAGCAGAGAGCCTGCTTTTTGATTACTTCAAGCAAAGCACTGAGGATAACGTTATTGATATAGATCATAATCATCAATCAAAGAAGCTTCACCTTTGCAAGGTGGCAGAGGATTGGGCACAAGGGCAACCCGAAGAAGTGTATTTGGGTTGGGAAGTGCAGGAAGGAAGGCAAATCTACATTAAGGAGATGGATAAGTGTGTGGAGTGGAGAAACACTGATCAAGAAGTGCAACAACTTGCCCTGGCGCTGGAGAACGAGGTCTTCACTAGTTTGGTCAACGAGCTCATAGTTGATTACCAGACTATCTGCTAATAGCCACTGAGATTAGAAGATGCTGCATTTATCCTCTTACGAGATATTGTCTTTTCTTTTTAAACTCTCTTCTTTTATTTATGTTTTGTATACTCGCCTCTTGTCCCCTTTCTTGGGGACACAGGCGGCTAAATTTTGGAACTAATTTCAGGTTGAATTTTGGTATTAGGTATAAAGAATCAAATTATTCCTAAAAGTGAGTATCTAATTGAGACACTTACTCTATCATGATTAGATGTAATGGTGATAGAGTGAGTATCCAAATAAATTTTTTATGTTTTAGTTATCTATTTGCGTTTGGTTGGGAGGAATTTGAGAGGAAGGAAGGAAATTGGAGGGAGGGACTAAGGGTGCGTTTGGTTTCAATTTTTCAGTTTTTAATTTTTAGTTTTCAGTTTTTGTGAAGAAAAAACTGAAAACTGAAAATTTCAATTTTCAGTTTTTTCAGTTTTTCCTTTACAAAACTGAAAACTGAAAACATGCAAAACAAACGCACCCTCAAATTTTGATCATTTGGTTGGGATGAAAATTGAGGAGATAATGTCTAAACATTAAAAAGTGGTGTGGGGCCCACTCAAAAAATTTTCCACCCACATATGGTCGGAAATTGGGAGAAGAAGTTGCAATATTTTTACATTTCCATCAATACCCCTAATGCAACCTATACTGTAGTCTCCTTGATGTGAAGCTGGTCTAATAATGGAGGCAAGCATCCAAACCTCACAGGACCCCACCTTCTCTATCTCCATGAAGGAGCTGTTTGTCTCCATAATAAAATAAAATTAAATAAAATACTAAATTTTCACAACTAATGCACAATAAAAAAAAAAAGAAAGACGTGTAGATGATAGATTTTAATAAATTATTTTATTCAAATTAGACTTTTATTTTATACTTGTTAAATTAAAATAGTTGACATTTCTATTTGATATTAATTAAAAATTTAAATCGAGTTTAGGTATCCATATTTTAAAAGATTGAAACATAAAAAGCCAAAAAAAAAAGGTGAGTTACTTAAATGTGTTTAATTCTGTTATTTGAGTTTTGTTGTTTGTATTTTAAAAATAAAAAGTTTGTGAGTTATTTAAATATGTATGATTTTTGTTATTTGAGGTTTGATTTAATTGGTGATTATTATTTTAAATTTATTAAATTAAAAATAGTTAACTTTTGTATTTGATATTAATTATAATGACGTAAGGGTAAAAATGTCATTTGGTTTCTTTATTTTTTTTATCCTTTAATTTTTCAACCCAAACAAACAAAAGAAACTAATCATTCCTTTACTTTCTTTTCTTCCATTCTCTTTTCAACCAAACACACCAGTGAAAAATAAAAATTCATCCAATTTCTTTTCATTCAATTTCTTTCCACTCAATTTCTTTCCTTCACCAAACAAAGCCTTAGTGTAGTAACTCTTGCAATGCAATGTTAATTTAATTATCTGTAAAGTGGATGATATGATAGGAGCAATAATTATCATGATAATATATTATACACATAAACTACAATGATATAATATAATTAGGTTATAGTTTAGGGTTTAAGATTTAGTTTATAATGTAATTAGGTTATAGTTTAATTTGCCTAGAATATTTAAAAATTAAGTGAGGTTTAACTTGATGGAAAATAAAATAATTGTGTAACATCAAATAATTCAACAATTCAAACAAAATACTGATATAAGGTAATTAATGATGGCATTAGTCTTATAATGCATTTTTTCGTAACATGTATTATGATATATATACAATTTGAGAAACAAATAAGAAAGATAACTAATTATTATGTGTATATGATAAGTTAGATTTAAGCATCTCCCATGACTAATACAATACTGAACGAAAAATTAAATGAAGTAAATGTGCATAAGCTGAATTATTATATTTACATGACTTGTACGATGCATGGAAATCATATATAATGTAAAATAAAAAAGTATTTGAATTTTTATTGACATTTAATAAAAAATCAATAAAAGATAATAATTATTTAGTTTAATTAATAGAATTTATATCTTCAAAATAGACTTTGCATATATAATAATTATAGAGACCCGGAAGTTCTTTTTCTTATCTTTCAAAATTTAGTTACCAAAATGATAAGGCATAATAATGGTAATTATAATTAAACAAATTGGTATAACTCATTTATTCATTCACATTCGTTATAATTTTAGCTGCTAAGATTTTAGAAATATATATTGAAGGGCTCATAATATACATTTATAATATTAAGAGTCACTAGTAAATTTAACTACATACGTGTATATACTTAGCATAACCTGTTTTATATATCAGTATTTATAAAAATTTATTTTTATCAGTAAATATATAAATTTTATTTATATAATATAAAAATATGCAAAAATATAATTTATCAGTTTAAATTGCATATTTTGAAAGTAATTGTCTAAGTCTATCATAATTTAAAAATAAGTTTGAATGTAGATTGTTACATGCCTTATTATACACGTGTTTTAAACAATTAAAATGATCTAATTTGATAAATATAGTTTATTAAACATTTATAATTTATGAAAATTGAAACATTCTTATCCACTTGAAATTATTTCAAGCAAAGAAATATCTATATTCTATATTTTTCTTTATTATTCTCTCATTATCATATCTTTTTGATCGTTCAACCTGTATTATGGAGAAAGTGTTACCATTATTGAATTCCAATAAAGTTATATTCTTTCAGGGATTGAGACCATATCCTTCAAGTTCATGATAATTGTGAGAGGACTAAATAATGTAGTCCCAATTTGTCATAGAAATTTGCTAATTTTAATAGACAAGATTATATTATGAAATTGTTTGAGGACTATCGTGTGACAGAGGTCTTCAATGTATTTTCCGATGAAAACAAATTGAGTTTTTGTAACTATCTTTCTTTTCTCTTTCGTTGAATTGGTTAATATTTTATAATCCTTCACTTGAATTCAGAATTTTAATGTGCTACTTTATCTGTTTAAATATTTTAGAATAACGTGGCCTGCGCTTTCAAGAGCTGGATTGGTTTCAAGGGAACACCTAATAAGTTATTTTCTATTGTTTCGCATTGCCTGAAGATCTCTAAGGCAAGCCACTGAGCCATTTTTTTTTTCTCTTTTGTTCAGTTGGTCCAAAATAGTGCTGATTCTTACGATTTTACTTCTAACATGCAGCAACACACCGATAAAACACCAAGGAATAGTTTTGCTGGTATCCTGTGTTGCCACATAAAAGAAGGAGCTAATTAATGCCAACTGATTAGTTTGTTAATCTGTTAATAAGTAGTTAGTTAGAAAGCTGTTATTTCTATTCTGAAAGTAGTTATTTCTGAGCTGGATTATCAGCTCTTAGTTACAGGTTAATTACTCAAGTATATAAGCTAATTCATCTATTCTTTTATGTAACTCAACTCATTCAGCAATTCAATTGAGTTCATCACGTTTTTCTCTGACATCTCTTTCTCCTTTTTTCTTCCTTTCCGTTTGTGTTACCAAGAGTCATTCTTGATACCATTTTTTACATCGTATCAGAGCTTCCTGTCATCTGGGGCAATTTTATCAGCCATGGCGGATCAAGATCAAGTGCAACCCTCCATACCAGAAGTGGAGGTCCCACTGGAAATCAGGTTCCATCTTCAATGATGAATCAGATTCCTCCAATGAACCAAGTTCCAATCGTTAATCAAGTGCCATTCATGAACCCGACGATGAATCAAGCATGCATGATGAGTCAGATGCCACAAAGCCAGCAATTTCCCTTCCAGCAACAATGTCAGTTACAGAATTCTTTTCCCTTTGTCTATCCAATGCAAAATCCAATGGCTGTCCCCATGAGCCCTTTCTACCTTCATCCAAGCGAGAATCCGGGTATGGCACTGACTTCTTTTACTCTTACTCTTCAGAATTACTATGTTTGGGCAAGAACAATGAGATTTGTACTTGAATCGAAGAATAAGTTGCCATTCATTGATGGAACTATCGCAAAACCTGATGAGAATGACCCACTGTTCTTTTGCTTGGGACAAATGCAATACCTATGTAGTGTCTTGGATTAATCTCTCTCTAAACAAGGAAATTTTTCAAAGTGTGTTATACATAGAGAATGCAGCTGACTTATGGAGAGACCTAAAGAGAAGTTATCACCAAGGGGATCTTATCAGAATAGCAGTTCTGCAAGAGGAACTTGTAACAACCAACAAGGTGAGTCATCTGTTAGTGCATATTTTACCAAATTGAAATCTCCATGGGATCAAGGAGCTAGAGAATTTCAGGCCGATTCCAGGCTGTTACTATGTTGGTACTTGTAATTATGGCTTAGGAACAATGAGAGAGTACAGAAGGAATGATTATGTGGTAAGATTCCTCAGGGGTTTGAATGAGCAATATCCTGCTGTGAGATCCCAAATATTGCTCATGAGAACATTCTCATTGCTGCAACCACAAGAGCAACGGATGACCAATTCAACCATTGATTCGGCTGCATTTCTGAGCAGTGTAAAGCAACACCAGCCAGACTTCCATTGGTCGTGGCAGAGGAAGAAGTGGAAGGGGTCATTACTCCAACATTGGTGGAAGGAGCTGCACAGGCAGAGGTCCTGAAGGAAAAGAATGCAGACAACATTCGCAATTCATCTGGCTTGAAATGGATGAAGGAAGTAATTCTCGGGAAACGCAATGATCACACATTCCGTTCTGTGGTTGTTGGTGATCCATACCTTGAGCTCAATGAAGTTGGCGAGCCTTGTGAAATTGCTGAAAGTTTGCAAGTTTCTGAGCATGTGAACATGCATAACATGGAAAAGTCGCTTCACTATTTTGAGCTACAATTACGATAGAAGGGACATGTAAAAGTACTAAAAAAGGCAAACTAGTCTCCCTGATAAAAAAGGAATAGCTCAAGATAGGAGACATAATTTATAGGCCTCTTGCTGATGGGGATATAGTGGTGATAAATTGGCCTCCTTCCATACATCAACATTCTCTTATTGCACTTAATGTTAGGGTCCTTCCCTCAACTTATGTGGTATCTATCAACCCACTACGTTGTTCACCACTTTGTGGAGACTTTGACGGTGATTGCCTTCATGGCTACATTCCACAAGCAGTTGATGCAAGAGTAGAGCTCAAGGAGTTAGTTGCTTTGGATAAGCAATTGATTAATGGCCGAAGTGGAAGGAATCTGCTTTCACTCTCTGATGAAAGTCTAATCGCTACTCATTTGTTGATGGAAGATGGGGTTCTCTTGAGTGAATACCAAATGCAGCAACTTCAAATGTTTTGCCCTCATAGTTTGATACCTCCTGCAATTGTTGAAGCTCCTCCAAGTAATGCCTCGTCTTGGACTGGCAAGCAGTTATTCAGCATGCTCCTGCCTTCTCATTTTGATTATTCTTCAAATGGCGTTTTTGTTAGTGATAGGGAAATTATATCTTCTTCTAAGAGCAACAGTTGGTTTCATGACTTCGACAACAAAATCATCCGTAGTCATATGCAACAATTTCATGAAAAATCAATAGACCTCTTGCACACTTGGCAGGAAATTCTTTGTGAGTGGTTGTATATGACAGGATGCAGTGTTTCACTGTTGGATTTGTCCTTGTCTAAAGATTCCCATGTTCTGAAGAATTTGAAGAAAGAAATCTCAGCTGCCTTCATAGACACTCTTTGGTCCGCTTGTCCTATTGGTTACCTCATGAGCTCTCATGTGCTGCATGGAACAATCAAAAGAGTGATTCAAACCAGCTGGTGCTTTCTCATGCTTCTGAATTTTCCCAGTCTACATTCCATATGCAATGGTTGAAAGCTCTTTCGTTACTGGGTTGAACCCTCTTGAATGTTTTGTTCACTCAATGACAAGTCGTGACATTTCTTTCAGTGGCAATGCAGATGTTCCTGGATCTTTGACACGAAGACTTATGTTCTTCATGCGTGATTTGTACAATGCATATGATGGGACAGTGAGAAATGCAAGTGGTGATCAAATTGTTCTATTCTCTTATAACATTGATAAGGCCTCATCATCTTCTGATAGCAGTTCCCATGAATGCGTTATTGGTGGGGGACCAGTTGGAGTATTTTCTGCTTGTTCAATCTCTGAAGCTGCATACAGTGCTTTGGACCAACCCATTAGTCTTCTTGACACATCTCCATAGTTGAACTTGAAATATGTTCTTGATTGTGGATCAAGAAAGAAAAGTGGTGACCAGATTGTGTCTTTGTTTTTGTCAGAACATATTGGTAGAAAGAGACTTGGGTTTGAATACGCGGCCTTTGATGTAAAGAACTATTTGGAGAGAATGGTGTTCTCAGACATTGTTTGTTCTTTGATGATAAAACGCATCCCATCTTACACGCTTCATGCTCAGTACAGCTCTTGGGTGTGCTATTTTCATTTGCCAAGGACAGTTATAAGAGTGGAGACTTAACTAGGCATTCTATCAAGGAATGTCTTCAGCAGAAATGTGACTCTTGAGAAAAGAACAGAAATTCAGTTTTCCGTGACTGCAAATACATTCGTAAGTTCCTTCTGGATTTTTTATGCAATACTTTGGATTTTTTATGCAATACTTAAGACAATAATTGTCATGTTGAAAAATATTATATTTGTTATATTTTATTTCCCCACTTACTTTTCATGCAAGCTTTAATACTTTTAATAACTTTTGTGAAGCTCCTGAATAGAAATAAAATCTCTAATACTAAAATGGTCTGTACCATTATTTTATCGTAACTGATTTAAGTTTCTGCTACAATTTGCAAATGGTGGGACTATTATTTCTCCAGAAGTAGTTGTATGTGTTATACCAGTATATATTTATAATGGATAATCTTTGTGTGTTTGTGCTGAATAAAGGATACCGTATAGTAATGAAAATTTCTGTGACTTTTTTTTTTTTTTCCCTCCGTTTGCTTTTATGCCTTGAAGCATTGTCATCTATGTTATCAAACATGAGAAAACGAAAGATAAGGGAACAGAAAAAGGAAATAAGGGCAAAGATGCTGATGCAGAGAAAGAAAAGGAGGGTCGAGAAAAGGACAAAGAGAATGAAAAGGAAGGAGAAGATTTTTAGAAAGAAAAGGAAAAGGAAGACGAAGATTTTATCCATGTTAAGATTGTTGAAAACTCTAACAATCCTATACAACTGGATGCTGTTCGGGACATGCAACGGTGATACCTCTCCTAGGAACAACTCTAAAAGGTTGGTAGATCAGATCACTTGAGAAAGGGTGATTTGAATTAAGTGATCTTTCAAAAAATTTCTACACACTTAGCAAACAGTTAAAAAGTTTACCCAAGTGTCTCCTAAATTTTCAGAAGATATTTGTACGATAGTGTGTGATTTTTAAATGAAGAATGTTCAGATATAATTTTTTTTTATATGCTGATTTTATTCTTCAAGAGCTATCTTGGCAGTTTGAAAACCAATTATGGTTATGTTATAGAAGATGAAAACTAAATGGGAGTAAATACAAAGATAAAAATATAGAGTTAGAGAGAGTGCACCAAGAACCTTTTTATACTGGTTCAACTTCAATGTGAATTCTACTTCAGTCCTCACCAATGATAGTGAGAGTTCCACTAATTTGAGAGTTCTAGTACAAATCTCAACCACAAGGTACAAAGCTTTCTGAAACTAACCGAAAAATTCACCCACACACAAGCTAAAGAATCCAATTAAAGGACAAAGATGGATTGCAAGAAGACAAGTTCTTCCTTTTAACTGAATATTCTCACAGATATATTTTCTCAAGGAGAGCTTAACAGTATAGCTTTTCAAATATTTTCAGGTAGTGCCAAAAATCTTCTACAAACCAACATATATATGACACCATCTTACAGCCCTTTTTTTCCCTTTATCTTTATAAAGAATAAACAATTCAGTTTGAAAAAGAGAGGGCAATAGTTCGGCCAGAAGTTTTTTTGGAAGATAAAAAAAGCTTTTTTCTTTTTGTGTGAAAGTCAATGGCTATTCTTCTTTTATGCATAAAACTTTTAACAAAGAGGTGCCAAATTTAGAGTAATTTTTTGACTGTTTATTAAGCCACCTGTAGTGTCTATTGGTGCTATCCTTCTTTCTACTGTGTGCTGTCATAGTAGGAATGACTATATGTCTTTTTGTCAACTTTTCCTTACTTACTCCTTGTATTTGAGCTTGTTGAGCACACTTTCTCTTTTTTTCTTGAACTTTAGAATGTGAACTTTCTCGATCTTCATAGATCCCACAAACTTTAGAAAGTGTGAATTTTATCTGTATAATACAGCTCTCTCTTTTTTTATTATTTTCGTGACTGTCGTTCTGAGTTTTCATCATACAATACAAGTCTAGAATATCTCCTTTTTGAATAGGAGACATTTGCTGTTAAGATGAATTTTGAAATACTAACATAGAGATTAAAACAGCTTATACAATTATGTTTTTCATCATTTAAAGGTTCTCAAGCCAACAGTAGGGATCCAAACATCCCTTTGGAATCTTCACTGTGTATGTTTTTAGAGATGTCATTTGGTTAATTTCTCGTGGTCAGTTATATATGAAGAGCCTTCTAGAAATTGCCTTGATGTCATAACAAAGTTGCACTTGATCTGTTTTTCATAACCCTTAAAAGATATTGATAAGAATTGTTTCCCCTATTAATTTCTGGCTATGCCTTCAGAATGTCCAATTATATTATTCTTAATGCTGTGTATATGAGACCTTGTATAACCTGTAGGTAGAATAATGTGAGATCACTGTCTGTCAACTGATTTCTTTGCAGCTGGAATCTTTTTACTTTTAATGAGATTACTAAATTTTATGTTTGATTTCATTTTGGTGTAAACATGTTGAATTTCTAAATTTTAATTAAACATTTTAAAGGCCAGAAGTGGAAAGCTTATCAGAAAATAAATGAACCTTCAAAGCAGAAACTTTGAATTGTTGGTTCATTTTGGTTTCTTTTGCTTTGAAGATCTATTCAGACTATTCTTATTCTCCTACATTTGATTTTTATTAAACTATATATGAAGTTGGACTAGAACTCTAGCATCGGGGAACAAGTTTGTTTTAGTATTCTTTGGGAATTGAAACAATAAATTATTGTTGTATCACTTTAATTTCAAGAAAAAATATCGATGGAATATATTTTCGGTCAAATTTTTTCTCTGTAGAAAATACACAATGATTATACTGATGAAAGTGTTCACGGATGCTTACATTTATGAATTTTGATGCAGTGTTTTCTGTTTTGGTCAGGGCATGTAAATTTTGAAAATGAGCCTCAATAATTTGCTTAAACATTTTTTTTTTTGCTGGATTAAAATTCATAAATTTTTCATCAAACTAGTTTATTTCATGTAACTTGCAACATCCACGGCCATATGCATTGCTTGTTACAATAAAATGCACTTATTTACAGTTATCAATATCATAAATTCCTGAAATGTTCTACAGGATTCATGGAGATCAAGAAGGTTGACATTCTGTGGAATGATGGGTCAACAGCATCAAAATCTAACCATGGCTTTTCTGGTGAACTGTACTTGAGTGTTACCATGTCTAATGACTCTGGCAATGGAAAATATAATTCTGTGGACTCCTCCAAAATCATTGTCAAGAGATTAGGCACATGATTGACTGGACACGAAGTCATCCTGGTAGCATTTATCATTGCTGTTCAGCCATTTTCTTCATGTCGGTATGTGATTTAATAACTTCCATTGTTTCAGGTTACAAACTGAAACATGTAGCAATGTGCATGTAATTTACTTGCTTATGGTTTAACATGCAGAGTTTGGCATCTGCAATATCTGATACCGGCAAGAAAATCCTTCCTAAGCATCTAGGACTTGTTGCTGATAGCCTAACAGCAAATGGAGAAATTGTGGGGTGGAATGCCACAGGCTTCTCAAGGCAAAGAAAGAATGCACCAGTTTCTTCACCCTCCCTCCAAGCCTGCTTTTCTGTTAGTTTTTCTTTGTCCTTCCCATATTTATGAATTATATATGATTCCTTTCTAAATGGCTTATATGAAGAAATAATTTATGATACAAAGTAATAGCATCGGTTGATCCATGTAGTAGACTGTTTCTAGTGACAAAAGGCTTTGTGATTGTTGTGGTTATTTATGAATTATGATTCATGCAAATGCTTGTGATTTATCACATAAATATATTATGATAGCAATATCATTCATGTTCAAATTCTGGAATCTCATTGCAGAATCGTGGTAATTGCTTTGTTAAAGCTGCTAAGTCCGGGGTCATGGATAATTTTGTAGGGTGCATCGATGCATGGCTTGGCTTGGGGAAATTGTCCTTCCATGGGGACAAGTGGACAGTTTGATCTAATGTATTCAAACAAGGTAAGGATAAGATTTAATTATATGCAAAATTTATAGCTTCAAATCAGAATTTAATGGATCATATGAACATGATTCCCTAAACAAAGTTGTACGAACCAGTGAAAGTGCAAGGCAATTGCTTTTTTTTTTTTTTTTCTGGGGTTTGGCTGAAGAACGAAATGCTTATAGAGCTTTGAGGGTTCTGGGACAAAATTATTTTGTTTAATTTGTACCTCATTATAGGAATCGTATGTAATGTATTTTTCATTCAATGTTCCAACATTTTTTTTGCTACATTTGCTAGGAACTGGAGATTGCTACATCTGTAGATGTGTATAACCTCCTTAGTAGAAGCCAAATGCCCAATTCTAACATGCTGAATGAAAAGATCGATGACCTTGATGCTCAAAAAGATCTATTTAACTAATGGTATGTGTGGGGTAATAGAGGTATATTTGGCTATATTTTGGTGAATAGAAAATGGAGTATGATATAAAGTGAATGAAATGTAATAGAGTAGAAATTACTTATGTATTGCTCGTCCTTAATTGCTTGGGTTCGGTGGAATGGTTTTTATATCCATCTAGTTTAGTAGTACATAGAAACCGGAAGTCCAGACCTAATTTATTTCATTTTTCATAATGTAACGTTACGTATACAAGAAAATTGCATAATAAATATATACAATACATCTTATCACTATTAGATGTGATAAATAGTCTTCACTTATCCCATTCACTCTCACATCTAATGGTGATAAGGTGTGTAATATATATTTATTGTATAATTTTATTGTTCTCATAACATCTAATATAAATTTGTTAGACATTTAAAAGTAAATTCGCCATCATATTATTAAGATTAAGAAAGAGATCCATGTGTCAGTTTTGCTTGTGAAGCCATTGTCATTATTTTCACTAGTCAAATGCATATAATTAATAAATAATTTATTTTCATTATTCACGTTCTCTTCCTTTTATTCTTTATTCATAGGTTCGATGGCATCCCAAACATAACGAAGCATTGTGCTTCCTTATTATACGAAGGATGGGATAGCAGAAGACTTTTCATTCCTCAAGTACATTATTGGTGCTTTAACTAGATCCTTCATCCAGCAAAGGCAAAGGGAAAATGGATCGGGCTTAATTATTGAAGAGTCGACAGCGCTGCCATGACAAAAAGCATAACTGTGTTTCACATCTTTTATTTAAAAAGGCTGTCCAGAGGTCAATTTTTGAGAACCATTTAATTTGTGGGTCTAGAGCACCGTCAATGGCATTACACCATCTGAAAGGTGAATGATTTGTACCCTTGCATGTTGTATATTATCTCAGTGAATGGTTTATTCTTTAATTAACATTTATAGTTGGATGTGTACAGGTATGCTGTGTAAAATTCTTCTAATAACAAAAAGTGTACGTTTCTTGTTGTGAGATGAAAAAACAACATTTATGGCAGCATTCCGTGCATAGAAATTTTATTTTGTTTTTTTCGATATGTTTAGTTATTGGGTAAAAATAATGATAAAAATTTCGATGAATTTTCTATATAAAATTACATATAAAACTCGTTTATCATATTTTGATTTTTGTTTTCACTCCCAGCCAAATTCACCCATACTCTCACGGTAGACGCTACCATCCAGTTTGTAGTAGGTAGTGGAGTACACACTGTCATACCAATTTATAATGATATACAAGCTGCCACATAAATTGCATATCTCTCAAATCTATAAGGAAGTGATCATGGTGTGTGGCACACACGGCGACAAATGATGTGGTAATAATGTTGTGCTTTAAATTCCTGTAGCTTGTTATAATGTTACATACTTTGAAACGTCTTAAACCATGTCCATTTAACTTTGTTTTTGTCCCTTTTAACTTTGTTCAATAATTATACAAAATTTTACATTATTTAACAAGTTGTAAATTGAATCTCTTCAAAGTTAGGATCTGGGCCAGCAGTCAGGGTAATGTTGCCCTCCAATAATGGCCGCGGTTCCCTCAAAATGAAAGGAAAAAAAATAAGGGCCACAGTCCCCACAGAGCATGTATATACAGGAGCTGTATTCAATGCAGCTACCTGAATTTTGGAAGGTTGTAATTCTGTCCATCTAAAAGATAAAGTTGCAACGTACTAGAAATTTCTCAGCATTAAGTAAGTACGAACTACTAACCGAAGTCGTTGGATCCCATTAAGGATACTCACTTTCTACATCCATACAGGTGAAACGATCTCAATAATTGCCGACTGAACATCAGTACTAGATTAGATGGCTTTCATGAGTCGCCAAATTAGCGCCACGTTTATTTGTTGTGATTGTAAATTTATCGGATTGGATTGGATGCGAAATCTTAATTTGTGTTTAATATATTTTTTATTATTAAAGTTATCTGAGGTCTTTGGTTTCAATTTTTTCTTTTAGTTACGTTAAAGAGTTTAAATTTAAGTCAAGATTCATCACGATCCAAGATCAATGTATACTTTTAGACTCATTATTAAGTGCTCATAAAAATACTAACAAAATGTCAATATGGTGAATCAACCCTGTCAAGTTTTTTTTTTTTTTTTTCCTCAGAGAAACCCGGAGTCGTGGACTACAATAACTTCCATATTGTGTTTAGGGATTTTATTTTTATTTAAAAATAATTTTTTATATTTTCATCAAATCATCTCACGATCATGAATCTGGATTCAACACTAAGGAATCGGTTTCTCTTTTTCTCTTTTAAGGAAAAAGTAATTTTAAAAAGTATTTCTTTTAAAATAAAAAATAATTTGGTTAACGGCAACTGTTGGATCAGGAATTGCACTTAGCGCATTTGATTAATTAGGACAGTAAACAGCCGTACTACTTAGTATATTGTAGTTATAATTTTTTTCATTATTTAATATTTTATTGTTATATCAATAAAATAATTTGACACAGAAGATTAAACCCTTTTTATTATATGATATTACATGAGTAAATGTAAGTAAATGATACTGTATGCTGATAATAAATTTAATACATTTTGTTAGAAAATAATTTAAAAACATTTGTTAAAAATATCACAAATAATACTGACGAAAAAATTCCTAATATAATCACAAATATAAATTACATTCATAAATTTGGTATTTTGATTGCATATGTTTCCTCTTTCTCTCATACGTCCCAAAATTGAGAGGATGATGTTCGGCCGCCCAAAATTAATGAAGGGTGTCCACTATCAAGGGAAAAAAGAAAAGACCACAATAAAGGGTACAGGTAGTAATTAGGTGCATTTAACAAAACCCAGCTGTCCTTTGTTCTAATACCTGCTTCTTCCATTATTACCAAAAAGAACAAAAAGAAAAAAAAAAGAAACTAATTAATAAAATTAAAAAAACAAAGAATAAGTACGTATGTATAATAATATTGAAAAATATAATCAAGTATTTGTGAATTATACATAGTTACTTTCTATTGAAAACCCTAATTAATCCTTTACAAAATTACTTTTTCAATCTTTTAAAGACTATTTTATAAGTTTGGGAAACTATTAATTACTATTATTTATAATAAGTAAAAATTATTTTATTTTCTATGTTATTTTTTTCTTATTAACATTAAGGATAAATTAAAGTATAGCCTAAATCATTAATTTCTTATAATGGCCAAAAAATTAGATAGAATTTTTAAATAATTTTGACTCAGAAAAAAAATCTAAACAACTAGAATTGAATTGGACGAGTGGTCAGGAACTTGAATAGTTAATATGACGTTGTACGTTCAAATTTTACAGTTTTTAAAATTCAAATTCTGATATATATATATATAGATTAAAAAGATAAAACTTTCAAATTTTTCAATACATCAAATATATTAAAATTTTTATTTTTTTTAATTCCTTAAGTTAGAAAAACATTTTTATATATATAGAAAAGATCGACAAAAGTGGATACAAGAAAGAATTTAAGAATTAATTTTGTTAATTAACTGTTTTAGAAAATGCATAATATTCACTAGTAGCTTTTATGCAGTGTATGGTGTATCGTATTTTATCTGGTACGCCATAACCTTAATTGTATGTTTTTAAAAATACTTAATGTTACTAGGTTTTTCTGACAATTATTTTAAGAACATTTGTTAAGGATTTAAAAGATAAAATATGTATATGAAAAATAGAGTTTTATTATTATTTAATATATTAAAAAGCTTACAATTTCTATTTTTTACATGACAAAAAAAGTTTATTTTCGTTCCCATTTTTAGCAATATTTCAATTTAATTCCAATTTACAATTTCAAATGTTTGAATAAAGTCTCAGTGTCATGTTATTCGCTAATATTGTCAATTGTATTAACAAATACTAATTTAAATTTGAAGTACTCATTCTTATGTCATCATGTGGATGTTATTATTGTTAGGAAAGTTGGCTTATGTATATTTTGATGGGATAACAATTGATTTTATTTATGTATAACTTTGACATGTGTATCATAAGATGCGTATTAGAGGTGTTTATGATCTGGTTCAACCCACCAACCCGATCCAGCGTAAAGCTTATTAGGTCAGGTTAGGGTTATAATTCTGGTTAGTTCAACCAAGATGGAAGTCCAAGAAAAAAAAAATAGAGCTGTAAATAATAATTAGTACTAAATTATAAGATTATTATACTTCAATTAATATATTTAGATAATTTGATATTGTTTTTATATTAATATGATTTGTTTTAAAATATAGATTGCAAAATATCTTTTAAATTTTATTTTTTACTCGTAACATTTGATAACTTTATAGTGTATGATGTCCAAATCTTTATATGTTGTTTGAATGTCAAGTTGACTATGTTTGACTTGATTATTAGTTGGGTCATTACCAGATCAAGTCTGAGAACCAAGAAATGACTTAGTCCGAAAATTGGGTCGAGTTTGGGTGTAGTTCATCCCGACTAACCAGTCCTTTATACACTCCAAATGTATATCTTGAGATGTGTATCCTAAATGTGTATCTTGATATGTGTATCTTTAGATTTAGAAACATTTAAATTAAGGATATCTAAAGTTTGTTAGGATATGTGAAGTATAGTAGGATATGTAAAGTCTAGTAGTATATGTGAAGTCTATTAGGATATATGAAGCGTGTTTATATATAAAAAATATATTAAGATTTGAAAATCTATATATTAGGAGTGGAGATACAGGCCCTTGGAGTTTAAGACCCCTTGGTTATAAATAAGATCAGCGGGGCCTACTAGATGTGTTGTAACTTGAGAAAACAAGTGAGAGTGATAGACTCTTTTATAAAATAGGGTGTACAAGGGTTTTGAGTATAAAAATGAAGTGATATTCTTATATATATATTTTTCATAGTGATAATGTTTATTATACAGAGAGGATGTAGGCATATGACTTATCGAACCACGCAAATTCTTATCTCTATGCACCCATAGTCATCTTGTTAATTTTCTTCCCTTATTTTTGTGTTTTTTTTTTATTATTGTTATTGGATTCGCACAAGTGTATTTGTGGGACCCTTCCACTACACCATCCATTACCGTTATGTTATGCACTCAAAAGTTTCATTTTTATCTAATCATTCTTATTAAAATAAACTAGATCTTATTTATAGATAACTTTTAACTATAAACACTAGTTAAGAAGATCAAAGATGAAAATAGAGCTTTTGCATGTATAACACAACATCTACATGAGACAAAAATGGATCCATTTGAGTTAGAGCAACAAATTCTATCAATAAATATTGATGGTATTAACAAATAGCAGGATAACATTTAGATCTTATCAAAATGTTAAAGATGAAATTGAAACAACAAAAAACTTTAGGGACAAAATCAAAATATCATTAAAAAATCATATAAAAAAATAGTTACCTTATATATCTTTGTTGTACAACCTTTAGATTATGTGCAGGAGTTTTAAAATTACACGAAGAAAATGGAAGTACATATAGAAAATGAAACTTAGTTGTTTATTGACTTTTTTTTACGTGATTGTTTAATGACTTTAATGAGAAATGAAAAGGAAAACGTACGCATATTGTTTTTTCCTTAACCTCTAATATAAAGGAACAAAATCTAAGACTTTGAGTGCGTTTAGTTAAAGGTGAAAATGAGATATAAATTTTTATGGATAGATAAGCTTCATGTTTATATTTTCATAGATAGATATGAAACTCATCTATCAACAAAAATTTACATCCGATTTTTACTCCAATTAAACATCCCTTGAGTATCATTTTCACTCCCTTCTTTTAATTCACTTCCAATAATACTTTTACATAGTACGTAGTTTAGATTCATATTATTGAGGAGAATCAGATGAAGCGAGAGGCTTTGAAATTTGTGCCAAGAATATTTGAACGACTTGAGGCAAATCAAGTTTGGACCCTTCAACCTGAAATCAATATTTTGTTACCTTTACATATGAGTAAAATTTAATAAATTCCATTAGAGTATGCATTAACATAAGTATAGTTTTAACATCATATTATATTATTGTTTAAATATTATGCATATCCTTCTTTGTTATATAAACTACTATTTATCAATTCTGACAACTAAAATCAAGTTCGAGAAATATTGACACTAGATCAATTTCCAAGCTCTAATTCAAACATAATATCTAACTAATTTGATTTTTTTTTTTTTGTGGCTCTTTTCTTTGCCATTATGTTAAAATAAGCAGCAATGCTATGTTGTGCAAATGACACCCCGACGAATGTATATAAATGACAATGTAATGAACGAAATTAAAACTTTGACGGAATACATGGGAGAGAAAGAAAGTATTTTTCTTAAAAAAAACTTAGAAATGTTAAATGTACAATACTTTTTTACAACAATTATACAATCTAATATATAGAGGCATACGGGCCTTTGTTTTATTTTTATGTGCCTCTATACACTAAGGCCTTGTTTGGCTACTGTACTTGGATAAAAAATACAGAGATAGTAAAAATAGAGGCATAAAAAAAATAGTTTCTACATTGTATTTGATAATAGTGTATAGGAGATAGTTACTGTATCAGCATCCTGTTTAGATTCATGATGACAAGACAAAAATTGCATGGAAAATGACTTTCCTGTCCCTTATTTAACTCATGTCATTTTGAAAAAAAAAAAAAAAAAAAAGCAAAACAAGAAACCCAAAATCTCACATAGGGTTTTCTCCCCTCTCCCTCATATCGTGTTCTCCCTACAAGCTCACGTTGTCGTGAATTATCCTAGCCCTCAGTCACCATCGCACCTCCATACAACTACTGCCTAAGCCACATTAGATCGCTACCATGTGTTCACTGTCGAGAACTGCCCAACATCGCCACACAGGTGCTGCCTCCTTTACGATGCTTCCACCATCACACCGCCTAGGGGCACCACCTTCACGCCGCGTTGCCACCTACCACTGTCATTGTAAAGCCCTTGCCTTGTGAAGATGGCACAACTCTGTGAAGAAAAAGCAATTAGGTTAGATTTTGCTTAAAATATAAGGGCAAAAATGGCAAAACAAAATTATCATAGCGGCAAAATTGGAAGAAAATTTATTTTGAAGATTTGTCCCACGGTTATCAATCTTGTGTCCCCACCATATCCATTTTTTGGGTGGACAGAAATTTGAACAAATTTTATCCTTGGACAAGGCATTTTTAATTATTTTTGTACCTATATCTTTTTTCAAACAAGTTTTGTCTCTAATGTCTCTGTATTGTATTTTAATTAGGACAATAATCAAACACTACCTAAAGGTGTAAAATTATTGTAAGGAAATGTTGTATACTAAATATTTCTCTGAGTTTAATAGATTTGTTGACAAGTGTCCTTGAAAAAAATTATTAAAGAATAAAAAAGATAAATATTATTTCATGAAAAGTTAAAAAAAAATTGTAAAGCATTATATATTAGTAATAAATTATAATTAAATTTTATTTTCATTTTATTTTCAATTTTTTAACCAAAACCTTTTGATTTATTATTTGAGTTTTTCAGACATTGGTTAAGGAATTGAAAATGAAAACTTTCACATGGTGAAAAAAGTTTTGATATTCTCAAAGCATGAAACCCGTTACAAAGTTTTGAAACTTCCTTTCTTTCAAGTGTCCTCAACCACCATTCTTAGGTTATTGTTACATAAATCCTTATTATTTTATAATTATAATTTGTTGAGATAAACCAAACCCGTTTAATAATAAATTCTCTAATTGACCTTACATGATCTCTCCCTCCCATAGCATATTTAGCTCTTACTTTCATTGCTCACTCCGATGCACTGGACAAGGACTTCGGGGTGTGTGTGTGTGTGTGCACACATCACAGTGTCAGCAATCTTTGTACGCCATGGTCCACGCAACATTAACCATGCCACGGTCCTAGTTTTCGGCGACAACAACAACAACAAACAACAGACAGTAAGTAATCTTTACATTACTCGAACTTATAGCCGCCGAGATCGTTGGGATTTCCCATTTATATAATCAGCCAAAAAGGGATTTCTTTCAGGTCGGAGGAACACAAACCAAACTTTGAATTCATCACTAGGCCTTAACATTACTTCCAAGTTTAGCTTTATATACTTGTGTTTCAGGTGAGAGGTGTATCACTGCAATGGATGTTTGGTGGTGGAGGCTGATTCTTGCTGTTCTTGCTATTGTGTTCCTTTCTCCCCAACATCATTGTGCTTCCCAAAAAGGTAACAATTCTTTGTTGCTCTTGGTCAAGAAATGATTTCAGCTAGATTAATTAGCCTGCAGGGTGAAACAAGTTAATTACTGTTCCATTTCAAAATAAATGTTTATTTCATTTTTTAGTACATTTATATAAATCAATGTATTTGGACAGATGCATTGATTTATATGAATATATCAAAAAAGTGAAAGAAATGATTATTTTGAAATGAAAGGTGTAAGATATAATATCTAATGGAATTTTATCAGTAATTCGCAAATAGTAATAATGGTATTAATGTTAATTATGGTTTCGTGACTGAAGAGTCCTTCACTTTAAAGAAGAAAATAATCAGGTAAAGAAAAGAAGCCTTAAAAGTTAAACTCACGAGGATAGGTGTTAATGGCGGAATTGCAGATTGCTTAACAGGAGGAAAACCCTTTAATTAACATATGTTTCTATCACTAGGTGAAGCTCAAATGTATTACTGGTGAAAGGAGAAATTTTGAAATCTACAGAACACATTTTTTGATAATGAAAGCTACAGATTACTATTTCAACCTTATTAGTGCTGTATGTGGGTTTGCAATGACTTAATGACACGTAATTTCCCTCAACTGACTAGCACATGGCCAGTTTTGCAAGCTCAAATGAATGGATTGTGAAGGTTCATGTGTAGAATCTTTCACCTGTCTTACTTACATAGACATGACTTGAATAAATTTTATTTGGTTTAATTTGTGGGGTACTTCTTTACTCTTGCTTCTCATATTATTTTTGTTGATTTTTAATTTTCTTTTAATTACTCCACCGTGTATATAAGTGTTTTCCTGATTTGTGAGTAGTGAGTTGTTAAGTACATTGAGAGATTGCCAATGAAATCATCTGTCCAACTCACCCTTAGATGAGATAGGTGAAAGAAACCACACATGAAACCTTATTTATTATCCTGTGTAAATACACCATTGAAGGCTGCACTTGTGCTTGATGGGTGGACTGTGGCGCTGACCTTATTAAATCTTGATTTTGACTTGCCACCAATGGTCAGCCATGCATTATTTTCTTTTTTTAAAACTTTTAATCCAAAGATGGAAAAAGGACAAAAGGTGAAACAGGGAAAACATTCACACCATATCATATAGCTTACTGAAAAGGAGAGACGGAAAAGAAAACTTCATATATACCCAATCCAAAATGTCAACAATATTTAAGGTGATTGAGGTTATCATCTACGTACCTATTTAATTCCACAAGGACTAAAGTAAAATTAGTTCGTTGTGCATTAATGAAATTATGTCTATGCGTGTGCTACAAGTCAATTTATAAAAGATCATGATATCTTGAACTCTTGTCCCATTCCAAATGATTTAGCCTATGAGTCCACCGCCAATTTCATCTTCCAACCAACGTATTAGACTAGCATAGAAATTCCTAGCTAAGTAGCATTGATTATCTATTACCTTGGTGTCTAATCATCACTATCTACTATTTTAACCACATTTTTGGCCGACACCTAAAAACTTTAACCAATCAATAGTATCAGCCAGGCATTTATTTCAAGATATATTTAGTTATTTTTAAAAATAACTACTTGAGAATTATGTATTTTCATATTTATTATAAGTTTTGTAAGATTTTTCTTAGGTATTAATTATTTCCTGTAAAAAGATTTTTCCATGATATATAGATCTCATCCCCATGATGAAAGGTAATAATAAAAAATTCATATGACTTGAGAATGACAATTATTTAGCACAAATGTGAAAATATCTTTCAATTATTTGACTTTTCCCAACAATCTTTTTTATTCATGCTTTGAAAAATTGATTGTTAATTTCATATTGATAAGAAAATATTTTAAAATTTATGATTTTTAATTATTTTTTTTTGGAAGTATTCATTTGATGTAGTTATTATTTTTTTATCATTTTATTTAATTATTAGATTTTGATGAGATGAATAAATTTTGAAAAATTGTTTGTTAATTTTATATTGATTGAGAAATATATCTAAATTTTTTTCTAGAAGTGTAATTTTTATTTTGGATGATAAAAATAATAAATGTTTAGAGGTATTTGAAAAATTATGATATATATTTTTAGGAGTATATATTATAAAATAAATAAAATTTGAATTTATTCATAGGAATATCAACAAATAATCTCAAAATGTTTGATGCTAAACAAATAATTTGTTTAAAATTTCAGGAAATAACTTTTCCACGAATATTATTCCCATGAATGTAATTCGTAGGTACATAATTTCAAATATCAAAACAAACAACCCCTAAATTTTTTTCTTTTCCTTTGTTTGGCCCTTTTTTTCATCTTATCAAGTGGATGTTCATTTTAATAATTGAAACTACATACATAAATCACTCTGATATTTGAAATTAAAAAATCAAATTTTTTAATTTATATAATTATAAAATGTGAGAAATACAAATGAATCAAATTAAATTAGTCCCTTGAATGCATTTCTATCAAATTAAATTAATCCTTCAAACTTAAAGCAACAAAAGTTATTATTCACATGAACTATCTTTAACCAAAACTTAAAAATTTCAAAGACTAATTTGATCCATGTATATTTCAAGAATTCACTGCTTAGCTTACATGTTACAATTTCAATGATTAAATATTAATCTCTTAGTTTTCTGGATTAAATTAACTCGCACTTAAAATTTCAAAAAGATAAAAACAAACACTCCATCTTATGGTTCCCTTTTCACCAAACAAGACATCACAGGACCAGTAAGGTTAAAATTAAGATTCTTGTGTTCGAATCTCACAATGGTTTCTGACTGTGCCCTTTAATTTGTTTGTTTTGGTTCACATACCTACATGCACAGTTCCGAACTACACATTTATGCACAATGCAACCACAGCACCAAGCATCTCGCACTACGACTACATCATAATTGGAGGGGGCACAGCGGGGTGCCCTTTGGCGGCGACCCTGTCCCAAAACTACAGCGTGTTGCTGCTTGAAAGGGGTGGGTCACCCTATGGAAACCCAAACATCACAGACTTAGCTGCATTCGGTGCTTGCCTCTCAGACACGTCCCCTTCCTCTCCGGCTCAGCGATTCGTCTCCGAAGATGGCGTCATCAACTCAAGGGCTCGCGTGCTTGGTGGTGGAACCTGTTTGAACGCTGGCTTCTACACTCGTGCTAGCCCTCTCTATGTGAGGTAACGCAATGCGCAAATTAAACACAAAAGAACCATGTGCATTATATTATTCATGGAGCACTTTTCATATATTTTGATGATTTCTTAAAAATAATCAGAATTCAAAAAAATAAATAAATAAAATTTTAGTTCTTTTATAAAAATTAAAAAGAATAACATATAAAAAAAATGGTTTTCAATTTTTTAAATTATATGTGAAGTTTAAATTTTATAATCATTTTTTTCTAAAATTTTAAATAAACATACCCCAGCAATGATTGATCGGTGTGTATATTTTACTCATTTCCTTTTTTTGTAACTGTCTTCTCAAGAGAAAAAGATTATTCAATATTATTTCTCATTTTAGAGTTTTAAAGATGCATTAATTATCTTTGCACGTATTCTCCCTTCACACACAAATTTCTCCTATAATATAATTATTACAAAAAAATTTTAAAAAGACCTTTTTTAAAACATGAATTTTGGGTTTGTATGAATTTGTGTATTTTTAATGATTTGTTAAACCAAGTGTTAAAACTTTAAAAGATAATTACTAGTATAAAAAAAAAGGAGAGTAATTAATTCAGTTGGTTGTGGTAGTTGCATTGTGCATTATTGGCCTATTACATTATGCATTATTGGTCTGTCAATTAATGAGGGGTCTATCAATTAATCTCATGCCTTAATCAAACAGCTAATATATTCTCTTATATTGATATTCCACATTACATTATCATGCATAACTTTGTTATGTATAATCTCTCATTATTGATTTTAAAAATGAGATTTAAACATGATATATGACATAAGAAAATCAAGGATGAGATATTACACATGACAAGCTTTTGTGAAAAATTAATGAGAAGATCTATTCCCATGAAGTGCCTAAAATGTATCTTAGCATTGTTTTTCTTATATTATATATCATGTTTGGGTTCCACTTTCAAAATCAATGGCGAGAGATCACACGTAACAAAGTCATGTGCAATATGAACATGAGATGCTGCATTCCTGACAATTTATTCATAAGAATTTGTTTACATCATCGGCGCGTGATGTGCGCTCCTCCAACTCTAATCCAAACACACAATGAAACGTGAAAATATATTTAGACAAAAACAAAAATGAAAATTCTGAATCATGAACAAAATGTCGTTTGTTTGCGGGGATTGTTAATTTGTTATTGTCAGGGAAGCGGGTTGGGATGGAAGGGCAGTGAATGAGTCGTACGAATGGGTGGAGAAGGTAGTGGCGTTCGAGCCGAAGGTGCAGCAGTGGCAATCAGCGGTGCGGGATGGGCTGTTGGAGACAGGAGTGGTGCCTGACAATGGCTTCACTTATGATCATATTTATGGGACTAAGGTTGGGGGCACCATCTTTGACCAAAATGGCCACAGGCACACCGCTGCTGATCTTTTGGAATATGCCAACCCCGCTGGAATTACTGTGCTTTTGCATGCAACCGTGCACAGGATCTTGTTTCGTGTGAAAGGTGCGTTTCATCCATCTAGAATGATGAGATTGAGATTTCTGAAGTGAAGTGAGCAAAAATTGTGTTTGTGTGTGTGTGTGTGTGTGTGTGTGTGTGTTTTTTTTTTTTTTTTTTGAAGATTTCTACGCCATATTACAATTGCGGTAATGAAAATTTTGGGATATAGCAAAGAGATCAATTTCGATACTTGTCACTGTGAAAGAATTTTTTTGACGGCTCTGCAAAAGAATTTGACTTTATTATCTAATTATATATTGACATTTGTAAGATTTTAAAGATAATATATGATTAAGATAAATATTTTTATTGATATGATAATACATGATTGAATGTCCATACAAAATTTATATACATTGATAATATATTAAAATTAAATTCTGTAACAGATTCTTTGATCATGAAATAGTAAACACATATAATTTGGCCCTTAAATTTAATATATATTATGATAAATACACATATAATTTTGGTTCTAAATTTAATAAAATTGTTCCCCTAGAGACTAATTTATTCTAACCTAATTAAATAGAGGGAACAAAATATATATAATGTTTTATATTTCAAAGACGATTTTTTTTTTTCGGATTTCAGAGACCAATTTGAAATTGCAGGTTCTTTATAAAAGAAATTAACGCAATGGGCTTTTTTTATTTGCTCGTGACTTGGCATTCTTATTGAATCGTGTACTTTGAATTAAACAGGTGGATCAAGGCCTAGAGCCCATGGAGTTGTATTCAGGGATGCATCAGGGGGCAGACACAAGGCCTACCTTAAGAGCGGGCCCAAGAACGAGATTATCGTTTCAGCCGGTGCACTTGGAAGCCCACAGCTTCTTATGTTGAGTGGAGTTGGGCCTGCACAGCACCTTCGGGCCCATAACATCAGTGTAACATTGGACCAGCCATTGGTGGGTCAAGGAATGTCCGATAACCCCATGAATGCCATTTTCATCCCATCACCTCTGCCCGTAGAGGTCTCCCTCATTGAGATCGTTGGCATCACCACCTACGGCGCTTACATTGAAGCTGCTAGCGGTGAAAACTTTGCCGGTGGCAGCGAAGCAAGAGACTACGGAATGTTCTCCCCCAAGGTACTCCCTCTTGTTGCTTGCAACTCCTTAAATATGACGGACTTAATAATGCGCTGCTGGTGTAATACAATGTTTAACATTTTCGGATGAATTTGGTTAAAGGGTAAAAGTGAGAGAGTAAAATTTTCATAAATAGGTTTGATATGTAATTTTACACTTGAGGTCATACGTGGAAAGTATATCTCTACTTTTACTCCAAAGCCAAATACATCCTTAACATTATGAGAAATCATATGTACAAAGTAGTTAGTTACAACAGTAATGATGCATAGCCAAAAGCTTTTGAGTTTAAGCATTAACAGTGTAAAATTATTTTTATTATTGTCTAATTAAAATATTTTATTTGAATTGCATTTTAAGTAGTGGTGTAAAAATCAACTATTATGGCTTATGTGATAATATATGATTAGATAACTATATAAAATTTGTGTACACTATCCGTGAATGACTATTTAATCTAGAGTTTTCACATGAAATTACCAAAACTAAACAAGAAGAGTTATAGTTAAAGGAGTGAACTCCTCATCTGGCAAATGACTAAAAATAATGTCACATCATTCTCACAACAAAAATATGAATCTTTAGAATTTGTTTGGTTTGGATTTTCAATTTTCAGTTTTTCAGATTTTATAAAGGAAATATTGAAAATTTTAAAATCTATAAATTTTAATTTTCAATTTTTATTTTCAGTTTTTAATATTTTCTTCACAAAATCCTGAAAACTAGAAAACTAGAAATTGAAAATTGCAACCAAAGATGCCTTTAGTATTTTTCAATGAATCATGTCATTCTGTTTGAAACATTTGATAGGAAGAACTTTATCAATACAATTGACACACGAGAAAGAAAACCTTAAAGTAGCTAGACAAAAATTATAGGTGGTCAAAATATAAGATAGGCATTCTACATTTTAAAACATAATTATAGAGTTAATTCTCATTGTAATCCCTGATTTTATACTTTTGAGTTATTTTAGTCCATAATTTTCAAAATAAGTTAAATTAGTTTCTGACATTGTAAAACGTGAGTCAAGTTAGTCCTTTATCCCACTTTTATTTAACATTTTGTCAATGAAATGTTGATGTATAACATTAAGTGATGTCTTGATGTATTATGTGTCATCGGAATAATAATAAAGTTTAAAATGACTCAATTGTATTTAAAATTGTACAAAATGAATCATTTTATAACTTGAAAAGGAGATTTAAGTGACTCATTTTGTGTAATTTTATATACTTTAATATCTCATTTTAAACTTATTATACTTTAAATGATATAAGATATTTCAAAGTATCACTTAAAATCATATATCATCATTTAATTGATGGAATATTAAATAAAAGTGAGCTGATGGATTAATATAACTCACATTTTATAATGTCAATGACTAATTTGACTCATTTTAATAGTCAGAAACTAAAATAACTCGCTAATATAAAGTCACTGGCTAAAATGAACATTTATTCCGTAAGTGTATAGCAACCCACATTAGACAAATGTTGTAGCTTGAAAATATTGTCTTCTTCCTATTAATACTTATGGATTGAACAACTTCTAATCCTAGCCATTCCATGGCTACCTACAGTTAATATGCTAGAAGGTTACTCAAACGAAACCAACTTCATAAAATTTGCTTTTATATATATATATATATATATATAATACACAAGTTTTTTACTGAAAGATAATATTAGTAGTTGAATGAAAGAAATAATGAGAAATGAATCAATTACTTTTTCCAATAATCAACAAACATATAAGATTATTGAGACAAATAAATGTTAGCAAAAAAACTTTGTTCTCTAATATTCTTTAATAAAATATCACATATTCACAAAAATGCAGATAGGTCAACTCTCCACGGTGGCCCCAAAGCAAAGGACCCCAGAGGCCCTTGCAAAAGCAACAAAATTGCTAGACACACTTGACTCGGCAGCATTCAGGGGCGGATTCATTTTAGAGAAAATCATGGGCCCAATTTCAAGGGGCCACATAGAGCTCCGAAACCGCGACCCAAATGAGAACCCGTTGGTGACCTTCAACTACTTCCAAGACCCCAGGGACTTAGCGAGGTGTGTCCAAGGCATAAACACTATCGAGAAGATCATCGATTCCAAGGCATTCTCTCCATTCAGGTACGAAAACATGCCTGTGTCGGTGCTACTGAACATGACGGCAAATTCGCCGGTGAACTTGTTACCTAAGCACACAAATTCCTCGTTGTCGTTGGAGCAATTTTGCAAGGACACTGTGATGACCATTTGGCATTACCATGGGGGATGCCAAGTTGGAAGAGTTGTTGATAGGGACTATAAGGTTCTTGGTGTGGACGCATTGCGTGTTATTGATGGTTCCACATTTAACTATTCTCCAGGAACTAATCCTCAAGCCACAGTTATGATGCTTGGCAGGTATGATATTGTGTCCATTTTTTGTGTACCTGTTTTGTATTTATAGAGAAATATTATTCGTACTCTCATAACTTGTGCGATATTATGCTGATACACTCTTATCTACTTTTTCTCAATAATAGATTTGATTTGACTCCTATAAAGTGAGAAAGATTGGTAAAATACATAAATGAAAGGTTAATTGGATCACTTAGTGTAATCCACACATAATGGATACATGATAAAAGTTATTAATTCAAAATTGATTAACCTCTCACCTACACACCTTACCAATCTCCTCTTCACTTTATAGAAGTTAAATCCTAATAGATGATAATGTGTTAGCATGGTGTCTTTTACACATTGTGAGAAGTTCAAATAACATTACTTGGGTTTGTATGTAGCTGCTATATGTTAATAACATAACGGTGATCGTTTCTTTCTTTTTGTGTTTTGAAAAATGTGCAGGTATATGGGTGTCAAAATACTGAGAGAGAGGCTTGCTTTTGATGCTGGTGGCGGTCATTGAACAGTAGAAAAATAAGATGCATAGTAATAGTATGGTTTTTCCCTTCTCGAGGTTGGTCAAAGGGTGTCCCCTTTCACCTCATCAAAGCAAATGTGAAAACAATTATTGTGAGAATCTAATTTATACAGTAATTCATCAAGTGACATAAGGAAAATAATAAATTAAACACTATCCCGCATTATTTTTCTTTGATATGTACACCATACCCGCATTAAATTAATCACTCAAAAAAAAAAGAAAAAAAAACAGCCTTCTTATGTTGAATTTCATAAACTTGATATTGTTCAAAAATAATTTTTTAAATAAACTAAAGATATCCATTACCTGAAAGAATAACTAATTCCTCGATATGTAAAGCTCGTAGATGTGGATCTTGTCTCTGAATTACAAAAACTATATGCTGACTAAATATAGGTGGTGATTATGTTAAACGATTATTAAAATGGCAACTTTAAAATTTGAATACCTAACATTTTAAGTAATATTTGTCTAATAATTAGTCTACTTTCTCTGCGATCAACCACTTTTAAGTATAAAAATCAATTTATTAAATATAATTTTTGGTGGTGTTTTAAATATTATTTGAGTAAAATTGATCAACATAATTTTAAAAATATTATAACTACTTAGATAATATAAAATTAATTTTCAAACAAAAACTATGTAAGGATAAAAAAAAATCAAAACCTTGTTAGGAAATTTTCTACAATATAAATTATAAAATTTTGGTTCCACTCAAACTACGGTGTAAGGACTCTCTACCAAATTAAGAAAACAAAAGATAAACTCTAGTATAAGGGCAAAATCGCGCGCTGCAAACTTTTTCTCTTACGGGATAAAAATTAAAATCACGGTAACTTTAATAAATCGAAAGTATGCATTTTTCAAACACTAATCCAAACTCATCATTTAATTGGAAAAATACCAATTGGATATATATATATATATACACTGACTAATGATGATTAAATAATAAATATGGCATCCAAATGCAAGGAACTGCTACAAGATTTTTATAAATTAATCAAGAATCATTTCAGTACTAAATAATTTCGTTAGAATAACTGATAGAATATTCGCTCGAGACTCGAAAGTTTAAAGACTGGATATTCTATGGTATAAACCTATGGAATGTGCTTTAACGTAGCCATTATTTTTTTTTTGAAAAAAAAAATATTCTTGCTGATAGTATCTGCAGGCAATCCATGAAAACACTATATGCTGCTTCTGGTTTGTTGCAATTAATGATAGAAGTGATAAAATAATGATTTTCTAAGATGCTTTATTACACTAATACTTTTGTTTTACTATAAAAAATATTTTCAAAGACTTAAATTTCTCTACATTTTTAAAATAATATATATAAGAATTTTTATGAGTTTGAGTTTTTTTAGTGATTATTATGAATTTAATTTTGATACATATAAAAAACTTCTGCACTATTATTGAATTAAGCGCTTCCATTTGTAGCATGATCATTGAAATTATAGCTGATATGAGAATCAATCTAATGTAATAATATATGATTAAATGATAGGGTTAGAAACTTATATTGTACATATATCAAAATTAAATCTTTTTTATAGCAACCATGTAAGAAAATGTAACATGGGTTTCACGAGGCTTATGGTGCATAACATAGTCAAAGCTTGCCCTAACCTGGCGTATTCAAAATGACTAGTTCGGGTGGTTGAGGCATGAAAAAAAATAATAACAATATGTTGTTGCTTCACGAAATTACACCATTCGGATTTTTAGAGCACTAATTAAAATTATGTTCCACATTCATTCATACAGTAATATTTTAGATAAAAATATAAGTTATTAATAATATATCCTATGATAATTAAAAAAAATGTCATTCTATGAATAAACAGAGTACAATTTTCACTAATATTTCATAAGTATCTAATGATTTCTTATGGTCTTAATTATCATTAAAAACTATATTTTATTTTCAAATAAAAATAACACTAATAAATATTTAGTTAATAATGATTCAGAAGATCAACTTTGAGTTTCATCTAGAGTCCATTTGGTTTAGATTTTAATGGAATTGTTTTTGAAATAATTAATATTGAAAGAATTGATTTATGTTTGGAAAAAACGTTTAAAAAGTGAGTTTAGAATAATTGATGTGAGATGGAAAAGTAAAAGTTAATATTTTCAACTTTCATTGGAATAAATTATTTTCAAAGTGAGACACTTCTTCTATAAGTAAAGAATCAAAACAAACACTTTCACTTCCTACCAAATTGATTTTATGCACCGCAGCTGCAAAATGAAGCCAAGCCAAACAGGCTACTAATCTTCTAGCTACAAGATCTCGAAGAGCATGCGATGAAAAAGAGAAGATGGATGAATACTTTTCTAAATATTTCTTGTCATTTAGAAATTAAGCCAATAACTAGGGAAAGTGACCAATATGGTTAGCTCACTTGACTGACTTTCTACTTATATAGTGCCATGATTTGAATTAAATTTTTAGTTTGTTAGTGGGTGATCTGTAGGTGCTTTTATAAGCGCTTGATGAGCCCCAGATATGCTCTGACTTGAATTGAGGCAAACTTTTCCCTTAACCTAAACTTTTTATCTAAAAATAAATAAATAAATAAAAAATAAAAAGAGACAGAGAAAGTGAGAAGAGTGATATACTTGTTGACGATAGGCTAGCACCTTGTCTTGACATGCAAGCATTGTGATATTTTACCATTCACTTCCCTGTATCATCTCAGGGTCTCACTATTTAAATCAATGGCAATATATCACACATAATAAAATTATGTGAATTTCAACAAGATGAGAGGATTTTCATTCCCTAAATAATAAGCGTTGTGCCTTAACTAACATGGGTAACTTTAGCTTATAGTATAGTAAGTACTTTCATGGAAAATTCACATTTTAAAAACTAAGCACAAAATATTTATTGAATAAAATTGTAATCATGTACTTTTGTAAAGTTGTCCTTACCCCTCTCTCTCTCTCTCTCTATATATATATATATATATATATATATATATATATATATATTTGAGGTGGGGGATGGGGGATGAAAAAATAATCGAGAGGAATATAACATGGATATTCCATGAGGCCAAGATTTTGTTGCCATTTTTCTATAGATTAATCAAAGGAAGAAGGCATCTCCGCCCTTTGACAGCCCCCTCAACCAACGGCCACGACTGGAAAGCCCTTTTCCACAGTGTTCCTCAGCCCATCTCCAAAACATAGTTTCAATGATAACGAAAGATAAAAGGAGCAAGAATCTCCAACATTACTTGGGGGTAAGAATTTGAGGTCATTTATTTTTCACAGAATAGATATTGCCTTTCCTTGCATGGAATTTGTTGAAAGCAGGCACCACCAAATGAAAGAAGCATATCCTAGCATATGCTGCTTCTTTGGCTCATTATAAATGCCTCTAGGAGCTATGTTGCTCACATCAAGGAACCACCGCCAGAGAGCCCCCGGATCAGAAGTATGAGAATTAACAACTAAGCGAAGCAGCTGCGGGGCTTCTCCTCTTTGGCAGAGCTTGAGTCTCCGAACAAGAACAAGCATATATAAATCATTTATATTGGTTGTGTATGCTTGTTTTCTGTGCTCGAATGACCCGCCAAAGGAGAGTTGCCCTGCAACTGATTCTTGCTTAATTTGTGTAGTAAAGTGAGTGACCTCCTAATTACCGAACAACGTGGGCACAACCTTCTTGACGTGATCACAGGTTTGTATTATCATCAATGACTCAAGCCAAAAATCCTTTAAACTTAGTTTCTATTTTAACTTCTTAATACAGCTATACGTAATTATGCATGCACTTGTGGTTTTTGAGTTATGAGGATGCTACAAAGAAAAGAAAAAACACCTTTATATCATCATCCGTGACAGAGATTGTGTAAGGTTTTTTATGAAATAAAGTGGTAGCATCGATTCATGTATCCATCCAAAAGTTAATGAAATATATATACAACTCAAAAGTATAGTAAAATTTTCTAGCTGTCTCTTTCTTTAGTTATTTTCATATTTTGTAAATTAAATGCATGCATGTCACTACAACCTCATCTAATGCATGAGGCCCTTAATTGAATGTGATCTTGTTTGATTCCAAGTAAATTCAATTAAAACAGCACTACATAGTTAAAAAAAAAAATCTGATGGGATTATTGTACAGAAAACAATGATTGATGATTGCAAGATGGAACAAAAAGATAACTCCCTTGCTTATTTAAAGATTAATATATATGTATGCGTCAATTGTCGATTAAAGTATCTCTTTTGTCCCTAAAATTGTAAGCATAATTCACTTTGGTATCTAAAATTTGAAAAGTAACTATTTGGTTCATAAAATTGTAAAATATAGGTTACATTAGCCGTGGACATACTTCCATTATGGTTTTGATAATTTGTCACATAACAGACAGTTATTGTTCCTACCTGACAGAAAACATTTTTGGGTGTTGACAAAGAGTTCAATTTAATCCTAAATAATTTTTAAATAAGACAATTTATTCTCCACATCTCAAATCCCTTACCCCTCTTTCTGTCCCAAATCCTAACATTTTGGAAGCCAGCGTTTTGGTCTAAGTTGTTGGTGTAAGCAAGAGATAGAGAGAGAGACAGAGAATGTGTTGTTGAATGCTGGGGAGCAGGAGAAGAAGCTTCTATTCTATCTCTTCCTTTTTGTTTTTGGCAAAGATATCGTAATTAATCAACTGATCACAATCATTTTGCTTGTCGTGAGAAACCGAAAGAAAGTAACTAGCTGCTTACTAAGATTATTCCACCTACCTTTGGCAATTTACCATCCACGAAATGCTACTTCCAGAAACCAACCCTCAGTGAACTTCCCTCTCAACATGTGAAGCTGTGGAGTTTAAACAACATGGACTTAATCATTCAACCCACTAGAGTCTAGCAAAAATATGCCCAGCTCGTAGCAATTACCGTCTTTTGAGGTAATCCGGTATAGTGTGGACCACAACTTCTTCCATATGTGAATTCTTTTTTATTTTTGTCAATACATCCTTCCACTATAAAAAAATCAGTGATTAGTGACTGATTTTTCGGTCACTAATTTCATGAAATCGGTCACTAAATATGGTAGTGACTGATTTAGAGACCGAAAACAAAAGTTACTAAAATCATGGTTGCTAAATAATTAGTGACCGAACAATCGGTCACTAAAATCTTGTGACCGATTTTTCTATCCATACACCCAATGTTGGTTGTTGGTTTATTGTGTTGTTAGTGACCGATAAATTGGTCGCTAATTTTGTGACCGATTTTCCTATCCATACACCCAATGTTGGTTGTTGGTTTAGTGTGCTGTTAGTGACCGATAAATCGGTCACTACTTTTTTGTGACTGATATATCAGTCACTAATGTGTGATCCCTAAAAAAAAAAAAGAAAATTTAAAATTTTTAAATCTTGCTTTTAAAATTTAAATATATATTATCAAACAAAAAATTATATATTTATACACAAACAAACTTAAAAATTAGCAATATACTTTAACAAGTAGTTAATATCATATAATAAAGTAAGTTTAATCCAAACATTACAAATATTACAACATCACGGAGCCCTCTAATCTAGTAGTGTTGGCAAAAAAAAAATGTTTCCATATAATCACTTGCATCATATCATATACAAAGCAAAGGGAATGAGACAGCCATGGCTATCTAAATTTAGCACTATGCATATATATCACTTGTTAAAACCACTGAAATTTTATTTCTAGATTCCTTGAGTGGCCACTTTTACTTTCAGGCAATAGAGTGAACTCTCCAGCCACTGCTCCAAGCATTACCACTCGATCTATCTAGATAGTTACTTTGCCAAATTTACTCTGTCATCAAATCACCATAAAGGGTCTCAGTGGAAGTGTAAAAAACAAAATATAATTGAATATCAATAGTTAATACTTTTCATTCTTTTTTCTTGGACACAATACACTGCATTTATCAATCTAACGTTTTGACGCATTTACCTTTCCCACTTTGCTCTTATTTTTGCAAGAAATATGAAGCTTCTGGCCTTTTGGAGGACTCTCAAAGAACCATGAAAAGCTCTCATCCCACTCCCGATTAGGGCCAGTTAAGACCACCTAATCAGTACATAAATTGAGAATTATATGTTTTTTTTGCATTAAACAATACATATATACCTTGACTATCTTTTGGTGCATGAACTTCGTCAAATCTGAATGGATTTTTGGTGGAGCCACTTGTCAAAACTCCACGTGGCTATAATTTTTCTTGATTTCCTTCTATCTCTAATTATTTGACTATCCTCCATCCAAAATACTATATTACCTTACTAGGTAAATAAAATACAAGCACTTTCATGCTAGAATCGCATTTAAATTGCCAGCTGCTATATTTGGAGAAGTTAGCATCAAATTTAGCCGGACTATTGGACCCGCAACGAAATAGTAAGACCATTCAACTGGGGGCAAGTGAATAAGGTCATTGTCAAACATATTGGCCATGACTAATTCTATTCAAACACATTAGCTCTCTCATAGATTATTTATCATGCTATATATTGCTTTTATAAATCCAAAAACATAAAACAATTTTTACCCCCCAATAAATAGTTACTTTCATCAGTAAAATATGGCATTTTGATAAACTGAGATTAATCATGCAACCTAGTTTACAAACTTTTGACAAATGCCAGGTTGGACAAAATACCTTCCAATGCTTTTTTTTTACCAATAGTGTTGTAGATGGATTCCAGTTTTGGTATTATTTGCCTAAATGTTGGTCTCTTTGCAGGATTTTCATTCCAGCACTCTTCGATCAATCTATAAGCAAAAGTCATTAAAAAGATCACCAAAATGTAAATAATGTAACAAATCATTATCAACCAAATAGTAACAGTTTTGAACCTGATTAGAAAACTTATTAGTAAAAGAATGTCAATTAGAAATTAAGGGGAGGCAACATTTTAATATTCTGTTTCTAAAGTCAAGAAAAGGAAATTGTGATTATACAACTTTTCGAGTGAAGATTTTAAAACAAATTGGTTCATTCATAATTCTGTACCCACCCACTTAAGTAAGTTACTGGACCAAATGGATTGTATCATTACATAGCCCAATTAAACATGGGTTTTAATGGATCAACTTATAAATGTTCACAATCAAGTTACTTATTTAACTATGTCGTAAAATAAAATTTTAATTAATTTTATAGATCTTTAACTTCCTTGTTTATTATTATTTTTCCTCGTTTATACTTTATATCACTTTCTATGTTCTTAAACACTCTCTTAATCTCCTATATTTGCAACATCAACAAGGAAGACAAAGAGCACAAAGCTCTTTTTTGCAACAACATGCATGTATTATGTGCTTCATTGCATTTCCATAATTCAAAATTACATACATTCACCCAATGATCTCAGTGCTCATGCAAATATATAAAGAAGGATATTTAGGTGATAACTAAACTTTCAAGTATAAAATATTGAGAAAAATTATAATTTGAACACACCCTAAGGTTTTATGTGCTCCTTTTTCCGTATAACTAGTAATAATAACCTAGCAATATCAAGTGCAAATCTCACAGTAGTTGATGGTTTCAAAGCTCCTTTTCTTTTCAAGAAATCACGAAGATATCCCTGTAAGATACATGTAGAAAATAAGACAATGGAGGGTACATTTTCTATTATATAAGTGTTAAGCTTCATCAAATAAACATCCAAGAATTCTCAAGGAATCATATTGTAAGCAATTGTAGGATGAAAAACCTTGGGAAGATATTTTGTCACAATCATCATTGGACTACTGCAGGTCACACCCGAAACCTGGACTACATTTGGATGCCGGATCTTCTGGAACAAAGCAAGCTCATCCTTAAAGGCCTTCCTTGGAAAAGCAAAACATATTAATTATCATGAATGTTAAAAGCAAAAAGAGACTTTTCTCAAGGTTTTTAAGCAACTCACACTTTCTCCTCATCAGTAATTACATCCTCCCCAAGCTTTTTTACTGCAACCTCTGTCCCATGCTAGAATACACTACAGAAAGTCCCCTGTCACTTAAGACTAGACAATGAGATGCAAGAATTATTGACATGCAATTGAAGATTCATGCTCTTATGTAATTGTGTACACCCAAAACTTCTTTTACAGTGATTCTGCAAGCTAGATCTAGATATTCAACAACAGTCAAATCCCTTAGCAGAGAGGAACTAGCCTAAGAATCATTGTGCTCCCAAAACATGGCTATAAACAAAATTATCATAAAAACTCATTACTGCATACTGCATCTTACAGCTATTAAAACTACTTCCGAAAATCATCAACTAGAACTTAAATATAATTATTGAAAAAAAAGCAGGAATATGTTCTTTACGCTTAGCATTGATCCACAGATACAAACCAAAGGTGACAGCGGACTTGGAAAACTAAAATAATCTAAATCACATTTCCAATGGAGTAATAATTTAGAAAAATCCTTTCTCAAGAGAAGTGGAGCTGAAGAGTGAATATGTAGTATCAAGATAAAAAAAAAAAAGTAAGAGTGCATCTAATAATAGAAGACAAGGGATAGTGTTCTGAGAGATATGTACAAGGAAAGAAAGAACCTATGGGAGAGGGGGAGCTTGCGGACGGACTGGCAACAGGGGATGGAAGCTTTGTGGACTGGTAGATCGGCGGCTGGGGAAGAGTGGCTAGCAGGGACGGTTAGCGACCGGTTTGGCGCGGTGGTCTTCACAGCGCTGAGGTGTTCAGATTTTGGTACTGGCTGCGATAGGTGGTTCGCACGAAGACATTGCTGGTGGGTCATGATCTGGGTGATCTCGTGGGAGCTTTGCGCAGGTGTTAAGGCCAGATGCACGACGCGGAAAGGTAGATCGGCCACTAGGCAGGGGTTCTGGCTTAATAATGGGTGAAGGGTGGCTCGCAGTGGGGAGCCCCTAGTGAGGGGCTCGCCACCGAGGTGATTCGCAGTGGGGGGACTAGCAGTGAGGGGGGCTCACAGTGGTTCAATGCTGGGAGAGGAGGTGGAGGCGGTGGTTGGGACTTGGGGAAGGTGAGGCAAACAGGTGAGGGTGAGAAATTTAGGGTTCCTTTGCTTTATATATGTAATGAAATTAGTGACCGAAATTTTAATCACTAAATCGGTCACTATTAAAAATATTAGTGACCGATTCTTATGAAGGTGCTGTTCTCTATTAGTAATAAAAATCAGTCACTAAATCGGTCACTAATATTTCAATTAGTGACCGATTTAGTGACTGATTTTTGTGAAATAAAGGTTTTATTGTATAAATAAAATTGGTCACTAACATTTTAATTAGTGACCGATTTTGTGACTGATTTTTATGAAATAACAATTTTAAGTATAAATAAAAATCGGTCACTAAATCGGTCACTAACATTTCAATTAGTGATCTATTTAGTGACTGATTTTTGTGAAATAAAGGTTTTATCGTATAAATAAAATCGGTCACTAAATCGGTCACTAACATTTTAATTAGTGACCGATTTTGTGACCGATTTTTATGAAATAACGATTTTAAAGTATAAATAAAAATCGGTCACTAATTAAACTTTTAGTGACCGATTTTTATAAAGTGAAGGTTTTGTCCTATAAATAAAAACCGGTCACTAATTAAAATATTAGTGACCGATTTTTATGAAGTAAAAGTTTTATCATATAAATAAAAATCGGTCACTAATTGAAATTTTTGTGACCGATTTAGTGACCGATTTTTATGAAGTAAAGATTTTATCATATAAATAAAAATCGGTCACTAATTTGATTTAGTGACCGATTTTTTCCATCTTTTTCATTTTTAATGATGGCTTAATTCAGTTGCTAATTCGGTCACTAATTAATCATTTTAGTGATCGATTTATTTTGGTCACAAAATCGGTCACTGTTTGATGAATTTCTAGTAGTGTTCTATGCATTTGGGAATGGGAGGGTGAAAGTATGAATAAAAAGGGAAAGGTGAAAGGGAAGGATAAAATGGATTTCTTTTTAGCCTTAAACAATGCCATTAGGATTTGGCATAGAATGAGGGGTTAGGGACATAGGGATGTAGGGACTAAATTGGCACATTCAAAAATTATTTAGGGACTAAATTAAACTCTCTATCAACACCTAGAAATGTTAACCACCACGTAGGAACAGAAACTGTTCATTAAGTGACAAATTATCAACTCAGACATGGCAGAAGATGTTGATTCTAGAAGGTCTACTTCAGGTTATTTGATTACATTTGGAAGTAGAGCTATAGTTTGGAAATCTAAGTTACATAACTGTTTTGCTTTATATACTGTGGAGGCTGAGTTCATTGCTATTACCGAAGCATGCAAGGAAATGCTTTGGATGAAGAAGTTCTTACAAAAGCTTAGTTTTACTCAAGAGAAATATGTGCTATTTTGTGATGGTCAAAGTGCTATATGTCTTGGTAAAAACTCAACTTTTTCTTCAATATCCAAACACATTGATGTGAGGTATCATTGAATTCGTGATATACTAAATGCTAAATTGTTGGAACTTGAAAGGTTCACATTGATAAGAATATTTGCTAAGATGGAAGTTTGAAGCTTGTTGTTTGATCACCGGTTTGGTGGTTACCTCCACATAGTCATAAGGGGGAGATTTGTTGGGTTTGGGCTCCCTTCCTATGTAGAGAAAGGCCTAAAGTGAGCAAGCTCATTTATTCAATAAGAGGAGTCAGCAAGGGTATAGAGAGTGATCATTTTTTGTGACCATAGCAGCCACATGGAGAGAGAAGGAAGAGAGACTCGGCCACCATTTTTCATTTTTCTCTAGTATGAATAGTCATTGTAAATTAGCATTTACGAGTCGTTCATCGTTGGATCGGGCTGAAATTTTAACAGCAGTTCTTAACAGGTGTCTCTTCATTTTGAATGGTTGCATTGTCGAAACGAAGTCTGGAATGCTAGATATCGATCTTGCATAGTGGTTATGTTCTTGTTTGGAGAACAAGTTTTCTGATTTAACCTGTCACTGTAAATCAGAGTTTTGAAGTCGTTCACTGTTGGATCAGGCTGAAACTTTGACAGTAGGTTCTGGATGTCTGGCTCTTCATTCTAAATGATTGGATTGTTGAGACGGGGTCCAAAGTGTAAGGTACTGATCTCGAATAGCAGCTCTATTATTAGGGTATTTATCGTTTTCTTTGTTCTCAATTTTAAACATTAGTGCTAGGTTGGTTTAGGTTGTTATTAGCACGATTTATATATTTATTTGAGACTCTCTTGTACCTGATTTTATCATAGTTGTCACGACCAACCTACGGAGTGTGACCGGCACGTGAGGATTTGGGTCCCCACGGAAGCCTCTGGTAACGTAACTGACTAATATGCATAAATAATCCAAATTTATTCAAAATATCTCAAGTTCAACTAAAACTTCAATAATATGAAATTGTTCTCAAAACATAAATTTGCATAAAATCCATATTCTAGGCCAAAGCCAAACATAACAAAACAATTAACAAAAATTCTGAAAATATATCATGCATGTCAGGGGATCATGCCTACACAATTTATTGGAGCACTACTAGACTGACATAATTGACAATAAGCTCCACTCCAAAGTGAAGCTCACCAAGGAAGCTGTAGCACAACTACTGAGGATCCTGTGGTACAACTGAAACTATAGCTGTATCTGTAGGGAAAGGAAAAGAGAGGGGTGAGTTCATCAAAACTCAGTGAGCGAGCCTCCACTCACAACCCACATGGGACAATAACAAAATACATAACATATACATGCAACTAATGTGAAATATATTACATATATAATTACATATAAATTAACTGAATCTATGGCAATAACTAGTAAAGAAACATGAATTATTCTATACATAATTATCCTGAAATTTGAATAGCTAAATCTGAGCCAATGGCTAATCTGATGGGCACCTAACTAGGTCCCATAAATGGACACCTCACTAGGTTCCTTATTGTGAATGAGCTAATCCTCTAGCGGACCACTTGGTACCAAGGTTAACGATCAATCCTGCAGCCGTTAACTCGCTGATCTGTTTCTCACTAATTAATATAAAATAATTTGTTCATAAACTAAATAAATATAAAAGCTCTGAATTCATATAATTCTAACAATTTGACTGTAGCATAACTGAGATTCTAAAATCATTCCCAAGGGATCACCAGCTTGTAGACATAGTGATTTCAGTAATCAATAGAATATGTATCTGACAATTGTTATGAATTATACTTTATTCAACACTTTCAATAAATCATATCTAATATTCTAAAATCTTCATAGGAAATACATAGTCTGAAAATATGATAATCAATATTTCTACTGTAAACATTAAACTGAGGTCTCACAATTTCATAAACTAGGAAAAAGATATTCTATAACACGCAAGGTATCAATTATGGTCCCATGAGTTTTTCTAAAATGATTAATTTTCATGATAACTGTAAAAGTAATAATATTTCTAAAACAGATATAATTATAGCAATATATTCTCTTGACATAAATCATTCTAAAATTTCACAAATAATTTATATAATATGAAAAAATATTAATAATGACCAAAAGTATGACTATGAGTTTAAACACACTCACCGTTGGTAGTCGTGAGTGTGCTTCTATTAATAATTTTACTCTGAAGTATTGGAATGGTACAAATAACCAATCTCACAGATTAAAAGAAAGGAGCGTCACAACATCCAAGAGAGGATTAGCTAGGCTCACTGAAGCTCGGCCATGAAGATCATGAGCTTGACCAGAGATGAGTTCGGCCAAGAAGAGGTTTGGTTTTAGAGGAGGTTTGACTTAGAGGAGGTGGAAGCAAAACTTAGCAAAATGAAACTAAATATTTCTTACACATACACACTCCTACACTCATATATTTATACACAAATATAATAATCATGAATAATATTAGTGCTATTTGGCTACACTTAATAATAATAATAAATATTATTAATGCTAACTACACTTAGTAATTATAATGTTAAATAATAATAATGCTAACTACACTTAGTAATAATAATGTTAAATAATAATAATGCTAGGTACACTTAATAATAATAATGTTAATGCTAGCTACACTTAGTAATTATAATGTTAAATAATAATAATGCTAGGTACACTTAATAATAATAATGATAATGCTAGCTACATTTAGTAATAATAATGCTAGGTACACTTAATAATAATAATGATAATGCTAGCTACACTTAGTAATAATAATTATTATTAATATTAGTGGCATATATCTAGACTTAATAATAGTAATAACTAATATTAATGCTAACCACACTTAGTAATTATAATGTTAAATAATATTAGTGTTAGGTGCACTTGATAATAATAATAAATAATAATAATAATAATAATAATTCAAAATAATTATAATTTCTTTATTTGTGATATCACAATAGTGGAACTATTTCTTTGGTCTAGATGACCCGTGATTTTTATCTTTGATATTGAAGAAGTTTTTCCACGTTAAAAATCTTGGTGTATTGTTTCTATGATTCTAGTTTATTGTGTGTTAATTGCTGCCATTATTTTGCTAGTATTGTTGCTCCTCTTGTTCTCGCAAGTAAGGAATTGTGTGTTTAGTTCCCAACAAAATGCATACTAATGTAACATGCTTGATAGTATCTTAAAATGAAATATGAATCCCAAGAACTAGATGCTCATGTGTCTATTAAGGACGCATATCTAGTAACAAACGAGATTACTCTCTCAAACTGAAGTTGAAGCATGTCTGATCTGTATGTTACCGAGTTGACCTTGTCAATTGCAGTGTTTTCGGGCACTTATCCATGGAATAGCCTTTAGCAGGCAAATTAAAATGCAAACATCAATAAGGATCCCTAGAGGCTTGAACTCTACAAATTGAATTATTCGTATATCATATCATATACTTATTCCAAAAATAGATGCTCTCACTTCAAAATTTAACATGACTTAGCTCTGTTAATTTTCACCATTAATTAACAAGGTGAGATCAAATATGGGATTTGTCAAGTGGTGGCTTGACTTTAAGGCTAATAAGTCAAATTTGATTATCAATACAATTAATCCATGTAGGGCCATGAGCATCAATTGAGATGACAAGAGCATTTATTGCAAAGACCGTTGAAAGTCAAAAGCATGAATGATGAATTGTGCTTGTCTTTAACATTAGAAGCAAATCATTAATAAATGCTTTGATGTGAAGGATGTGCAGGGAAACTCTATAAAAGGAGCACTTGAAACAACACCAGAAGAGATAGAACAAGAGACGAAGATCAATCGAAAACAACATTCTCTCCTCAATTGTATAATAAGAGTAGATTTATTTGTTCCATATAAACTCTTCTCTTTAGTGAGTTAAGAGTATACACCAATGAAAAAAATATTGTGAGGTATTCTGGGTGTATTTGGGATTTGGGTTGAGTAGAGTGAGTCCACTTTTATATCTTCATCATATTTCCATAATGAAATATTTGTTTGTCACATTTGTCTGTGGACATAGGCTTTAAGCCAAACCACATAAATTCCTAGTGTCATTTTTATTTTACTCGTCCACATATTTATGTTGCTCCACTCTATTTCTGCCTTTTGGACCCACCATTTCACAACAAGATTCACAAGAAAATCTAATCAATGGTAAAAGTCAGTACATAAATGGCCTGATCATACGTAATTTTCACACCTTTTCAATGATTATAATACAAGCTGAAATAGCGAGAGTTATGCTTTAATCTTGGCAGTGATAACATGTAGAACTCGGCTTTTGCACATGCAAATTCAATCCTATTTATGTGGAAGAACGTCGTTTTTGTTTCTAGCATGACCAGGAATTGATTTAATGTGTAAATCTAAACCACTGTTACTGATAGTGAGAGTTTTAGATTTGATATGAATTGAGTTTTTGTAAATGTAAATCTAAATCAAATCAATTTAAATCTCATTTATGTAGTTTGATCCATTAATTCAAAACTAGCTCATTTGCAAGTGGCGGCAAAATCATTGAGATTGGTCTCCCATCATGCGTAGGCAGTAGTTTGCATTTGCTACATTTGGATGCTTTAGTAATCCAATAAATTTATTTGACAGAGGTAAGCCAGCGTCAAAAGTTGAGATGGCCGAGTTGGTCTAAGGCGCCAGATTAAGGTTCTGGTCCGAAAGGGCGTGGGTTCAAATCCCACTCTCAACATACCGTTGTTTAATTTATCATTTTTTAAACTTGATTTATTCCTTTTCAATTTTGGGGTGATGACCTTCGTAATTCGCTTGCACGATACGTGAAAATTAGACTTCAACTTCATCCTAGCATTTTATAAAACTCAGAAATACATTCCCACTGTTGTTTAATTTTTCATTTTTTAAACTTGATTTATTCCTTTTCAATTATGGGTTGATGACGTTCCTAATTCACTTGCACGATACGTGAAAATTAGACTTCAACTTCATCCTAGCATTTTATAAAACTCAGAAATACATTCCGACGTGATTTTCAAGCCTAATGTTCAGTCTTAGGTTTTAAATGGATAAATATGAAGAAATGAATTCCCTATACATGGTACCCCATGGCCATAGATATGAGTAGCATTAGATGCACAACAATATTATAACACTACTCACAAATTTATTTTATCTTTTAACAAGGATGGGTATTAATACACTAAAAGACAAAATAAGTTTGTGAGTGATTTTATAATATTGTTGTACAAGTTATTGTGCACTAATTATTATTCTCACACGTATATAACTTAAAAGACCACTGCCAACGGCCAAGTGCCCCTATCAGGAACATAGGCCTGAAGCACGAGCTCTTCCAAGTTCCAACAACCTTCCCACAGACAAGAATAAATATAAACCTCAAACATCTCAATTATAAAAAGAGCCCCACAATTTCACGGTATGTGCTAAGCCAAACGGGTAATAGATAAATCATTAACTCGGGAATTATGCTGTATATCTGACCGGGCTAGCAGGCTGGTTAATTGTTGTTACTGTGTTTTTTATAATTACACATGTAATCAAACAATATTGGTGGACCATTTCAATGTACGAAGCTCATAACAATCTGTTCCTGCATGAGTTTTTCGGTTGACAAAATGAATGTCAATGAGTGCATCGACTTCTTCGAATGTTGCGATGAGCGAGGTTTTTTCAAAAACACAGGTGTGATATATGTAAAAACACTTACACGTCAAAGTCAATTAAAAATGGATTATGAATGTAAGATACATAGTAGGTGATCTTGACTCGATCGGTAGATTTTCAAATTGCGTTTAATTAGAGAAATTCTTAAATGTAACCAGAATAAAAAAAAAAGAAGTATTTATAATATTTAATCTTTAATAATTCAGTTTTTGTAGTAAAAGTATAGATGAATTTGAAATAATAAGTCACAAAAATAAAGCGATGCACATTACATAATAATATGAAACAACTATTTTTCTCTAAAATCATTATAGATATTAGATATAAAATTATTAATGTGCATTTGTTATTCATATCTCTCAAAGACTATGTTCTGACTCATAAATGATAAAGTACATGTTGTATTTTATTAATTATTTTATATTTTAAAATTGGCATTATTATTGCAAAATTTAATTTATATTTATAAAAATTATTTTATGTTAATCCACGTGTTTCTTTTCTTTTCTTTTTTTTGATATTGTAAAGTTTAGATTATGTGAAGGTTCATCTCCATACAAGACTAGGGAAGACCGCTAACCTTAGTGAGGATTTACAGTGGGATTACATATTGCCTACCAACGAGTTACTCCGAAATCGAACCCAAGTCCTAGTTTGTAGAAGTGGAGGACCTGACCAGATGAACCACCTCACGTTGGCTTAATCCACGTGTTTCTTACTATTGCAAACTCTATAAACCCATTTGCTATGTTTTAATATCCGTTTTATAGTTTACGTTATATTTCATTCAAAGCTTGCCAATATATATTTTCACTTGTGTAGAAACCGTTTTTGATCTAAATTTTATAGGTTTTAATTTTATTAAATTACTAAATCGTTGGCCATTAACTCTGCTCCAGCATTTTACTTCTATATAAAGCAATGAGGTTAAACCAGTAGTGCAGAAGAGTACAACGGAAAATTATATTGTCTATATACAATATTTTTTATTAACACATAAAATTCTTATCTCATTTTATTGATTCCCTTGAGCAATCCTTACAAATTGTTCATGTAGTCTCACTAGTTCAAGTACAGAGTTAGTAGAAAGTGACTGTTGTATTTTAGAAAATATTAGCTGAGAAGATCATCTGCATCGAGTAATTGACTCGTGGTGGCAAAATACTTTTAAGCGCAGTGCCTAGCACGCCTCAGCTAATAAACTCGATAATTACGTCACTTTATTCTATTTTAATTGTGTTATTTACTTGTCATCTTTATTTTAATTTTTGTGGCTCATGGTTTATATTATGTCAAATTATATCTTATCTTATTCAATTTTATTTGTGTTTTTCTAATCAATTTTTTCCAACAATACAGGGTCATTTTTAGAACTTAGGCTAACAGCCCCTCATTGAAGAAGTCATTTGAAGCCACTCGCTCTTAATTTTTCTTTTTATCTTTTTTCCAAGTCAAAGCTCTTAACTGTTGTTGACGTAGCAGGTTAACAAATCCCTGGGACTAGGCCAATGGGCCTTTCAGAAAGACCCGGTCTTCGCAGATCTAGTATTGGACAGGTGCCGGTACTAAATTTAATTGAACCAAGTCCATAACCCAAAGGTGTTTACCTATCAACAGAAAAAAGGACCCATGCGCAAACAAAAAATAAATTAATAAATAAAAGACGCTTACCAAAACAAAAAAGGTGTTTACGAAATTATTGTAATGATATTAATCTAACCCAATACAATTGATAGTATAACTTAAAAGCAACTAAATGTACCTTAAACATATTTAATGAGATTTAAGATAATCGTGTAGCTATTTAAATTTGAAGGGTTTTGCTATTGAAAAAATAAAAGCCTATTTGACTTCAGTTTTCATTTTCAGGAAGGAAATATTCAAAATTAGAATTTATAATATTCATAATTTTCAGTATTTCCTTCACAAATCTGAAAAATTGAAAATAAAAATTGAAAACTCAAATTAAGTAAATTTTAAAGCTTTTAAGCTAACGATATATTTAATATATTGGGAGTATCAAAAGTTTCCACCAATAAAAATCTTAACCAGTGCCTTGGAAACATTGGTCAGCAAAATCCAAATTTGAAATTTTCAATTTATGTTCTCTTCACAAGTTAAAGTTCAAAGCTGCCAATACCTTTTTCGTCCATTTTACAAAGCTGAACAGCCATTTCTCATCTTAGCTGAGAATGATTTTAGTGGGAGAAATATTTGTGTGTTCTTAAAATATATTTAATGTATACTCTAGGAATAATCATAACAATTTAATTTTAATTTAAAATATTTAAAATTTTATATAAAAATAAAAGATGAATATATGATTATAGAAATTTGCGAAATACGCATTGAACGTGGTTCACCAGTATACAAAAATGTCTCCTCTAATGGGAAGTAACATAATGAAATTGCCACAGATGGACCAGCCAAAGTCTGTCTAGACAGTGACTTTCAACGGTACAATCTCTAATTCCATTAATGCGCTGAAACAGCCCAAACACCTAATTCAACGTCTTCAGTAATAAGTGCGTTACAAATGTCCCAACTTCACAGGTGAAATCAAATTTGTTGTTGTCCAAGTGAAATGTATCCGTTAACGTGACGCACCAATAAAATTTATATAAACAAAAATGAATTAGCACAAAAAATAAAAAGCAAAAAGATTAACGTGGTTCACATTTTACAAACTTCACAAAGTACAACATTAAGTTTCAAATTTTAGATACCAAATAACTCCCAATTGCTCACATTACATTATTTACCAGATGGAGTCTTGTTATTTGGAATTTGGAGTGAAAGTATGCGGATCAAATAGGAGTTCTATAATCTAAAGGAGGTGTAGAATTAAGTAGCTTGATTATAATATTTTAGAGTTTATTTCTGATGCATTGAATTTTACACTGTTATTTAATTAAATATTTTATTTTACATAATTTTTAGGTATTAAAAATAAAAATTACATCATTGTTACGTTACATAATTAAACGGTTATGTAAAATTTTTACACTTTTAATATATTACAATTAAATATAATATTTTATAAGTTTAATTTCTTATATATTGAAAGTTTTTTAAAAAAGTATACTATCATCCAACCAAATCATTCCATTTAAACATGAGATTTAACTACTTTTACTTAATTAATAATATATAATTAAATAATAATATAAAAAAATTAATTTCAGTATATATAAATTAAACTCGTATTTTATGTAAGTCTACATAATTATAAATTTTCCTGGTTTATATAAACATTTCTGTGTGGAATGTGGATACAAGGAATGCTAATGGATAATGGAAGAGGTCAAGAGGGGGATCATGATGGAACGCCCCCACACGACAACTGGTAGGTTGACAGCGAGTTAGACATTTAGCAATAACATTCAAGCGGAACTTCCAATGAATTTTATGAGTATGCGTTTTTTACAATAAACAAAAATGAACCAATTTTTTGCTGAAGCAGAATCACAACACTGCTTTGATTATGGCTGTTTTCCATCTCCATTTCTTGTCTCTATGGTGGAGTCCCATGACACTTCCTCCAAGCCTAGACCCAGGAACGTAACCGCATCAAACCATGACTTTGCCGCAGCCACTTCTTCAACTCTTCACCCTTTTACGCATTTCACAAACCATGAATCTCTCCCATCCTTGCAAGGGTCATATGATAACTTCATCAAAGCATTCCCTCAATTTTCCAAGACTTCCAAAATCGATGAAGTTCGAGCCCAAGAGTACCATCACTTGAATCACTCCAACACGTGCTTCGATTACAATGGATGTGGCCTTTTCTCCTACGATCAGCAGCAAAGGTTCTGCCCCAAAACTTCAATTTCTTCTTCTTCTTCTTCATTGTTCTTTGATGTATCCTACAAGTCAGTGAATTTGCATTCACAGATACTTTATGGTGGCCACGAGTCAGAGCTGGAGTTAAGAATGAGAGAAAGGATCATGAGATTCATGAATGTCTCTGAAGCTGATTACACCCTTGTTTTCATTGCCAATGAGGTATCAGCTTTTAAGCTTGTAGCCAATTGTTTCCAATTTCAATCTAGTGGAGAGCTTCTCACGGTGTATGACCATCACAGTGAGGCTATAGACATGATGGTTGAGAGTTGCAAGAAGGAAGGGGTGAATACTTTGTCAGCTGAGTTCTCTTTTCCTAATCTTGGAATAGACTGGAGAAGATTAAAGAAGATTATAGTGAATAGAAAGGAAAAGAAAAAGAAAGGTCTATTTGTTTTCCCAGTCCGTTCAAGGGTCACTGGATCTCCATATTCCTATGTTTGGATGTCCATGGCACAGGAAAATGGGTGGCATGTGTTGCTTGATGCATGCTCTTTGAGGCCTAAGGAGATGAGCTCCTTAGGTATGTCAATGTTTAAGCCTGATTTTATGGTATGTTCATTTTACAAAGTCTTTGGTGAAAACCCATCTGGATTTGGGTGCTTGTTTGTTAAAAAAACTAGTATATCTGCTCTGAAGGATTCAGGAAGTGCTACAAGCATGGGAATTGTAAGCCTAGTCCCAGCAGTTAGAACACAGCCCCCACAAGAGTCATTATTTATTACCGATGAAGAAATTGAACCAAAAGCAGTGATTGAAACTTCTCAGTGTGAGACTGAAGATGAGGGTTCAGACAAGGTGGGATCATCATCAGAAATTGTGGAGTCAATTACACACTTTGACTCATTCAACGCTGCAGACAAATTAGTCACTGTGGCTGAAAATTTGGAAATTGAGTGTAGAGGGTTGGACCATGCAGACTCGGTGGGGCTAATGTTGATTAATTGCAGGGCCAAGTATCTCATCAATTGGTTGGTTAATGCATTAATGAGTCTTCGACATCCTTGTCCTGAAAATGGGCTATCACTAATTAGGATCTACGGCCCAAAGATTTGCTCACACCGTGGACCCTCTGTGGCGTTTAATTTATTCGATTGGAAAGGGGAAAAGATTGATCCTGCTATTGTGCAAAAGCTAGCTGATAGGAACAATATCTCCTTAGGTACTACTTTTTTGCACAATATAAAGTTGTTAGATAAGAATGAACAAGAGGGGCAAAGGGCCTTGGAAACTACAGCGAATGAGGTTGATGGGCTGGGCCAGCCCAGGAAGACACCTGGTCAAGAGTCTGGGATTCTTGTTGTGACTGCTGCACTTGGTTTCTTGACAAACTTTGATGATGCTTACAGGTTATGGGCTTTTATTTCACGGTTCTTGGATGCAGACTTTGTGGAGAAAGAGACATGGAGATACATGGCTCTTAATCAAAAGACTATTGATGTATGAATATGTTGCGCCCTTTTTTTTTATTATTTTCTTCATTTGGTTTTTTCTTATTTAGTTACATTATTATGGGTACACTATTTGGAAAAATCTTAGTATTTGTGCTAGATTTTTTTTTTTATGTTGAATAATATGGTAATGCAAGTTAGTATTAGCAAATTGTCAAATCACTTTTTTAAAATATTATGATTATGAAAATAATTATTTATTGTAAAAGGCTATTTAATTGATAATAGATGTTCTTTCTATAATCAATTATTTATGAGTACATTAACAAATTAATTAGTTCTTTTTAAAATAGAATTATAAATTTTTAGGAGAAGATTGAAATCATCAATGTGTTGTGTGCATGAGCCAAGTCCATAGGTTTGATGAAGGAGGAAAATGACTTTTTTATGAATAGAAGCTTTAGTATTTGTTTGTAGCACACCTCAAATGAGAGAGTTTATGCACTAAAAAGGGGGTGTATTTAGGTAATTGGATGGTGAGTTTAGTAGGAAGATTTGCAACTTTAGCCATGCAAAAGTTATAAGTTGAAAAATTCTATTAGTGAAGTTATTTTTATCCCTTTTGGGATCATGAACGTAGGTTGAAGTGATTGAACCATATTAAATTCTTGTGCCCTTTTATTGTGTTTCATTTATTTTCTTCTTGTGGGTTCTTTCCCCTGCCACAACAGTGGCATCAAAGCTTTGGTATGAGAAGAAAGAAAGTTGTTATTACTGGAAGAAAAGAAGGTGACATCATTGCCTTGTCATAAAAAAATGCCACATCGCTAGTATCTTTTTTTGAGGTTTTTTATTGCATTTTGTGGATTTTGTGGATCTCTAAGTACAAAGGAGTATTCTAGTATATTATGGTGAGTGCAATGAAATTTGTGATTTTGCTCTTTGATGAAAACATCAATTTCACTATGTAGCAATGCACAATAAAAGATCTTTCGATGCAACAAGGTCTAGATACAACTTTAGATGAAGAAAAAACCTAAAGAGATGAAGGATAGTAAGTGAAAGTCAATTTAGAGGAAAGCTACAAATAGCACTAGGTTGGATCGCTCCCACAATCAAGTACACAATGTTAAATGGGACAACACCGACAGAGATATGGAAAAAATTGGAGGATATTTATGCGTCAAAGCCATTAACCAACCATCTATACTTGAAAGTAACATTGTGCACACTGAAAATGGAAGAAGGAAGTAATCTAGATAATCATGCTAATGAGTTCAATCAACTAGTTTGCCAATTGCTGAATGCAGGAGAGAAGTTAAGTGATGAAGAATAAGATATTGTTTTATTAGCTTCATTACCTCAATCTTATAAATCATTGGTAAGGTTTTGGTTGATTGGGAATAGTACAATCAAGTTAGATGATATGACTACTATCCTATAAAAGGATCAAAGAATGCATAAGGATGTTCATACCAATAATGGTGAAGATTGCTAGCTATGGAGAGTTCTTAAAGAGGAAAGGGCAACTCTAAATAGAGAAGTGGGTGACCAAGAAAGTATGTAGAAAAAGACTTCAATGAAGTGACATGTCACTACTTTGAAGAGAAAGGGCACGTAACATATCAATGTCAACTGATGAAAGAAGATTTGAAGAGTTTAAAAAGGTTCAAAGGAAAAGTTCATTTAGCTGAATCCTCAAATGATGGAGATCTTTATCATGTAGAGAATAATGATAATGATTCCGTTGAGAATCATTCTAAATGGGTTCTAGATTTTGTCAATTGATATGCATGTGTACAAGGATCAAGCCATGTTTACTACTTTACATAAACATGGAGATTTTAGTTGTATCAACGTGGGCACGAAATTGAAGATGAAAGTTAAAGGAATAAGAAGAGTTCACCTAAAGCTCCACAATGGTAAAGTCCAAAATATTCGTAATGTGAGGTACACTTCTAATGCCAGTGTCAACATTATTTCATTGGGAGATATGACGTCACATGGGTACAAGTATGTGGGAATTGGAAAGACATGCACAGTGTACAAAGGGAGTTGCTTGATTCTACAAGGCAGAAAATGTGAGAAGAATTTTTGTTATTTGAAAGGTTCCTCCATAAGGAAATGCCTGAAGATAGTAAAGATGACAAATACTACAAATGAGTTCAAAGAAGATTGAGATATTTGGGAACTTTACTCAAGGAAGGGTTTGTTGCGTGCATGAGCAAAGTCCTACATCGATAGGTTGAATTTGAGGATGGAGGGGAAAGACTTTTCTTATAAATAGAAGTTTTAGTATTTCTTTGTACCAAACCACAAGTGAGAGAGTCTATACACTAAAGAGGATGTGTTCCTCTTCACAAGTCTCATATTTCTCTCCACACAATTATCACCTAAGATTCCATCCACAAAATTATCATTTGCTCAACCACTTTGATCTTTTATATCTTATAATATACTTATACTTTTATTAATTTGATTCATATTTTTTGAATTCCTATAACAACACTTGAAAACCTAGGTCCCACAACCATGTACTTTTTTTTTTTATTATTCTCAAAAGTTTAAGTGAGTTTGGTGCTGATTATCCTACCAAGATGTGGCATGGTTCATAAGCTCTTACAAGAGTTCTTACGTGATTATCCACAAAGAGAGGCCTCATAACAATTAGTGAGAGTCAAATCCACATCCTTACGGGATATGGAATTACCTCATGACCACCTACGCCACCTTTCATTTGCCATACACCATATATTTTATTAATCCAATGGTTAGAATCCCCTCATTTTCTCATGTTACAAAATCCAAATCTCATATTTTCTGTAGTGCAAATATTATTTGAAACAATTTGGTTCTTTACAAGTTTTGCTCGAGTTGGAGTGAATATTAATTTGGATTATAATGAATTTTAACTTTATATGTGTGTGTGTGTGTGTGTGTATACATGGATATGTGTAGATACGAGAATTAAAATTTACTACCAATGTGAACGAACGTAAAAGATGGATCCTGTGTCCATTGGTGTTGAGCGTGAAAAAGTGAAGGAGGAGAAAATAATCATTTGCTTCGATTGTCAACAATCGACCCCACTTTTTTTGGTCCTATCAGCAAACGACATTAGAAGTGACAAAACTCGATCATAAAAGGCTTATGGAAAAATTGGATATATGCATTTGTTTTCTAGGTACATAGATAAATGCATTTTAATATTGACATGTGAAAGGCGAGACTAATAGGTAACTTAAATTAGGAATTGTTGTATTAATAAATAAAATCATTATATTTCACCTCTTAATTTATTACTGTCATAATATATAATGGTAAAGAATAGTTAAAAACTAATCACGAAGTCGGTATTAGGTGGTGAGGGCCCTTTTTTTCCTTTAATTAAATGTTGAGGATTCTATTTCTGTCTTAGGAATTATAAAGCTTTAAAAACCCATAACTAGCACGTATCCTCTTGAATGAGCTTACAATACGCCAAGGCTTTGTTTAAGAGTTTGAAGGGAAAAAGAAGGGAAGACGTTGGAGGGGAGGGAAGGGTGAGAGAAGGAACGAGTTTAGAGTATTAATCTCCATTTGTTTGGAAGTGCAAAATATATGAAGGGAAGGGAATTGGAGGTTTTGTAATATATTTTTGTAATTTTATCCTTTATTACAATACTTAATGGTTTTATTTTTATAAAATTAATTATTTTAATTAAAAATTCATACTTTTATTGATAAAAAAAAGAAATAGAAAATTTATAATTTGTTTTTATATTTTTATCCTTTATTAACATATTTAATTATTTTAAGTTTTAAATAATTAATTATTTTAGATTTTTATAAAATTAATTATTTTAATTAAAAACTCATATTTTTACTGATAAAAAAATAAAAAAGAAAATTTATAATTTGTTTTATATTTTTATACTTTATTAACATATTTAATTATTTTAAGTTTTAAATAATTAATTATTTTAGAAAAAATTTAAAAAGTGTTTCTCTCTCAAATTTTTTACTCAGCAAAATAAGTCATCGGAAAAAAAATCTCTTTATTTTGTATATGTAAAAATGACTTTTCTTATCAATATTTTGTCACGACCCGTATAGAGAATGTGACTGGCACGTGAGGGAGTAGGTCCCCATAGAAGCCTTTAGTAATGTGGCTGACTAATATGCATAAATAATAAGAACATATTCCAAATATCTCAAATATTGCTAAATTCCATAATCTTGAAAATGTTCCAAAACTTAAATATTGAATATAAAACTGCTTAATAACCTTAATCTGGGCCGCAACCAAACATAATTAAATAGAATAGTTGTTATCTATAAAATAAATAGAGCCATATTATGTATGTTTAGAATCCTGCCTACACAACTACTGAAGCACTACTAAACTAACATAACCTACAATAAGCTTTACTTCGAAGCAATGCTCACCAAAGATGTTGCAACACTATTGAAGTGGATCCTGTGATGCAACTGAGCATGTATCCGTGGGGGAGGAAAAGAGAGCGGTGAGTTCATCAAAACTCAGTGAGTAGATAGCCACCCTCAGCTCACATGGGACAATAAGGAACTCCATATTAATAATACATACAACATGGATATGTGGATAATTATATAAGAATATTATTTGTAGGTGTTCAAATCGAGCATCATCTTAACTAAGTAAAATCCAACTTAAAGGAAATTAACTTAAAACTAAATTTATATTCAATAAGCATTTACTTGCATGATAAATATTTACTTATGGGTCCGTCCTCTTAAGGACTGTATTATGTGGTATATTTGAATCATAAATAACAGTATTCTAAACATGATGAATATATATATAAGAATGATAATAGTTGTCTGTAAATAATTATGTTCTCTTTGGGCACCTCACTAGGTCCTAAATACTTCTCTGGTCTTTGAAAAGCCTACCTCCAAGGCTGCTTGACATATCGCCTCCATGGTAGCTAGGTATACCAAGATTAAAGTCTCATAGGATTGCCTCCATGGCAGCTTGGTATATTGCTTCCTTGGCAGCTAGGTATACCAAAGTTAAAATCTCATAAGACTGCCTCCATGGCCGCTTGATACGCCATCACCTTGGCAATCAGGTGCACCAGGGTTAATGAAATCTCTAAGACATGCTATAATTCTACTATACTAATTTCAACATATATAAACCAACTAAATCAATAATAAATTCAAACACTGCAACTTATTCCTCATATTTTACTTGCTACTAATGAAATAACAATTTTATCATTAAATATTTCATCATAAAAATTGTTCCACTTGCAACAATAATAGTAATACTAATAATAATAACAAGGATTTAATTGCGAACTTTTAATTATTACTTGTCCATTTTATTATTGCTAAAAAAATATTGGATTCTCTCATACTATATAAATAAATAAATTTTAGGAACTGACAATAGATAAATACTACCTATAAAACTGAAATTAATCTTACTATGCTGACCACTTATTATACTTTAATAATTAATTCAGAATTTAATCGTAGTGGCTGCAAAAGCTATTAATTAATTTCAATTAATTGACTGAGTTATGTCATGAATAATTATTAAATAAAATACTAACTATTACTTAGACATTCTTATTATTCTGGATGTCATTCATATAATAAATTATAAGTGTATATATTAATCTATTTGTATAATTAGCTATTAACTACTCTTTGTCAACTGGATAAATCTTATCATGCTAAACATTATCATTTCTTAATTTAATTGGGCATTGTACTGATTGTTCAACTGAATTCTAATATTAGGTTGTGCTCTCTATATATAATTAAGATTTACACAACATCATATCTATTCTTCCTTCTCTAACTGCTATTCATATGGTAACTAGCTTGTTTATATTGTACTAATAGATAATAATAATATTTTCTAATATTCATATAAATTATTCTATGATATCTGACTTGCTATTCATATCTGATAATCAAACCGTCAACTTATTTTCTAGTGATAACAGTCTCAACATGCCAAATAAAATCACATATTTCTAAAATATAATATATCTAGAACTAGTGACATCTTTTGATAGCCATGCATCAAACAATGGGTCCCATGAGTTTTCTCAAATAGGATTTTCATGATAACAATGATAATAATCAATTTTTAAGATTCTTTTAATGGCTAAAATATAGTCATGAGCAACTACCCACTCACTGTTGGTAACCCAGAGTACACTTCCACTGACAACTGGATCCTGAGAAGTAGGAATGACACCGATAACTGCCAAACAATATAATGAAAACATAAACAATTTGATTATATCTCCCAAACTGAGTTTGGGATGGTAGGGAGGAAGAAATTTGAGAGAAAACCATGCCTGATCACACCCTAACTCATAAACTAGATGAAAAGAGAAAGAAATTAACTAAATTTAATGAAGATCATTTACCGGGAGAGATTAGTCAAAGAAAATTTAGAGAAATCACCTTTTTCTCTCTAGGAAAATATCCTTGAGAGATTAGGGTTCTTAAAAAAAATATTTATGAGTATTATGATGTGCCAAATATATACTAATAGACAAACCTGCCATTGAAAATAAAATGCACTCGGCGTCCCACACGTCACGCAACGCTTTCAATTTCCACAATATAGATGATTTAAAAAAACTAGCCAATTTATATACATATTGCTCTTGAGCACTTGAACAAATAAATTAACTTTTCTTTTCTTTTGAACGAACCAACAACACTAGCTATGGTGTATGGATGCCACTTTGCAAGGTGAGTTTTAATAATAATAATAATAGTATTAGATGTGATTAGTAAGTTTTGCACTCAAATTGTAATTATTAACAACTTCCTAAATAATATTTAACAATTCTATATAAAATAACATCAAACAAATTGTTTACATAATATAAATAATATCTAATATATTCCTGATCTTATGCATGACCTTCCTAAAGGTATTTACTTTTGGTACATTACATATTTTCAAAAAGTCTATCAAGAAAATTTTTAGTAAAAGATTTTAAAAACTCATGATTACAAAATAGAATTACAAAAAGGGACAAAAAAATATGACTATCAATTAAATACACAGTCATAACTTGAAAAAAGAAAAGAAATAAAAATATCACAGTCCAGTGCTTGGTAATTTTTTCATAACAATACACACCAAAAAAATTCATTAATCGAAGCTCAAATAATTCAACCCTATCAAATACTAAATCAACTTAAATACTTCATCATTGGTTCACTAATAGTGCAACACTATCAAATATTTACAATTTACACTGTTTGGATGATAGCTTTAGATAAATTTTCATTAATATATGTATTTATTTACGTTCTCTGAAACTAGGAACATTTTAGGTTGAGAAAAAAGTACAATTTCCATCTAGAGCAAAAGAAGAAAAGAGACTCTTTGCTTGAGACATGGATCTAACATGGCTTTTCAGGTGCTAATGAGCAGTTCTCAACACAGTTCCACCTACACAAACCCAGCTAGTCCTTCAAAGCCTCCATTGCTCCAATATTAGTAGCCACAATCCAAGTTTTGCTTGTTGCACCACACATCTTGTGATATGATCATATAGGTAAACACCACTCTCTCTCCAATTACTAAAACTTGGAAGTGTTATTGTTTTCCTCAAGTTAAACATGAAATATATGCAACAAATGCAGTAGAATTTGTGGTGCTTATACATAATAATGCTTCTAAAAAGTTGAAAGGGAAAGTTATTCATAGTAGGATTAAAAACTGTGCTATTAGCAAAACATAATATGAGAAAAAACCTTAAATATTATACATTAAAGAATTGTTGAAAGACTGCTTGGACATGGCAAATGCAGTTCAAGAGTGATCTTTATATCATTTTGCACATTTGCCAACATACAACTTACAATAATGCTGAAACTAATAACATCAGGATGAAGTAGAGTTACTAGGATAAATCCATAGCTAAATTTAGAATGCTGGAACTAGACATCAAACTAACAAGACTAATGAGGTATTATTATCTTTTTTTTATGTTAGCATAATATTATTGAATTAAATTTTGAATGTTTTAACTAATAAAACTAGTGATTGAATGTGATTGAACTAAATAGCCAGATTGCAGACATATAGTCCACATAGTTAAACAAATCAAATCATTCCCCCTGTTTATGTACATGGCTTAGTATTAACTTTATCTAGTTTCTATAATGGACGAAAACATGTGTTGAAATGAGCAAGATTTCTGCATCAGCAAATGCACATGACCTTGTCAACCTGATGTCCTATAGCTAATCCGACATGCTTGTTTAACTAAATTATGACTGCAACAAAGTTCACCAAATGGATAAAGTAGGGTTACTAGGATTAAAAAAGATAACAATAACTAAAAACAAAGTTATAGAAGAAACAAAAAAGAACTTGCAAGTAAATCAGCAAGTAAGAACTTGCAAGTTGTATAAAACTGAAACTGTATAATAATGGGGCAGCAAGTATAAGCTCCCCCTCTCAAAAGTGTGTCATTTTTGCAAATGAAGAAACAACCATGTTGTTGAAAAAACAATGATGACATTCTTAAATTGAAACATAAGCAATTAATTTGGCTAATATAGTTGAGCAATGTACCAATAATCTTGACTTCTCAATTATCATACCAATCATAACCATACCAAATATGCTACATAACAATGATACCACAACATAAATTTTGAGACATAATATTACTGACTAAAGTTTAATACTGAAAAAAGGGAATAGAAAAAGGAATCTGTCAAAAAAATGACTTTTCAGTTTCAAATCATAAATAGCTTCTCCATTAAGTCCTTGTGTGTGTGATGATAGTTTAATTGTTTGTTATCATGCTAAATTCAATATGTAAAAAACACAGTAAATCATCGAATAAGTCATAGATTACAATGAATCAAAATAAAAGGACTAAGGTGCATTCATTACACTACTTCTAGCAACCAAATCAAATATAACCACATTGCAAAACATTCCAGATCCATCACAAAGAAAGGAAGTGAAAATTTGTTTTCATTTTTCCAAATCAAACATAAACACACAGTTCAATGAGTTTTGTGATAATGAAGGCATAGTAAGACATCGTACTGTGCAAAAAACTCCTCAACAAAATGAAGCAGCAGAACATATAAATAGAAATTTGGAGAGGGCTTGTTATATGCTCTCTAATACTGGTTTATCTAAAGAATTTTGGGTTAAAGTTGTTAATATGGCTTGCTGTTTAGTCAATCGGTCTCCATCAATTGTGACCGATTTAAAGACTCCTATTAACGTATGGTCTAGTGCTCCTGCTAATTATTCAAATCTGATAATTTTAGAATGTCTTGTATATACTCATATTGATGATGGAAAGCTTGAGCGAAGGGCAACAAAATACATATTTCTCGGATATGTAACTGGGGTGAAAGATTATAGATTATGGTGTGCAGAATCTAAGTTATCCAAATTCATAATCAGTAGAGATATCAAATTCAATGAATCATCCATGCTTTATCTAAAAAAGGAGGTTGATGATGCAGAAAAAGATGAAGATGATAAGAAGTAGGTGGAGTTTGAAGCTGAACCACCAAAGCAAATGTAAGAAGATGCCTCTGATCAGCCCATTCAAGAAGAAGAATAAGATATTGTTGATGCCGTAGATGCACGACAACAGTTGCAACATTATAGACTTACTAGAGACAAAGAAAAGAGGTAAATAAAACCACCACAAATGTATGGTCATGCAGACATAGTCTTTTTTGCATTATCAGTAGTAGAGGATATGTAATCAGAAGATCCCACCACATACCATGAGGCTATCTAGAGTGAAGAGTCTACACAATGAATTGCTGTAATGGGTGAAAAGATGGAGTCTCTTCATACGAATCAAACTTGGGAGTTGGTGAAACCACCTAAAGGACATAAAGTCATTGACTGCAAATGGATCTTTAAGAAAAAGGAAGGATCCCTTGAAGTTGAACTGACTAGGTACAAAGCACGCTTAGTTGCGAAAGGTTTTAGCCAAAGAGAATGAATAGATTTCAATGAATTATTCTCTCCTGTTGTAAGACACAGCTTCATTCGGGTATTGCTCACTATGGTTGCATTGTTTGACTTGGAACTTGAACAACTCGATGTCAAGACAGTTTTTCCTCATGGTGAGCTTGGAGAACAGATCTACATGCAGTAGCCTGAAAGTTTCATTGTTCAAGGCAAGAAAGATCGTGTTTGTCTCTTGAAGAAGCTATTATATGGCTTACAGTAATCTTCTCGCCAGTGGTATAAGAAATTTGACGCATTCATGTTAAGTCGTGGTTACTCAAGGAGTAACTATAACTGTTGTGTTTACCATAGAAAGCCTCAGATGGTTCGTTGTCTATTTCTTGCTCTATGTTGATGACATGCTCATTGCTGCTAAGCATATGTCTGAAATCAAGAAGTTGAAAGAGTAACTCAGTGGTGAATTTGAAATGAAAGACTTGGGAGCAGCTAAGAAGATTTTGAGTATGGAAATTCACAGGGATCGACGCGCTGGCAAATTATATTTGTCTTAGAAGAAGTATATTGAGAAAGTACTTGAGCAATTTGGGATACAAAATGTTAAGCTTGTGAGTACTTCGTTGGCAACTCATTTCAGATTATCAGCCTCACATTTACCACGGTCCATTGAAGAGGAGGAACGAATGTCACAAGTTCCTTACACTGGTGCAGTTGGAAGCATCATGTTTGCTATGGTATGCACTCGACCAAATATTTCACATGCCGTTAGTGTTGTTAGCAAATATATGGGGCATCCTGGCAAGATGCATTGGCAAACAGTGAAATGGATACTTCGATATCTTTGAGTTGCTACGGATGTTGGCTTAGTATATGACAGAAGTTCTAGCACTGGTGATAATGTTATTGGTTACATTGACTCTGATTATGCTGGAGATGTTGACAAAAAGAGATCTTTGACGGGATATGTCTTTACGCTTCCAGATAGTGTAATTTGTTAGAAAGTGACTTTACAGTCTACTACTGCACTATCTATCACAGAAGTTGAATACATGGCAGCAGCAGAAGTAGCAAAAGAAGCCATCTGATTTAGAAGTTTGATAAGCAATTTGGGCTTGGAATAAGATGTTACAATTATTTATTGTGATAGCCAAAGTGTCATACATTTGACTAAAAATCAAATGTATCATGAGAGAACCAAATATATTGACGTCAGATATCATTTTATTTGGGAGATTATTTCTCAAGGTACCATTGAAATGAAAAAGATTGGTACCTCGGATGATCTAACAGATATATTGACAAAGTCAATCACGATAGCTAAGTTCAAGCATTGCTTAGACTTAATTGACATTCACAATATGTGAGTCTATCCGTATGAGTACACTGGAGAATGCGACTTTAGAAACTTAAAGATGGATAAAAAATCAAAACAAGGTGAGGATTTTTGAAGACTTTATGACTTGCTATTTTGGTGCCCATCAACCCTTTCATGTGAGTTTGGACAAAATGTCCAACATGGTGGTTGCATGTCTTTGATTTTTCGGTGCACAACAACGATAGTTAAAAGGCATAATAAGTTTGGTTTGAAAATCAATATCAATGTATTGAAAGATTATATAGTCAAACTCTATAAATTGAGCTTCCATCCGAACTCAACAACATACAACAGAGAAACAAATCCTCTCCTCCTTTTTAGTAATAGAGTAGAATTAATTATTTCATATAAGTTCTTCTCTTTTATGAGTTGAAAGTATATACTAGTGAGAAAAATATTGTGAGATATTTTTGATATATTTAGGATTTGGGTTGAGCAGAGTGTGTCCAACTTTGATATTTCTATAGTAAAATATTTAGATGTCGTCTTCATCCGTGGACGTAGGCTTTAAGTCAAACCATAAATTTCTGATGTCATTTATGACCATTTATTTATTCTTGTACTACTCCATTTTTGCCTTCTAAGCCCACCATTTTACAACCATCTTACAACAATTATAGTGTCTAAATAAAAAGATTGTGCAAGAATCACCTATTTGATATTTATTTATTTGTTTTGGTTGTTGTTTATTTATTTCAAGCGAATAGGTCAGAGGATTCAAGACAGGGACTAGCACTGGTTTGTCATCACTGGCTCCAAAACGTAGCTTTGGTGCGAATTGAATGCAATCATCTATTAGTGCCACACGCTAAGCTAGCTTAGCTTAGCCCTCCAATGAAAAGTAACTTACATTCTGCAGCTGCAAAACTGCCTAATATCAATGGTGCAATCAAAATCAATAATGTATAACAATTAACACACTGTATGTTTCGAAATTAAAGCATGCTTCCCCGACTTTACGAAGCCAACGAAAAACCACCCAATCAATCAAAATCATACGTCAGAGACGATCGAACTTCTTGGCGTTATATGATGGGTCATTTACTTGTTCAAAGAGACACATTTATTATTTGGATTTAATTTTAATATATTAATAGTGTGAAACTTTTTTACACTGTCATTTAATCAAATCATTTAATTTGAATAATTTTTTAAATAATGAGTATGAGGCTCAATTATTTTTGTTGATATATCAACACATAATTAGATGACAATATAAAAAAATCACCCTTTCAACCTATAAAAATTAAACTCTGTTTATTTTAACACCGATAGCATTCTCAAGCACATTGCAGCATAACCCCAGTATGTTTGCTATGCAAAGGCCAAACTACAAAGGTTAATTTGTGGTTCTTTGCGATTCGCCAACCATGCTTGAACTTCTTCATGTCATAATATTTCAAAGGAAAAGTGTTCTGGGCAACTTATTGAGCGTCTATTAAAGGGTGCCGCTGCTGCGGCAAGCCATAAATAAATAATATAAAATGGAAAGCACGGAACACGAGCAAGAGGAAATAGGAATTATCAAGAACGAGCGGCGCAAGATTGGCCCGGGTCAATGGTACTAAATCGTTGACCATATATAAATAAGGGTCCTCAATTTGTGGGTCCGAATGCTGTGCGCTTTTATTTGTTGATTCAAAATATATATTTATAGAAGGTTAAATATATTTTTAATTCTAAAAAATAAACAAATTTTAATTTTAGTTTCTGAAATATTTTTCATTTGGTTTCAATATAAGTATTTTCTAAAATTGTTTGGAATAAGATTTTGTAACATACGATTGTTGTCTACCATATAGAATTAAATGATCTCACTATTTATTATCTAGTCTATTTGGATATGAATTGGAAGTGTGATATAGTATTTTCGTTTAATTTCAATTTTAAATGAATCATCAGAGTTGACATAAAATCTTAAATTTTATATCTCTGTTTACTAATGAATTGTAACATGATTGTTATTATGTTACTCTAAATATAAAACTTGAAATTAGACCACTTAATTTCAGCTTTTTTTTTATAATCGAAATCAAGATATTGCCCATTAATAGAAGTGATCCCTCATTGTGAGAGTTCTTCTAAAGAGATAAATAGCTAGTCACGAAATACTTTTCATTCTTATGAGCGATAATCAAATCCTTAATTATATATTTAAAAAATAAGATAATCTGCTACCACACCATGCCTCGTGGTTTCGTTTAATTTCAGTCCTAATCTTTTATTTCGTACTCAGTTCTGTGTGATAAACGGAGGATAATTTTGATATGAGGCATTTCCGTAGCTAGAGTGGGGACTGTCGACACGATGGCTCTGGAGCCTTTCCAACCGTGCATGCAGGTAGTACCAGATTCATTCATTGCAATTGCTTGACTCAAACCTGTTTGCTTTCACATCATTGATTTCTTTTTTCTTTCTTAAATTATATTGGTTGTATTCGGGTCTGAACTTAGAATTTCTTGCGTACTCTAGATCTCTCACTATTTGAGGATCTTAGTGACTTACAATAAATATATCCTAAATACATTCATTTTTATTATTATTTTCATTTGTTTATATTTATTTTAAGTTCTTTTACAAAAGTTAAAAATATATTAAACAGACTTAAATAATCGAAATTTTCTGATTATTCAATGAACAGATAAAATTGATATCAAATTTTAAAATATTAAAATTAATTTTATATTTTTAAAAATCAAACTCAAATCAACTTCAAAAATATTTATCGCTTTCTTTCTTTTTTGTGAATATCTCTTTCTTCAATATAAGTAGGTAGTCGCTTGCATATCTCTTTCAAGAATTGCATTATTAGAACATAAAAAAAGGATCAATTATTTTTTTAGACTTAGAAATATTTTTTATCCCTAAAAAATGACCAAATTTTGATTTTGGTTCTTTTTGCATTTTTTTTTTTTTTGCTTAGTTTCGGTCCATTTTTTTTTTTAAATTTTTTGGTTTTAATCCATGATCACTTATGATTGTTGGCTATCATGTAAGATTAAACAATATGACCTTTTGATGATAGCTAGTCCAAACCTTTTGATAATATCCAATTCAGCTTTTGACATGAACAATTTAACAATAAGAACTAAAATTAAGCAGTTTTAAAACTATTTAGATTGGAATCAAATAAAAAAATTTGGAGATCAAAACTCAAATTTACTTATTATTCATCAGGTATTAAAATTAGTATTTAACTTTTCTCGGGCACTCTTACTCTCACCAAAATGTTTTTCTATTATTTTCTTCTGTCAATGCCGGTTGCAATAAAATTAGCCAATTGTATTAATTAGTAGTTGGTATGGTTATAAGTTAGCTACTTAATGCTGATATAAGACAGTGATGTTAAAACAGTGATATTGAAGATGACTGGACAATTAAAGAGATATTTTTCTTGATTTCAAGAGAGGATTTTATCAAAATAAGCAATTTGAAATCAAAACAGAAAAAAAATAATTTAACATAAATATATATACTTTAATTTACGTTTAGAAAAAAAATATTAATTTAAATATATTTATACTGTAATTCAATCAAATTTTCCTTTTATATGACTTTTAAATTTGTATTGGAGTATATTGATATGATATGATAATATGTAATTAGATATCTATGTAAAAATAAATAAATAAATTTACTATCAATTTCAAATTACATTAACATTTTATGGTTTTTTTTTCAAATAAAGTATCAACGAATTTATACTATTTTTTTCTATCTTAATTTACTAAATTAGGCAATTTTCTCTCCATCTTCAATTTCTGTAGCCCATTATAATTTTTCAAAGCAATAATCTAGTCTTCTAGTTTAATATTTTTTGAAAAATCAAGACTATTCAATAGTTTCTTTAATTTTTCTTTAATGATATAAAATAATATTTAATTCAAGAAAGGAAATAGTTATATTTTTTCAAAAACATTAAACATGTCAATATTATTTGAAACAGTTCTTCCAATAAAGATTAGCCTTCCTTCTCTCCCTACAGAATAAAAAATGGTACACAAATAAAATGATTTTTATTGTTTATAATTTTTTTAAGAGTTTAATTTTCATCTACTGATAGTATATATTTTTTACACTATCATTTATGATGCATGAAGATAAAATATGACACTGATACAATCCGATAACAATATGATGAAAATCTGAAAATTATAATGTGATGATACGTTTGTGTGTATATATATATATATATATATATATATATATATATATATTAAATTTATTAAATTTAAGATGTTATTATCGATATGTTATTAAATTTATTTGACTTTTACCATAACTATCTTGAGAAAACAGAAAGTATATATCAATTATATTTGGTGGACAAACTAATTTGTAAAACAACTCAAAAATTAATTAACACATTTTAAAGTATCAAAATATCGGTATTGATAGTGGACATGATATGTCCTAAATACTGCATATAATGAGATGATAAAATATTGGTGCAACATAGATTATCGTCTAATCATATTTTAATTTGCTACACTAGTAAAAGTAATTGAGTCTTACACCCACTAGTTGAAAAGTTATTTAATTAGGATAACTTAATTGAATAATAATATAAAATCATTTTATACTGTGAGTGCATAACAATTAAATTCTTTTTTTAATCTTTGATTAAAAAAAATCACTACGAATATTACTGTGTAATTATTCCTATAAACACAGTCATAACTATAACGTCCTTTTTAATGGTTGTGTTAATTAAATTGACATTTGCAACATGTCTATTAAGATTGTTAGTAATCTAAGTTATTACTAAAAAAATATTGTTATATTTTAAATTGTTGATAATGTTACAATCTAATGTTTGATATACACTTTTTTTTTTATACATAGATATACACACGTCTAATCTATTGACCAATTAACATTATTCTGTTTGATATACCAAAAAGATTATCAAGTAATGTATAAATAATAAATAATTGGTCTTATAAATCATTATAATAATTATTATCAATAGTAATGATGATTATCATTATTGTTATTACTAATTATTATTATTTGTTATGAGCACTTAAATTAACAATTCTAATATTAATGGTGATAATAATTAGTAATAATATTTGGTCAAAAGCACGTTATTATTTGTTCGAATTGACTTGTATTATTCTATTGCACGTAATTTTTCTTTAATCAAATAGGGTTATTAGGGCGACAAAGCTTTCTCTCTCAAATTTTAATGAGTCAAAAATTGAATTTGAAACCTCGAATTATGTCAAAACAATGTCATTAATTGATCTATGTGCTTGTCAACCATCATTATCATCATTATTATATACAAAAAGAAATTAAATATGCTGTATAAAATATCTTAAACCGACTGATGAAAGATTCTTAATATGTAAAACAATAAACTATAAATATGCGTCACAAATGTATACATATCAAATTGGAAGAACGCTTAATTGACTTTTTCTAGAAATTTATAACTTAAAGATATGTTAACATTTTTTAAATGATTAAGTTATTTTCTAAAGAAAGTTCAAAGGACATTTGTTTTGATATATTTTCTATAATTTTAATAAGAATAATTATTAAAATAAATTACATGATAAAAATATGCTTCTTAGCTTGGAAAAAACGCATCCTAAATAGTACAATCGAATAGTAGTAGCATATTAACTAAGCTCCCAAACCACTTAGTTTGAACAAAAGCTTCTTTATTTATAATTAAATTATGTTATTTGTATTTATGATATATGGAGTATTGTGTTAATCCATACCTCATCCATCATTTGATAAGATGTGTATATTATTCAAATAAGATTCACATATCATTTAATAATAAATGAAATATGAGTTGGTATAGTATCTCATATTCTATAAATATAAATAATATTATTTTATATATAATTAGCATGAGAAGTGAATAAATAATTTCTCACAACGGAGGAACCAATTGTGGTTCATGGGTGTACGAAAGTCCGTTGATAACCAAACACCGAAGAATCGTGGTTCGTGGGAAATTGCTATTCGTATTTGTGAAAGTGTCGCGAGGAGAAGCAGTAATTAAAAGTGGGAGAGCGAAGCCGAAAATAGAAATTGATAATTATACTATGTCAGCCAACAAATCATTTATGATTAAACGTGGTAGAAACTCCATTTGAATGAAATATAAGTCTCATTTAATAATGGATAAGATATGAATTAATACGGTGTCCCATATTCTATTTCCTCATATAACACTTCCTGGGCGAAAAAGACAAGAGAGTGGGATCCGAAGCCAGCCGTGCAATTTTGAGCAAAAGCTCACGAGGTGTGCGCATTTTATGTTGGTCCTGTGGGACGGAGGTAAGAAAATGAAAGTACATATATGCACCTAGCGCAGGTGATTTCTCTTGCTCCAACTGAATCTCAACCTCTCGATATAAAAAAAAATACTGAAAAAATATATGAGTGGTTTAGATATAACATGAAGCAAGAGATCCATTGTTCCCAGAGTAATATAACAACTGCGTAAGAAAGGGGGAGGACCCTCATCACAACGCCCAGAAGATCCTCCGGTTTGGTTTGGTGAGAGAGAGGGCGTGCTCGTCTACTCCACCCCTATATATATCTAACACACCACCAACAACACCTGCATGTAAGCCTCTCCACTCACTTGACCATACATACTATTTTATTTTCTTTCCTCTCTTTTCGACCTTCTAAAGAGGCTCTCCCTCTCTTTCGCTCGCTTTCTTTTTTTTTCCTTTTTCATTTTGAATAAACACAAGGAGAGACAGAGAGAGCCGTTTGCATTGGATCTTTTGAACCGCTTAACGGAGATGGCAAAGAATGTGGGGATCCTCGCCGTTGACATCTACTTCCCTCCCACCTGTGTTCGGCAGGTCACCGCTCTTCTTTCTCTTGACAAAATCATTTTCTCCTTTTGCTTTTTTGGCTTATGCTTAATTGTTGATTTGACTTCTCTTTTTTCTCTATTGGTGTTTGGAAAAATCCGAGGAATCACACGGCAGTGACAAGTGACAAACAATAACAACAACAACCGAGTTTCTTTTTGATAATTAACTTTTTTTTTTCCCTTGTTTATTTAGGCAAACGAGAAAACCGTCGCAGATCCTGAGTTCGGTTTTATGTTGTTGTGTTGATTGAACATTCGCGAAAGCTACTGTGCTTAGGCGAAAAGAACATTGGAATTGTTTGAAGATATTTTAGCTAAATACATAAAAGACATTATAAGCATGGAAGATTTATGGGTTTTTTTTTTCCCTTTTGAAAAATGAATTCACGATTGAGAGGGACTAGGCTATAACCAAAAGCAGGATTTCCTGTTTTTTTTTTTCTTTTCTTTTTGGTGTTCAGTCACTTAAATCGGTTTTCTGCGGAAAAAATAATGAGATCCCCTTTTAAAGCTGTATCCAAATCCTGGCTTTTTACAGTTCCTCCATTTAGGGGGAAAGAGAAAGCACTTGATATATTCTTGTGGATTATTCCGTGGTTCTTTCTTTTCTAAGCAATATATTTCATGCCATTCATTTATTTTGTCACTGATATATACTGAAGTTACTTTGATATTTTTTTTATTATTAATTTTTGTAAGTAATGTTTTTCAATTTCTTGATTTATGCATAATTTCAGGAAGCACTGGAGGCTCATGATGGTGCCAGTAAAGGGAAATATACTATTGGACTTGGACAAGATTGCATGGCGTTTTGTACAGAGTTAGAAGATGTCATCTCAATGAGGTTTCTACTTTGAATTTGATAGTCTCTGTCGTTATATTTGGCTAGTAGTAGACAATAGACACCATTATCTTCGGACTTGTCGTTGTGTCCTGTGATTGTTCCTGCTTCTGAGTTATGTTTATTTTATTTTAGGTTGCTTAGGATGTTGTAGTTCTTAAGGTTTTTAAAATGCCGAAGTAACATTTACACCTTACAAGCTTTACATAATGATAATGGTAGTCCATGACAGAAACATGTAAATTATTGTTCTGGTATATTCCACACATGATGTAGATTTAGCTCTGCCAAATGCTTTCAGGAAGAATGGAACTACTGAGCTCATCATGATTTCATCGTAAACTGTTGAGTTGTTTTGTGATTATTACAATTGCCAAAAAAACTGCAATTATTGCAATCGCGGAAAATTGCAATTATTGCAATTGCAAAAAAATCACGGGAAAAACACAGCTATTGCAACTGCAATTATCGTTATGATGTAGTGGAAAAGACAGTTGTTACAGCAACATGGTGGCCACCTTGCATATCACAGTTTAAAACCATGATTTTAACCATGTAAAAGAGATGAGTTTGTTGCATTATACACAACAAATAAGTCACTGTCAGTTTCAAATTATTATTTTTTAAACCTTCCAGAGAGTCTTTTGTTCTTGTAGTTTCTTGCTCTATATACTCCTTGTATAACACGATAACTGAAGCCGCTTGATATATGTTACTTTCTCTATGCTTCTTTCAATCTTACTGTTCAAAAAACGTCGATTCTATGTACAATATTAATGCTGGCCATCTTTGCTAGTCTCATCTCTTGAACTCCTGCTTCTTCAGCTTGACAGTAGTTAGTTCCCTTCTTGAGAAGTATGAGATTGATCCCAAACAAATTGGTCGCCTGGAAGTAGGCAGTGAGACTGTGATAGACAAAAGCAAATCCATCAAGACATTCATCATGCAGATCTTTGAGGTATCTTTTTAGTGTCGAACTACATGGATAGATATTTTTCTTTGTCAAGTAAATTGATTTTCTTCCATATTATAGTAGTTTAGAAACTCAGCTGACTTACCCAATTATCTATATGGAATGGTTCAATCTTAGTTTCAAGTATTTAATGTTGCATTGGAAGCTCTTGATCTGTCAATCTTGGGTATATCAATCAGAGAATACAGCTAAAGTGGCTCATTACTTCTAGCTGGAATCATTTCATCTTGATTCTATACCCAGATCAGATACTAGCCTTTTTCACACTGGTGTCATTAATTTTCCTGTGTCTCAGAGGTCTTGAGTATGTCTGCATTGTTAATAATTAGATTTGTTGGTTCTGTTATATTATGATTTTCTTGATCAAATCATATACTTCCAAAACTTTCTAAGACAGTACTCTTTTTCTGTCTGAAACAAGCAGAAATATGGAAATACTGATATTGAGGGTGTTGATTCAACTAATGCATGCTATGGAGGAACTGCTGCTTTGTTCAATTGTGTCAACTGGGTGGAGAGCAGTTCATGGGATGGACGCTATGGGCTTGTTGTCTGCACTGACAGTGCGGTAAGATCATTTCCATATTCATATCTTTGGACTATAATCAGTAACAGTAAACATGTTCTGCAGTCCGTTTTAAATGTGCAAGTCTGAGGACAGTTACAGATATGAACTCAAAGATGCATATCCTTAATCAGTTTGACAGTTAGTCCCGAACATGTCTAATTGATGAGTTTCTTTATCAGGTATATGCGCCAAACATGTCTAATTGATGAGTTTCTTTATCAGGTATATGCTGAAGGACCTGCTCGGCCTACTGGTGGTGCTGCCGCTATTGCTATGCTAATTGGTCCTGATGCTCCGATTGCTTTTGAAAGCAAATTGAGGGCAAGTCATATGTCTCATGCCTATGATTTTTACAAGCCTAATCTTGCCAGTGAATATCCGGTAAGCTATGCAATCATATGTTTTGAAAGCTAATTTCATATTTATTCCTCATTAATGTTATGATTAAGCAAGCAACCCTTTCAACTTGCTTTTGGTCTGAGAATATGCTATGAGGAATAACTTTTTACTCGAGTCCATTCTTTACTTTCTCTCGTAATCCACTGAAAGCAGTTGAGGTTGTCATTTACAATAACTTCACATAATTTGTGTTATAGGTTGTTGATGGGAAGCTTTCTCAGACTTGTTACCTTATGGCTCTTGATTCTTGCTATAAACAGCTCAGTCACAAGTAAGCTTCTACTGTTAATATAGTTCTTATCCAATTCAGTTTGCTAATTTAGCCAAGTTCCTTACTATATTGTTTCATTCTCTAGATATGAGAAGCTCCATGGAAAACCATTTTCTCTTTCTGATGCTGAATACTTTGTATTTCACTCTCCTTATAACAAGGTAATTTGGGCTATAAGGATCTCATATTTTATATTAGCTCCGGATGACACTTAAGATTGGTGTATGCTATGTGTTTTATCTTCCCATCTCATTCATGATTATATCTACCTTAATTGATATCTATATTTGTATTTCTTTAATATGTCTGTCTGTTTATATATCTGGCTGATACTTTTTGAGTTATTGCAGCTTGTACAGAAAAGTTTTGCTCGGTTGGTGTTCAACAACTTCTTGAAGAATCCCAGGTTCTATTAATATTTCCTTCCCCTGGAAAAACTTGTTTAATTCCAAGTGTTTCGTGCCTCGGTTTTTAGAAGTTTATTATGATTACAGCTTGGTGGATGAGGCTGCTAAAGAAAAGCTGGAACCTTTTGCAACATTATCTGGTGATGAGAGCTATCAAAGTCGGGATCTAGAGAAGGTTTGAGAGCCAAAATCAAACTCATTTGTCTTTTATTTACTCATTTGTTTTGCATTTTACCATTTGGCTGGAGAGCAGTTGAGCAAAGCTTTGCTTTCCCATTTATGTAATTCTATAAAAAATCGATAGCTTTAAACTTCTGCTGATGTGCAGTATTTTTCATTTACAGGTTTCCCAGCAAGCTGCGAAGCCTCTATATGATGAAAAGGTGCTACCAGGCACCTTGGTGCCAAAACAAGTTGGTAACATGTACACTGCATCTCTCTATGCAGCGTTTATTTCACTTCTTCACAGCAAACATAGCACATTGGTGAATATTCCAAACATTACCCAAGTCAAATGTAACCTTCCTCACAACAAAGGTTCATTCTTTCTGATAAAGATTACATTTTGTAATTTTCAGGCAGGTAAGAGGGTGATACTATTCTCGTATGGAAGTGGCTTAACTGCCACAATGTTTTCCTTGCAATTAAATGAAGGTCAACATCCATTTAGCCTGTCAAACATTGCTAGAGTGGTGGATGTTGCTGGAAAACTGAAGTCAAGGCATGAGGTATTGATCTCTAAAGTCTTTCAACATTGCAATTCCACATGTGCTGTCAGAGATTTGCTTTGTATATAGATGCATGTGCCAGCAACATAAGAATGCATCTTTATTTGGCTCATTAAGAAATCAGTTTTTTGTTCGAAAAAATAGTCAGCTGCCAAGTTTCGTAAGTGCATAGAGATACACTTTCAGTTTTGGAAAATTTCTTGGAAAAGACTCTGTCATGGTTGGTTTGTTTTCCCTCCTTTTTTAGTTGTGCCTTCAGAAATCTTGAATGACTTGGAAGATTTCTATCTCTTTAGGGTGTGTTTATGAATTTCACTTTGCAGGGAAATCAGATCCCTTCCCTTCCCTCTCTTTCACTCTAAAGTGAGACTTACAAACACATCGGCTTGAGAATTAACACTTACAAAATGTTAACATGTAAATGATTAGAATGTTCTTTTTGGGCTCATTTTGATGTTCAATAATAAGATGCTGAAAACAGAATCCCTTTTATGGGAAGTAGTGCAATTGAATCGGTTTTTGATGAGTGCAAATTTTTATGCAGTTTCCTCCGGAGAAGTTCGTTGAAACCCTGCAGCTAATGGAACATAGGTATGGTGCCAAGGAGTTTGTAACAAGCAAGGACACTAGCCTTTTATCTCCAGGCACATTCTATCTCACCGAAGTAGACTCCCTGTATCGGAGATTCTATGAAAAGAAACCTAGTAAAAGCGATTCGACCGCCTCCACAGAAAACGGTTTGGTTGCCAACGGTCACTGATTTTAACATAGTCACATAAACAACGTGTAGTGCCTGCAAAGCTGGAAGTCAACTTTGCTTAGCATTTAGAATGGTGATCTTCTTTGCATTAGTTCTGTTAAGCGAAAAACAAGTGAATTACATAGTGGTCAACGTTGTCTGTTCAAATATCTTCCGATGTAGTTACTCTTGAATCTAAATAATTCTTACGAGAAAACGGATCATATGCAGTTTAAAAACCAACTGCATCAAGTACACTCATGCATTTAACGATCCAAATGTGTTTGGGATCTTGTATACTTTCTTCATTCACTTTTAAGTGTTCCTATAGTACAACTTTTTCTTTTTTTGGCGTAAAATGGTATAAAGGAAAAGATCTAAGAGAGATAAAAAAGATTAAAAAATAAAAGAAAAAAAATGATAGTTTAGTTTAACATATTTTTTAGAGTGATGATATGTACTCTTGCAATTAACCCAAGCAATCTCCTAACTCAAAATTTCACTCACATGAGGTGTGATTTATATTACACTCAAGGACTATTTAAATGAATGAGTTAATTGGGTTTCTTAATTATCTAGTGATGAGTTTAAGTTCTCGTGATGTGCATGAAAAATGTCTTGTGGTCTAAAATAAAATTCATATCTATGAGTTCTATATTTGAAGAGATTAGTCACTGTTTCTTATAGTAGATATTGTAGGTTCACCTAATATGTGTGTTGGGGGATTTCAATTACGAAGATTTTTAGGCATGGTAATTATAAGGGTCTACAATTTCTTTTTTAATATTTGAATCTTTTCAATAATTTTTTAGTTTATTCACCTAAACTTCAGTATATATTAAAAAAATACATGTTGAAATCTTAAAAAATAATTACAAGTAAAAGGAGGGAATATTTTTTTAAAAAATAAATAAAATCGACTATCAATATTTTATTGAGCAACATTTTTCCTGGCAATTATGCCTTTTGAATATTAGTGTAAGATTGTAAGTTATCGATTTGAGTACGCATATGCTTTACTAATGAGATGCTTACAGATACAGTCACTTTCAAAGCACTTATTATTTTAACTCAAGTCAAAATTAGTTAAGATTATTATTCTTATTACTATTTCAAATCAAAGTTGTGATTATATATTGTTATATCAATAAAAATGCTTAACTTAATCACTTATTACTTACCTTAATCACTCATTACTTTAAAGGTCTTATAAATAAAAACACATGATAAGATGACATTGTAAAATTTCCCTTAGTCTATGACTCTATGTAGATGACATTATAGTGACTATGCTTCTCAAAACATGAGGATGCTTCACAGTAGTATAGGCGTCTCAAGGGAAGACTAATTTATTTAACTATCTCTCAGCTAGATATCCATTTTGCAGTGAATCACCTTAGTTTAGTATATTGTGGCTCTTCACTCTCTCGTTTGCAGGCACTGCATTACTTACTGAGATATCCCAAACAAGCCAGGACAAGGGCTGTTATTCTCTTGTGCTCCTACATTCTACCACAAGCACACGTTGATACTGATTAGCTAGTTGTGCCTGTACTAGGAGGTCAATTAGGAGTGTTCATGACTCGACAACCCAACTTGACTCAAAGCTTAGCGGGCCAGGTTTATGATCTAAATTTGGCCCAATGTTCTCTTTTAACCGGTTCGAGTTATACTTTGGGTTAGCTCTACACAAGTTGAAGTAAATTAACTGTTTAAAAGTTTAAACTTTTTAAAGATAATTAACAATAAATTATTAGATTTCATATTTCAATTAATATTTTTCACCTAAGTTGATGTTTCTTTTATATGAATTTAATTTATTTTAAAACATATGTTGTAAAATATTTCTTGAAACTTGTATTCTACTTCACAATTTTATAATTTAGCCATGTATAGTGTTTAAATTTTTATATCTCCTCTAAAGATTGGATCTTCGACCTGATTTAACCCGATTGCTAGTATGGTAGGGTTTGGGTTTAAAATACTACCTGATCAAAAATTTAGGCTAGATTCAAGTTAGATCAAAAGGCCAAACCTGCCATATGTACACCCTAAGGTCAAACCACTGTTTTTGTGTGTTCATTGGTGACTCTCTATAGTATCTTGGAAGTCTAAGAAACAACTGATTATTTCTAGATCATTAGCGGAGGCATATCAGGCTCTAGCTAGTGTTGTTACTTAAGTTACTTGGTTGACCAACTTGTTGAAAGACTGAGGTTGTTGTTGGTTCTACAAAGGTTTATCATAACAACCAATGTGCTATTTTGAAGCACCCTTAGAAATTATCAAGTATAATTTGGGAAGAATTTACAGAAAATATACCTCAAGGTTAGGACAAACTAATTAAGTTGAATGTAGGCTAAGGCGAACCTCCTAATGAGTTACTTTATTTGTTTCCATCCCTACTCAAAAATTAATAGTTGATTATAAAATATGTTTGACAAAATATTCATATTTAAATTTTAATTCTATTTATTTACTGTTAATATTAAATTAAATCATAAAATATTTCAAGAGATAAAATTGAAAAAATAGTAATACATTTTTCATTGAAATATGGAAATGAGGACAAAAAGGATGAAAGAAATGAACAAAATTCTTTCAAGTAACAGATAAAATAAAATGAAGAGAGTGTATAAAAGAATTAATTTATTTTATGCTCGAATCAACATATAATTAAATCTTTTGGGAAAAAGGAGGGTATAACTCTCCAGTCTACGGTACTTTTCAGTAGAACCAGCAAAAATAATAGAACATCTTTTCAAAAAACATTTTCTACTTTTCCCATGGTGTATGGACCACCATAAATTGGTGGCTACCAATGGAAACCATTTATTAAGCCAGGAAGACCCGACCTTTTCAGGTACCTCTGACATCATCCTGTGGCATCATTGGTCGAGACTTGAGACCACATGTCCCTGGTGGTCCACCGAATAAGATTGATGACAAACGGGGGAGCCCACCGAGCAGAATACAACACGTGGCACCCCATCATTTTCCCTGACATATTTGATCGAATCATAATCGTCCGATGATAAGATAACCTTCCCACTTGTAAATCTCCATCCTTCCGCTCTCCACCTCCACTCCGTTTAATTATCTGTACCATATATATGGAATAATCTTTTTTAATTATTTTTTAGTGTGTAAAATTTCTATCTTTTAAAATATCTTGATGTACGGGGAGTTTGATAAAGTTATAAAAATTAAAAAAATATAAATTGATAGACACGTAAGTATATATTAATCCACTAGTTAAAGAATAATGGTAAAATAAGCAACAGGTTTTTTTCCCCTAATAAACACGTCAATTATCAAAATCACAAGTTGTGATTGGAAAAAAAAAAAAAAAACACACGTTGTGATAAAATTTGATTCAGTAACTTTATCAATTCCTTAATTTTATGATATGTTTAAAACGTAGAAATGCTCCACATGGACGGGACTTTTTTCCGAGGGACTAGATTAATCCAATTCAAGGGGTAAAAATTCTAGAGGAGGTTTCAGGTCTTCCAGCAAAGATTATGTAAATTTATTATGTTGATATAGTAAAGAAATTTATTTATTTTACATATTTTTATTTTAAATGACTAATGAGGATTAATTTATTGAGTAGTCTGATTTAAAAAAAACATAATTTTAATATCCTGATAATATAAAATTTTTACACATAAGAAAGGACGTGATTAAAAAATAATGTAAATATTTTCATCTTTATTAATATATTCAAATTAATTATTTTAGGATAGCATTATACCAAAATTAAATCTATATTGATTTAAAGCATTATTTATATATAGAACAATGTTATTTAAACGTCTAAATATGAGTGTCTAAGTGATATATTAAATATGATTGATAAATAAAAATAATAGAAATTATTATTAATTATCACATTTAATAATAAAATATATATATATATATATATATATATATATATATATATATTTGTTACATTACATACCTACTTTTAAACTTTGAAATAACATTTTTGTTGTACGCAACATTCCATTTCCAATCTCATTCCCTTTGTTGGATTGCAGTTAGGTGCGTACACACCCAAACCCAGCAGTAGCACACTTCAAGTTCCTGTCTTCCACGCCGAATATCCCTGAAACCAAACACATTTTATTACCTCAAAACAAAATAACAGAAGCAAAAAAAAAAAAAAAGAAGAAGAGAAACTAGTTGAGAATTCTCTGCCTCTGAGTTGGGTTAAGCACTTCCATTACCTTCACCATCGGCGTAATGGCGTCGGGTCACGAGGAAGAGGAGCACGAGATGGACCAAGACGAGGACGACGACGGAGGAACCACCGACCTCAGCACCAGCGACGCCGACCCAGACAGAGACCCATCTGCACCCACAACAACAAGAACCACCAACAACAACAACATTGGACTCCCCAAACACACATTATTCTCGCACACCACCACCACCACAAGAGGCTTCCAAGCCTTACCCTTGAAAGATGAACCCACAACGGAGTCCGACCCGGACCACGAGGCCCACCCGATTGCCCCACTGGGCCTCGTTCCCGTCGCGATGCAGATGGAGCAGCTGCCAGTTCCCGTGCCCGTAAAGCCCGCGAGGCGGGCCTCCACGAAGGATCGTCACACAAAAGTGGAGGGCCGGGGCCGAAGGATCCGAATACCCGCCACGTGTGCGGCCCGGATCTTCCAGCTGACACGTGAGCTGGGCCACAAGTCCGACGGCGAGACCGTTAGGTGGCTTCTAGAGCACGCCGAGCAGGCCATCATCGAGGCCACCGGGACCGGCACCGTCCCCGCCATCGCCGTCTCCGTCGGCGGCACACTAAAAATCCCTACGACACCGCCGCCACAAAACCCCGACGAAAACAGCAGCAGCGCCGCTAAGAAACGGAAACGGCCGTCCAACAGCGAGTTCGTTGACCTGAGCGACGCCGTTTCGCAGTCGTCAGGTTTGGCGCCGGTTCAGCAGGCGGTCCCGCAGGGTTTGGTTCCGGTGTGGGCCCTGGGGAACACGAGCATGGTGGTCCCCGCGAACGCGTTCTGGATGATTCCGCAGCCGGGTGGGGCGGTGGGTGGGGTTGCGGCGGCCAACCAGCAGGGTCAGATATGGGCTTTGGCGCCGTCGGTGACGCCGGTGTTCAACGTGGCGGCGGCGGCGGCAGCCAGGCCGTTAACGTCTTTGGTGGCAGGGACGAGTGTTGCGGAGGTTTGGTCTGCGGCTGGTGGGGATTGCGGGAACACGTCGAACTCGGCGGTGAGTACGAGCACGATGGGGCCTAAGGTGGCGAATAAGTCGAGCATGGCGGCGCCGAGTGTCAGTTCTGGAGGAAGTGCTGCTGGTGCCGCCGCGAGTGGGAAGGTCCAGATGTTGAGGGATTTTTCGTTGGAGATTTGCGATAAGCAAGAGTTGCAGTTCATGGGGACTCACCACGCCCAACCTCCCAATCATTAATGACAAGTGAGGAGAAAGAATATCTTTTTGTGGTGAGAGTTGAATAAAAATGAAAATCGTGTAAGTGTTTATGTTAATTTTTGTGACTTCAATTCAGGGTTTAACTCTTGGTTATATTTTTCTTCTCTTCTTCTTTTAATATTAGATCGACTGTATTACTATAATTGCATAACATATGTCATGTACATCGTATATGCATTTATTTAGCAATGGAAGTGCAGTGATAAGTGTTCTCTGTAGAGCAGCTGTGGCTGAGCGGATGAGGAATATAATAATGGATGAGTGGTTTAGTCTATGACATTATTAAGATCCGTTCATTTTCTGTTTGTCTTCATTTACAGTTACAAATGGTAGGAGAGAGGTGTTCTTTTTGTGTTGTCATGGCGAAAGGAAGGAAGAATTGAGAGCTGAGATGAAGAGTACGGACTACGGAGTGGGGAGTTTGACCTTTACGACACGTGAGTGGAAAGTGCGACACGTGTGGTGAGGGGGGAAGGAGTGGTGTGGTGAGTGTGGTCCACCTACAATTCGAGATCTGAAGTTCGGATATGGCCGCATAGGTGGGTGGATCTGCCCTCCCCCAGGAAATTCTCTACATTCAACCACTTCAATCGGACATGTTTGATTTCAGGATCCGTCTAACATGGCCGTGGACCATTATGGTGCGTGAAACTTAGGCACTAATGCTTGTATTATAAAGCCATTGTTGGTAAGTTTGTGGAAATTATATAGGTACCCCCAAAATGAAAAGACTAAAAATGATAAAATTACATCTTGATTTCACTTTTAGTTTCTCAGTTAGTGTCATAATTTCGTTTTGATGGTTTAAATAGAATGGGAATGACTATTAACAATTGTAATACCGATTTGGTTTGGTTTTATTTATAAATCTTTGCTAAATATTTATATAAGATTAAAATTATTTATACTAATGATAGTAAAAATACTGTATCATATGAGATAAAGCACCGTATAGCATTAAAAATATTAACAAATGATAAACATTATGCCCTTATTCTATGTGTACTTATTAATTATTATATTAGATGCTATCTCTATTACAAATAAGCATAATATTAAGTACATGCTTAACATAATATTGATTTTTTAAGTTTCATAAAATATATTTCTTATTGAATGTGAAATATGATTTTTTTTAATGCTAAATATTATACTTTTTTTTATTAAATCAATCAGATGTAGTAAAATATATTTTTTAGATTTAGTGAGATATTTTTGGATCTTTTTGTTGGTCTGAAATCATTTTTGCACTTGGTTAATAGTGCTGTATTAGTCTTTGTTGCTATCTCTTTTTTGTTTTTCTGGAAAAAAAAAAAGGTGCGTTGAAGTTATAAGTATTTAGTTCATACTCTGATCTCAGATTATGGAATCATAAAAAATGGAAATGATTCGTATGCAATTAAAAAAAATAAAAAATAGAATGAATTGTAATTTTATGAAATTTCATTCTTTTGATTTTGAGCTCCTTTAACTTTTTTGTAGAATTTGAATGAAAATGTATTGATTTTAAAATATGAATACAAATCAAATTAATTTATTTTTTTAATCATTCCAAACATAATTTAGTATATTTTAAACATAAAAAATTATTTTAAATATAAGATTTAGGCGATTACTTCAGTACCCTTACAAGGAGTTGGCTTTGTATTGCTTTTGTAGTTTGACTTGTTGGCCGTGGCCACTGCTCAAAGGGGAAGTGAGGTTTATGGAGAAGAGGAGACAGTGGGGTTGGGAAGAAAAGAAGGTAGGGGAGTTTGGGGTGAGAGAAATAATAAGGGTAAACAAGTCATTTAACCATTTCATTTTATTAGCTGTCTCGGTGCCTATAATGGTCACTAGAGGTGTACAAGGTCCGGTTGGGTCGGGTAAATTTGAATTTGGTCCAATTTTTTGATTGGGCCAATTTTTGAAACCTGAACTAATAATAATCCGACTATGTCCTGGGTCATACCGGGTCAATCAAACATTTAAATAATATATATGAATTTGGATACCGTATATAGTAAAGTTATAAAATTTTAGAGATATTTTATGATATAGGTTTCAAAATAAATCATATCAATGTAGAAATAACATCAATTTATGTAAAATATATTAATTGAACGTTAAAATCTTATAATTTTTCATAAATTATTATAAAAATATATATCTCTTAAACAGTTATTTGACCTTAGGCCAGTTCAGCCAACACGACGTATAACCCAAATCTAGCTTGAAAAGTATATTGGGTCAAATTTTAAGACCCGAACCCATCTCAATAAATTTTGTGTTGAGCCGGATTGACGAGTGAAGATAAGTTATGAACACTGATCACTAACTTTGAAGCCCAACCATAAAACCCCTCCGAACTATGTGGACATCTCTATCTAAAATTCACAAAACACCTCACAACTCTGTAAAATTACGACAACCCACCTGGACCATCATGATCCATAAGTTTACCATCCCTACGTTCGATAGCTCCTTGATTTCAAGGCAAAAGTTATACAAAAATTTGATGATGAGTTTTATAGGTAAATTTACACGGAGCTTGCCATGAAAGTTTTATTTTTATTTGCTGGTTATATGAAATTTTCTTTAAACTATTATTTAGTTATGTATTACTACATTAGTAGAAGTAGTTAAGATTTATATTTGAATTTCAACTACTTATAATTCATACAAACTAAAGAATTTGATTGGATGATAATATAAAACTTATATACTCTCAATGCCACAAAATTAAATTATATTCTTAATATTACACTTTTTATTAATGTCTTAATATTAAATTGACCAAATCAATTATATTAAAAATGTAATTTATCCCTTTTTTTGGTCCAATATGGCTTAAATAATTTTTTTGGCTAAAATATTAGATGATAGAAAATTGAATGAAAGTTGAACTAGTGACTTTTTATACCTTACTGAAGCATGTGTGAGTCTACCTACAAAACCTAGGGCTCATTGGGCTGATTTATCTTTATAATTTATTAGAAGATAAAATGGAGCACTACATTACATGGAACCCAGAATTTCCTCCACCGTGCAATAGTAATAAAGGCAATAATAAATACTCTCTATTCCATATTTAACAGTTGTCCCATGCGTTAAAATTGCTGTGGAGGGAGTACTGTAACGCTAGGTGGGTCCATGAGGTGCCCAAAAATTCAAAGCCGCCACTTGGAGATAAGTGAGGAGTGAGGAGGCGTGTGTCCATTACGTCCCATCCTATATGCATTTTGGACTGTTTGGGGATTTGGTGAGTCACTGGGTCCACACGTTAGTACTGTGTACGCAAATGCAATATGCATGGTTGGACAGTGGGGGTAGGAGGTGGGGCTAAGTTGCCTTGACGGTGTGATCTTCTCGATCAGAACTAACACGCGTGTTTCCATGGGGTCCAATCACTCCAACTTTCTACTCTATGCTTTAGCACCCTTTTAACCTTTTGTTTTTTTTTTTTTTTTTTATCGTTACCCGAATGGCTATTAAATTCCAAATTATTTTTGTTTTATGAACGTGGCAAAGGACCCTATATATTAAGAGTGTGTTTTTTTTTTTTTTTGTATAATATTAAGAATGTGTTTGGTTGTAAAGATAAAAATAAAAATAAAATTATATGATTAAATTTTATATATAAAATAACATATAAAACTAATATATGTAGTTTTTACCTCTATTTATACCTTAAAATCAAACATGTCTTGAGTTTGAAATTTTGCTCACCAAATTTCAAAATTTGTAAAATTTGGGTTTGCCTCAATTGCTCCTAAAAGTGGGAGAGCATGGATGAACTATTAATTTTTACCATTGACATATTAGTTTAAAAATAACATTTTATTAATATTTGAAATGTGTCCCTTTTTTTATTTTAAAGTTCTAAGAGTATATCAGAATCGTTCCACTTATCTTTATATTTAAGGGCTTCTTTGAAAGTAATTTTAGCTTATGGATTTTACAGTGGACTTCTTATATTTTAATCTATCATGGATCCGTTATTATTAACCATTGGTTTAAACTATCTAACAAAAATTGTAATCATCCAATGACTATAATAAGGGGCCCATGATGGACCTAAAAATTTAAAATCCACCTTATAATTTGCCTTTTTTAGTTTTGTGTTTTTGAAAATAATTTTGAAAAACAATTTTAAATTCAATTTTAAGAAATAAAAGAACAAAAGAAATTGTTTGATGGCTTGGTTCTCAAAACAAGTTTTTAAACATGAAAAACAAAAAATATCTATTTGGATGGTGAGTTTATGGTGGACCTCTGATCCCCTCTCTCTCTCTCTCTCTCTCTCAAGTACGAGTATTGTTGAAGGGGTTGTTACTATCTTTATTTTTTGATGTCAACCTCACCATTTTCTTGTTCTTGCCTATGTTTAGGGTTTGTGTTTGGTTTTTGTTATCTCTTTTGAGTGTTTTTGTTATCTCTTTTTGTTTTGCTTTTATTTTGTTGTTATTTCTACTTTGATGGTTTTATAAGTATGAGGATGTTCACATTTATATTGAAAAAAGACGTGATATATTTTTCATGCTACAACACATTTTGTGTGTAGGTCTTGGTCGCTTTGATAGAAAAGATAATTAGATATTGGTAATCTTCGATGAATGTACAGAGCAATTTTATAATGTAAAATACATTTATTTCTTATTCAATTTGGATCTTATGTATCTTTTTTTATTTGTTAGTTTTGTTAGACTTCTTTATTAGTAAAATTTTCTTTCTCCCAAAAAAAATTCACTATTATTATTATTATTATTATTTCTAGACTATTCACATACGTGGCATATCCCAGATCTGTGGGGCCAGCTACTACTAGAATGAGAGTGCATCAATCTTGGTTTCTTACCACCATGTTTCTTCATACATATTAGAATTGTAAGATGTACGTTGCACCATTTTGTAATGTCTTGGTCTTTGATAAAGTATTAGATGTAAAATTATTCATATGCCTTTATGGTCATCATAATTTTTAATATGTTATTAGAGTCACAATGACCAAATGATCAGAGATTCAATTCGTGTTATCCATTATTCTAGTAAGTTATTTATACTTTAAGTCCAAAAAGAATAATTCGCATTAGGGAGGATATTAGATATAAAATTTAGAGTAAACTCCTAAGTTAGTCCCTAACAATTTCGGTGTCGGATGAGTTGGTCCTTAACAACTGGAAAATGTCAACTCAATCTTTGACAATGTTAAAACTCGGACATTCAATAGTCCTTGAATAGAAAACTAGTGACAATTTCAAACTCAGACATATTAGTCCCTAATGACTAGTGACAATTTTATTACTAGACACATCGGTCCCTAACGTCATTTAAAATACTCTTTCTTCCTTCACCCTCTTCATCCTCACCACCACCACCACCACTCTCTTCCTCATGAAATCTCCATTCCCCCTTGCCCCCCAACTACCACAAAAAACGTCTTATCCGCCACCACCGCTAAAATCCCAACCCCATTACTCATAATCCCCAAACTTAAACCCTTGAAAAAATGCCCCACCACCACCACCAACTATTCGCAGCCATCACCAGTGGTAACCACCATAGCCCGCATCCTCTGTCATGCTTCTTTCATCATCATTTTGATTTTTTTTTCTTTGGTTGGATTGGCTATTGGCTTTGGTTCGTGGTGGATAATGGTGGTGACTATGGGGAATTATGGTGGTTGTGGTTGTGAGTTTTTTGCTTGTTGACAAGAAAAATATAGTGTTATGGATGATGGTGGTAGTGGTGGTGGTGGTGAAGAGAATGGTTGAAGGAAAGAGATGGAGGATCAAGGACGATAAGGACTAATATGTTCGATTTTGAAATTATTACTAATTTTCTGTCTAGGGACCACTGAATGTTCGAGTTTTGATGCTATCAAGGATTAAGTTGATACTTTCCAGTTGTCAAGAACCAACTCATCCAACGCCGAAATTGTCATAGACTAACTTGGAGTTTTATCCTAAAATTTAAATTTTTTGAAAAGATGGTTGATCATAATAAAGCTAAGAAAGGGGCAGTGAGAAAAACTGAAAAATATATAGGATGACCGTGGCCAAAATACAGAATTATGATTTGGAAAAGTAGATGTTTAGGTTCTGCAAGCTTGACAATACATGCGTAGTTATATATATACCAGAGTTATACAACATATATGACATACTCTTCCTATCAAAATTTATGTGTAATTATAGTCTCATTATCTAATCCATCTAACCTCAAAATAGAATCAGCTGTTTATTGATAGAATGTTTGTGTAAAGTTGTAATTAACAGAATGAGTTATGATGCATTAAGCAAACTTGAACTCCAATCTTAATCTTTGAAAACTTGAAAGTACCATCAAAATAAACCGTGGGATATATGATTCAGAATTGAAATTTGATTGCAATCGCACGAGAATCAACAAATGCTTCCTCCACGAATAGCATTATCAACTTTTTGAACAACTTTAAAAAAAGAGTTAATGCTCACTTTAGTCCCTCACATTTCACGCATGAGTCAATTTAGTCTCTGATTTTTAAAATGAGTCAATTTGGTCCCTCACATTTGCAATTGTGAGTCACTTTAGTCCCTCTGTCATGTGGGATCACTTTTAAAATATGTTGACGGAAGGACGAAAATGACTCACAATTGCAAATGTGAGGGACCAAATTGACTCATTTTAAAAGTCAAGGACTAAATTGACTCACACATGAAATGTGAGGGACTAAATTGATCATTAACTCTTAAAAAAATAAACACAATAACATGTCAGAGTCAATCGCTGTTTTTACTGATGGGATGGACCATCGAACGATTTTATATATACTTAGTTGAGTAGGTAAAAAGATAATATTGTAAAATTGATAATAAATAAAAAAAACCGTAAGTAAACATGAACACTAATTAAATTCATACATTTAGAATAAAAATAATTACATATTTATTTTTTCATGTTTTATTAAATTGTTAATATAAAACTATTTTCACGTTAAATTTTCTATCAAATATATGACCTTAGTATTTATTTTCAGATGTACCCAAAAATCTATGACCTTAGTTACGTCGTTATGCGCGAAGAATATATACTGTGGATTTCCAAATCCAAATTCTAATTCTTAAACTTTTTATTTTGCTACGGATGAAGATAAATAAGCAGAAAAAGTGTCAACAGGCACAAGCAGCATAAAAATCCGCATTAACCATGCAAATACTCATTCCCTAAAGTATCTTCATTAAGGTGAGACAATAAGATGTAGATGGGGTTTGCCAAAACCAAAGAAGATCATCATTGGTACTATCCAATTCATCTATTTCATTAGCACATGTATTGATTTCACGAACCACATGAGACAGACATACAACCCTGTCTCTTTTCAAGAGATGAGACTCCTCTGTGAAAATATTAACACAAGTATAATATCTGATTTAGAAATTGGATGTAAGTGAAGTGACGGCAGAGTGAATTTCTAAACCCAAGCACACCTTAGTCTTTTTTTTCTGGAACAAAAAAAATGACTTTCTCCCTGTTCTGATCTTACACGGAAACATTGCAAGTGACTCAAGAATCAACAGTCAATTATAACAGTGACAACAAACCAACTGGGGTGATAAATCAGTTGCTTTTGTTGGGCCATCTTACATCTTTGAAATTTTATTGGGCTTGCCACTCCTTACTGGTTTGCCTGAATCTCGCATGCCGCTGGCAAGTGCAAGATAGGAAGTCCACACACCCAAAAGAAAACAAAAAAACAAAAACAAAGTGGACGTTTACATAACTCACGTCAAAACAAAAAATTACATAACTAAAACAGTCGTAAAAGTTTGGTTTAAATATGTTTTTGGTTGTTGAAAAATTGGCAAATTTCAGTTTCGTTCCCTGAAATAAATTTCTTTGATTTTGGTCCAAATATTTCTATAACTACTTGATTTTAGTTACTGTCTCATATGTCATATGATTGCTAACTTTCATATAGGATTGAATGACCTAACTCTTTTTTAACTAGTTTAACATTTAACATAAACAATCTAATGACAAAGATTAAAATAAAAAAATTTTAGAAATGTTTGCACTGAAATCAAATCAAAAAATTTGTTTAAACCTAAAAAATTATTTTAAAAAATAGGATGCATAAATTTGTTAATAAAAAATTCTAAAATAAACATAATTTTTTTTTCGTGCTTAGAGCACTATTTATGACATAATACACATTTTATTTTCAAAATTTATTACGAGTAATAACCAATATATTTTATTTTCTTAATTTCAAAGTACTAAAATTTTATCATGTTAAATAGCATGGGAAATGCCAATGATGGACTTAGCAAATAAACAAGTTTTTGTTTAGATTTTTTTTAAAAATAACTATTTTAAAATAAAATATTTGTAAGTGAAGTTTTTAATTAAAAGGTAAAATATTTTTTCCATTTACTTTAACTTGACTTTTGCAATATGGGCATTTACCTTTTATTTTTCTCAATTTGATCCCTTACATTTTAAATTATTTTTAATTTGGTCTTAAATAATAGTTTCATCACATAATTGATGAAAAATGCAGACGTAACACAAACTGTGCTGATGTGACACACATTTGCATTTGACATGATTTGTGTCATTTTTGTCAATCATGTTATGGAATGGTGATTTCGGACCAAATTGAAAATAAGTTGAAATATTAAGGATAAAATTGAGAAAAATAAAGGTTAAGGGACCAAAATGACAATTGAGTAAAAGTCAAAAATGAAAAAACGAAGTTGTATTTTGCCTAATTAAAATAGGTCTTTGTGTTTAAAAAATTTATGATTGGGTCTTTGTACTTTAAAAACTTTAAAATTGAGTCCTTATCATGAGTTGGCCATCCAGTATTTGTCATATCATACATATGTGATTGTTCAACTTAAACAAGCTCCCTTACATCTTACATATCGGATAGCTTTCAATTAAATTTGCTAATGCCAATGTTCCTGTCTGATTTTTGCATATGATAATATTTTTCCTAATGTTTGTCACATACATGGTCCAAAAATAATTAAAACTCAGGATTTTTAGTTTCTATGCATATTATGTCTCTTTTCTATTTTTGCCTAGCTTACCAAATCGTTAATAGGGTAAAAGTTGTGTATAGTATAACGAAAAATGGATTGTTAACTCCTGTTAGAGACTCAATATCAAAAGTTTTAAAGTATAAGAATCTAATTAAAAAACATTTTAAGTAGAAAGGCCTATATTTTTAAAAGTTATAGAAACTTGCAAGTTAATTTAACCTAATTTAAAAGAAAGTGAAAATAGAAAAAATGTCTAAACAATAAGTAAAAATATAATAGTTTGTAAAGCACCTAAGAGCGAGTAATTTGGAAGCTTTTGGACTTTGGCCTCAGATTCATGTAGCTGACCCTCCTCCTAGCTAGAACTTCTGGAATGTCTCCATTAATTCGGTAGGGAAACAGAAATGGAGGGGCTTCATAAATTTTTCAACTTTAATTCACTCTCATTCACATACATCATGCATCCAAATACCAGATCAGGTCAGTATGCATAAGTGAAAAAAGAAACACACCAACATCAAAATTAGAGGATGCCTTTTATGTCATACACATCTTAACAGGATTCAACAAATCTTAAACAAAAATCCTGGTACATAGTGTGACAACCATGTTAAAGTGTCAGTGCTTAACCTCTTCCTAGTTGTCAATTGTCATGTTATGGGGCGGAAGAATTGTAAATAATCAGCAGAAAATGAGCTTCGCTTCTCGTAGGTGACTCTTCGTTTTGTACCCATTACAAACCTCATGACGAAGCTGATACTCTCTGAATTATTGACTCTTATCTTTTTAGAAATTTGAAAAGCAGTGGCATCTTTCTCAGTTATCCCTAGTCACTATTGGATCATTTTTCATTCTGAGTCTTTATAATCAGAAAGAGCTCTGGGCTAAAACTCAAATAGTTAAAAGCAATAATACATAATAGAGCATAAAAAAATATCACTGTTTATAAATAATTCCCCGATAGTGGATGATATATTAATACAAATACAACAAGCAAATAAAATAAAAATTCACTGAAGCAAGTGGAGAGCTAGGGACATCTCTACACAACATCCACACAAACCGATATCAATGAGTACAAATAGTAAATGTTAAAAATGTGGAAATTAAAAGCTTTTGGATGCTTAATTAAGCTTTCACCTTCTGATTAGGCTCAAAGACATACTTAACGAGGGAGTCCCTAATGGACAAGAGTTCAGGGAACTCTTTCTTCAATTTGGTTGTGTCAAGCTCATTGTTGCTTCTCGGGGCAACAATGACTTTGGCTTGTTCCTCAAGGGTGAAGTTCTTCCATGTGAAGTTTGGGTCAATGTATTCTCTGTACAACTCTAGGACTTCGTTGTGGCTGACCACTCCAGGGTTTGTGAAGTTCCAGATTCCGGTGAGGTTCCTCTTCGCCATCTCGATGGAGATGGGAAGGAGCTCGTCCAGTATGGTCATTGAGTTTGGAATGTTAACTACCTTCTCGTACCTAGTGATCTTTGTGATGAAATTGCGCGGGTTGGATAAATCAGATGAGATAGGCATTCTCACTCGCAAGGTGCATACATTATCATAGTTCCTAAGCAGATCTTCTACCTGGGACACAAAGGAGTTAAACAAGGGTAAATAAATATCTGGAGTAAAGGGTGTGTTTAGTAATTAGCAGAGGGTGAAGATGGGAGAGAATCTTTCTTACATAAATTTCATATGTAATTCTACGTACAGAAGTTCATCCATAAAATTTTCTCACATGTAAGCCAATGTTTTTCAATTTTTTCATGTTGTGTTTGCGGATAACATCACACGTGTCAAAATGGAGCCCAATTTTGCCGAAAACCCAAAATTGAAGGCAGAGGCACAATAGAATGGCCTAGGATGCCTAGCAAGATCCATGCATAGTGCAAGGACATTTACACAAAACATGTACCCCACACATCACAAGTACGAACATAACAACACGTGATTTGTTACATTGCTTAGAAGAGCAAACTATGAAAATGTGACCTGTGAGTTTTAATCCCAGAAATATATGGATTTATTTGGAATGCATGTACTGTATATCCAATTATACGATAATACATCAATAAATATAATTATTTTATATTTCATTACTTAAAAAGTCATAAAAAAAAAAATATTTGGTTAAATGATAGTTAAACTGATTAGGTAGGATTTAAAAGTCATACTTAAATTGTCCCTTCATCAAAATTAAACCAATAATATATTATTTATTATTGTTGCATAATAAAACAGATCTGAAGTCTAAAAGTGAAAATGACATATGAACAGATCTATCCCTGCAAACAATTCCCCAAATCTGCACTCTGATTTCAAACAACAACATTCAGTTCACATGCTCATAGCATATAGTAGAGGAAAAGAGAAAACGTAAAAACACATTTCCCCCTCTGGTCAATTGTGGTCATAGAAATCCACTAAACTCTTAAACTTAGTATCAAACCCGACAAGTCTTTAACCGCACACACTGACCATCTTTAAGATTCAGAAGACTTCAGAAACCGATAATTAAGCATGAAACTCAACAAAATTATAACAATCAACAATCAAACAATCAAGCAACAAGAAGAGAGGGAGAGAGAGAGAGAGAGAGAGAGAGAGAGGGAGAGAGAGAAATACCATGGCCTTGGTCTTGGAGTAAAAGGAACCAGTGAAATTGGGAGTATCCTCTTCCTTGAACCCAATACCCGACCCGAGTGGGTGATCCGCATCGTACTCGAAGATACATCCGGTGGCGTAGTTGATGAGCAAAACTCCGTTCTCGCGGCACACGTCAGCGAGCGTGAGCGTCCCGACAACGTTGGTCCGGATGGTCTCGGCTTTGTGAGACTCGCACCAGTCCACGTTGGGCCGGCCCGTCACACCGGCAGCGTTGAACACGTGCGTGGGCTTCGCCTCCGCTATGTCGGCCTGAAGGGAGGGCCGGTTCTCAAGGCGGCCCGACCCGTATGCGAAGTCGATCCTCTGGGCCTGGCAGAGGTTGCCGAGCAGGCCGCCAATCCATCCAGTTCGACCGTAGAGGAGGAACTTGAGGGGCTTGTCGGCTGTGGCGCCGTTTGTTTCGAGGCCCATGTCTGAAGAGAGAGAGAGAGAGAGAGGAGGGGGGGGGGGGATGTTGAAAGAGGGGAATGCTAGATCTCACGGTCTTCTCTTCTCTTCTCTTCTGATTTTTCTCCAACTCGCTCGCACTCTCTCTCTCTCTCTCTCTCCCTCTCTTTCTTTCCTGAGATTGAAATGGGATTTTTGCTTTCGTGATAGAGTTTCGTCCTGCGAACTAGCCTCTTCAGTATATATACCACATGTACGCGTGTGTACATCGAACCGGTACACGCGCAAGATTCTAATTTTTCCGACAGTGACTTCTGGGAAGACGCCAAGATGGTGATTACAAAATTACAAAATTCAGCCATCGTCAATTTTTAATTTTTAATTTTACTTTGCTCCTTTGGTTTTTGTTTTTTAATTATTTTTTTTCAAAACATCCGTCTACTATTTACAATCCTAAGTAAACATTAATTATTTTTTTTTTATCAATGCTGCTCTTAGTATAATTAATATATTAATTACCTTAATGAAAATATGTTTATTTGTTAAGGGCAATCTTGTCCACTTACGGCACTTATACTACTAAATTGATTAGCTTCTCCTTGACATTCGGCGATAAATTGAGAAAAACTTGGCACCCAACAAGAGTTGAGCAACACAGTACACAGAGCAACAAAATTAGAAGAAAGAAATAAAGCCGTATAAAGATGTCTCAATCTCAATTTGCCAATCACACGTCTATAACAAAGTTGTATCTCAATTCTCAGCAACACATAAAAAACGTAACAAGTCTTAAAAGCATAATTTTTAGAATATGACTGATGATCAACTCGATTAAGGCTGGGTCATTGGGTTACTAGTTTCATCGGTAGATTACTGGTCAAACGGCTTTAAATGGATTTATACAAAAAATATATATATAAATTTAAATAAAATATAATAAAATGATAATTAATTAATGATTTGGCACTCTTTAAAAGATCCAAATATAAAAATATAAATGAATAATATAAATTTCTAAATATTATTTACCAGAAAAGGAAAAAAAAGAAAAAAGACCCGATTCAGGTCACTAATTTTGATATCAATCTGACTGAGTTGAACTAGGTCACATCGATTTCAATGCGAGTTCGATTCAAATAGTGACTTGGATTGATTTTGTGATTAGTTCATCAATTTTTCGGTCCAATCTGCTGGTTTGAGCCGGATTTTAATACTACGTGTTAAAGTGAAAGCAACTAACAAGTCTCAAATCTCATTCACACAAGAAACAGGGAGCATGTCTCATTGTAAACAAAAGTAATGAAAAACATTTGTTAGCATTGGCCCAAGCATGTCTTACACACATATGGGGAAAATCTCGCTTCCAAATGTTACCACCAATCTCTTCTCTATTCATGTCTTGGCGGGTGTCTCATATTTATGGTAGATACCTCTCACCCCTATAAATACCGTTGCATGGAAAGGAATTATGCAGATTTAGCTAATCCCAAATACTGGACCTTTCCCTCTCTATCTCTAGCTAAGATAGGAGCGTAGTTAAATGAGAGATTTGAGTTCTGCAGGTAGCTAGGGAAAGGAAAATTTTAAGGTGAGTTTGCCAATTCTATTTCAAAACATAAAGAAAAAAAAAAGGAAATACGTTGCTGGATTAAACCCTTCTTTGAGAGCTTTTTAAGGGCGGGACAAGAGGTACCAGAGAATTTCATTGACTTCTTTAGCTCTTTGAACCATTTTTTGCCGGCCGTTTTACCGTTCATCAAATTTGGTTTTTAATAAAGTAAAATTTAGTTTCCTTATTTTTTTACTTATATTAATATACTGTGTTTATTTATTAATATTATTAGAAAATATGATAGTTATATTTAATTGTTTCAAAAAAGCATAAAACTATAAAAAAAATTTTTACAAATTTGTATCCTTTTGCTATCTATATTATTAAACTCTAAAATGAGGGAAAAGACCTTAAATTACCTGAACCTATAATATTGCTTTGTTTGATTACGTCTTATTGCTGACAATCTAGATTTTCAAAGCAATCCACATTACTATTTTTATTATTGTTATTAAATAAAATAATAATTAATTCTTAATTATATTAATAATTAGTGTTATGTAATTTTATTTTTATATAATACCTAATATCATTATTATCATTAATAAACATAATAAACATTCATGGTCATTTTCATTAGTATTAATCTTAGTAATAATTAATTAAAATTAATAATTTTTATATAATAATTAAAATTATTTTATCATATATTTTTATAAAATTAAAAATAATAATATTAATAATTGATTATTATTATGAATTAATATTACTAATCGATCAGAGAACCGTTTCCGATTATTTAATTCAATAGTAATTACAGTTTCTGATTATTTATTGAATTTAATTTATATACACTAATAGTGTAAATTTTTTTATACTATTATCAAATCATATATTATTACATTAACAAAAGTGATTGAGTCTCACACTTACTACTTGAAAAGTCACACAAATGAGATTAATCGATTAGATGATAGTACAAAATCAATACATAGAAGTTAAACTCTTATTCATTAAATGATAATTTTTTATGTAAAACACAATTACAGTTAAAAATTACTTAAAGATTTCCCAAACCGAAATAAAATTACTATTAAAGAAATCAAAATGTTTTAGCTGGTCGTCGAAAGCCAACGATACAGAAATCTGGGTTGGTTAAAAAACCTATAGAGAGGACGAGTTTCACTCAAATAAATTGTGGGTGGCATGTCTGTAATCCATACGCAAGACGTAATTGACATTTCATTTATTAAATTGCCATGGTGCAATCTCGTTTTCCAGGTGTTGGGATTTCTTATTTATAAGTTCGGATGTCCTACAAAAGATCGACCCACCTGGGAAAATACACGTTGCAGCCAAATACAAAAATAGACAGGTAAGCAGATAGGGCCGAGCGAAAACAGGGATGCTTTTTGAATTATTCAATGACGGGTTCTTATCATTGTTCTTTTCTAGAAAAGTCATGTGCGTTAATTTTTTTTTTTCTTCTCTCATCACTCATGCTCTAATTAAGTTAACATTCAATTTTACTCTTATATTTGTTACCTTATTCATATGTATAACTGCCTAGTTTTAAAATTTAATTTCAATTATTATATTCGATTGTTAAATATTTAAACAGAATTAGGTATTTGTTTGTTATGTAGTTTAGTTGATATCGTTATCACATTTATTTAATTAGTTGTAAATTCCTTCATATTGTTTTGTACATAATATTATAATAAAAGGACAATGGAATTGTTGCCTTACATGTTTGGCCTATTTATCACTCATATGTCTATTTGACTTAAGTTTGATTTTTAAGTCCCTTGGATATGATGGATAATATATAAGTATCCCTATAAGTGTTTAATGAGCTTAAACATTAAGTAAAAAAAAATAATCTAAAACTATGTTCCAACTTTGAGTTAAGGCAATATTCACCTCAATCTAAATTTTTTATAATAATAATAACAATAATAATGAAAGAAGGGAATTTGAAAGTGTATGTTATCGAAAAACTTGAAACTCTTGAATCATTTTGTTCAATTATTTATATTAAAAGAAAATATCATTAAACAAATTGACACTGATGCAATATTTAATAAGTTTTATTGACCAAAAAAAAATTTATGTTATGTTAAAGCATTTTGCTTAACTTTAAGCATCTTGTGTGTCTGAGATCTGTGTTCAATATATGTATCATTAGATTTATTAATGTTCAAATTAATGATACATGAAGTCTGTTAAGAATGAGAAATCTAGTGAATATGTGAAATCTATTAGAAAAAATATATCAAAAAAAAAATTTGATCTCCCAATAATGATTTATTAAATTCAAACTGAAGAAAATACATATAAAGTAAAATTTATGTTATAATATATTTTTACAAAATTTAAGAGGAATTCAATAATTAAATTAAAAAATTGTGTTTTTTCTTCTGCTCTATGTTCTTTAATATACTAATACTATATTTACAAATTTTATTTAAATTGCAAAAAAATTGTGAATGTATCAAAACTATTTGCAAAAATTGTCAATATATCAAAATAAACCAAAAAAACAACATAAGAATTTGTTGGTATCAAACCAACCTTTAATGCTAAAATTACCATTAAATAATCATATTATAAAACATATAGAAAAGATATAAAGAAAAACTTGTCAAAAAGAATAATATTATAAAGCATATAGAAAAATATAATAACAAAAAGTGGAACACTTATCAGAAGAAAAATTTTAAAATATATAAGGAAAAGGAATTTTGTGTTCACACCTTCTTGCAGCATTGAAATCACATGCTGTTATAATTTCTTGGTGGTAAGTGAAGACAAATGGATAAAATTCTTTTTATTTTATCCCTAGTATATTTTGTACTTGTGCAATGCATCGTTTAAAGACTTCTCATATATTTTTTTAAAATATTAGAATTAATTATCTTTCATTTGCAAGTTTTAAATGTATAAAAACTTATAAAATAAATGGAAAATCTATAAAATATATGTATATAACTTTGAAAATATAATTGCAAGAGATGACTCTAATGAGAGGAGTGGTTTAAGTGAGAAATGCAAATCTGGATTATATAACTATAGGTGGATAGATTGTCATGATTGAAAATTATTAATGGTAATTAATGATCATATGATCATTTGAAATGTGAAATGATTTTATACTTTAATTTTAATTATTCATATAATATTCAATGATCCAGATTTATTTACCTTACTATCACAATAAACCACCTCTCATTTGAGTCATTTCCTATAATTGCATAACAACTTGATAGAAAGTAACATTGAAGCACAATACAAAAAAAATAAAGAAACACAAAAGTAAAAATGATGAACAGATATACTTTTTTTTTTTTTTTTTTTGTAGGAATGCAACCAATGACTTAGATGGTGTTTAGAAGCACTAAAAGAGAAACTAATTTGATATGATTTATATTTAAATTTTAAAATCAAATTAATTTTTATCAAATCTTATCTAATTTGATAGAATTTTTAAGACACGGGAAACAAATCTAATAAATTTCATCGATCAAATCATTTTTATTATTTTCCAATTCCAAGCATTCCCATGAAAATGTGAAGTATGGACGTTAGCTATTGTTTGGAATGAAAAAATATGTAGGAATTGATTCAATTTATACATTAAATTTTATGTTTATCTGTTTCAAAAATTGAAAAAAAAATGATTTATTTGTTTAACTTCACACGATTCGATTGTTTTCGTTTTAAATTCCTATCAAATCAAATCAGATTTAATAAAAAATAATTTAATTTCAAAACTTACTTACAAATCAAATCGATTCTTTATTCTAATCATTTGAAAGATCACATCGATCTTCATGCCAAATAGTACAATCCTCAAGGCCCCGAAACCTTCCTATAAATCACGCAAATCATTCAGCACCTTCGTGCAAATTCAATTTACATTTTGCATTGGGCACAAAATATGGCTTGTGTCTTTCTCTTTCCCTACTTTATATCGCTTGCATGCTCAATATTATTAGTGCCTTCATATTCACATACTGTCAACAATACCAATGATGATTTCTCAATCTCATTGATCCACTGTGACTGACCTCAATCTCCATTCTACAACCCTTCCATGACCATCTACTAGCTTAATGTTGAAGTAGCTCGATGCTCTATCTGTAACTCCCTAGTACTCATTTCTATGTGCTCGAGTTTGCATAAAAATGAATACCAAGGAATCACGTCCTATTTCGTGAGCTTTTCAACATTTGACATAAAATATTGCTAAGCATTCTAATGAAAATTCGGCATGATAACGGCGTAAATACCATGCTCCTACAAGACAGAAAATCATAAACAGGGTAACCAGTCATTCATAGCTCAACATACTTTTCAAAATATAATACTTCAACATATCATATATCATCATTATAAGGCACACAGTGCCATTTAATCCATAACATAACATAGTAATGTAATATCAAAGATAAACAGCCACATGGGTCAAACCAGCTAAGAATATACTAAGTCATAACCTCAAGTCACAAGATACAAAACATATAAGGAGAAAGATCTCATGATCCAAATACAAAGTTAAGATCCAGTAATATAGCACAGTCTCTAAGTAACGAAAAAGCAACTATACTTCAGCAAAAACAACAATACTTCAGCAACTAAGTCTTTGCATCGGGATCTACTGCTCATCTAGAGATGATATGGAAAAAAAAAGAAGAGGGGTGAGAAATCAATTGAAATCTCAGTAGGAACATATGCAATTAACATGACATCATTATCATCTTTAGTCTACCTTGGTTTCTTTTGAAATCATTTACATACAATTATGAGGTTCGATTTTAGAATTTCGCAAACAATCTTTATCAAGGTAGAGGTGTCTTTTAGCATGGTCTTGGCATGATAAGTATATGCATGTATGAAAGAACTTTATTAATATAATTAAAGAGACATGCTTACATGGAAATATACTAGGTTCATTCATTAAATGTCACAACATACATAAATGGCTATCCTGATATAAGACATCAAATACATCATAATTAAGATCTTTTTATTTAGTCTTATCTACCTCATAACTTTCGTATTTCTATCTGTTCCTATTCATCTCACTGTTTTTTCCTCTCAATTAATTCTGGTTAAATACTTTAAAAGCTATAAGCTTATACTTAACTGGTAGACACCAGTTCCTTAATACGAACCGATACTGAAACCCTTATGTGCACTATAAAGAAAGTAAATACCCAGTCGTCACTGGTCCTTAGAACGATTCAGTGTCGGAACCCTCTTTATCGACATAAATCGACCTTTAATCTTTATGTCATAATGCTAATTTCCTTTTACTTAGTTCTTCCTCTTTTTCCTTTTTCCTCAAAGTCATTCTTTTTCTCATAAGCCATGCAAGCATAAGTTTCAATAATGAATTCTAAAGTCCTTTTCTTTAAGATGATAAAAGAAAATAACCATAACAACTCAACGGGTAAGAGTAAGCATTAATAACCAATCATTCATTATGCTAAGACTAAAATGTCACTATATGATAAATCAAAACTCATCTAAACTCCACTTTTTTTGTTTCCAACAAACATGTAGAAACTCAGTCCCAAACAACCTTTACTCTCATTTAGAAATTTTATCAAACACATGGCATATACATTTACTCAATTTTCATGCATTTTTCACACCTTGTAACACAAATTTATTAGCATATCAAGTAATGAATTCAGAGGCTATAAAAATTATCTAAGACACTTCAATGTGTCCACAAGTTCCTGTAAAAATTTCAAAGCAAGAATTATTCTCTAACTATGCTAAAATAATTAGACAATTTCAGAGGTCAGAAATCCCCTATTTACAGCCAACAACCATAGTTCCCAATTTTATTGCCCTGTCAAATGATCATATTAACTCATACAAAAATTACTGGTTTAACTTCAAGATGTCCACAACATCCTGTAAAAATTTCAAGTCGAAATTAGATCATTTGGTATAGTAAAAAAATTATACAAATTCAGTGCTTCAGAAATTACTGTTCATACCGAAACTGAAATCTTCACGGTTTCTGAATTTTAAAAAATAGAAAACGTCACCTAAATACCTCAATAAAAATACTGAAGATACCTCCATATGTTAGCTTCATCATATAAAAATTTTAGCTCAAAATATTATCTCTATCTATGTGAATTAAATCATACAAAACTGAGCTGTCTGCATAAATCCGAAAATTTCAACAACAACATACAATTTCTTTTGATTTTTCATGCATAATCATTCATCAAAACTCAAGATTTCTTAACAAAATCATAAATAAACAAGTTTAAACATAAACCCCTACCCAAAAGATGATCTTTATTGAAGATCTAGATAACCACAAGCTCCTTGAAGTTTGATCTCCCAAGTAAGGAAACAAAAGCTCCTTCTTTCCTTTCTACCCGAATTTTGTCTGCTCTAGAATAGGTAGAAGGAAGCTTTTTCTTGAAAAACTGATGCTGGATTTGTGTTTGTTAGGTGGAAGAGCTATGGAAAAATGTATTTATTTATTGGATTTGGTGAAGAATTGAAGGATTTATGAGGTTGAGATGGTGGATGAAGATGGAGAGAAAGAAAGGAAGAAGATGAAGAAATGGAAGAAGGAAAAGAAAGAAGTGTGTATGTGTATGTGTGTGTACTGTGAAGGAGAGGAGAAAAAATGGGATTTGGGTTTTTGTTTTTTTTTTTTTTTTAAAGTGTGGGTGTATGTGAGAATAATAGTTTGACAGTTAGATATATATATAAATAAGGATAACCTAGGAATTTCACAAACAAAATCACTAGAATAAATATAAAACACCCATAAAAAAAATATATTATTTTCACACACCTCTAATTCCAAGTAAAGATTATTTAATTAATCCGTTTTGAAGTTTAAATGTCAAAAGGAAACACAAGAAGGAAAACAAATTTTACTGAGATGCTAAATTAATTATGAATGATTAACTATCCATTAATTAACCAAAGTAATTGGGGTGTTACACTATCAACCGCCAACACCATCTTATATCAATATCAAGTGCATTACCAATTGCAACAACTTCTTCTCTATACGCCTGTGTGTGCGTGCATGTGTGCCTGTGATCTTTCAATGTCGGTTCTTTCTAGAAAAAGAAAAGAGTAAATATTCACTTTGGTCTTTGAAATTGTATGCGTAATTCACTTTAATTCCTAAAATTATAAAAGTATCACTTTAGTCCCTGAAATTTCAAGATTTGATTCAAATTAGTCCTTATACTATTATTTTTAAGGATTAACTTGAATCACCAAAAAAACTAAGTTGAATCATTTTTTTAAATTTTAGATACTAAATTAATACTTTTTAAATTTTAGCAACTAAAGTAAATTACGTATTGGGAGCAGAGTGAACATTTATTCGAACTCTAGCTCGGCCCCTCTCTAGTGTATAGAATATTGAAGGACATTAGAAAATCCCATATCTGGATATGAACTAGACGTAGACTCCCCAGACACAGACTCCAAGTTTGTGGATATTAACATGGAATAAAAATATATTTAAATCCAATACAAAGTATATAGTAAAAATTAATGATATTTAAAAGAAATAAATTAATAGTGACGATAGGTATAGATTTTTGTAGAATCTTTCAATGCTCACATCAGAAGATCATACAAACTATGTTTATTAATTAATAAATTAACATTAAGTTTAATTTTGATCCATTATCCAGATAAAAATTGATCTATGGTCATTATTAACACATAGATTGTACTTATACGGCTCAAGTCATTGTTAAAACATACCCAAAAAGAATTATAATTTTTTTAAGAAAAGATAATCATATCAGTCCATATTGGTGCATAATTAGTCTCACATAAAAATATAATTCAAAAAACTGAAAAATATTAATTTTACATTTAAGCAGCAATAAGAGTGTGTTTGGTTTCATCATTTTCCCTTTTCATTGAAAACAGGAAACACAAGTGCAAATATTTTTGGCTTCATTTTATTGAAAATAATTTTAGAAAATATTTTCTGAAATAAGTGAAAATATGAAAACACAATAGCGTAACTTGTTTGTTCCTGCTGAAGGCAAATTTCAGATTATTTTTCATTAACTATTAACAATTTAACTAGCACGAATTACCCTTTCCTAGTTGAAGTGATTAGAATTTGGAAATGCAAATCACCACGTGTCGAACACCCATTCTCCTATCTCAAATTCTTTTTATTATTAGACTAAATACCCAAACTCATTCCTCAAGTTTATATTGGGGGACAAATTAGTCTCTCGGTTATCAAAAAAGAGGACAAATTAGTCATTCATATAGTTTCCATACAGTTTACGAAGGAACTAATTTGTCCCCTTTTTAACTGTACGGAGGGACCAATTTGTTCCCTTTTGAGCCTGAGAGGCTAATTGGAGATTTTTAAAACCTGAGGGATTAACTTGTTCCCCGATAAAAATCTAAGGGATAAGTTTAGATATTTAGTCTTATTATTATTATTATTATTATTAACTAAACAAATGTCACTATGCCAACACTATTGTGTTTTGCTAGCTTTTTCAAGCTAACACTATTTTATTAAATTTAATATTCTATATATAAAAATTTTATTGTTTATTATTATTTATGAAAGCTCATTAATTAAATTCATTTATATCGTTTATAACATTTCTTTTTAACGTGAATTTGCGTTTTTCTTTATTACGTATACATTTAAATAAAGAAACATATTATATAATTAGGATAAAGAGATATATTATATAACATTCACATTATAATAAACATTTTTCTATTTAAAATATAACATTGTCAATAATAAATTTTTGGTGTTTTTGGTAGAGTGGTAGGTTAAAGTATAATAATATCATAATCAATGATAATACTGATTATCATTTGGTTCAATTGTGCCTTTTTCAAAATCAAATATGTTTCGGATAAAATTTGTCATTAGAAAAATTTTCATTGGAAGCAGCTTTTTTTTTTTTTTAGGACTGTTGTTATTTTAATAAATATTTTTGGAGGATAAATTAAATATGTGCAAGTCAAATAAATATATAAATTTAAATATTTAATAATAAGTATAATTATTATTTAATAGCAGATATAATGTTTTGATTAATGGAGAGTATTACTTTTTATTTTAAATTTAATTTTTACAATTTTATTTTGAAAAAAAAACCCAAAGCATACATTAATTTTTTTTGTCATTTAAAAACAAATATAATTTTATTATATCAAATTTGATTTTGAAAATTTTTTTTGGTAAGATTTGACTTTGAAAATTGCATTTTAAAAACAGAATAAATCAAACGTATTAATTTCATTGTGTTTGAATAAGCAATCAAATGATATTTACTATAGTATTTAGATGTTAAAAGCAAATATATTTTGAAAACAAATAAATTAAATATATTTTTGTTGTTTTCATTTTCCTAAAAATGGAATCTACTTTTTTAAATCAAATATATTTTTAAATTTTGAAAAATTGAATAAAATCATTTTCAAAAAATAAAAACAAAAAGTAAAAGTAGGAAATATTTTCACAAACCAAACGCATTCCACTTCCAAACATAAAATCTTATGAGCAACTCGTAATTATCCACCTGTTTTTAATGTGAAAACAATCTTTTGCCATATATATATAATAAGAGGTATAGTTCCCTCAGTTCATGGGATTGAGCTGTTTCAATAATAGTAAAAAAAAAAAAAAAAGAGTAAGGGGATCAAATCTGAATCATAAAACTATACATGAATTATTATGATTAAAAATTATTAAAATGTCATATAATCGCTTATAAAAATTGTATGAGTTTATGTTTTAACTTTTAATCATATATGGTTATCACTTCGGTTGCCTCCTATATATACATAGTGAGAGAATCAAGTGAAGGGTGATTAATTGTGAGTGCATGGTAAGAGGATTGAATTTTATATTACTAGTTAAGACTAAAATATAAAAATAAAATTATATGTCTTTTTTAAATAAGCATGCAAACATTAATTACTATTAATAAACTTTTAATATTAAGCATTCATATATGATTATATTGCACTATATATTTACTAACATCACTGTCATAATAAACTATTCATCTCACTTGATACGCCTATATATATATATATATCAACAAAAACTAACAATTTCAAATACAAAGCATATTAAAATATGAATTAAGTCTATTTGAGATTAATTTCAATAAACTGATAATTAACCAATAGAACTACATGAAAGTAAATAAAAAAAAAAGTTTTTAATTTATGAGATCATGATTGGCTCACTACTCACTATAATAACCATCCATCATAATGTAGAACTTTCTTGTAATTCTATTGGGTGAAAATGTAATATTATTTTATACTATCAGCATATAAAAATTAATATCATTCTATTTAGAAATTCTTTAGTATATAAGTGTGCCAAAATTAATTTTTAATTTGCATTATATCACTCCTTTTTTCTCATAGCTCCCTTTTTTTTTTTTTCTGGTTGCATATTGCATTGTATCACCTCATTGATAATATCAAAATATGATTAAAATAAAAGTATATTATACTCATTTCTCCTAAAGATTTGTGAAAATTCAATCGATCACTTATAGTTATTTGACCTATACTAACCTCCCTTAATTTATTCATTTTTAGGATAAGTTGCACAGGATATTGCATCCTCAATCTCACCCTCTCTCGCCACAAACACCAAATAGGTGGGCAAAACGAATTTTGTGGAATCGAACGTGAGGTTTATTGACTGGATTTGTTGCAAGTTCAAATCAGTATCTTGCAAAATTCTGCTCATGTATATTTTGAAGCAATTTTCCTTTTTGTCTCTTCAAATTACAAGTAGAGGAGACTAGTGTTTGGAGGAGTACGACTGTACGACTGTATGTTGTGCTTTGGGTGTACAAAATATTGTGGCAAATTCAAAAAATTAAGTTCAGCATGCAGTTGATGAAGAGAGAGAGCGGGACAGAGAAGAGAGAATCCCTTTCTCTTGATCAACTGCATGCTGAACTTAATTTTTTCAACTCGCCACAACATTTTTTACAACCAAACCACACAACAAGTTAGCTAGGATAAGGTGGAGACTTGACAGTATAGGCAATTTTGATAACTCATCCAAAAAAATGCGTATATTCAAGAGGATTGGTATAAGTTTAATAATTAAAGAAGAGATTAGTTGAATTTTGATAAACCTTTTAGGGAGATAAGTATAATTTAACATTAAAATAAAAAAAAATATGTTTTATGTTTAAGTGTTTAAAAATCATGCAAGAATCATGAGTAAGAATTTAATTTATTAAACTAAAATTAGACATTTATATTATAAAACTTTTTTATATAGTCATCCAATCACATGTTATTATATCAATACAACAAGTTTGATTCTCACTCTACCACTTTAAAAGTTATGCACATGAAAGGATATGATTCAACAGCAATAAAAAAATGAGTTTAATTTTGATACATTAACAATGTAAAAGAGTTTTCAATTAGTCCTCTCTATTTTAATGACTTTTCAAATAGTGACAATGAAACTTACTGCAAATATTTATTCCTTGACAGCATTTCTTTAAGTCTCGTGATTCATCAAGTTTGGAGTTACAGTATTCTTTTCTTTCAATAATTCAAGTTCATATCGATGAGAAATGGGAATTCGTTTTTTTTTTTTTGGTAGTCAATTTCTTTTGAAAAAAGTTTGATTGTAGTAGATCGGCTGTCACTTTCCCAGAATCGAAGACATAGATCGGAATGGCTGGCACAGTTCCAGAAATGGTGATTTTGTATAGCGTGGAAAGAACGTGTGGTTGTGGTTGATAAAAGAGCAAGAAGACTTGCAATCCTAAACTAAAAAAGAAAGCAGATCTGAAAGGTTGGAGATAAAAATTGTACTTTTCCTTCATTTTATCCGTATTACACAGTATTAGTTAACCATAGTTACTTTGTCCAACATTTAAAAAAACAAAAATATTATGAAAAATGACGGGCCTACTTATCCAATGTGTCACATCACTAATGGGTCAAAGCAAAACACATTTTTGCTCCGGGAGCAGCCAAGAAATAGTCCTGAAAGTGAGGCAGCAAGTTGCAAGGCGGCAAGGCCGTAATCAAAGCAGCAAATTTTTTTTGCCTTGCGCGTCAACACCTGACCTGAAAGTTGATAACAACATCATTATAAACCTCCATAGGTCCAAATTATGAGTTGTGTTATTTGTAGTTATGGGTGTGGTACACCATGCTGACTTATAACCTATTTATTATTAGATGAGATATTGATTCATCCCTCATGTGAGTGGGTATGGTGTCTCATATCCCACTATAAATAATATTTTTTAAATTGTGCGGGACCGGCTTTTATCTGCCTTTGAAATGATGCACAAGCATAAAACTGAAAGGTATTTTACAATTTAAAATAAAATAGACCGTTGAACTAGACAATGGTTATAATTTGGAAAAGTTACAAATGAAGAAACACATGCTTTCATGTGTTATACATACAGTAGCACATTCTTTGGATCAAAAGGCAAAACATGACTTTTGCTGAATAGTCAAAAGCAAAAGTCACAATGCTATACTATTGACATCGTTTCATGATTCAATACCTGAAGCGTGGCAAGTTACATTGCTTCGTGTAATATGTACATGACCTTTTGCACAGGATATATGATTTCATTCGTATCTTCTCGGACATTATATAATATATCCCATTCTTAGACATTTGTCTCACTTTTACTTTGTGTATTATGTGAGTTCAAGAGTTCTTTAAAAGTTCAAGAGTGAGGGAATTTCTTATTATTGCTAGACAAGAAATTCATATAGAGATTTCACTGTATTCTGGGGGAGTATCGTCATCAACCCATAGCAACTACGTGTGGGTGCGAATATCTCTCTAAAGATAGCGATTGATTTCGTGTCTTGAAACCACAATATTCAAGTTTTTGTGTATCATCTTCTACACTATATACTTAACAATTTTAGAGAGATATTTTTTTGAAGATGACTCAAGATCAAAATAACACTTTCAAGGTCATGAATCAAGAGTTTGTCAAACTAGATCGATTTGATGGGACAAACTTCAACCGATGGAAGGACAAAATGATGTTTCTTCTTTCGGTGCTAAATCTTGCTTATGTGCTTGATCCAAATGCCACACCAATTCCCAATGTTGGTGAAGATGCAACCAATGAAGAGAAGGAAAGGATTGCCCAATTGAAGAAAAAGCGTGATGAGGACACTTTTGCATGCCGAGGACACATTCTCAACATCTTGTCAGATAGCCTTTATGATCTTTATATGTCAATTCAGTCGCCATTGGAGACTTGGAAGTCTTTAGAATAAAAATACAATAATGAGCGACAAGGTACGGATAAATTTATCATGTTAAAGTATTTTGAGTTTAGTATGGTTGATAATGTGCCTATCATGGATCAAGTTCATGAGTTACAAATCCTTGTAAGTAGACTTCGTGATCTAAAAGTAATGATTCCTGAATCATTACAAGTTGGAGCAATTATTGCAAAATTGCCTTCGTCTTGGAATGATTATAGGAAGAAACTCCTACATCTTAGAGAAGACTTCTCTGTTGAAAGATTACTAAGGCATTTACGTATAGAGGAGGAAACTCAAAAACGTGATGTTGTGTATCCTTCTCAAAATTCTAAAGTGAATCATGTTGGAGAAGTGAATGCCAATAAAGGCAAAAGAAAGAAATCCTTTGTGGATGCTAAGCAATATAAAAAGAGACAAAGAGAATGCTACCATTGCCACAATAAAAGGCATTATATCAAGAATTGCCGACTTCTGAAAAAGAATAACAACTCAAAAGAAGTGTCAAGTTCTAAGGCCAACTTAGTGGAAGAAAAGGACTTGGTTGCTATGGTAACCGAGGAAGTTCAATGCATGCACATTGGAATGATAACAGAACTGAACATAGCAACACATGGAAGATCCCATGAATGGTGGCTAGATTCTGGTGCTACTGTTCATGTTTGCAATGATTGCAATCAATTCAAGACATATGAAAAAGTGAACAATTGAGAGGTGTTAATGGGAAATGACAATTCAGCCAAAGTGTGCAGTCAAGGAACAGTAGAATTGAACTTTACATCGGGAAAGAAGTTAAACGTGGTTAATGTACTTCATGTTCCAGATATAAGAAAGAATTTGGTCTCTACTAGTCTCTTATGTAAAAGAGGATTCAAAATTGTCATGGAATCCAATAAGATTATCTTGCTTAAGAATGATATGTACATAGAAAAAGGATATTGTACTCAAGGCATGTTCAAATTTAGCATTAATAATATAGTGAATGATTCTTTGTATGTTGTTGATTCTTGTTATTTATGGCATAGTAGACTAGCATATTTAAATTACAAGTCAATTGAATATATGCAAAAACATAATTATAGATTTTAATAAGAAATGTGAAATTTGCATACAATCCAAAATTACTAAGAAACCATTTCCTAAAGTTGAAAGGAATACACACTTACTAGAAATAATACATAGTGATATTTGTGAATTAAATGGAAATATTACTAGAGGAGGAAAAAGATACTTTATAACCTTTATTGATGATTGTTCTAGATTCACTTATGTGTATTTGATAAGAAATAAAGATGAAGCATTTGAAATGTTTAAGAAATATAAAATGGAAGTAGAAAATATGCATAATAAGAAAATAAAGGTTCTTCGTAGTGATAGAGGTGGAGAATATTTTTCTAGTGAATTTGATAATTTTTGTGAATTACAAGGTATTGTGCATGAATGTTCTCCTCCATATACTTCGCAACAAAATGGTTTAGCGGAGAGAAAGAACCGTACCCTAGTGGATATGGTTAATTCAATGCTACTAAATGCTAAGGTACCTCACAATTTATGGGGTGAGGCATTATTGACGGCATGTCATAATCATAACAGGATACCGTCAAGAAACAGAAAGGTTTCTCCATATGACATATGGAAAGGAAGAAAACCAAACTTAAAATATTTAAAAGTATGGGGATGTTTAGCCTTTTATCGTGTTCCTGATCAAAAGAAAACTAAATTGGGGCCAAGAGCCATAAAAGGCATCTTCATAGGATATGCTCAAAATTCTAAAGCATATAGAATTTTGGACTCAGTGTTCAATAGAGTTGTTGAATCAAGGGAGGTGGAATTTATTGAAAATAAATTAATTGGTTATACAACCCCCAATTTGGAATATTCCTAAAAGGATACATAAGTTTCCCAAGAAACAATTATAAATCAAGGCAATAAAAGTCTAAGTGACAATGAATTAGTTGAACCGAGAAGGAGCCAAGGAATGAGAAAAGAGAAAGACTTGGGTCCAAACTTTATTTCCTCTCAGGCTTTAACCTTTTTGGTTGAAGGAACTAGGGATGCTATGATAAACAAGATCCCTATTATTCTAAGTGTAGAAGGTGATCCTCAAACGTTTAAGGAGGCAATGACTTCTAGAGATTCTGCTTTTTGGAAAGAAGCGACAGATGATGAGATAAACTCAATATTATCTAATAATACTTGGGTTTTAGTTGATTTGCCTCAAGGATCAAAGCCTATAGGATGTAAATGGGTATTTAGAAGAAAATATGATATAGATGGTTCATTACAAACCTTCAAAGCAAGGTTGGTAGCGAAAGGGTTTAGACAAAAAGAAGGTCTAGACTATTTTGATACCTACACACCTGTGGCAAGAATGACTTCCATTAGGACTTTTATAGCATTAGCATCCATTTACAAGCTTCATGTGCATCAAATGGATGTTAAAACAACTTTTCTTAATGGAGATCTTAATGAAGAAATTTATATGGAACAACCGGAAAGCTATGTGCTACCCGGAAAAGAAAAGAAAGTTTGTAAACTTCTTAAGTCTTTATATGGCTTAAAACAGGCGCCTAAACAATAGCATGAGAAGTTTGATTCTATAGTGTTATCAAATGGCTTCTCACATAATAGTGCAGATAGATGTATATACTCCAAATTTACTAAGGAGTATGGAGTAATAATCTGTCTGTATGAAGATGATATGCTAATTTTTGGGATGAATTTAGAAAGAATTCGTCAAACAAAGGAGTATCTAACTTCTAAATTCAAGATGAAAGATTTGAATGAAGTAGATACAATACTAGGCATAAAGGTGCTTAAACATGAAATTGGATTTGTTTTAAGTCAATCTCATTACATTAAAATGATATTGGAAAAGTTTGAGCATCTTGAAATTAAGGAGTCCAATACACCCTATGATCCTAATTTTAAATTAGAAGAAAACGTAGGGAGACCTGTAGCACAATTAGAATATGCAAGTGCTATTGAAAGTTTAATGTATGCAATGCATTGCTCCAGACCAGATATAACTTGTGCTTTGTGCAAGCTATCAAGATTTACAGGAAAACCAAGTAGTCAACATTGGAAAGGTATAACAAGAATTCTTGGTTATGTCAAGAAAACTATAAACTTAGGATTACATTACAGTAATTATCCTGCTGTATTAGAAGGCTATTTCGACGCTAGTTGGATTACAAATCTAAGTGATAATAAATTCACTTCAGGATAGATTTTCACCATAGGTGGTGGAGCAATAAGTTGGGCCTCAAAGAAACAAACATGTATTTCACATTCTACTGTGGAGGTTGAGTTTATAGCTTTATCAGCCGTTGGTAAAGAAGCGGAATGGCTTAGGAATTTGTTGTATGATTTAGAGTTGTGGCCACAACCAATGACTGCCATTTTGATCTTCTGTGATAGTGAATCAACCATATCTCAAGCACATAACAAGGTTTATAATGGAAAGTCTAGACATATAAGCTTGAGACATAAATATGCGAGGCAATTAAAGGAGGTGGTATAATTACTATCATATATGTGAAATCCCAAGGGAATTTAGCAGATCCATTAACCAAAGGTTTGTCAAGGGATAAGGTCAAAGAGACTACTACTAAAATAGGACTAAAACGTATAATTGTTAAATAATGGGAACCCAACCTTATTCTAGTAGAACACTAGTTTCAAGGTTTAATGGGTAACAACAAATTATTTAACAATTGGAGCACTAAGATATAGGATTTAGTGCTATATATATATATAGGAGGGTGAGTTAAAACTCTTAATGGATTGATAATATTAATTTATCAAAGGATTCCACCTATGTGAATATAGGAGTGGTGCCGCTTTGGTCGAGAATTTTAGAGGTTTTATTCCGTAAATATTCATGAAAGCAGGATGAGCACAAGGCCATAAAAGTGCTTAAAATTAACAAATTCTTGAATTTGATAGGGAATACAAATTATGTGTGTGACTTTTCGGTACTAGCACAGAGAGTATAGGTTTAATCAATTAGACACCTATTACTCTGTTAGAACCTTTAAATTTTACACTAAAGGAATATTTAATCCTTGTGATATATTCTTTTATGCATAAATTTGTATAAATTTTAAATAAGTAAAATAGTGGGGGAATGAAAGGTATTTTACAATTTAAAATAAAATAGACCGTTGAACTAGCCAACGGTTATAATTTGGAGAAGTTACAAATGAAGAAACACATGCTTTCATGTGTTATACGTACAGTAGCACATTCTTTGGGTCAAAAGGAAAAACATGACTTTTGTTGACTAGTTAAAAGTAAGAGCCACAATGCTTTACTATTGACATCGTTTCATGATTCAATACCTGAAGCATGGCAAGTTACATTGCTTCGTGTAATATGTACATGACTTTTTGCATAGGATATATGATTTCATTCGTATCTTCTCGGACATTATATAATATATCCCATTCTTAGACATTTGTCTTACTTTTACTTTGTGTATTATGTGAGTTCAAGAGTTCTTTAAAAGTTCAAGAGTGAGGAAATTTCTTGTTATTGCTAGACAAGAAATTCATATAGAGGTTTCATTGTATCCTGGGGGAGTATCGTCATCAATCCATAGCAACTACGTGTGGGGGCGAATATTTCTCTAAAGATAGCGATTGATTTCATGCCTTGAAACCACAATAATCAAGTTCTTGTGTATCATCTTCTACACTATATACTTAACAAAAACTAGGCGCAGATATAAAGGACCAATCACTTGGTATATTATATACTTCAATACTGCAGAGAAACCTATATATCCACATATATACACGAGGAAAAAAGGTTATCGTAATCGGACGCAATAGAAGCAAAGGCATGAATGTTGGGAGAGTAAAGCTTCCAAAATCTTGTGCTTGTGAAATTCACATCACTGTACATTTTTCTTTGGGTTGTGCTTCAGGCTTGGAAGATGGAGGTGAATACCTCCCAGAGTTTCTTGCAACCTGCATGCAGCATTTACTAGAAAATTATTAAAGTTCAACCTTTCAGTTGTAAGAGAATTAGTAGAGTAGAGAAACCAATGCACTTATATAAAAGATTCACGTATTTGCTACCCAACAATTGAAAATAAAGCTTCCCCTCAACTCAAAAAATGATCCCAAACCCATGGCGCACACAAGAAACCAAGGCAACAGATAGTTGGGTGTATATTATTCAACCAGTGCAGATAGTTGCTTCACCGCCCACACACAAGCAGCATATAACTCAACAAACGAGCAATGTTATTCGTGAATTGCGGAATACTTTGCCGACATACTTCCATCTATTATTAGATAAAATGTGGTACCCAAACTAAGTTAGGTCCATCCCCCATCTAATAATAGATAGGAGTGTGTCGGATCTAACAAATTGTGAGTACAATCAACATTAGTCATATCATAAAGGTGCGGCATTAATTGCATAAACAATATTTACCTGGGGACCTGTGAAGCTGCGGCTGCCACTTGTGGTCGATTCCACTGAAGTATGAAGTTGCTGCTGCTCAAACTCCTGTTGTTGCAAGGCTATTGCTAAATGCAGATCAGAACTGTCACAATTTCGAACTCAGACTTAACAAAAGATTCTGTCTTTACTAAATTCATTTTGGATTAAAGAAAATAACTGATCATATTATTGACAATGGTGTCACAATAACTAATTAACCAGGTTCTAAATATTGTAAGTACAAGGACACCAAGTTTAAAGCAGGAATAGTGCACGATTTTCTACGTCAAATTTCAAAGTGTGAATTTCAGATATTAACTCTGCTAGATTTTTCTTTTCTCCGGGAGGGGAAGAGGTCGAATTTAAAACTACCTTAACATAATAATAATAATTCAACAAAATTTTGCGTTGCGGTGGACAAAACAACCCAGGTTGAAATTATTACTTGATATGTATGCCTGCGTCTGATGCACTCTCAATGCTGGCAAGATAGTCTTGAAGCATAAGAAGTTATCTTTATGTCAACGAAAACTTCATTTTCAAGATTTTATGCTACACTTTTAAAATACAGGATTTGACTCCTCTAAAATGTGGAAGTTGGTAAAGTGCAAAAATGAGGAAATACTCACTCTTGAATCAATAACTTTCATCATGTGTGCATCATATATGGATCCCACTAAATGATCTAAGGGTAATTAATCCCTCACTTTTATACTTTACCAACCTCCTCATGTTAGAGGAGTCAAATCCTAAAGAATGTATATGCATACAACAGTGCTGGTAATTGCATGGTACTCATCCCAGGTGTTATTTTCAGGGCTTTCTATCTTGAATTCCTTGAAGTTACTAGTCATAAACAATGTATCACCATTGACCTGAAAGATAAGAACAAAATAAACTTAATTTTGGCTATTTAATAAAATGCAATATTGGGATTATATTTATCCACTCAGATATTCATTAGGAGAAAAAATAGAGGGTTTCTGTATATTTCGTTTGTCAATCTGTCACTTGCTTAGAATAGTGAAGGAGAATAAAGAAACACAACAGCCAATACAATCAAAATGAAAACTTATTGCATAAGGCACTGTATAATGATTCATTCACAGAATTTATTTTACATCGAAGAAAACAGCTTGTATGGCCTACTATGAGACAATCTAAGAAAGCTCACCTCATTGAGCAGGCAAACTCAGGATGTTTAAGTATAAAATAGAATCATTATACTACCAAGTACCAACAATATCTCCCAAAACTATCATCATTGAAAGAAAAAGGGAAAAATAAACAGCTAATTATTTTTAGATTACAGGATGAAAAAGATCATAGAAAATCAATGTTTACCTCATTAAGTTTTTCCCACACCAGATCAAACTGATTTAAGTAGCCTTGGTCCGTAGCTAGAAGGTAAAGCTCACCCTCAAACTGTTAAGATAACATACTTTTAGCAGTGAAAAGTAGAAGTTAAGATAAACAAATAAAAGAAGTTTTCTCAAATTATAAAAGGGTGGTACTGGCATAAACATGGTTCTGAATGACCAAACAACAAGAACCCTGCCTTTTACTGACCTTAAACATGGTGCTGAAATGATTGTTACGGAAAAATACACATAGCTCACGCTCTTTAAGACCATCTTGTAAACAAAATAGGCTGGAAAAGCATTTATAGTTTATCATTAATGTTAGAAAATTCCTCATAGCCGAAGAGAAGAAATATGCAGAACAAAGATATTTAGATCACTAGGACACATTACCGTAAAATGTCAACTGACTAGCATTATTCCTCAAGAAACTCTTGATCAATTCCCCTAGGACCATAAAGAGTGGCAGATATTTTCTTTTAAAGACAACAATATATGTTTTTGAAATATACATATGATAATGATAATCAAACATCCAATTATTTAATAAGTAGCACCACTGAACTTGTTGTGGATTAATTTCACCTTTTGCTCTTAGATTAGGGGCAGCAAAACTAATTTTGTCAGCCTGCTCTGCTAGCAGTGCTTCTGCTGCATCAACAGGTCCACTATCCTCAAAATATGCAATTTTATTCAGTACGCATTCTTCTCCTTCACATATGGGTTCATTTCCATCAACATTTGAAGGCAAGGCTCCCGAGGCATCAGTTTGTTGAAATATTTCACCAGATAAATCTGAATTTGTATGGCTAGTCGATAAGCTTGATAATCCTGTTGCATCAAGTCCTTGAGGCTCAACAACAGCTTCATGATTACTAGTTGAAAAAGTGGATTGATTATGAACTTGTCCACCCCCTACAGAGGCATCATTCTTGAAAATAGATTCATCAGATCCTTTTTTATTCAATTGGAGCGGATCATTTATCATGTCCGTCTTTATGGATGAATTAGCTGCCTTCCTCAGACTATATGCAGAAGATATCTGTTCATTACTGTCTTCGGCAGATGGACTGCAATCATCTGCTAAGGGTGGTTCTGGCTCATGAAAGTCATTGTTTCCAACAATAATCTTTTTCTCCAACTTATTTCTAGAATCCACATCAAAGACTTGCTCACTACACATATCTTGATCTACACAGACAGGTATTGCCCCTCCATTTACCTGACCTACAACGGAATTGCCAACTGGAGCATTGGGATAAGCTTCGGACAACTTCAAAACTCTCAACAACTCTGCACATTCTTCAAGGTCACCTTTTCTTGGTATTTGTTGTTTAGAAACAGGTTGTGTTGAATCATCAAAGGACCTGGTGTTTGAAAGACTTGAACAAACTCCAAGAGCTGCAGTTGTTGGAGCCGCAGGAACAACACAATCTTCTTCAAGGTTACTGTTATGTTGTGTATCTGCGTTTCGTGTTTCATGAGTAACAAGCTCTTCCATAAGTTCATTGTAAGACTTTGATCCTATTGCATTAGCACTATCGTTATCCTGGTTCACAAGCACATGAAGATTTGCTTATCAAAATAATACATCATAAAATAAGAAGAATAAAAATGGATTCCAGTACAAAATGGATCAGCACATCTTTATACAGAAATAGTCTAATCAGAGATTAAGTAAGAAGGTGATGACTGGGCCCAGGGAACTTAACAACATAGCCACCTATATGTAGCTTCCATACAAATGGGAATCCTCCCAACATTACATAAGCCAACTACAAAGGTACATCCGTAGCTTTTTACAAGAACAAATACAAGTATACCAGTAAGCAGCAAAAGAGAAAAATGAAATTCAATTTTGTTGCACATCAAGAAATAAATATTAGCTTATAGTTGACCCCTATCCTGCTTGTCTTGCATCCGTGTTATTGCCAAAAGAACATAAAATAAGCTCTTGATACCAGGTGAGTAGCTAATCGATGGCATGAACAAAATGCAGAGATTTTAATAGCATGTATTTAGAACTATAGAGTAAAGGAATCACATGATGAATATAGTTCGAGGACAAAGACAACTAATCAAATATGGATTGAGGCTTAACAAAAATACCTGAGGATCAACTATCCAGCCATGATACAAAGGGATATCCAGCAGATCAAATATGGCATACTCTGGAGTGAACTCAAAATCATCTATTCTGTAATTACTATGCAATTTTTTAGTTCAGAAACTTCACAATTGATTATGGATGCACACAACTGCCTAATACATACACAAAACTGACCTCCTGAACTTTATATTTACATCAATCCCAGTAGCAAGCCTAAGGAGCAACTCAATCGTATCAGCTATTTTCTGTGGTCGATTTTCAACATAATCAGCATCTGTGTTCTATACAAGACATTAAGGGGAAATTTTTTTGTAAAAGCAACCTATAGACATGATTCAACAGATTGAACATTACTAACAACAATAATTTCTTATGAAAAAATTGCAACATAGCATTCCTTACATTCACATTATTATTAGAATCAATTAAAAGTTCAGCAACCAGCGAAAACAATTTTTGCTGAGAGACTTCATCAATATCAATGCCCAAATTCAACACGTTTCTCAGCAAAAGAACGTTACCTGCAGCAATGCAGTACAAAAAAGAGAGGGAACAAAAAAAAAACTAGCAATAAGTTCGATTCTCAAGTGACATATCAAATGAATTTTGAAAATAAAGTGAGAGAAAAAAAAAACATTGATCAAGCATGTAGATTAAAATTCCATGTATTGGATTATCGTCCAAGGAAACACTTTCCGGTAACACAAATAACAAATACATACGAAGAATACAGAAACTGAGGGAAAAATATTGACAATGAAGAAAACAATCAGCAAAATAACTTATATTGCATCATATGACTAGGATTTTAATGATTTTGATTTTAATCACTGTGATGTAAGGCGTGGACGAAGAACCTAACATTCAACGAATTTTCATTGCTTCGAAATTAAGATATATGTACATATGTGTGTGTGTGTGTGTGTTGTCATTCTGGAGATAAGGGGAAAGGAGAGGAAACACACGTACAGATTGCTAGGAGGGGGCAGGGGCCATTGTCGTTTTGGAGAATGATTATTGTGGTGCGTCCAAAGAAGTGAATCGTTTTGGTTTTGTGCATGTACTCATCGTTGTTGAGGGGTTGTTGTTGATTCCGTGAGGAAGGAGAATGAGAAGGAGAAGGAGAAGACCACCCCATTGCTCAGAGCGAATTGTTTCTGTTCTGACTATTGGGAACTAAACACACAATTCCCTACTTGCAAGAACAAGAGGAGCAACAATTCTAGCAGTGAAATAATGGCAGCAAACAACACAAATTAACCAGAACAATAATCGGAACAATGCACCAAGATTTTTAACGTGGAAAATTCCCTCAATGTGAGAGACAAAAACCACGGGTCATCCAGAACAATGAAATAGCTCCATTATGATCAAAACAGGTACAAGAGAGTCTCAAATAAATGCATAAACCGTGCAAACAACAACCTAAAACCAACTAATCATCAATTCATAAAATTGAGAACAAGGAAATGTGAAATACCCCAAAATTGGAGCTTCTGTCCGAGACCAGTTTCTAACTCTCCGGACATTATTTCAACAATCCAACCGTTCAGAATGGAGAACCACCTGTCTGGAAGTTGTTGTCCAAATTTCAGCCCGATCCAACGGTGAACGACTTCCTAAACGGCGATTTAGGGTGACAACTTAAACCAAAAAAACTGATTCCGCAAACCGAAATAACACCTCTGTTCGTGAGCAATATCTCACTCTCCAGACGTTTACTCAATGATCCGACCGTTCAAAATGAAGAACCACTCTTAAGAACCTGCTGTCCAAATTTCAGCTCGATCCAACGGTGAACGAATTCATAACGGCTGATTTACGAAGACTGTCAAATAAGGAAAATGAAAAACGGGTTTTGGTTGTGTTTCTCTCTTCTCTCTCTTTGTGGCTGCGGTTTTGTGACAAAATGAGCACACACATGACAACCCTAACTAACACATTTGATGCATAAGTGGGCTAACTTGGTTTTGGGCTTTTCTCCATATAGGAGTGAGCCCAAACCCAACAAATCTCCCCCTCACGACTATGTGGAGGTAACCGCCAAACCGGCGATCAAACAACAAGCTTCAAACTTCCATCTTGGCAAAGATTTAGTCATCATATATGAACCATTCTCATCAGTGTGAACCTTTTCAAGTTCTAACAACTTAGCATTCAAAGTATCACGTATCCAATGATACCTCACATCAATATGTTTGGACCTTGAATGAAAAGTTGAGTTCTTACCAAGATGTATAGCACTTTGACTATCACAAAATAGCACATATTTCTCTTGAGTAAAACCAAGCTCTTGTAAGAACTTCTTCATCCAAAGCATCTCCTTGCACGCTTCGGTAATGGGAATGAACTCAGCTTCTGTAGTGGATAAAGCAACACATTTTTGTAACTTAGATTGCCAAGCTACAACTCCACCTCCAAATTTAATCAAATAACCTGAAGTAGACCTTCTAGAGTCAATATCTCCTACCATGTCTGAGTCAGTGTAACCAACTAGAAAAGGCTTCTCATTTCCAAAACATAACTTCAAGCCAGAAGTACCACGGAGATATCTCATAATTGACTTCACTGCATTCCAATGCTCTCTTCCTGGATTTGAAAGAAAACGACTAACACTACCAACAGCATGAGCTAAGTCTGGTCTAGTGCATACCATAGCATACATCAAACTACCCACGGCTGAAGCATATGGAACTCTCTCCATGTCTTTCTTCTCTTCTTCATTTGATGGACTTTGCTTGCAACTCAATTTGAAGTGTGTAGCAAGAGGAGTACTAACAGCTTTAGCACTCTCCATTTGAAACCTTTGCAGCACGGCTTCAATGTATTTTTCTTGTGACAACCAAAGTTTCTTCTCCTTTCTATCCCGGATGATTCTTATACTAAGAATCTGCTTTGCTAGTCCGAGATCCTTTATTGCAAATGACATCCCAAGTTGCTTCTTCAGCCTATCAATTCTAGAAGCATTTTGACCAATAATAAGCATGTCATCAACATATAACAAAAGGATAATAAAATCATTACTAGCAAACTGTTTAATGAAAATGCAATGATCTGAAGAAGTCTTCTTATAGCCTTGCTCTCCCATTATAGACTCAAACTTCTTATACCATTGCCTCGGAGCTTGCTTCAAGCCATATAAGCTCTTCTTGAGTTTGCACACATAATCTTCTTTTCCTTTTGCTTTAAAACCTTCAGGCTGCTCCATGTAGATTTCCTCCTCAAGATCACCATGGAGGAAAGCAGTTTTTACATTCATCTGCTCTATCTTTAAATCAAGACCTGTAGACAAACTCAAAACGGTTCTAATAGAGGACATCTTGACAACAGGAGAAAAAGTCTCATCATAATCAATGCCCCTTTTCTGCCTAAAGCCTTTAACCACCAATCTAGCTTTATACCTTGGGGAAGAAGAATTCCCTTCATGTTTCAACCTGTATATCCACCTGTTTTGCAAAGCTCTCTTACCATTAGGTAATTTCACGAGCTCAAATGTCTGATTATCGTACAAGGATTGCATTTCATCTTGCATAGCATCAACCCATTTTTGCTTCTGGTCACTATCCATAGCATCCTCATAACATTCAGGTTCTCCCCCATCAGTCAAAGCCACATACTCATCAGAAGGATACCTGGATGAAGGTTGTATCTTTCTAGTATACCTCCTAAGTACAACGGGTGGATCTGTAGGTGTTTCATGCTGATCATCAACAACATCATCAATTGGAGCATCTAAATGATCTCCCATATGCTGGTCGTCTTCTTGCATATGATCATGGGCCTGATTCTCTACTAGTTCTTGTGCATGTGGTGGTTGGACTGGATCTACATCGATCAAGTCACTACTATGTTGGGATTCAGTCTTCTCCAGTTTCTCAATATCTTCAATGGTTTGGTCTTCTATAAACACCACATCACGGCTTCTCACAAGCTTTTTATCAATTGGGTCATAGAGCCTATAGCCAAGCTCATCCTAACCATACCCAATAAAGATGCATTGCTTTGTCTTCACATCCAACTTAGATCTTTCATCCTTTGGAACATGAACAAATGCCTTGCACCCAAACACTCTCAAGTGATTATAAGAGACATTCTTGCCAAACCACACATTATCTGGAACATTATTATCTAAAGCAATAGCAAGATTCAAATTAATCACATGTACTGCTGTAAGCAATGCCTCTCCCCAGAAATGCTTAGGCAGCTTTGCTTCAGTAAGCATACACCTAACTCTTTCAATTAACATCATATTCATCCTCTCCACCAAACCATTCAGCTGAGGTGTTTTAGGAGGTGTCTTTTCATGCCTAATACCTTGCTCTTTACAGTACTCATCAAATGGCCCACAATATTCACCACCATTATCAGTACGAATGCATTTAAGCTTCTTACCTGTTTGCCGCTCGACCAAAACTTGGAATTCTTTGAACTTCCCCAAGACTTGATTCTTGGTCTTCAAAGCATAAGCCCAAAGCTTCCTTGAGTGATATCAATGAAAGTTACAAAATAAAGAGCACCACTAAAAGACTTTGCCTTCAATGGACCACAAACATCAGAGTGCACCAACTCCAAGAAATCTGATTTCCTTGAAGGAGGATGCTTCTTGAAGGATAATCTTCTCTGTTTTCCAGCAATGCAATGAGAACATTTCTCCAACTCTGCATTCTTCAAACCAGAAAGTACATCCTTTTTAGCTAAACAAATGAAACCCTTTTCACTTATATGACAAAGCCTTCTATGCCATAACTCTGAAGCTTCTTTGCTTTCAACTGCATTAACATTGCCTTTTGCAATTGTGGATTTCATCACATACAAACTTGAGGTCTTCTTTCCTCGAGCCACTACCAAGTTGCCTTTAGTAAGTTTCTACTGACTATTACCAAAATTGCTAACATAACCTTCATCATCAAGCTTTTTGACCGAAATCAAGTTCAAGCGGAGATCTGGAGCATGCTTAACATCCTTCAACAGAAACTTCATTCCAACATTAGTTTCTAAACAAATATCTCCCATACCAATCACCTTGGCCAATCCATCATTGCCCATCTTTAGCACTCCATAGTCACCTGAAGCGTAAGATGTGAAGAACTCCTTCCTTGGCGTGACATGTATTGAGACACCACTATCAATTACCCAGTCAGACTCATCAGATACTACATTAATTATGTTCTCATAACCTACAATGAGAAGATCATCTGACGTAGCAGTAGAGACACGATCATTATTGTGTTCTTTCTTTTTTTGCTTACCTTTGTTCTCCCTTTTCCAAAGAAAGCAATGCTTTTGGATGTGCCCTGTTTTATGACAGTAATGACGTTCAATATTTTTGTACCTTGATCTGGACTTGCTTCTGCTTTTACCTCTACCCTTTGTGCCTTTGTTCTGACTTCTCCCTCTATTTTCTGTAACCAACATCTCTGAGTGAGATGAAGAACCTTGAGTCTTCCTTCTCACTTCTTCATTCAAAACATCACCTTTGACAAGTTGCATGGTTACCACACCATTAGGAGCAGAATTAGTAAGAGAGATACGAAATGTCTCCCAAGAGTCTGGTAGAGTATTTAGCAACCAAAGCCCTTGAACCTCATGTTCAAACTTGATTCCCATGCCTGACAACTGATCTAAAACTCCTTGAAACTCATTCAAATGATCTGATATGGAAGACCCTTCCTTGTATCTCAGATTCATCAACATATTCAACAAATACAACTTGTTGTTCCCAGACTTGGAAGCATATAAGGATTCAATCTTTTCCCACATAGTTCTAGCATGAGTTTCATTAGCAATGTGATTATAAACATTATCTTCTATCCATTGCCGAATAAAACCACAAACTTGTTGATGCTCAAATTCCCATTCTTCTTCAGTTTTTGACTCTGGTTTTTGTGTAGCAAACACAGGCATATGCAGATTTTTAACAAACAACAAATCTTTCATCTTGCCTTTCCATATATGATAGTTACTACCATTCAATGATACCATTCTATTTGTATTTGCCTCCATCATTCAAGCAAGCTATAATCAATAATACCCAAGATAGAGCTCTGATGCCAAATGTTGGGAACTAAACACACAATTCCCTACTTGCAAGAACAAGAGGAGCAACAATTCTAGTAGCGAAATAATGGCAGCAAACAACACAAATTAACCAGAACAATAATCGAAACAATGCACCAAGATTTTTAACGTGGAAAATTTCCTTAATGTGAGAGAAAAAAACCACGGGTCGTCCAAACCAATGAAATAGCTCCACTATGATCAAAACAGGTATAAGAGAGTCTCAAATAAATGCACAAACCATGCAAACAGCAACCTAAAACCAACCAATCATCAATTCATAAAATTGAGAACAAGGAAATGTGAAATACCCCAAAATTGGAGCTTCTGTCCAAGACCATTTTCTAACTCTCCGGACCTTATTTCAACAATCTAACCGTTCAGAATGAAGAACCACCTGTCTGGAAGCTGCTGTCCAAATTTCTGCCCGATCCAACGGTGAACGACTTCCCAAACGGCGATTTACGGTGACAGCTTAAACTAGAAAAACTGATTCCGCAAACCGAAACAGCACCTCTGTTCGTGAGCAATATCTCACTCTCCAGACGTTTGCTCAATGATCCTACCGTTCAGAGTGAAGAACCATATCTCAGGAACCTGCTATCCAAATTTCAGCTCGATCCAACGGTGAACGAATTCGGAACGGCCGATTTACGAAGACTGTTAGATAAGGAAAATGAAAAACGGGTTTTAATTGTGTTTCTCTCTTCTCTCTCTTTGTGGCTGCGGTTTTGTGACAAAATGAGCACACACATGACAACCCTAACTAACACATCTGATGCATAAGTGCTTTAACTTGGTTTTGGACTTTTCTCCACATAGGAGTGAGCCCAAACTCAACACTGACCTCGATTACAGTTATGAGCCTGGGAATTAGGATTGATGAAGAAAGAAACAAATTGGAATATGACATGGACAAAATATATATCAGCGTGCTTATGTCATAACTTGTGACGCAGGGAGAATCGAGTAGTTATTGCTCCATTACAACCAAGAATTTTTTTTTTTTTGAGAGGGGTAGAGAGGTGAAGGTAACAATTCTATATAGATAAGATTTTTTTTTTTTTAATCTTTTGATGATGTTATATATGAGATTTTATTTTATTTTTTGATGATGTTATATACGAGATTGTTTTTTATGATGATATATATGAGAATTTAACACAATTTCACATGAGTTTACTCTTGTATTTGCACCCTCTAAGGCTCCAACTAAATACACTATATGGGATTTTTTTTTGTTTCTTGTTGGAGGAAAAAGTTTGGATGAATTAGCCACGGGACATCCTATTAGGACTATGGCATAACTCCCATGCTCTTATATAGGGTTCTTATACTTATATGGAATTAATTTTAATACAATATAGGGGAGTTTTATACAAAATTCAATCACTACTTTCGTTTGCAAAACTTTTACAGGGTGTTTGGAAACTCCGAGAATTCAATTCCATCAATGAATTAAACTAAATTACATGCTTTGGAAGTAACTTAAGTGAAAGAATTGAATTCCCGTGAGAATATTGAAATATAACAAAACTAAGGAATTGAAATTAGACCTAAATGAATGTGATTTGGTGTGAGAATTAAATTTTAACAGATGAAAATACCAAAATAACCTTACTTGAATATAATGTTTGTTCCTAACCTATTAATGAAGGATAAAATAGTAAAAACAATTAAATTAATTTATTTTTACACCCATTTCAAATCAAGGAGTTGAATTGAATTCAATTTCATTCCAAATATAAGAATTCAATTTAATTTCATCTCATTAAAGGTTTTCAAATGCCCTGTTAAGATAAAACATTTAATTGAAATGTATTGATAATGAATTTTTTTTACACATTTATCTAATTTTATAATAGCATATTAGCAAATATGATTGCTTTCAATTCCATTACGTGAAAAGTCATCCAAAAGAATAAATTTGATTGAATCACAATGTAAAACCTTTACACTATCAATATCAAAATTAAACTCTAAGATAAATATGGTTGAGTCAACCGTTTTTATTGATGTTAGAATATATGATTGGGTGTAAGTATAAAAATCTTTTACATTACAAATATAGAATTTTATTTTATTTTGAAGTATCGACAGTGTACATTTTTTTTACACAATTATCTAATCATATGTTGTCACATCATCAAAAAATGGTATATTCTCAATCCACTACTTTAAAAGTTATATACATAGGATAATTTAATTGAATAACGGTATAAATTTTTTTTAATTCAATATATTTAAATTAAATCCTTAAAAAATGTATCAATTAACAAATTAATTTTGATGTATTGTCAGTGTAAAAAATTTTTACATAATTTTGATGTATCAATTATTTTATATTTATGTATCAATACATGATTGGGGAATGAATCTTTCAATTTTTTTTTCTTGACATGATGTTATTATGTTAAATCATGACCAATTGTCAAGTCATTTTGTAAAATGATTAAGATTTCTCTTCACTTCAACAAAGGTGAGAATTGAAACTTGATATCAAAATATTCAAATTGAGAGGATCCACTCCCACGTGATGATTGTATGTGTAGAAACTTTTTATACCCTTTCTTGTTTTCAGCATTATAGCACCCACAAAAAAAAAAAAAAAAGCTTCAAGCTTTTGAATAAAAGCTTATGCGAATAAAATTTATAAAATGTATATTTAAAAAAGTTTAATTCCCGTATATTGATAGTGTGAGAATTTTTATACTATCATTTAATTATATATTGTCATATCAGTAAAAATGATTAATTTGTACATTAATTGTTTATTTTTCATAATTTTTTAAAATTTTTTAAGTTTACCCTCTTTTAATTTTTTTATTGAATGATTCTTCTCAATTTTTTTATTTAACTAAATGTTTGAGTATTATATGATGAGTAATATGTTATATGTGTATATACATGTGTGTATATTTTTAGTTTTGAATGTAAAACTTTTTTTTTTGTAACATATGATGATTTAATTTAAATTTTTAAATTAAAATAAAAATTATGAGAAATATATTATTTACATAAAATTAAAGGTTAAGTGTAAAAATAAAAATAAAAATACATAAAATAATAAGACTAAAAATAAAAGGCAACAAAGTTAATAAGACTAAACTAACAAAAGAATTTGTACGTAACCAGAAACTAACATAAGAATGAAGAAAAAATAAAAAAAAAGTAGTAGAATGAATAAAAAAAAAAACTAACAATACTTAACAACACGAAAATAACTAATAAACTATAAAATAAACTAATTAAAAAAAGAAAACGATGCTAGCAGAGCAAAATAAGTAAACTAATAAAAATGAAATAGGAAAGAAAGGTGAAAACAAATTGAACAATTAGTACAAAAAATTAAAAACGAAAAAATAAACTAATTTAAAGGAAATTAAATAAATAAAAGTCCAATGCAACTCTCCGTCAACTAAGAATGATATTGATATTATCCCGGTAATGGTGCAAAAAACTTGATGCAACAACAAGAAGTAAATCGGATTGTACAAAAATAAAGTAGTGAGTAAGATATCATTTCCACAAGTATAGATCAAGTACCGGGTAGTTTAAGGGGAAAAACTGTTTGAATAAGATCAAGTTAATGGAGTTTAATCAAATAATTAAAGAAAACAAATAGCAAAAATAAGTAAACAAAAGAAAGCAGCTAAACTCAATGTTGAGATATGTGAGGAGAAATAATATGGGAAAAACGTTAGGGCAATTGATTTCATCTAACACTATTCAATTAATTTATTTTTATTCCACCTAACTAATAATCGGACTCCCTAAATTAATTATTAACTTCTCTCGGGATTACGAAATTCTTTATAGTCTAAATTGATTGTCTAATCTAATCTCATAGTATAAATTAATTTGGAAAGAGATTAAGCTCTTTGGATTTATAATAATGATTACATGGACCCATTTGTCTATATTTAGTTTTTGCTAAACGTATGATATTTATGTTTAGAATCTTTTTTTTTATTTTTTGGTTCATTAAGAAGATATGTTTATATTATGGAGTGGAGTCAAAGGAGGCCCAACACAAATAACAGGCCAAGATCGTGGCCCCTTTCAATTGGGCTTGGAACTTCTGAGCTTGGGTTATGGTCTCGAGCCATATTGGAACCCCACCACTCTTGCCATGTGGAGCCGATTTTCGCGACCTCCCTGTCACCTTGTCTAGGAGAATGGGGATTGAGACTTGAAGCACATCTTGAGCCCCTAGGTCATGGCAACTATTCTCAAAACTCCACTATAAGTATCCCAAGAGACTCCAAGTATAGCTTATGTTCTCTTGCATATTGACACCCTATATTGTCTTATTGATTTAGCGATGGACGTAAACTTTACCATTTATTCATTACGTCAAATTCTGAAATAAAAAATGACATGAATATTTTTCTTAAAGATTGTGTATATATGATTTTTTAAATTACTCATTCAAATATGTGTGTGTGTGGTTATATGATCTAAGAAGTGATTGAAATGGATACAAGGAATTTATTTGATCTAAGAATTGATTGAAATGTATACAAGGAATTTAAAATTAATTATTTTTTTCCTTTGATTTTTTTTAGTCATTTCCATAGTTATTAGAATTGGACTGGACCAGTTGATTCAACTAGAAACCATGAACTGGGCTTTGGTCTAGTTCACTTCTTGGTTCAGATAAGTTCTATATTAAACTAGTTAAACCCTGATCAAACCGAGTGGACAAGTAGTTAAAATGATCAAATGAACTCGCCATGATTCCAAGACTTGGAAATTCTATTTCATACTAAGTTCCAGCAAGGGGGATCAAACTCAATCCTGGAGACAAGGAGAACGTGCCCAACCACAAAGCCAAGTGGTTATTTGTGTTGTTTACTCTCATTTATTTTATACTACTTTCGTCTATCAATAAATATCTTTTAAGGTTTAGGCACATAGATTAAGAAATTATTTAAAAAGTACAACTATAAAAACAAATTAATTTATATTGATAAAATTATCCTTTTATTTTATTTGTATAATAATTGTTCTGAAAAGTGTAAAAAAATCGATATAAAGATACACTTTCTTGAAGCTATTAAATGACAGATAATATTGGATAATTTTTCTCCTACAAAACACTTATTCATAGATGAAAAAGTATTAAGTTATATTAAACTGTAATTTAAACATTTTAATTTAACTAAATTCAATTCCATTAGTAACTCGGAGTTAAACCAATGATCGATGAAGGCGATCATAGCTATGGTCCTGACGGAAAATGAATTTGGGGAAGGATGAACCACACATTTGGTCCCCACAAGTTATAAAACTCAACACCATCAAACTTCATCCACTCCTTTTAATGCCAATTCTGCGCCACTGCCGTTGGAAAAAGCAAACTCGAAAAATAGTACGTAAAATAAATGAATAAAGTCATAAACTAACTAGCGGGTCCCCATGCCTAAGAACCAAGAAACTTCACACTCAACACCCGCATGCCACTGACACGTGACGCCATTTGGAACCCACCTACACCCATTGCATGTGTTGGCACTACTTTATTGGTCACTCTCTCAATTTTCTGATTGTACGAAAATACAACGTGGCCCCCACCCTCGTACGGACAACCCCATTTTAAAAATATCTCTTTTTCATCTTCCCAAGCTTGCACTCGCTTGTGACTATTTTGTCCGTGAATAACTGGCAACCGACAGGGTTGTTTGCTGTTTACCGCTTGCAACACCGTGCCTGTCCGAGTAACAGCCACCGGAACCATGGGTTGTCGGTGTCTACGCCCACGTGTCGCCATCATTCGCCATCGACGATAGCGCTCAGGATTTGTGCCTCCAACAACGAAATAAAGCCTCCTCCCAAACAGGAATAGCCAAGTAGTATTGTGGTTTCACGTGCGTGGGTTGAGAATTTGTTCCATGTTTTCTTAATTTGGGAAAGGGCCAATTATTTTCTCGGGGCTTACCCAATAAAGAAAAAAAAATGATTCGGTTCTTTCTAGTCACTCTTCCCCTTTTATCTGTATTTTATTTTCACCTAGATTAATGGCTTGGATACTCCATTATTAAGGATAATATAGGGATATAGGTTAAAACCTAAGAGGACGGTAGGTCTTATAGGTAGACCTGCTGGCAATCCATCAACCATTCATCCCTTCTTTTTTTTTTTTTTTCTTTTGGTGCGTATCCATTCATCCCTTCTTTATTTTTCTTCTTTAATTTATAATTTTTATTTTCTCGGGAAAATTTTTCTAGGGTTTCTAAGATAATTGAGCCTGCAGTCACTTCCTTGACCCTATATACTCTCACCACTGAGATTATCAAAAAGATTTCAATATTGTTTTGGTTTCCACTTTTCAATTCTATCAGGCTATTTGTCAGGTTTGATTTGATTATTCCTTTCATTTTTTCGCTTTCCAATTTTGGAAATAACTTTATAGCTTTGCGCAGTTGTATTTTAGTTAGTACTAATTCATTAACTAGATCGCATCAATTTCTGTGTGTGTTTGGTTCTGCAGTGTGCTGATCTGCGAGGATGGTGAGGGGAAAGACTCAGATGAAGCGCATCGAAAACAACACGAGCAGGCAAGTAACCTTCTCAAAGAGAAGAAATGGGCTTCTCAAAAAGGCCTTTGAGCTCTCAGTGCTGTGTGATGCTGAAGTCGCACTCATCATCTTCTCTACCAGAGGGAAGCTCTATGAGTTCTCCAGCTCTAGGTGCGTGTCTTTCACAAACTAAATCCCCCACATACTTTCAATGCATACTGTTTGTTTCAAGATCGTTGATACTATACTAATGATATCAAGCACAATAGATTTTCACTGGCGCTATATGATGAAGCTCAGCCTTTTTATCTAGTGGTTATTTGATATCCGTAAGATTGATGTCTTATGAATTTCTGCTTTATTAATCTCTAAAATTGGGTCACTTAAATGTGGGTATGCATATGTATCTCCCTGTTTGTTTCTCTTCTATGTGTTTGTTCTTTTTTTCTCTTTCATTTACGTTCCTAGTAGTTGTTACTTCTTTTCTTGCTGCTTGTAAGTGATTAAGGAATACAAGGGAGGAAAAGGCTGAGCTTGATATAAATGGAAAAGAAAGGACATGGGCAAATATGGCGTCATGGTCTGCGCCACTGACTATAGAGAAAGGGGCTTTATTATAATCTTTACACAGTTACAAAATGAGTAGTTCCTAGTCGGGGATTAAGACTGAAAGAAGATTAGTTCAGTGGTCAAATTACTCAAGTGAAATAAGAAAAAGTAAAATGAAAGCAATGGTTTTGATGTTAAACTTGTTTTAGGGAATAATTGAAAAAATGTAATTATTCCACAGGCCATATTTTCCCCTTCAAACGGGCTATTTTAGAAGATTTAATTTTCCCTAAGATACTGGTTGAAAGTAATTTACTGGTCCTCCAGTCCAAACAATATGATCACTCTTTTGCTTGTTGACATAGTTGTTGAACACTCAAGTTAAATTTTAAACTGTTACTACTTTACAATTTTATCACATAAAAAATGATAAATTAATTCATATATATATATATAGATTCTCCAATTTTGTTGAACTGGTATGACTTTAAGTAAGTCAAAAAATAAAAAAAAGTAAATATTTGATTCTACTGTTGAATTTACAAGTTTAAACTTAAACTTGCTTTTGTCTTCAAAATGTTCAATGTTGGTCACTTTTGTTGAGTACTTATTAAGACAATGACTTATTTATGTTGTGTAATATAATATTTATTTAGTTTATTAAACTAGTTAGATATATATATATATATATGGTATATTAAGTTATATTTTTATTATATTTCTTTAATTTTTTTGTAGTAATGTTAAAGTTGTCCAATGTTACTCATAAATATGATATTTAATTATGTTTAGTTTTCAAATACTTTATTTGGAAAAATTCTAATTTATTGATATTTCACAGTTTACCTTAGCTTTTAAGTTTGATAATCTTGGTTGTTCAGTGGTGTTGTGGTGAGTTTGGGTTATGATGAATTAAAGAGGTGATAACATATCTATATGTTCAAATTTATAAATCTGCATAAGTTTAATCTATAAACATGTTATCAAGTATAATATTCGTCATTAACCTGAGTTTGTTGTGCTAAATTAAACTCTGTTATGAGCTGAAAACTGAAAAGGTAAGTTTGCCTTTAGTTTCCCATGTGTCATAGACACTCCAGAAAGTACAGTTGTTAAACATCCAAAACAGCTTTGAAATTGCCCAACGGTGTAGTTTCCTGTGGTGTGTTTTATAGGACATGTTTTGATCATAATAAAGTGTTGTTTGATCATGAGACAAGTTCTGATATAATTGACAACCAACTTGGAATCTTAAGATGAACATGAAAATAAGAGCCAGTCCTTGATTTACCAGGAATTACTACTATATTATACTATGATTCTCTTCTTTAATTACATCTTAAAAGTGTTGTGTCTCTTCCTTCAACACGAACACTATACCTATTGGTAACAGTTATATCCTTGTTAGTGGTGTGTTGCAGAGATTCTAGTGGTTTAATTTATAGAGTCTTGTTTCTGCTTACCTTAACAAAATCATATCCGAATCTTGGGATTACTATATGTATCAAAAGCCTTCTGCCAATGTAGTGGGGGCATTTCTTTTTATATTATTGGCTGAAGGATCAACTGTAATGACAGAAATCTAAGGCATGTTCTTGAGCATCCGATGACTGTACCAATGTCTGATGTCTGAACTATGCATAAACTAGAAACCCCAGCCATTGCATCAGTTTGCTTGAGTATCCGAGAACCTCAAAGAAAGAAAAAGCTTTACTTTTTAAGATGTGAAAAGACTTCCACTCTTTTAAAATATTCTTTTCGGGGATTCTCTTGTTTAAAGGACAATTTTTTTTTTTTGGTTTTTATATATTTCACTTTGTTAATAGTAAGTAATAAAACCATTGATGAAACTCTACTCATTATTTTAAATTTTTGGAAGAAATAGTTTTATAAAATAGTATTAGAACTTTTATCCTTATTATCCCTCATTCTAAAACAAGAAAAATATTTTGCTTTAAGCTCAAAAAGAGGTATTCGCATGAAGGAGTAATGTTAAGTAATAAAACCATTCGTGTACCTCTTCGTATCTTTTGAACTTTTGGGAATAGATGATTTTGTGACACTTCATCATCTATCTTGAGTTTGATGGTTAATAGTCAGTGTTCATATTAACACATTTTAGATAATCTAATGCAATCCACATAAATTGAAAATTATTTATCCGAGGGTGATTGACCTCTTGATTTTGTACTTTATCAATCTCCTTACTTTAATGAAACCAAAGTTACCTAAATTAACACATGTAAATCACAATTTAAACAAGTATGATTTTTTTTAATTAAATAAGTATTCATTCAGTTATGTAAGTGAGTATTTAACATGTTATTTTTATTAATATATATATATATATATTTTATTAACATTATATTTGAAATCTATAATTATTTATATTGTGATTATCGTATGTTAATTTAACTATCTATGCACTGAAAAATATTTTTCAAGAAGAACAAGATCTTCCTTATTAAATTTCCATAGAAGGTTATATATGTTGATATTAAGTTTGGGATTATTACTGAAACAATAATGTAATATTATATTTTATGAAATCTTACAAAACTCGCTATTGATATTGTAATACTCTATTTGGTAATAGTTAGTGCAATATTATAATAAAAAATAATCAAGTCTTATAAACTTTTCTCTCTCTTTTTTTTCAAAAAAAAAAAAAAAAAGCTTCTTTCGATGTAATTTGTTAGTGAAAAACTTATAGCTTTTGTATATGAATTAAAGTACTTTTTATAATAACAAGAGTCACATGTTTTCAATGAATAAAATAGTATAATCTTTGTTACCAGTACACATTATGTAACTTGGCAAAGGTCGTAAAATAACTTTCCCACACAATATTTCTATAATGTAATGGAGGGGGCCACAATATGTAACGTATTTTATTACAAAGAAGTTCTTATCTTTAATGTATACATAAATATGCATGATATTTGAATTTAGACCGGAAAGAAATTCAGACATTGCAGTAACGGGATAGAGGTCGCAAATTTCATTCAGTTCAAAAATTAGCATATAAGAATTTCAAAATAACAGCTAATTATGTGCTGTGGGAAGGAGAGGTGTCCTGAAATAACATTCAAGCTGCATCTAATTTTAGTTTTAAGAATGCTTATGTAATTTATTCAGGTATAAATTTGATCAAACAAAAATTGACTTTCTTTGTTGTCATCAAGATAAGCTGGCTGAAACAGCCGGAGATATTTATTTATGTGATTAATATTTTTCTCACCATTAATAAGGGTGTGTTTGGTTGAGTAAAACATTAGGATGAAAATTTGATGGATATAGCTACTGATAAATGCTCTAAGTTTTAGTAGAGTACTCTGACTAGGTAATGGATTCCCGCATTTGTAAATGAGTCATATCTTAATCCACACCTTTGTCTTTTAATTTTAAAATAAATATAAAAGTACACTTTAATGAATAAATGATGTTGATTAAAACATGACTCCCTCATGTGTAATTTACATATCAGGGATCCATTCTTGTTAAAGGCATAAAGAATTTCTTACAAAGATTTTTGAATAGATATAAGTTTAATAATTAATATTTAGATATATTTACAATAAAAGTAAATTTCATTAGTTTTATTCCAGATAAATTACTTGTATATGTGAGTCCTACGTTCCAAACTTTTATTTTAATCTATCTAAATGTAAGTTATTAAGCTATTCAAAAAATTATTCTTCGCCAAAGTGCGCAAGGAAAACAAAATTAAAAAAGACAGCACCGATGAATATTAGCTACTTTCTTGTGACAACATGCTTCACTTCACAAATTTTGTGCGGTGCTTCGACCAGAATAAATAATAGCCAGTCAATTAAATCGATGCTTTATGATTTAAACGATGCTATTAATGTGTGGATAATTAGCCCGTATTAAATGAGTCTTGCCTGAGCCACTTTTATTAATGCTCTTATCTTTTGGAGATGCTAACAGTATAAACAAAATAGTCGAGCGCTATCAAAGGAAGGTCAAGGATCTGGGTCTCAACATGAAAGGAAACGAAGAAAATGCCCAGGTTAGCCCTTCATACATATCTGATATAATTATCTATCGAGTATATGTTAGTGTTAATAGTAGGATGATGTACTATTGTGGGTGCGCACTGTGCTCTTAAGAAGTTATAGTACAAAGAAAACTAATTAAAATTCGGTCCATTGATGGGTATATTTGGTGACTGGGAAATTGAGCAACCAGTTGAAGTTTGGAGGTTTTGTTATCTTTTGGCTTCCCCGCTTTTGATGTTTGTGCAACAAGCCTGTGTTGTAGCTGAGTGATCTGTCTGTCAAAATCTTCACTTGAATTGGCACACAGCACATTTTTGTATTCGTTGAGGTAGAAGTATGGGTTTTTTATTTATTAGCAAAGACGATACCTAAATATGAAAACCGTATAGCTTCCGTTGCTGAATACAAGTAATCCTAGGTTTAGAGCTATGAAGATGTCAATCATGTTTTAGGCAGCTTACCATCATATATGTGTATACAAGGGACATTTTGACCCAATTTGCTGACCAAACGCACAATAAAATATTGTTTGTACATAGTTATTTAAATGTCAAATCAATAATAAAGTTGTTTATTTTTATTTTTGTTAGTATGAAATTATATCAATCGCAATAAAATTTGAACTTAAAATCCCATGCACAGACTACCCAAATCACTCATCGGTCATCGCCATACCAATTTTAGTAACTTAAAATCAATACTAAAGCTATTTTTGAGTAAATTAATGTATATAATTGACAGATGAATACAGTCAAGTAGGAGCAGATGAAAAGTGCATTCAATCGATTTATCAATCATGTACATGAATCTCTCATTCATTATTTACACATAAAATCATAACTTGGTCCATGTAGCAGTTCTGCACGCAATTTACTATCTTGCAACTCCTAAAACACACTCTATTCCTACGTAATGACATTTTGAGTCCCAATTAGTTTTTCTTCAAATTGTCTAACCTGAATATACCTCAAGTTATGCAGACATCCATCTTTTTCCCTTCAGTTCATTGCAATCCTTGATCTAGATTTAAGTCCTCCTGCTGCTGCATGATCATAGGTTTTTTTTCTTTCGGATAAATAAGAAAATTGTAAAAGAAATGTTTCATTATTTGACATTTCTCAAATCTCACAACTTTGACGTAAATGACTTTGTATGAATAGGAGAAGAATATACATAAAATACATTTTTTTTTCATTTATTACTTTTCATATTGTGTAAACTTTCAGTATCAAGAGTCTATTGAAACTCAATCAATCTGGCTTGAGCTAGGTTCACCCGCAATGGAGGTAAATCATTTCAACATTAATATTTTTCTATTCACAAAATTTGAAATCTAAATATTGTTCGAAAGAAATAAGTGTTAAACCATTTTAACTTATCTCACAAAAAAACTCAAAAAAAGAATATGTAGAATATGAAAGGGAGAGCTCCCAGTTATACCTAGATAAGAGCCATTAGATCTGTTAGGCTAGTTACAGTGAAAAAGTTGTAACCGACCTTATCCCTTTGATGTATATAATCTCCCTACTTGTTGTATATAAACTCAATTATCACTTGCATCTTATTCATCCCAACATAATGCAATTCATGATGCAATATTGACCATAGAGCTTTTCTTTTTCTTCATCTTCTCTCCTGTTCCATCATTTCTACTCTGATATCTTTCATGGTATCAGAGCTAGATCAGTCCTTGGAGGCCCACAATGAAGATTAAGAAGCTCCCTCAACTGTGATGCAAAAACTTATACTGCAAAATTTTCCATATCCAGTTTCAATCAAACTGGATGATGAGAATTATTTGGCTTGGAAACAAGAAGAAGAAGCAAGACAATTCAAACATTATTGGCTATTATCTAGAAAAGTTCTTGGAAAAAGATCAACCTCTGGAAAGATTCAAGAATGTAATTGATGAGTTAGTGAGAAAAATCTCACAAAAATTTGGTCATTGGTAGAAACAAGATAAGCTCCTCTTGTCTCGGTTGCTAGCTTCAGTGACAACACCTTTCACTAACTGAATGGTAGGATGCATCACCTCTTAGCAGATCTAGAATAGAGTAGAGGAGTATTTCGCTTCACAAACCTGTGCAAGCATAAAGGAGTTGAGGACCCAATTAAAGGCGATCAAGAACATGGCAAGCAATTTCATAATATCATATTGACATCAAGAGAGTTGTGGACACACTAGCAACTGCTGGTTCTCTTGTCACAAAAGAGGAGCATATTGAGGTGATTTTAGATGGTTTACTTTGTGAATACAATTCTTATATTACCTTTGTTATATCTCGATTGGATCTCTAGAGTTAGTGAAATTGAAGCCTTGCTTAGTCTCAAGAACAAGACTTGAGCAACATGATCGAGAAGAGTTCGGTTCAAATCAAGCACATTTAGCTAACATGAGTGTGCAAGATCATAAGAGGCGGTATCAAGGCTCCCCTTATAGTTCACAAGCATTTGGTAAAGGTGGAAATAATGGTAGAAGAGTGGGGCAAAGGTCATGGTTTTAGAGGAGGCAAGTCACATTAGACCAATACTAGGCCCTAATGCCAAGTTTGTGCCAAGATTAGGCATATGGCATGGGCTGCTACATTACAAATTTGGTCATTCTTAGTCAAATCCTCAACAAACAACTACTATAGCCTCTCAACCTCTTCCTCCACCTCACAACCCTCATGCATACCTTGTATTCTCTGCCTCTATTGCTTTAGCTGCTTTTGCTGTAGATCCTTGTTGTTACCCAAGCTCAAGAGCAACAAATCATTTCAACGTCAAACTTGAACAATTTGTCAAAGGTAGTGGAATGCAACGGTGCAGACAGGATTAGTGTGGGAAATGGTCAGGGTATGGTCATAAATCATGCTAGACACTTCTTCTTACATGCTCATATGTCATATACTTCTTTTTACCTAGATAATTTTATGCATATTCTTGGCATTGCAAAATATCTTATTAGTGTGTCTAAGTTTACCAAAGACAACAAAATCTTCTTTAAATTTCATCCCTAACACTTGTCTTGTTAAATTTCAAGCTATCGAGGAGATGTTACTCCAAGGCACCCTTAGAAATGGACTTTATGCTTTTGATAACATACATTTGCTGAAATTTGCTCAAGCAACTTCATCAATGGTTGTTTTTCATTCACAACTTGTCTCTTCTGATAACTACACTCTTTGGCAGTAAAAATTAGGGCATCCTTCCATTAGTTGTAAAGAAAGCACTTAGTTCTTACAACATTCCGTTACTGTTAAGTAAAGCTCATGTTGTATGTGGAGCATGCTGTATGGGAAAGATTCATTGACACCCTTTTGTACTTTCTATTACTCAATATGATGAACCGTTGTAGTTAGTTTTCATTGATTTGTGGGGTCTTGTCCCGGTTCTCTTTTACTCTAGCTACAAATAATATGTTGTTTTCATCAATGCATTCTCAAAATTTACATGGACATAACTTATATCATGATCGGCACATGAGAAATCTTATTCTTACATAAGCCTTATGGCTGCTGAGTTATGCTAAATGCATAATTAAATATAATTTCCATTTTCGAAATATAATCAAACTTATGTTTACAAAACATTATCAGCCCATATAATTTAATTTCATAAACGAAGTCCAAAATCCATAAGCATATAATGAAATATAAACTGAGTTGCTCTATACAAAACCATGAAAATTATAAGATCATAAATACTTGTCCAATTAAATTTTGTTATCCAAAATGTTGTTCATGCATGGCCCAAGACCTTGCCCATAAAATCACTAGAGCACTCTAAAAGGAAACATAAACTAACTACTTCACTGCAAAGTGAGGCTGACACAAAAAACAAACTACTATTGCTACTGCTACTGAGGATATGGGAGTTGAGAAGGATCTGAAGTAACAGTAGTATCTATAAGAGGAAGAAAAAAGGTGGGTGAGTTTCATCTAAAACTTAGTGAGTAGATTCCAAGTCAAAACCCCTACATGGGATAATCAATAGAAATACATAATAATAATGCAATAGCTGTAAAACAATTTCATATTTAAATATATAATAAATCAAATAACAATAATTTAGGTAAAGCATGCAAAATAGTAAACTAGTATATAAATTGGAATCTCTGGTAATCTATATAACAGATAGCATATATATATGTAATTATCCTTTGAACTTTGAAGGGCACCTAATAAGATAATGGAAACCTAAACCAAGTTCCGTTTTTTGAATACTTTGATAGGGCGAGATTGTTCATAGTCATAATCTATTTACAAAAACAATTTGAACGAGTATGGTCCCATGAGATTTCTAACACATTTTCTTGATAATTTTGAAAGCATAAACTTCTAAACTTGATCTAAATTCATATAATGTCATACTTGTCATGAAATGATTACTACAATTATGTTTCAATATCATAAAGCTAAGAAAATAGCTCTAATGACCAAAATAAAGGTCACATAATTGAACTCACTCACCTTAAGGGGTAAAGTGTGAGGTGTCAGCACTAACGGAACTATGAGGAGTGGGAATAACACCAACATCTATCATGGAAGCAACAAAAAACCCAATGAATAAACTATAAACACACTAGAACAACTCTAAGGACATTGAGAGACTAAACAAACTTGACCACAATCATGAACATAAACACCCAACTAATGAAAATGGAAGAAAAGAAAGAAACCTAATACAAATCATGAGCAAATCCTTACCTTAAAGCTTGGAGGAGGTAGGATTGGAGGAGGAAGAGAGAAAAAGGAGGAAGCTAAGTAGAATGAAGTAGGGTTCACGTTTAGAATGAATCGAATAAGATGAGGGAGGGTTTAAAAGGGTTGAAGGTCCCAATAAATAAAACTACGTCGTTTTGAGGGGGTTTTTGATATGTGATATCCCGTATCCATGCATTTTATTACGCATTCATGGATTCACGAAATGCGCATCTATGCGTTTCTTATGCATGTTGGTGCACTGATGAAAATTTGAGGGCTCTTTGTCCTCAAGGGGAAACTTAGGGAAAATACAAGCTCGTGTCTGAAGATTTTTAATGCACGTTCGAGGAATACAAAACCCGAATCCACAGGCGAAAAGCCCGTATCCACGCGATGGCCTTCGTATAGACACTTAGACCTGGGATATTACAATCTTCTTGTTACATTTGCTACTAACACAACTAATCTTAGCATTAAGATTGTGCTGCCTATAGATTCTAGTTGTCTTGCATAGCATTTTAGATACTCACTTTCCTGCTTCCTTGGTTATGAACAGTTATCCTATGCAAACAAGGGCTAACTTTGGGATTCACAAATCTGAGATCCTATGCAGCTGTACTCAAACAATCTAGTCTTGATTTGCTTAACAAATATCCCTCTTTAGTCACTTAAGCCTTACAATCTTCTCATTGACATAAGGCTATGCAAGAAGAATATGTAATACTCCTAAAAAGCAATACCTGGACTCTAGTGCCCTTGCTTGCTAGTAGACAACCAATTGGATCAAAATGGGTATTTCGTGTTAAGAGAAATCTTGACAAATATAAGGCTTGGTTGGTTGTGAAGGGGTTCCATTAGAAAGAGGGTTTGATTTTTTGCCAAAAACTTCTAGTCTTAGTTTAAAGCTTGTTATTGTTAGACTTATGCTCACATTTGCTCTTTTCAAAGACAGGTCAATTCATCAATATGACTTCAATAATGTCTTTTTTAATGGTGATTTGGCAAAAGATGTGTTCATAACACAACTAGAGAGTTTTCAGTCTTCAAACACCAACTTGGTGTGTAAGCTGCAAAAGATGCTTTATGGCTTGAAACAAACATCTTAGGCTTGGTTTGACAAGCTAAGTACTACCTCGAAGAATTTTGGTTTTGTCAATACAAGGTGTGACTCCTCCTTTTTCTGCAAAGTCTTTTCTCAGTCCACCCTTTATGTCCTTGTTTATGCGGATAACATCTTGATCATTGGCAATGATTCCCAAGTTGTCTCTAACCTTATTTAAAATTTACGAGTTGCCTCTGGTCTCAAGGATATAGGGCTGCTTACACTTTTTGTTGGTGATGAGACGACTACTCTCCATACTGGTGTAATGCATTTGAATCAGTCAAAGTACATATCTGAGCTTCTTACCAAGGCAGGTATGATAGATGCCAAACCAATCCCAATACCAATGATAAGTGGCCTCAAATGAGCAACCATAGGGGGTGTTCCATTCACCAATTCAACCTTGTTTCAGTTGATTGTTGGTGGCCTTTAGTATTCAACCATCACTCATCCTAAAATTTCTTATGCAAAGAATCTTGTTAGTTATTTATGCACACCCTATTGGAGTCTCAGTGGAAGGTGGTAAAGCACATCCTTAGGTGTCCTCGTGTTTTAATTCAACATGGCTTGTATTCCATAAAACCCCTAAGCTTTGATTCGTAGCTTGCTGTGATGTCGATGAAGGCTTAGACTTGGATGATTGCAAGTCAACAACAGGTTTCTGTGTCTACTTTGGCTACAATCTTATCTCTTGGTCATCCAAGAAGTAGGTAGTTGTCTCATGTTCTAGCACTAATACTGAGTTTTGCAGCCTTGCTACGGTTATATTTGAATTAGCTTGGATTTAATCCCCTATGTAGGAACTCCATCTTAGCACTGCTGTAGCTTCTATGGTGTTTTGTGATAGTCAAAGTGTGGTTTAATTAACTAGCAATCTTGTGTTCATAATAGAACTAACTAAGAACTTTGAACTTTAGCTCTTCTTTGTGTGAGACCTAGTAATTAACACTAAGTTCTAGTCCAGTTTATTCCTTCAGAAGATCAAATTGCTAATTTTCTTACCAAGCAAACTTCTGTAGCTACTTTTTAGCATTTTAGAACCAAGCTCAGTGTCTTGCCACATTATCCCGCTAAACTTGAGGGGGGATGAAAGGGAGAGCTCATAGTTACAATTAGATGAGAGTTGTTAGATTTTTCAGGCTAGCTAGTTATAATAGAATGGTTGAACTAACCTTATCCCTCTTATGTATATCATCATCTCCATACTCATTGCATATAAACTCAATTATCACTTGTCACATATTCATTAAGTCATAATACAATTCATGATACAGTATTGATCATACAATAGCATTGCTCCAATTCTTTGCTCTTTCTTTATATTCTCTCCCTTTATCACTCAAGTAGTAATCACAATGAGTGGGTATCCCATGAGGATTGACTTTGTCGAACAATAGTTCACTAGTTTTACCCCTAATTAGACTCAGACAAAAGAAATATAATTGGATTAATTAAAAGAAACAAAGAAATTAAAATAAACAATAACAAAAGAAACAAGATGAAATATAAGGGAAATAAACTCAATTTACTAAAATACTAGAGGATTGAGGTGGTTTGATCTTTCTTAATTTTCTTATGAATTCCTAAAATGTTTAAGTTGAAAGTCTTGGAATAATGAAAAGATTTTTAGTTAATTGATCCTAATTCCTTGGTGACTCATGGATTCTCCTATTTGCGTTAAAACATGTTAATTCCTTAACTACATTTCAACACAAACAAGGATAAAACCCATATTCAATCCACAAATCACACAAAAACTCAAAATAAACTCCTAAAACTTGATTTTCATGAGGTTTATCTTTAGAACTAGTTCATACACAATTTTCCCAAATTAATCCAAGGTACATATGATGGGGTCACAACTAGTGTGAGCACTCAAAATGGAGTAACAAAATATTTCCTATGCATATTAGATTATGCTCTTGGATATGCTTACGGAACATAATCAAGACCTAGTGCCTTGGTGTATGTTTTTTGTAGATGATATAGTCCTAATAACAGAATTGAGATAAGAAATAAACAAAATGTTCAAGTTGTGGAGGGAAGCTTTGGAGGCATATGAGTTTTGTATAAGTAGAGTAAGACGAAATATATGGAGTGCAAGTTTTATAAGATACACACACATTCAAACTTTGAAGTAAAACTTAGGGATAATATCATATCACAAGTCACAAAATTAAATATAGGTAAATTACACAGGCCTCCCTTGAGGTTTGGTGAAATTTTCCTTAACTATACTCTATTTCTAAAATTTGTTTATAAGGTCTTTGAATTTGTGGAATCATTACATCGACCTTTCCCAAGTTTGTGAAATTATTACACTAACCTCCCCTCCATCATATAATGAACAATACAACTAGAGGAGCTCAATGCCACCCAGATAAATAGAAATGAGTCAGGGTGAATTTCATCAAATCTCAAAGGATGTGATTGTAAGTTGCCCTTTAGATATTTAGGTTTTATTATGTATAGAGTAAGACATAAACCATATGATACAAATGGGATAGTCGAAGTGGAGAGACACTTTGGAATTTATTTGTAATGAAAAAAAAGTGCCACTAAAGCTTAAGGTAAATTCTACCGCACAACGATAAGGCCGGCATTGCTGTGTGGGACTGAATGTTGGGCAGTAAAAAGTCAACAAGAAAATAAGTTGCATATGGCGGAGATGAGGATGTTGCAATGCGTGAGTGGCTACACAAGACATGATAGAATAAGAAATGAATGCATTAAAGAGAAAATTGGGGGATGTCTATCATAGAGAAGATGGTAGAAAAAGGCTTAGATGGTTTGGGTATGTTTAATGGAGGCCTATAGAGGCCCCGGTAGGGAGAATGAACCAGATAGAGAAGAGTACCATAAATAGAGGCAGAGGAAGGCCGAGGAAAACTATTGGGAAAATAGTCAAAATGGATTTTATTGCTGATGCTTTTAAAGTGAATATGATATATAATCGAGCATTATGGTTGCTTAATCCATATAACTGACCCCACTTGGTAGGACAAGGCGTAGTTTTTTTTTTTCGATAATTCATAAGAGATGCCCAAATGACTTTTAGAAAAGAAGAAGCCAAGGTACAGGGAAAAGGTACATCTAAGGAAAGATTGATATGCAAGACATAGTCAAAAGAAAATTCACACCTAGCTATCCATTTACTAATACACCTAAGCAAAGATAACATCTCACATAGAAAGAAAAATAATCGCCTCCATAGCAACCTGTTCACCACCTAACAAAACACCAATATCCATGGTCTGTTGTTGGCATCATAAAGTGCAACAGCCATGACCATTGAGCCTACTCACATGAGTTCCTTGCACCACTTCTACAGATTCTTCTACGAGCATAATGTCTTCCTATTATAAGTCATCATGGCCATGTTTGCTCAACATCCCAAAGTACACCAATACTCCAATTCTAGTTAAATCATACGCCCCATAATCTAAAATGTTTATCATGGAAACAAGTGGCTTGAGATAGAATTAATCAACCAAGCTACGTGTTTATTACAATACTCAACCTTGACCTCTTTAGCATTGCTATCAAGGTCAAGGAAGAGTAATTCAAATGACAACCTTTAGAGTAGATCGAAAGAACACCATCACATAACAACTATATTAGTCCCGACAATTAGCTCCATATAAACTAATACAGAAGCTTAGTTGAAAATCATCTCCATAGGCCTTGATCAATAAAAATACAAGGTACTACACTACAATGCTCTACACATATTATAGATAATAAGGCATACCCACACACACACAAACTACTTGGTATCACACACCCCCCATATTTGTTTATGGTGAAACTACATGAGACACACAACATATATCTCACTGAGCTCTTACAAAAGTATATCACCCCTCTCTTAGCTCACTTAGCACAAAGTTGTACCTCAATGCGTAAGTTGCATTATCTCTCATGTGTATGTCTCTCATTACTCTCAAAGTGTTTGTCTCACTTTCACGCCCTTCTTCATCCTCTACTGATCCCTCTGCACTAGCCTCTTCCAAGAAGCGATACTTGCAAAAACATTGGCAAATAAACCACCAATTCACACACCTATACACCAACGAATTAGTTTGCATGCTTAATGCCTCCCAAGTGTATCACACTATACTTAACCATCTCTTTATTACATACACTCACTGTCACTTATTCACTTGGTGTTTATCACTCATTTATACTCAGATTTTCTCATCACACTTTACCTCAACTCCTATCCCAACCTAACTCCATCCCTTGCTACGCAAACACTGAGTTGATTCCTTTCAGTTGAATTTTCCCAATGTTGACACCAAAAGTTAACCATGGTTAGAGCTACTTGTTTGCTAGTCACTTTATTGTTGAAAATAAGGCTATTTCTACTTCTCTAATGACCCATACAGTCACAAAGAATACCCTTTATCATTATTTCTTTTTCATATTCCTACCTAGGGTTATGATCCAAGACTCAAAAGAAGGATTTAGAATTTGAAGGGGGAGTCTAGCTAACATTGCAACTCTTTAGCGAATAACACCATAAAAACCATGCAAAGTCACAATTCCAAAATAGAAGGCTACTTGTTTCCATAGATTCGTTACATAGTACATGTAGGACTTGGTCTTCTTGTAAAATGCCAAATCTATAGAGTCTAGCCTTACTGTTGATCCTATCAATAACCACAAACCAAACTAAAAACTCTACACTGGGGGGAACCACACTCTTCCAGATTGCCTTTGTAAATCAATAACTATTAACACAATGAAGCAAGATTTGTCTCTCTGAGATTGTTTGCATGACAGAATTAGTTGAGAAGGTCCAATCTTTCCCAAATTTTCATACCAATTAGTTGTAAGTGCATCTATTGATTTTCAGTGTCCAATATATCATGTAGCCCTTATAACATTTCCATCTCCTGCTGAAATAGTCTTCTTTTCTAATGAAAGTTCCAGATCCACTCAAAACCATCCCAAAAACTGCATTCATTTATGTAATTGTCCTTTTGAACTGATACATAATATAGTCTAGGGTACATATCTTTAAGCATGCTTTGTCCCATCCACAAGTCATCCCAGAATCGAGTTTTGGTCCTATCACTGACCTCCATCCTTATACATTCTATCATGTCCACCATGAGAATTAATTTTTTGCAACGCTAGAGGTTGGTTCATTTGCAATCCATGGCAAGAGCTCACACCCCCCTTCTCTCTTCCACAAGGGATGTTCTTCCTTAGAAAACCTCCACTACCACTTGAACAACAAGGATGTATTCTTCACTATAAGATCACTAACTCCCATCCCTCCCTTTTCCTCAGGTATCCAAAATAAATTAACCATGAACCACAATACACAATTTTGCATAGAAAAATGATAGATAAACCTTTAATCCAAATCATTCAATAAAAAAGCTATCAAAAGAAATGAAAAGAAAAACTCATGGGGAATCCAAGAGTTGGATGGATGAATCTTCAATATTTCATCCCCTTATTGTTCCTTTATCCCAAGCACCCAAAATCCTATTCTTCTTTATTTTTGCACTGCCTTTTGGAATTTTTGTAACATATTGTTTTAACACTAAAATAATTGACGTTTCAGCTTATGTGCAACTGCTTGGGAGGTGGAGTGGCAAGATGCACATTTTCTATGTTTTATTCTAACAAAACTAGTCCAAAACCTATGAATGTATTTAAAACTCAACTTAGATCAACTGGAACTCAAAATAAACTATGGAACATAAAAGCAAACTCAAACACTAAAAACCCTCTCATAAAACATGCATCAAAGGTTTAAAATAACAGGAATGTGACCACTTTAAACTCTCAATTTTACTCAATAGATGGAACATCAAAAGTTTAAGAAACTTATATACGTCCTTGCTACTCGAGTAAAGTAATGTAATTCATGAAATAACTTATCTTAATTCATATTACTCTAGTATTCTTCACTATTTTCAAAACATATCTATTTCATAATCAACTTTCGTAACTGTCATAATTTGTAATGACCATCTCATCAATGGCCACATGGACCTAGTTATCGAAGTTCTATTTCTTCAAATTACTTTTTTCCTTTTTAATTCATTCAACATGGTTACACTAGAATCACGTTTGGTTCATTGAATTATTGTTGACTGTTGAGTGGTCAAGGGGAAAATCATATTTGTGCTTTTTTTCAACCTGTTTATACATGCAGCATGTAAAGGGAGGTTATACCAACATGGCAAAGAAGATCGAGAACTTAGAAGCTTCTAAAAGGTTTTGAGAACTGATTTTCGATGTTATGGATTGCTCCTAAGAAAAACTCAAACCACTATTCTCAACCTTGGATATTATCATTTGTTACAGGAAGCTTTTGGGAGATGGTCTGGATACATGCTCAATTGACGAGGTACAACAATTAGAGGATCAGCTAGAACGAAGCTTGAACAAAGTTAGGGCAAGAAAGGTATATTTGAATCACGAGCAATTTTCTATGCCGTTTTTATTGGACCAAGAAATATATCTTTTCTATTGTTCATGAAAGTTGAAATATCTTCGGCATGTGTTGGGGATAAGATCATATAAGAGATTCGTTAGTTGTGGTTTCGATAGTTATGATTAGTTGTTATGAGTTGTATTTGGTTAATTAAGAGTTCTTTTAGGGTATGCTTGTAAGTTTGACTTTTGGAGGGGAAGAGAGAGAGGGCAGGACTTATAGTGTAAAATTATATTATAAGTCCTCCCCTTCCATCCCTTTTTTTTCAAAACCCAAACTTACAAACATACCCTTAGGTAAATAACTTATTTAAGTTCTTATATAAATGAAACTTGCAAAAAATAAGTTATAAATAAGATATTATACATTTGGATACATAGCAACAAAAACGTTTGTTACTATGTAACTTTTTAAAAACTTATTCTTGAGAATTTAGATATATTAACTTCTCAAAACTTACTAAAAATAATTTTTTTGGGAAGTACTAATCTATATAGCACCATAGCTAAATGGGGGACAAAGTTTTTTTTTTTCAGATCATCTACCACTCAACAAGTGAAAGGCTAATCTCCCGGAATACGGTCAAGTGTCTAAACATGGACTCTTCCCAATAGTGTTTTTTCCATACACATGAATCCTGGAATTGAATTTAGAATTTTGTGCTCAAGGGACCCAAGCCCTTCCCACTCGAACCAACACCTCGTTGGTAAAAATGGCGCACAAGTAGTGTTACCTAAATGGGCCTGTGGCTATTGGGAGTATGAAAGCTTCTGCTATGAGAGCATATCTTTCTTGATATCAGAGCTTAGTCAATCCGAGGAGGTTCCTGGTACAAATCCACCAGCTTCTGCACCCATCACTCATCTCATTCTTTTTCTTCTCAAATTTTTTCGAATCCAATCTCATTCAAATTGAAAAGGATGAGTTTTTCCTGCTTTGAAGCTTGAAGCTCTTGAAACAATCAAAGGATTCAAGCTGATGGAGTATCTGTGCAATAAGGATAATATTTCAAGAAAATATGCTTCAGATGCTGTTTCAAGTAAGTATGCTTCAGATGCTGTTTCAAGAAAATATGCTTCAGATGCTGTTTCAAGAAAATATGCTTAATAGCTGAAAATAAAGAAGGCAACTGATCAACTTTCTGAAATTGGATCATCAGTCATTAAGCACCGTAGAGCATATATAGTAGCAATTCTTGATGGATTGCCAGAAGATTATAATCCATTTGTTACATCACTCCTCTCTAGAATTGATCCTAAACATGTGAAACGAGGAGTTCATCTCTCTCTCTCTCAGACAAAGTAGTATGTTAGAGATATCCTTCCCAAGGCTAAGATGTAGGTTGCGAGTTCCTTCTCTTATGCCTATGGCTTTTGATCTAAAACTTTCTACTCAAGGTGATGATATTTTGAGGATCCTAGCCTATACAGTTTCATTGATTGGGGCCCTTCAATTTTCCACCATAATAAGGCGTATGAGATTGCGTATTGTGTTCAAATAGTTTGTTTTCATACATCAACCATATTCCCTCACTAGAAGGTTGTTCGCAACCTACATTTTAGGCATCAACCAACCAACAATGCTACATGGCAAATATCCTAATTATATAAGACTTTATGATATTTGCCAAATACTAGCCAATAACTAAGATAACTAACATTGAAGAACTTGGTCCTTTCTGTACCCAGAATCAATTGTTCAAGGAGCAAATTGAGAAGCTACAGGAAGAGGTAATATAATGTACATAACATGATCGCTTGTTATATTTCGTTTTATTTGTTCAAGATTGCTTACTAGAATTGCCATGCTCTTTGGTCTCACTTCAGGAAAAACGCCTACTTGAAGAAAACAGACTTCTGCGGGAGCAGGTGCTTACCTCTTATGTATTACTCCACATTCCAAATCCATACTAATGCTTCACCTTCATTTGCGTCATCTCAATATTTAGCACTTTCGTTTATCTTTCTGAAGTCTCGTATAAATACAAACTATTTCGTTGAAGTAACTCCTAAATATGCCACAAATCTAATTAATTATCTCCTACACCTCATGATAAATTTGTTTCTGACAAATCAAAGTTCCCAAATTAGTTCTTAGGAATTAAAAATGCAGCGATTTTTTTTTTAAAATGAATAGATTATATCGGAAAAATGTTTCTATCCAGTATATTAGTTACTTAAAGAAACACCCAACTTAGTGGCTAATTGAAATTCTTTTATTTGTCGGGGATAAATTTATCACGTGATATTTTAGATTGGGACATGTTTAGGTGGGGTTTTGTCTTAATTAAAAGGTTATTATTTAACTTCCCTTTTGTTTTCAGCTTCAACAACAACAATTATTTAGCAAACCAGATGTGGTGCTGCTCATCAAAGAAAGGAAGGGTGAGGACGAAGAAGAGGAAGAGGAAGAAATGGATGTGGAGACACAGTTGTTCATTGGGCGTCCTGAGAGGCGAATGCCTTGAAAGTTGAAACCTGCAACACATAATAATGCTTATATTGAAAGTAAATAATGTTTATTTAAACGCGCACACCCACATCCTTTTATGTTGCATGTCTGATTAAGATATGTTGTACCTCTTAACAATCACAAATGGTGGTTGTCAACTGTGCGATCAAATAATTCGTGTGAAATACTGTTTTATGAATATATATCAGATAAATTAGTATTGGCTGATGTGTGCTGAATTGTGCTACCACTGCTCATTTATGCTAAGCTTTCTTTTTTATGCTAAGGATGCCCCATTGAAATGAAGTAGCTGCTAATTTGAAAGCTTTTACTTTCTTGATCAGTGCTTTGGGCCGTGCTGTAGGCACTACTCAGGTTTTCCTACCTTTCCAATATATCCTGGCAGGACTTAGTTACATGCTAAACTTTGAAGTCAAAACAAGAAGAAAAGGGGATTACTTTCATGTATTAAAATGAACATTTGTTAATGTCGTAAATTGACCATGTCTTTTCCTTCAGTTTTTATTTCCCCGCTTAATTACATTTCCATCCAAATCTCATCATTTGCCTCCCCAAAACTTCAGTCTATATATATATATATATAAAAGACATCAGATACACTTTTATTTATCATTTAATGGGATGTGATCCTATTTAATTTGGGTTTCACATCTCATCTAATGATTAGATAAAAATGTGTGTTCCAATGATTTTAATTAAAACAACTAAGAATAGGATGGAGATAAATTAGTACACAAAGTCTACACACATATGATCAACTCGAAAAAAAAAAAGGAAAAAGAAACAAAACGTGACAAAGCAAAGCTTACAGCCACTAAGTGATGACACACAAACGAAAATTAAACAAGGTTCATCTTGCATCTTCGTTGTTTCCCATTTTCAACTCTTGCACAAGCTTGTTTTATTCCGTGTGTAGCTCAACCAAGACATCGCTCACAACTTCATCCCCAAAAAGTTCAAGGCTTTTCCTTAGATTCCAAGTGCATTAAGCCTCAAAATCCATGAAGCAATATATCATTTGGGTATCATATCTATTGGATACGTGTCTGACATGACATAACTATGACACATATTTATATACATTTAATTTAAAATTTATTTTTTTCTTATTCTAACATATAAAAACACAAGATAAAGTAGGTTATGAAATGAAAATAATACATAATGTTTTGAGTTTATAAGAAAATAAAACATAAATAATATTTTGAATAATATATCATTTTCATTACACTTTTACTTATATATATATATATATATATATATATATATATATATATATATATATTGTGTTTGTATCATATAATTTTTTAATTTTAATGTGTCCCTTGTGTTCATGTTGTGCCGCGTGTCCATGTGTATGCTTAGAAGCTCAAAATCAACCCCAAAACTAACGGATTTGCTAGATTTTATCAACTCGAACTCCATCATTACAAATAAGAGGCAAGATTTAATAATTCGATATAGAGTTGTATTATTTGTATATTTTATAGACAACCATAAATACCTATACACAAATGAGTATAATTGCATGAATACCCCCTTTCTCTCTCCCCAAAAACACAAAAAGAACACTTGTTAAGAAATTTGAAACAAAAAATGTAAAATTTTTAAATCTTTTATTCATTTAATATTACACCATGTAATTTCATCAGTTATTCGCGCAGAAAGTTTTTTACTGTATAACAGTACTGTTTTCAATTTTTTTTCTTTTACGGGTATAAGAGATGGAAAATCCTATATTTACCGCACTAATTAACAAAATCCGATATTATATTCCTCGGACTTTATAGTTAATGTCTCTTAACATGGTTCGCAAAACACAGCCCGAATTGCATGTGATGTTTGCTGTGGACGCACATACTATATATATTTTTTAAAGTGCTGATAAATTTTGTATGCTAATTACCGGTAAAAAATAACCGCATAAACTTTAAAGCAACTAACAATATACGGTTGCTTGCTTATTCTCCTGGCACTGTAAGTGTCCCTGATGAGCATGAGCCACCAGCAGGTCGCGATTTGAGAATTTGCAATCCACCAAATAGTGTGTGAAACGTGGCTAGGCACACTTGCAACCCACGAACACGGCATGCCATATGTTTCTTGTGAGTAATAGTATATTTTATTAATATATTAATGAGCGGATATACTCCACTGAGACTAGACCATAGTAGACAACAATCAAAATATGAGAGCTGAAACATATTTCAAATAACAAACTTTATGGTTCACCTTATACAATATATACAAATTGTTTTCATCACTTAATTATTCATATCCATTATTTCATTGATGATTATCTATAATACTTGTTGCAGTTTGTAATTGAAATAATACGACTTAAAAATAAGTGATATTGTCGTGACCCGCCTATGGAGTGTGATCGATACGTTAGGGATTAGATCCCCACGAAAGCCTCTAGTAACGTAACTAATTAATATGCATAAATAAATTAAAATATATTTAAAATATCTCAAGTTCAACTAAAACTCAATAATATGAAATTGTTCTCAAAACATAAATTCTAAATGTAAATCTGCATAAAATCCATAATCTGGGCAAAATCCAAACATAATTAAATAAATGACTGAAATATTGAAATTTTTTAAAATAATATAATGCATGTTCAGATAATAATGATAGATCATATACTAATTTAAATTTCGTATTTGGGATATTACATATTACCTCCCTTAAAAGAAATTTGGTTCCTAAATCTAAACAACGTATCCTAAGGTGCAAAAAGATGAGATATTTGATTTTCATAACTTCTTTAGCTTCCCATGTTGCTTTCTTGCCATAATGGTTCATCCAAATAACTTTTACTGAAGCTATCTCCTTCAAGCAAAGTTTCCTGATCTGTCAATCTACGATGACACTTGGTTCTGCTTTGTTGGACAAGCTCTCATCAATTTGGACTGTTTGCAGTGTGAGCACATGAGATGGGTCATACATATATTTTCTAAGCATACTAACATGAAACACTGGGTGTATGGTTGACAACCCATATGGAGTTGAACCCCTTGGTGATTTGAGGTAATCCAACTATGAAGTCCATAGTTATTCTTTTCCACTTCCATTCTGGAATATCTATCTGCTGAAGTAACCCTGTTGGCCTCTAGTGCTCAGCCTTGAATTGCTGGCACACCAAGTACCTAGCCACGAAGTCACCGATATTTCTCTTCATACCATCCCACCAAAAAAATTGTTTTAGATCTTGATACATCTTAGCTGATCCTGGGTGCACTGAGTATGCTGCACCATGGGCTTCTTCCATTACTTTTCTCCTTAACTCACCTACTGTTGGGATGCATAAACGATTCCCAAACTGTAACACACCTTCAACATCAATTGAGAACTCTATGTTCTCACCTATACGAATATCCTCAATCAACTTAACTAGCTTTGGATCTTCACCTTGCTGTGCTTTGATTCGTCCCACCAAGGTTAATTGAGTCTTGATGTGAGCTAGAAAAGCTCCTGTATCACTAAGGCCAAACTGAACTCCCCCAGCTTCTAACTTGTGGATATCTTCCATTAACGGCTGTCTCACTGGCGCTATGTGGACTAAACTACCCACAAACTTCTTGCTCAATGCATCTGCCACTACATCGCCTTCCTTGGGTGGTACGAGATCATACATTCATAATCCTTTAACAACTCAAGGAATCTGCATTGTCTCAGGTTCAAATCCTTATGTTGAAAGATGTACTTCAAGCTCTTGTGGTCTGTGAAAATTTCACAAGTCTCTCTGTACAGGTAGTGCCTCCATATCTTCCGGGCAAAAAACACTGCCACCATTTCCAAGTCATGTGTAGGGTAATTTTGCTCATGTTTCTTAAGTTGTCATGAGGAGTATGCTATAACTCGACCATGCTGCATTAGGACACAGCCAAGTCCAACTCTTGAAGCGTCACAGAATACCAAAAAACCACATGTCCCTGAAGGTAGTACTAAAAATGGTGTCGTGGTCAAACATTTTTTGAGCCTCTAAAAACTCTCTTCAAGCTCTTTTGTCCACAAAACTTGATATTCCTTTGAAAAAATTTTACGCATTTATCCAATTATATAATAACACATTAACAAATAGAATGCTTTTAATTCCATTACTTGGAAAGGTATATAAAAGGAGAAATTTGATTGAATCACAATGTAAAACTTTTACACTATCAGTGTATCAAAATTAAACTCTAAGATAAATATGGTTGAGTGAACCATTTTTATTGATGTTAGAATATATGATTAGGTATAAGTGTAAAAATATTTTACATTAAAAATAGAATTTTTTTTTATTTTGAGGCATCGACAGTGTAAAATTTTCTTACACGGTTATCTAATCATATTTTGTCACATTATCAAAAAATAGTATATTCTCAATCCACTACTTTAAAAGCCATATACGTAGGAGAATTTAATTAAATAGTGGTGTAAAAAAATTTTAATTCAATATATTTAAATTAAATACTTAAAAATATGTATCAGTTAACAAATTAATTTTGATGAATTGTCAGTGTAAAAAATTTTTACAAAATTTTAATGTATCAATGCATGATTGGAGAATGAATCTTTCAAATTTTTTTCTAGACATGATATTATCATGTTAAATCATGACCATTCATTAAGTCATCTTGTAAAATGATTAAAATTTCTCTTCACTTCATCAAAGCTAAGAATTAAAACTTGACATCAAAATATTCAAATGAAGAGGATCCACTCCCACATGATGATTGGATGTGTAAAAAATTTTTATACCCTTTCTTGTTTTCAGCATTATAGCACTAAAAAAAAAAAAGAAAAACTGGTTCAAGCCTTTGAATAAAAACTTATGCGAATAAAATTTATAAAATGTGTATTTTAAAAAAATTAATTTCTATATATTGAAAGTTTAAGTATAAGAGTTTTTTATATTGCCATTTAATTATATATTGCCATTTACAATATCAGTAAAAATGATTAATTTGTAAACTCACTATTTATTTTTCATAATTTTTTTTATAAAAATTTTTCCCTCTTTAAATTTTTTTATTGGATGATTCTTCTCAATTTTTTTTATTTGACTAGATGTTTGAATATTATATGATAAGTAATATGTTATATGTATGTATACATATGTGTATATTTTTAGTTTTGATTGCAAAACTTTTTTCTTGTAACATATGATGATTTAATTTAAATTTTTAAATTAAAATAAAAATTATGAAAAATATATTATTTACATAAAATTAACAGTTAAGTATAAAAATAAAAATTAACAAAATAATAAGATTGAAAATAAAAGGCAAGTTAATAAGACTAAACTAAAATAAGAATTTGTAGGTAACCAAAAACTAACATAAGAATTAAGCAAAATAACAAAATAAAAAGTAGTAGAATGAATAAAAAATAAATAAACTAACAATACTTAATAAAATGAAAATCTACTATTATAATATTTGAGAGTCATTTCATGGAAAGTATTACAAGTGTTTTTCATACAGAACTTTAGGGTACAAGTGTCATTCATATAGTGACTTAGGGCCCACTTTTTTAAATATTTATGTATACAAATTTTTTTTACTTAATTTACAATTAAATTATTAATTATTAATAAAATCAAATATACTATCATTAAAGATTACGTGAATCAATAAAATTAGAATCATTAAGATATATTTATGGGATTACAAATCATTAAAATTACAATTTACAATTAAAATTAAGAATAATTAAGAATGGAAAACAAATATAGAATTAAGAATCACTAAAAAATGAATTAGATATAAATGTATTGGGCTGATTAAAATATTAATGGGGCCATTACAATAAAAAATCATGTGATATGAAAAAAATAAAAAAGGGGAATGCCTTAATCAGATCAACAAAAAATTCTCCATTACAACAAAAAATCATGTGATATAAAAAAAGGGGAATGCCTTGATCAGATCAACAAAAAAGTCTCTTATTTATCGTGCGATTATGGCATGCAGGATCTTTTAAGGACAAATCTTTTTGTTTTATTTTTTATCCATTGTTATTATATTTGATTTTGTTATATCTATGAGATTTCTTGATCTATCATGTAACCATAATATCATACATGACCACTATTATTGCCCACTAAATCCCTATATATATTTAATCACCGATTTAGGTGTAAAGTAAAAATTTATTAATTGCATTTGGATCACACTACTAATAATTAACAAGTCTAACAAACTAATAAACAGATTCATTTGGCTAAAATAAAAAGTAGTGAACTAATTCGTGATTATCTATTCTAATTTGTCTGATACTTAATGAAGGATTTCGTTAAGCTGATCATAGAAAAGAGATGGATTTATCTGAAGATTTACAAAGGAGCATTTTTTTTCTATCAATCTATTTCAGATTGAAATGAAAGCAAGCATTTATCATTTTTAAAATTAAACAAAGTAAATAGCCAGCTCTAAAAATACAAGGCATCCTCTGTGACTTGCATATCTATAAAAATAACAAACCCAGTCTTTTACTCTCTTTTTTTTGGAGCAAGACATTCATTTATACAATAATATATATCAATTAAAAAATATATACAATATTATATATTATATGAAAATTATATTATTATTATTATTATTATTATTATTATTATTATTATATACATACTATACTAATATTGTAGACTCATTTCATGAAAACTATTACATGTGTCATTCATATGATGATTTAGGTTTCACGTGTCATTCATATAATGATTTAGGCCCATCTTTCTTAATCTTTATGTCTAAAGAATATTTTTTAAACTTAGTTTACAACTTACTTATTCATTATTTTTATATGAACTAAAATCAAATATTAAAATTATTAAAGAATCGAATATTACAATCATTAAAAATGACAATTTTCACTAAGAAAGAACTCATCTCAATATAATTATGACTTACAATTAATTTAACAACCATTAATAGCATCACCTTATGAAGGTAATATAGAAAATTATAAAGGAAATATTTTCAAAATAAATAAGCTTTAAAATTAGTATTTTTTTTCTAAAGAAAATGGTTACGTCAATTTGTTAACGAATTACTAATTGATTGATTTTGATATGATAATAATTCAAAATTCAATTTCTACCAAATTTATTCTTAATCAAATATTTAAGACTCATTATAATATAAATATGATAATTTATTTTTAATCAAATATGATAACAATTGATATAATACTAATATTTAAGACTCATTACATAAAAAAATTTTCATGCGTTATTCATAGAAAAATTATACCCCATCATTTCATAATTTTAATATTTGAAGTAAGTTTTTAAAATTATTTTACCTTCTAATTATCAATTATTTTTTCCAATAATACCTCTCTCTACCATTAACAAAGTAATATAAAAAATAAAAAATAACATAAACAAAATTATAATTCAATATATTATACCATAAAAATTATATATATAATTATAGTATTAATGATAATAAAGCTATTATACTTATGTTGCATTAGTAGTATTTGTTATTATGGACATTTATATTTTAAAGTTCAAAGTGTTTTTAAATTTTTTTAATAAACACATAATAAATATCAATAGGGATTCAAATCTTCACATGGAATGAGGAATAGAGACCCATGACAAGGATATAGATGATAATGGAGGCAAAAATTCTAAATGGGGATGAGATTAGGGAAAAATTTTCAAACTTCAAATTTAGCACTTTTGAAAATCATAATAACAAAATTATCTATCTACCTATATCACTATATTCTATTTAATTTTTTACAACCTATATATTCCAATTTATTAATTCCATAATTTTTTCATACTAATTTTTTTGAAAAAAACTTTTAATTTTCCAACACTAAAATATTTTAAAAAATTAATTCCACATTTTACACTTCGTTGATAATGATACTAAATATTTATTAATTTTAAAAATTAAATAATTATATTACATTTTTATTCAAAATAATATTATAATTGATATACTACTCTAATAATTGAGATTATATAAATTAGAATTATATGTTTTAGACTAATTATTATGCATTAATTATAACATATATTTTAAAATTGATATTTTAATTTATAGAAAGGATGTACAAGGAAAAGACGTGTAACTGAAATCGTATAAATTAAATTTATTCATTATTTTTTTAATTATAAAATATATTTTTATATTTTTATAAATCAAATATTTTAATTTACTGAAAAGATATAATGGCTAGGGATGATAAAAAAAATTGATATTGGGTACATGCGGGAATTACCCACAATAAGAAAGGGAGTTGAGGTATATTTTGTCTTCATAGGGACGATCGGTGGTACTAAGTCCCTGTTTGTTAAACGGGATAGCGACGGAGATAACACATCTTTATTTTTTTAATTATTTTTATTGTATTTGCATTATGTATGCATTTTAATTTTAATTTAGATTATATTTCATTAATAATATTTGTTATTATGGATATTTATTTTTCAAATTATAGAGTATTTTAAAAGTTTTTTTCTTTTTGAAATTTTTTAATAAACCCCTGAATATCATAGGGATTCAAAATTCTCACGAAAAATGGGAAATAGGTACCCATACGGGAGATGGTGATAAGGATGAAAGACAAAATTCTAAATAGTGACGGGAGGTGTGGGACATGTCCCCTTTCTCATGGATACTCATTATCTCGATAAGTGACTCATGATATAGTAAAATTATTCATTTATTGTATTTCTTTATTCAACAATTTCAACTTTCAAAATATGTAAAAATTTCATAAACTAGGCTTTTTATTGTTCATGATAGGTCATCCATTGAAATTTTTTCAACCTTATAAACATGATATTCAAAATAAGATATAAAATAGAATGATATATTTATATTTTGTCCACTTATTTAATTATTTAAATATTAACTTGCTTTTAAGATAAATTTATATACTCAATTTTCAATAAGATATATATAAATAAATTATCATTTATTTTCGATAATGATCAACAAGTTATTTTTTATTATCTTCCCGTGCATTGCACGGGTTTAACGACTAGTAAGTAATAAACTATAAAATAAACTAATTGAAATAAAGAAAACGACGCGAGCAAAGCAAAATAAGTAAACTAATAAAAATGAAATAGGAAAGAAAGGTGAAAAGGAATTGAAAATTAGTACAAAAAACTAAAACGAAAAAATAATTTAATTTAAAGGAAATAAAATAAATAAAAGTCCAGTGCAATATTCATTCAACTAAGAATGATATTGATATTATCTCCGCAATGGTGCAAAAAACTTGATGCAACAACAAGAAGTAAAGCGGATTGTACAAAAAATAAAGTAGTGAGTAAGATATCATTTCCACAAGTATAGATCAAGTACCGGGTAGTTTGAGGGGAATAACTGTTTGAATAAAATCAAGTTAATGGAGTTTAATCATATAGTTAAAGAAAACAAATAGCTAAAATAAGTAAACTAAAGAAAGCTGTTAAACTAAGTGTTGAGATATGTCATGAGAAATAATATGGAAAAAACGTTAGGGAGGTGAATATCACCTAACACTATTTAATTAATTTATTTTTATTCCAACTAACTAATGATTGGACTCCCTAAATTAATTATTAGCTTCTCTTGAGGTTAAGAAATTTTCTATAGTCTAAACTAATTGTCTGATCTAATCTCGTAGCACAAATTAATTTGGAAAGAGATTAAGCTTTATGGATTTATAACAATGATTACATGGACCCTGTTTGTCCATCTCTAGTTTTTGCTGCACTGATGGTATTTATGTTCAGAATCTTTTTTTTTTTTTTGTTTCATTAAGAAGCTTGTTTATGTTACGGAGTGGAGTCAAAGAAGGCCCAAAACACATGATGGGCCAAGATCGTAGCCCCTTTCAGTTGGGCTTGGACCTTCCAAGCTTGGGTTCTGGTCTCAACCCATGTTGGAACCGCACCACTCTTGCCATCTGGAGACGATTTCCATGACCTCCTTGTCACCTGGTCCAGTAGAGCGGGGATTGAGACTTGAAGCACATCTTAAGCCCCTCAGTCATGACAACTATTTTCAAAACTCCACTATAAGTATCCCAAGAGACTCCAGGTATAGTTTATGTTCTCTTGCATATTGACACCCCATATTGGCTTATTGATTTAGCGATGGACATAAACTTTACCATTTATTCATTCATCAAATTCTAAAATAAAAAAAATGACATGAATATTTTTCTTGAAGATTGTGTATATATGATATTTTTTAAATGTGTGTGTGTGTGTGTGTCATTATTTGATCCACGAAGTGATTGAAATGGATACAAGGAATTTATTTGATCTAAGAATTGATTGAAATAGATACAAGAAATTTAATTTAATTATTCTTTTCTTTTGACTTATTTAGTCATTGCCATAGTTATTAGAATTGGACCAGACCTGTCGGTTCAACTGGAAACCATGAATTGGGCTTTGATCTTGTTCACTTTTTGGTTTAGATCAGTTCTATATTAAACTGGTCAAACCTTGATCGAACCGTGTGAACAAGTAGTAAAAATGATCAAATGATCTTGGCTATGATTCCAAGACTTGGAAATTCTATTTCATACTAACTTCTAGCAAGGGGAATCAGATTCAATCTTGGGAGACAAGGAGAAAGTGCCCAACCACAAAGCCAAGTGGTAATTTGTGCTATTGACTCTCATTTATTTTATACTACTTTCAACTATAAATAAACATCTTTTAAGGTTTAATCATATAGATTAAGAAATTATAAAAAGCACAACTATCAAAACAAATTAGTTTATACGTATAAAATTATCCTTTTATTTTATTTGTGTAATAATTGTCAAAAAAAATGTGAAGGAATCAATATAAAGATATATTTTCTTGAAACTATTAAATGATAGATAATATTAGATAATTTTTTTCCGACAAAACACTTATTCATGGACGAAAAAAGTATTAAGTTATATTAAATTATATTTTAAATATATTAATTTAATTAAATTCACTTCCATCAATTCAATTAGTAACTCAGATTTAAACCAATGATCGAATGCCCTGATGAAGGCGATCATAGCTATGGTCCTGACGGAAAATGAATTTGGGGAAGGATGAACCACATATTTGGTTCCCACAAGCTATAAAACTCGATACAATCAAACCTCACCCACACCTTTTAATGCCAATTCTGCGCCACCGCTGTTGGAAAAAGCAAACTCGAAAAATAATACGTAAAATGAATGAATAAAGCCATAAACTAACTAGAGGGCCCCTTTACCTAAGAGCTAGGAAGCTTCACACTCAACACCCGCACGCTACTGACACGTGACGCCATTTGGAACAACACCCACTGCATGTGTTGGCACTACTTTATTGGTCACTCTCTCAATTTTCTGATTGTACGAAAATATAACGTGGCCCCACCCTCGTACGGACAACCCCATTGGCCCCATTTTAAAAATATCTCTTTTGCAGCTTCCCAGTTGTGTTTGCATCTTGCACTCACTTGTGACTATTTTGTCCGCGAATAACTGGCAACCGACAGGGTTGTTTGATGTTTACCACTTGCAGCACCGTGCCTGTCCGAGTAACTGCCACCGGAACTATGGGTTGTCGGTGTCTGCGCCCACGTGTCGCCATCATTCGCCATCGACGATAGCGCTCAGGATTTCTGCCTCCAACGACCAAATAAAGCCTCGTCCCCAACAGGAATAGCCAAGTAGTATTGTGGTTTCACGTGCGTGGGTTGAGAATTTGTTCCATGTTTTCTTAATTTGGGAAAGGGCCAATTATTTTTTCGGGGCTTACCCAATAAAGAAAAAAAATGATTCGGTTCTTTCTAGTCACTCTTCCCCTTTTATCTGTATTTTATTTTCACCTAGATTAATGGGTTGGATACTCGATTATTAAGGATAATATAGGGATATAGGTTAAAACCTAAGATGAAGGTAGGTCTTATAGGTAGAGCTGCTGGCAATCCATCAACCATTCATCCCTTCTTCTTTTTTTCTTTGGTGCGTATCCATTCATCCCTTCTTTATTTTTCTTCTTTAATTTATAATTTTTATTTTCTCGGGAAAATTTTTCTAGGGTTTCTAAGATAATTGAGCCTGCAGTCACTTCCTTGATCCTCTATACTCTCACCACTGAGATTATCAAAAAGATTTCAATATTGTTTTGGTTTCCGCTTTTCAATTCTATCAGGATATTTGTCAGGTTTGATTTGATTATTCCTTTCATTGTAGTTAGTCCTAATTTATTAACAGATCTCATCAATTTCTGTGTGTTTTTGGTTCTGCAGTGTGCTGATCTGCGAGGATGGTGAGGGGAAAGACTCAGGTGAAGCGCATCGAAAACGACGCGAGCAGGCAAGTAACCTTCTCAAAGAGAAGAAACGGGCTTCTGAAGAAGGCCTTTGAGCTCTCAGTGCTGTGTGATGCTGAAGTCGCACTCATCATCTTCTCTACCAGAGGGAAGCTCTATGAGTTCTCCAGCTCTAGGTGCGTGTCTTTCACAAACTAAATCCCCGCATACTTTCAATGCATATTGTTTGTTTCAACAGTTTTTGTTTTTTTCATTAATAAGTTAACTATATGTGCTTGTGACCACTTGCAAATTGATGTTTTGGTTCAATATTATATATTTCAAGTGGTCCTTTTCTTGCAAGATCTTTGATACATATATTACTGATATCAAGCACAATCGATTTTCACTGGCGCTGTAGCTGACTATGGTACTCATATACTATATATACATATTATACCTGCAATGCATAGGTTGGTAGGCTGTACTATGATGAAGCTCAGCCTTTTGTTCTAGTGGTTATTTTATATAAGTAAGATTGATTTCTTGTGAATTTCTGCTTTATTAATCTCTAAAATTGGGTCACTTAAATGTGGGTGTATGCATATGTATCTCCCTGTTTGTTTCCCTTCTCTATGTTTTGTTCTTTTTTTGTCTCTTTCATTTACGTTCCTAGTAGTTGCTACTTCTTTTCTTGCTGCGTGTAAGTGATTAAGGAATACAAGGGAGGAAAAGGCTGAGCTTGATATAAATGGAAAAGAAAGGACATGGGCAAATATGGCGTCATGGTCTGCGCCACTGACTATAGAGAAAGGGGCTTTATTATAATCTTTACACAGTTACAAAATGAGTAGTTCCTAGTCGGGGATTAAGACTGAGAGAGGATTAGTTCAGTGGTCAAATTACCCAAGTGAAATAAGAAAAAGTAAAATCAAAGCAATGGTTTCGATGATAAACTTGTTTTAGGGAATAATTGAAAAAATGTAATTATTGCACATGCCATATTTTCCCTTTCAAACGGGCTTTTTAGAAGATTTAATTTTCCCTAAGATACTGGTTGAAAGTAATTTACTGGTCCTCCAGTCCAAACGATATGATCACTCTTTTGCTTGTTGACATAGTTGTTGAACACTGAAGTTAATTTTTAAACTGTTACTACTTTACAATTTTATCACATAGAAAATGATAAATTAATTCATATATATATAAATTCTCCAATTTTGTTGAACTGGTATGAATTTAAGTAAGTCAAAGAAAAAAAAAATCTTTGATTCTACTGTTGAATTTCCAAGTCTAAACTTACACTTACTTTTGTCTTCAAAATGTTCATTGTTGGTCACTTTTGTTGGGTACTTGTTAAGAGAATGACTTATTTATGTTGTTTAATATAATATTTATTGAGTTTATGAAACTAGTTATATATGGTGTAGAGCCATGTATTAAGTTATATTTTTATTATATTTCTTTAATTTGTTTTGTAATAATGTTAAAGTTATCCAATGTTACTCATAAATATGACATTTAATTATGTTTAGTTTTCAAATACTTTATTTGGAAAAATTCTAATTTATTGAGATTTCACAGTTTACCTCAGCTTTTAAGTTTGACAATCTTGGTTGTTCAGTGGTGTTGTGGTGAGTTTGGTGTATGATGCATTAAAGAGATGATAAGTGATAACATATCTATGTATTCAAATTTATAAATCTGCATAAGTTTAATCTGTAAACATGTTATCAAGTATGATATTCGTCATGAACCTGAGTTTGTTGTACTAAATTAAACTCTTTGTCATGAGCTGAAAACTGAAAAGTTAAGTTTGCATTTAATTTCCCATTTGTCATAGACACTCCAGAAAGTATAGTTGTTAAACATCCAAAACAGCTTTGAAATTGCCCAACGATGTAGTTTACTGTGGTGTGTTTCATAGGACATGTTTTGATCATAATAAAGTGTTGTTTGATCACGAGACATGTTCTGATATAATTGACAACCAACTTGTAATCTTAAGATGAACATGAAAATAAGAGCCAGTCCTTGATTTACCAGGAATTACTACTATATTATACTGTGATTCTCTTCTTTAATTACATCTTAAAATTGTTGTGTCGCTTCCTTCAACACGAACACTATACCTATTGGTAACAGTTATATCCTTGTTAGTGGTGTGTTGTTTATATAGTCTTGTTTCTGCTTACCTTAACAAAATCATATCCGAATCTTGGGATTACTATATGCATCAATTGTAATTACAGATGTCTGATGTCTGAACTATGCATAAACTAGAAACCCCAGCCATTGCAGCAGTTTACTTGTCTATCCGATAACCTCAAAGAAAGAAAAAGGTTTACTTTTTAAGATGTGAAAAGACTTCCACTCTTTTAAAATATTCTTTTCGGGGATTCTCTTGTTTACAGGAATTTTTTTTTGTTTTTTTTATATATTTCACTTTGTTAATAGTAAGTAATAAAACCATTTATGAAATTCTACTCATTGTTTTAAATTTTTGAGAAAAATAATTTCATAATATAGTATCAAAACTTCAATTCTTATTATCCCTCATTTTAAAACAAGAAAAATATTTATGCTTCAAGCTCAAAAAGATGTGCTCGCGTGAAACGGCAATACTAAGTAATAAAACCATTTGAGTACCTTTTCGTATCTCTCGAACTTTTAGGAATAGATGATGTCGTGACACTCCACTTCATCATCTATCATTGAGTTTGATGGTTAAATGTTAACATTTCTATTAACACCTTTTAGATCATTTAATGCAATCCACATATATTGGAAATTATTTATCCGAGGGTGATTGACTCCTCGATCTTGCATTTTATCAACCTCATCATTTTAATGAAACTAAATCTACCTAAATTAATACATGTAAATCACAATTTAGACAAGTATAATTTTGTTAATTAAATAAGTACAGTTATGTAAGTGTGTATTTAACATGTTATTTTTATTAGTATTATATATATATATATATATATATATATATATATATATATATATATATATATATATATATATATATATATATATATATTATTAACATTATATTTAAAATTGAGATAATTGAAATCTATAATTATTTAAATTGTGATTATCGTATGTTAATTTCACTATCTATGCACTGAAAAATATTTTTCATGAAGAACTAGATCTTCCTTACTAAATTTCCATAGAAGGTGATATATGTTGATACAAAGTTTGGGATTACTGAAACAATAGTGTAATATTATATTTTATGAAATCTTACAAAACTCTCTATTGATATTGCAATACTCTATTTGGTAATAGTTAGTGCAATATTATAATAAAAAATAATTAAGTTTTACAAACTTTTCTCTCTCTTTTTTTGTGAAAAAAAAAACTTCTTTCGATATAATTTGTTAGTGAAAAACTTCTAGCTTTTGTATATGAATTAAAGTACTTTTTATAATAACAAGAGTCACATGTTTTCTATGAATAAAATAGTGTAATCTTTGTTACCAGTACACATTTTGTAACCTGGCAAAGGTCGTAAAATAATTTTCCCACACAATATTTCTATAATGTAATGGAGGGGGCCACAATATGTAACGTATTTTATTACAAAGAAGTTCTTGTCTTTAATGTATACATAAATATGCATGATATTTGAATTTAGACCCGAAAGAAATTCAGACATTGCAGTAATGGGATAGAGGTCGCAAATTTCATTCAGTTCAAAAATTAGCATATAAGAATTTCAAAATAACAGCTAATTATGTGCTCTGGGAAGGAGAGGTATCGTGAAATAACATTCAAGCTGCATGTAATTTTAGTTTTTAAGAATGCTTATGTAATTTATTCAGGTATGAAATTTGATCAAACAATAATTTACTTTCTTTGTTGTGATCAAGATAAGCTGGCTGAAACATCCGGAGATATTTATTTATGTGATTAATATTTTTCTCACCATTAATAAGCGTGTGTTTAGTTGAGGCAAAAATTAGGATGAAAATTTGATGGATATAGTTACTGATAAATGCTCTAAGTTTTAGTAGAGTACTCTAACTAGGGAATGGATTCCTTTATTTATAAATTATACATGAGAGGGTTATGTTTTAATCCATACCATTAAAACATGACCCCCTCATGTGTAATACACATGAGAGAATCCATTCTCACACTGACTAATTTGTTGTTAAATGCATAAAGAATTTCTCACAAAGATTTTTGAATGGGTATAAGTTTAACAATTAATATTTAGATATATTTACAATAAAAATAAATTTCATTAGTTTTATTCAAGATAAATTACTTGTATATGTGAGTCCTACGTACCAATTTGCTTTTTAATGTATCTAAAGATAGGTTATTAAGCTATTCAAAAAATTATTCTTCGCCATAGTACGCGAGGAAAACAAAATAAAAAAGGACAGCACCGATGAATATTAGCTACTTTCTTGTGACAATATGCTTCACTTCACAAATTTTGTGTGGTGCTTCGACCAGAATAGATAATAGCCAGTCAATTAAATCGATACTTTATGATTTAAACGATGCTATTAATGTGTGGATAATTAGCCTGTTTTAAATGAGTCGGGCCTAAGCCACTTTTATTAATGCTCTTATCTTTTGGAGATGCTAACAGTATAAACAATATAGTCGAACGCTATCAAGGGAGGGTCAAGGATCTGGATCTCAACATGAAAGGAAACGAAAAAAACGCCCAGGTTAGCCCTTCGTACATAGCTGATTTAATTATCTATCGAGTATATGTTAGTGGTAATAGTAGGATGATGTACTATTATGGGTGTGCACTGTGCTCTAAAGAAGTTATAGTACAAAGAAAACTAACTAAAATTCGGTCCATTGATGGTTATATTTTGGTGACTGGCAAATTGAGCAACCAGTTGAACCTTGGAGGTTTTGTTATGTTTTATTTTGGCTTCTCCGCTTTTGATGTTTGTGTAACAAGCCTGTTGTAGCTGAGTGATCTGTCTGTCAAAATCTTCACTTGAATTGGCACACAGCACGTTTTTGTAATCGTTGAAGTAGAAGTATGGGTTTTTTGTTCATTAGCAAAGACGATACCTAAATATGAAAACCGTATAGCTTCTGTTGCTGAATACAAGTAATGGTAGCTTTAGAACTATGAAGATGTCAATTATGTTTTAGGCAGCTTACCATCATATATGTGTATGCAAGGGGCATTTTGACCCAATTTTCTGACCAAACGCACAATAAAATATTGTTTGTACATAGTGATTTAAATGTCTGATCAATACAAGCCTTTTCTTTTAATTCTTGTTAGCATGAAATTACATCAATGGCAATGAAATTTGAACTTAAAACCTGATATGCATACTACCAAAGTCACACTTTGGTCATCACCATACCAATTTTGGTAACTTAAAATCAATACTAAAGCCATTTTTGAGTAAATTAATGAGGAATTCAAGTAGATAATTGACAAATCAGATGAATACAGTGGCAAGTAGTAATAGATGAAAAATGCATTCAATCTATTTATCAATCATGTACATGAATTTCTCATTCATTATTTACACATAAAATCATAACTTGGTCTAAGTAACAGTTCTGCACGTAATTTTAATATATTGCAGCTCCTCAAACTCACTCTATTCCTACCTAATGACATTTTCAGTCCCAATTTGTTTTTCTTCAAAAATTTTTGAGCTGTATATACCCAAATTATGCACACATCCATCTTTTTCCCTTCAGCTCATTGCAATCCTTGTCCAGTTTTAAGTCCTTCTGCTCCTGCATGATAATAGTTTTTTTTTTGTTAAATAAGAAAATTGAAAAAGAAATATTTCATTATTTGACATTTCTCAATTCTCACAACTTTGGCATAAATCACTTTGTATAAATAGGAGAAGTATATATATAAAATACATTTTATTCTTTTTCATCTATTACTTTTCATATTGTATAAACTTTCAGTATCAGAAGTCTATTGAGACTCTATCAATCTGGCTTGAGCTAGGTTCACCCACGATGGAGGTAAATCATTTTGACACTAATATTTTTCTATTCACAAAATTTGAAATCTAAATCTTGTTTGAAAAAATAGGTGTTAAACCATTTTACCATATCTCACAAGAACTCCAAAAAAAATAAATGTAGAATATGAAAGGGAGAGCTCCAGATTATAGCTAGAATATGACAAGTTTGGAGGTATTTATACTTCTTACTTAGGTTTTCCTAACCCTACCTGGCAAGGCCCAAATTACTACACTACCAATTAGGCTCAACAAACATAAAAATAAAACAAGTCTTGAAATATTTAAAAATAAAATTAAATAAATAAACCAAACTTGGCCCAACATGACTGGAGTATTTTATCAACTCAAATTCACTAATAATAATATTTTGAGTTGTCCATAATTGCCAATAAAAGTCTAGGCTAATTCTTGATGTATTTCTTCAACAAATGATTTAGCTAAATTTCCAAAATTGTTTTGAATCCTATTAGTTGACGCCCTTGTGACAGGTCCCATGGATATGCTACAATTCTTATTTGTTCTTCCAATGCTAAAATGTCCAATTTGCTCTTCTGAGCACGTATAAGCTAGTTATAGTGAAATGGTTGTAACCGACCTTATCCCCTTTGATGTATATCATATCCCTACCCCTATTATATATAAACTCTATTGTCACTTGTATCTTATTCATCTAGACATAATGCAGTTCATGATGCAATATTGATCATAAAGCTTTGCTATCTCTTCATCTTCTATCTTTTTCCATCATTTCTACTTGGATATCTTTCATGGTATCAGAACTAGATCGGTGGCTGGAGGCCAACAATGAAGATCAAGAAACTCCCTCAACTGTGAAACAAAAACTTGTGCTACAAAATTTTCCAAATCTGGTTTCAATCAAACTGGATGATGAGAATTATTTAGCTTGGAAATAGCAAGTAGAAGAAAGACATTTCCAACATTATTGGCTATTATCTAGAAAGTTCTTGGAAAAAGATTAACCTCTGGAAAGATTCAAGAATGTAATTGATAAGTTAAAAAGAAAAATCTTGCAATAATTTCGTCATTGGTAGAAGCAAGATAAGCTCCTCATGTCTCGATTGCTAGCTTCAATGACAACACCCTTCATTACCCGAATGGTAGGATGCATCACCTCGTGGTAGATCTAGAGTAGAGTAAAGGAGTATTTCACTTCACAAACCCATGCAAGCATAAAGGAGCTGAGGACCCAATTAAAGGTGGTCAAGAAGCAAGTAAAACAATTTCATAATATCTAATTGACATCAAGAGAGTTGTGCGCACACTAGCAATTGTTAGTTCTCGTGTCACAAAAGAGGAGCACATTGGGGTGATTTTAGATGGTTTGCTTCATGAATACATTTCTTATATTATATCTGTTGTATCTCGATTGGATCTCTAGAGTTGGTGAAATCGAAGCCTTGCTTACATATCAAAAACAAGACTTGAGCAATATGATCGAGAAGAGTCCGATTCAATTCAAGCACATTTAGCTAACATGAGTGTGCAATGTATAAGAGGCGGTATCGAGGCTCCCCTTCTAGTTCACAAACATTTGGTAGAGGTGTAAATAATGGTAGAAGAGGGGCCAAAGGTCATGGTTTTAGAGGAGGCAAGTCAAATTGGACCCATATTAGGTCCCAATGCCAAGTTTGTGGCAAGATTAGGCGTATGGCATGGGGCTGCTACGCTACAAATTTGGTCAATCTTAGCCAAATCCTCAATAAACAACTGTTATAGCCTCTCAACCTTTTCCTCCACCTCCTTAATTTCATAACCCTTGGGCGTACCTTTTATTCTTTACCTCTATTCATTCAGCTGATTTTGTTGCCGATCCTTGTTGGTACCCATGCTTAAGGTTAACAAATCATTTCACCTCATACTTGAACAATTTGTCAAAGGTAGTGGAATACAATGGTGCAGACAGAATTAGTGTGGGAAATGGTCAAGGTATGGTCATAAATCATGCTAGACACTACTTCTTACATGCTCATATGTTAGATACTTCATTTTTTCCTAGAAAGTTTTATGCATATTCTCGGCATTGCAAAAAATCTTATTAGTGTGTCTAAGTTTACCAAAGACAACAAAGTCTTCTTTAAATCTCGTGCTAACACTTGTCTTGTTAAATCTCAAGCTATTGATGAGGTGTTACTCCAAGGCATCCTTAGAAATGGACTTTATGCTTTTGATAACTTACACTTATTGAAGTTTGCACAAGCAACTTCATCAATGGCTGTTTCTCATCCACAGCTTGTCTCATTTGATAACTATACTCTTTGGCACTACAAATTAGGGTATCTTTCTATTGGTTGTAAAGAAAGAACCTAGTTCTTGCAACATTCCCTTACTGTAAAGTAAAGCTCATGTTGTATTTGGAGCATACTATATGGGAAAGATTCATAGACATCTTTTTGTACCTTCTATTACTCAATATGATGAACTATTACTTGATATGAAGAGTCATTGCAGTTAGTTTTCTTTATGAGTAAGGTCTTGTCTTGGTTCTCTCTATCTCTGGCTACAAATAATATGTAGTTTTCATCGATGCATTCTCAAAATTTACATGAACATATGTCTTTGAAATGCTAAAATGCTAAATCAAAAGTTATTTCAATTTTTGATCAATTTAAAACAATGGTTGAATTGCAAAATGGAAAAAAAGAAACTTAAGGCCTTGCATGCAGATAATAGTGGTGAGTAATTGCATGCAGATAATGGTGGTGAATATCTTTCTCACCACCATTATTTTAAACCCTAAACGTTGAGATGATGTAGCATTGACTGCTACTCATCCTTTTGGCCAAGCTTCCTTATCTCTGAAGCATTGAGATGATGCAGCATTGATTGCTACTCGTCTCACTAATCTCCTACCAACTCATGTCCTTGAAAACGCCACTCCCCTAAAAACCTTATTCAACATCAAACTAGACTATAACCAACTCATAATCTTTGGCTACCATTGTTATCCATAGCTAAAACCCTATAATCCTCACAAATTTGCCCCTAATAAGTCTCGACCATGTATATTCGTTGGTTATGCATAACAACGAAAAGGCTATAAGTGTCTTTCGATGGAAAAGTTTGTCTCAAGACATGTAATTTTGTAAGAATCTCAGTTCCCTACTACTGAATTTCTTGTTAAATTTGAGTTTGCTTTGGCAGCCACTAATAATAATGTTTCTGTAGTCGCTAAGCCATCTATTCATACTATTTCTTCCTAGTCTTGTCCAACTGATGTAGGCTATGACTCATCAAATTCTATTGATTTTTGCTTGAATCCTTGTCACTACCTGGCTTGCATCATAACCGGCACGTGGAAAATCTCATTCCGACGTAAGACACATAGCCGTTGAGTCATGCTAAATGCATAATTAAAAATAATTTCCATTTTCAAAACATATCAAACAGAACATTATCAGCCCATATAATTTCATTTCATAAACTAAGTCTAAAATCCATAAGCATAAAATGAAATATAAAGTGAGTTGCTTTATACAAAATCATGAAAACTATAAGATCATAAATACCTATCCAATGAAATCATGGTATCCAAAATAATGTTCATGCATAGCCCGAGACCTTACCCATAAAATCACTGGAGCACTTTAAAAGGAAACATAAACCAACTGCTTCATTGCAAAATGAAGCTTACCCAAAAAACAACCGCCATTGCTACTGCTACTAAGGAGGTGGGAGTTAAAAAGGATCTGAAACAGCAGCTATATCCATAAGAGAGGAAAAAAGATGGGTGAGTTTCATCTAAAACTCAATGAGTAGATTCACACCAAGAACCTCCACATGGGACAATCAACAGAAATACATAATAATAATAATGCAATTGTTGTAAAACAATTTCATATTTAAATATGTAATAATTCAAATGCCAATAATTTGTGTAACGCATGTAAAATAGTAAACTAGTACAGAAACTGGAATCTCTGGTATTCTATATAGCAGATAGCATATATATGCAATTATCCTTTGAACTCTGAAGGGCACCTAACAAGATAATGAGCACCTAACCAGGTTTCGTCCTCTAAATACTTTGATAGGGGTGAGATTATCTTCTAATAGATAGCTTAATACTAAGGCTAACGATCTTACAATCATTGACTTGTTGTCTATTTCTTTATAACTATCATATAAACTAAAATCATGAAGGGTAGGAAATTTTCCTACATTTCATAACTGACTCTATTCTTATTCTACAAAGGCACTATTTTATGAATATATAATTCCAAAAAAAAATTGGAGTAAGCATTGCATCACTAATAAATCATATTCATAGTCATAATATAATTACAAAAACAATTTGAACAAGTATGGTCACATGAGATTTCTAACACATTTTCATGATACTTTTGAAAGCGTAAACTTATAAACTTGATCTGAATTCATATAATGTTATACATGTCATGAAATGATTACTAAATTCATGTATCAATATCATAAAGCTAAGAAATAACTCTAATGACCCAAATAAAGGTCACATGATTAAACCCACTCACCTTAGGGAGTAGAGTGTGAGGTGTTAGCACCAATGAAACTACGAAGAGTGGGAATGACACTAACATCTGTCATGGAAGCAACAAAAACCCCATGAATAAACTATAAGCACACTAGAACAACTCTAAGGACATTGAGAGAGCAAACAAATTTGACCACAACCATGAACATAAACACCCAACTAATGAAAATGGTGGAAAAGAGAAAAACCCAACATAAACCATGAACAAATCCTTACCTTAAAGCTTGGAGGAGGAAGCTAGGTAGAATGATGTAGTGTTCATGTTTGGAATGAATGGAATCAAATGGGGGAAGGTTTAAAATGGTTGGAGGTCTCATTAAATGAAACTTCATTGTTTTGTGGGATTTCTGATACGCGATATCCTGTATCCGTGCATTTTATTGCTTGCCTGTGGATTCGCAAAATGCGCGTCCATTCTTATGCGTGTTGGCGAATTGATGAAAAATTAAGGGCTCTTTGTCCTCAAGGGGAAACTTAAGGAAAAACTAGGCAAGCTTGCGTCCACACATTTTTAATGCATGTTTGCGGGACACAAAACCCGCATCTGCAAGCTAAAAGTCCACATCCACACGATTTATGTAGATTCTGCAAAATTTTCCCTAAGCTTAAGGAATGTTTTCCAGCCCCAGATGGCTTTTGTACAGACACTTAGACCTGGTATATTATAATCCTATTGTTTCATTTGCTGCTAACACACCTAATCTTGGGCCTCTGTAGATTCTAGTTGTCTTGCATAATGTTTTAGACACTCAATCTCTTGCTTCCTTAGTTGTGAACACTTATCCTATGCAACGAAGGGCTAAATTTGGGATTCACAAAACCGAGATCCTATGCAGCTGTATTCAAACAATCTAGTCTTGATTTGTTTAACAAATGAACCCTCTTTAGTCACTCAAGTCATACAATCTCGTCATTGACATAAGGCTATGCAAGAAGAATACACAACACTCCTAAAAAACAATACCTAGACTCTAGTGCCCTTGCTTGCTACTAGACAACCAATTGGATCAAAATGGGTATTTTGTGTTAAGAGAAATCCTGACAAGTATAAGGCTTGGTTGGTTGCAAAGGGGTTCCATTAGAAAAAGAGTTTGATTTATTCCAAAAACTTCTAGTCTTACTTTAAATCCTATTATTGTTAGACTTATGCTCACAGTTGCTTTTTCGAAAGGCTGGTCAATTCATCAATATGACTTCAATAATGCCTTTCTTGTTGGTGATTTGGCTGAAGAAGTGTTCATGACACAACTAGAGTGTTTTCAGTCCTCAAACCCCAACCTGGTGTGTAAGCTGCAGAAGATGCTTTATGGAATGAAAAAAGACACTTGAGGCCTAGTTTGACAAGCTAAGTACTTCCTTGAAGAACTTAGGTTTTGTTGGTATAAGGTGTGACTCATCCCTTTTCTGCAAAGTCTCTTATCAGTCCACCTTTTATGTCCTTGTTTGTGCAGACAACATCTTGATCATTGGCAATGATTCCCAAGTTGTCTTTATCCTCATTCAAAATTTACAAGTTGCCTTAGTCTCAAGTATATGGAGTTGCTTACACTTTTTCGTAGCAATAAGGTGACTATTCTCCACATTGGTGCAATGCCTTTGAATCAGTCAAAGTACATTTTTGAGCTTCTTATTAAGGCAGGTATATGATAGATGCCAAACCAATCCCAAGAGCAATGATAAGTGGCCTCAAATGAGCAACCATAGGGAACCTTATTTCAATCGATTGTTGGTGGCCTTCAGTATACAACCATCACTCGTCCTAAAATTGCTTATGCAGAGAATCGTGTTAGTCACTTTATGCGCACCCTATTGGAGTCTTAGTGGAAGGCAGTAAAGCTCATCCTTAGGTATCTTCATGGTTCACTTAAACATGGCTTGTATTCCATAAAACCCCTAAGCTTTTATTCGTAGCTTGCTGTGATGTTGATGAGGGCTTAGACTTGGATGATTGCAAGTTAACAAGAAGTTTCTATGTCTACCTTGGCTGCAATCTTATCTCTTGGTTATCTAAGAAGTGGGTAGTTATCTAACGTTCTTGCACTGATACTGAGTTTTGCAATCTTGCTACGGTTATATTTGAATTAGCTTGGATTGAATCCCCTATGTAGGAACTCCATCTCAGCACTACTATAGCTTTTATGGTGTTTTGTGACGGTCAAAGTGTGGTTCAACTTACCAGCAATCTTGTGCTCATAATAGGACTAAGCACTTTGAACTTGAGGTCTTCTTTGTGTGAAACTTGGTAAGTAACGGAAAGTTCTAGTCCAGTTTTTTCCTTCAAAAGATTGAATTGCCAATTTTTTTACCAAGCAAACTTCTGCAGCCACTTTTTAGCATTTTAGAACCAAGCTCAATTTCCTGCCACATATCTTGCTGAACTTGAGGAGGGATAAAATGGATAGTTCACAGTTACAATTAGATGTTGGTAGGCTAGTTATAAAAGAATTATTGAACTAACCTTATCCCTCTTTATGTATATCATCATCTCCACACTCATTGTATATAAACTCAATTATCACTTGTAACATATTAAGTCATATTACAGATCATGGTACAGTCTTGATCATATAGCAGTATTGCTTCCATTCTTTGCTCTCTCTTTATATTCTTTCCTTTTTCTTCATTTCTACTTTGATAATAATATTGATTTGAAGTCTAGAAAAGTTGATAACCAATTGACAAGTGTATCAAATCACTCAAGTAGTAATCACAATGAGTGTTGACTTTGTCGTACAATAGTTCACTAGTTTTACCCCTAATCAAACTTATTAGACAAAAGAAATATGACTGGATTAATTAAAATTAAAAAAGAAGAAATTAAAATAAACAATAACAAAGGAAACAAGATGAAATATAAGGGAAATAAACTCAATTTACTAAAATGCTAGAGGATAGAGGTGGTTTGATAAATTCCTAAAATGCTTAAGTTGAAAGTCTTGGATTGATGAAAAGATTTTTAGTAAATTTTCCTTGGTGACTCGTGAACTCTCCGATTTGAGTTAAAACATGTTAATTTCTTAACTATATTTCAACACAAACAAGGATAAAACCCAAATTCAATCCATAAATCACACAAAAACTCAAAATAAATTTGTAAACCTCGAGTTTCATAAGGTTAGTTCATACACAATTTTCCCTAATCAATTCAAAATATGTATGATAGGGTCACAACTAGCATGAGCACTCGAGATGAAGTAACAAGGGATTTCCTATACATATTAGATTATAACAAGGATCAACCTTGAGTCAATATCTTTTCACAATGCTCTTGGATGTGCTTACGGAATATAATCAAGACCTAGTGACTTGGTGTATGTTGTTTGTAGATGATATAGTCTTAATAGCATAATCAAAAGAAGAAATAAACAAAAAGTTCAAGTTGTGAGGGGAAGCTTTAGAGGTATGTGAGTTTCACATAAGCAGAAGTAAGATGGAGTATATAGAGTGCTAGTTTGGTAAGATACACACACATTCAAACTTTGAAGTGAAACTTAGGGATCATATAATATGATAGGTCACAAAATTTAAATATAGGTAAATTACATTGGCCTTCGTTGAGGTTTGGTGAAATTTACCTCAACTTTCCCCTATTTCTAAAATTTGTTTACGAGGTTCCTAAATTTATGAAATCATTACATTGACCTTCCCTGAGTTTGTGAAATCATTACACCTACCTCCCTCTATCATACAACCCTCTATCATACAATGAACATTACAACTAGAAGAGGTCAGTGTCACCCAGACAAATAGAATGGAGTTGGGGTGAATTTTACCAAATCTCAAAGGATGTGATTGTAAGTTGCCCTTTAAATATTTGGGTTCTATTATTTAAAGTGATAGAGAGATAGAGTAACACATAAACTATATGATCTAAATGGGATGGTCATAGTGGATAGGCACTTCATATTTTATTTGTAATTAAAAAAAAAGTGGCACTAAAGTTTAAGGTAAACTCTGCCACACAATGATAAGACCGGCATTGTTGTGTGGGACAGAATTTTGGGTAGTATAAGGTCAACAAGAAAATAAGTTGCATATGGTGGAGATGAGGATGTTGCAATGGGTGAGTGGCTGGGTGAGTGGCCACACAAGACATGATAGAATAAGGAATGAATACATTAGAGAGAAAATTAGAAGACGTCTATCATAGAGAAGATTTGTGGAAAGAGCCTTAGATGGTTTAGGTATGTTTGAAAGAGACCTATAGAGGCCCTGGTAACGATAATGAACTGAAGGGAGAATAGTATTATAAATAGAGGCAGAGGAAAGCCGAGGAAAACTATAGAGAAATAATCAAAATGGATCTTAATGCCGATGATTTTAACGTGAATATGATATATAATAGAGTTTAATGGTTGCTTAATCCATGTAGTTGACTCTACTTGGTGGGACAGGGTATAGTTGTTTTTTTCTTTTTTGATAGTTCGTAAGAGACGCCTAAACGACTTCCAGCAAAGGAGACCCCAAAGTACAGGGAAAAGGTACATCCAAGGAAAGATTGATATGCAAGACATAGTCAAAAGAAACATCACACATAGTCATCCATCTACTAATACACCTAAGCAAAGATAACATCTCTCATAGAAAGAATAATCGCCTCCATAGCAACCTATACACCACCTAACAAAACACCAATATCCATGATTTGCTGTTGACATCAAAAAGTGCAATGGCCATGACCATCTAGCCTTCTCATATGACTTCCTTTGCACCACTTCTATAGATTCTTCTACAAGTATAGTGTCCTCCTACTAGAAGTCCTCATGACCATGTTTGCTTAACATCTAAAAGTACACTAATACTCCAATTCTTGTTAGATCATAGGCCCCCTAATATGAAATGTTTATCACGGAAAAAAGTGGCTTGAGATAGAATTAATTAACCAAGCTACGTGTTTATCACAATACTCAACCTTGACCCCTTCATCATTGCTATCAAGGCCAACAGAGAGCTATTCAAATGAAAACCTTTAAAATGGATCAATAGAACATCAGCACACAACAACCATATCAGTCTCGACAATTAGCTCCACACTAATAGAGATGCTTAGTTGAAAATCACATCCACGAGCCCTGATCAACAAAAATACAGAGTACTACACTATAATGCTCTACACATATTACAAATAAGAAGGCATACCCACACGCAAACACGCTCTACTCGGCATTACACACCCCCCATATTTGTTTATGGTGAAACCGCTTCAGACACAAAACACATCTCACTGAGCTCTTACAAAAGTGTATCACCCCTCTCTTAGCTCACTTTGTGCAAGGCTCCACCTCAGTATATAACAATCTCAATGTGTAAGTCACATTATCTCGTATGCGTATGCCTCTCATTACTCTCAAAGTGTTTGTCTAGCTTTCATACCCTTCTTCATCTTCTAATACTGATCCTTTTGCATTGAGCTCTGCCAAGAAGCAGTACTTGCAAAAACATCAGCAAAGAAACCACCAACACACACACACACCCGTACATGAAAAAAATTAGTTCCCATGCTTAATGCCTCCCAAGTTTATCGTACTAAACTATCTCTATATTACATATGCTTACTTTGTCACTCATTCACTTAGTGTTTATCGCTCATTTATACTCAAATTTTCTCATCACACTTTACCTCAACTCCCAACCCAACCGAACGTCATCCCCTGCTGCTCTTCAAACACTGAGTTGATTCCTTTCATTTGAATTTGCGTGATGTTGGCACTAGAACTTAACCATGGTTAGAGCTACTTGTTTGCTTTATTGTTGATAATAAGGCCATTTCTGCTTCTTTAAGTGACCCATACAGTCACAAAGAATACCCTCCACCATTCTTTCCTTTTCATATTTCTACCTAGGATTATGATCTAGGGCTCACAGAAGGATTTAGAATTTCTAAGGGAAGTCCAACTAACATTGCAACTCTTTAGCCAATAACACCATCAAAACCATGCAAAGTCACAAGTCCAAAATGGTTAGAGCTACTTGTTTGCTTTATAGTTGAAAATAAGGCTATTTTTGCTTCTTTAAGTGACCCATACAGTCACAAAGAATACCCTCCACCATTCTTTGCTTTCAATATTTCTACCTAGGATTATGATCTAGGACTCAAAGAAGGATTTAGAATTTGTAAGGGAAGTCCAGCTAACATTGCAACTCTTCAGCCAATAACACCATAAAAACCATGCAAAGTCTCAATTCCAAGATAAAAGGCTACTTGTTTCAACAGCTTCATTACATAGTACATGTAGGAGTTGATTTTCTTGTAAAATGCTAAATTTATGGAGTCTAACCTTAGTGCTGATCCCATCAATAACTACAAACCAAACTAACAACTATATACTAGGGGGAGCCACTCTTTTCCAAATTGTCTTCACAAAGCTATAATTGTTAACACAATGAAGCAATATTTATCTCTCTCAGATTGGTTGTATAACTGAATTAGTTGAGAAGGTCCAAAATTCCCATATTTCCATACCAATATGTCCTAGGTGCATTTATTGATTTTCACAGTGGCCAATATATCATGAAGCCCCTGTAACATTTCCATCTCCCATTGAAATAGTCTTCTTCTCTAGTGAAAGTTCGACATCCTTTCAGAACCATCCGAGAAACCACATTCATTTACATAATTGTCCTTTTGAACTGATACATAATATAGTCTAGGGTACAGATCTTTAAACGTTCTTTGTCCCACCCATAAGTCATCCCAGAATCTAGTTTTGGTCTCGTCATTAACCTTCATCCTTATACTTTCTATCATCAACACCACCTTGAGAATCAATTTCTGGCAATGCTAAAGGTTGGTTCATTTGCAATCCATGGCAAGAGCTCACACCCTCCTCCTTTCTTCCATAAGAGATGTTCTTACTTAGAAAACCTCCACTACCACTTGAACAACAATGACGTATTTTTCACTATAAGATCACCAATTGCTAACCCTCCATCTTCCTTAGGTATCTAAACTAAATTAACCATGAACCACAACACAATGTTGCATAGAAAAGCAAAAGATAAACCTTCAATCCAACACATTCAATAAAAAGCTATCAAGAACTCAACTCCATTGCAACCACATCAAACCTTGCCCCTGACCTTTAGCCAAAGTTTCGAACAACTCGTTCTATGACAGAATAGAAAAAATAAATGAAAAGAAAAACTCATGAGGAACCCAAGAGTTGGATGGATGAATCTTTAATATTTCATCCCCTTATTGTTCCCCATTTGTTCCTTTGTCCCAAGCACCTAAGTCCCTATTCTTCTCTATTTTCGCACTGCCTTCCTTTTGGCATTTTCACAACATACCATTTTAAAACTAAAATAATTGATGTTCGCCTTATGTGCCACTGCTTGGGCAATGGAGTGGCAAAATGCACATTTCTATGTTTTACTTCGACAAAACTAGTCCAAAACCTATGAATGTATTTAAAACTCAACTCAGATCAAGTGGAACCCAAAATAAACTATGGAACATAAAAGCAAACTCAAACACTGAAAACACCCTCATATATAAAACATGCATCGAAGGTTTAAAATAACAGGAATGTGACCACTTTAAACTCTCAGTTTTACTCAATAGATAGAACATCAAAAGTTTAAGAAACTTATATACATCCTTGCTACTCGAGTAAAGTAATGTAATTCATTAAATATTTCACCTTAATTCATATTACTCTAGTATTCTTCACTACTTTCGAAACATATCTTTTTTATAACTAAACTCTTGTAACTGTCATAACTCGTAATAACCACCTCATCAACAGCCACAAGGACCTAGATACCGAAGATCTATTTCTTCAAATTACCTTTTTCTTTTTTAATTAGTTCAACATGGTTTACACTAGAATCATGTTTGGTTCTTCGAATATTGTTGACTGTTGAGTGGTCAAGGGAAAAATATATTTGTGCTTTATTTTTTTCCAACCTGTTTACAGATGCAGCATGTAAAGGAAGGTGATACCACCATGGAAAAGAAGATAGAGAACCTAGAAGCTTCTAAAAGGTTTTGAGATCTGACTTTCAATGGTGTAATCATATCGATTGCTCCTAGGAGAAACTCAAACCACTATTCTCAACCTTAGATTATCATGTGTCACAGGAAGCTTTTGGGAGATGATTTGGATACATGCTCAATTGACGAGGTACAACAGTTAGAGGATCAACTAGAACGAAGCTTGAACAAAGTTAGGGCAAGAAAGGTACATTTTAATCACGTGCAATTTTCTAAGTAGTTTTTATTGTACCAAGAAGTTGTTCATGAAAGTTGAAATATATTTGGCATGTGTTGGGGATAAGCTCATATCAGAGATTAGTTAGTTGTGGTTTCTTAGTAGTTAGTTCTGCTTTGTCATGATGAGTTGTATTTGGTTAATTAAGGGTCCTTTTAGGTAAATAACTTATTTAAGTTCTTTTGTAAATGGAACTTGCAAAAAATAAGTTATAAATAACATGTTATATATTTGGATACATAGCAACAAAAATGTATGTTTCTAGGTAACTTCTTAAAAACTTATTCTTGAGAACATAGGTATATTAACTTCTCAAAACTTACTAAAAATAAATTTTGTGGGGAAGTATTAATTTGTATAGCACTATAGCTAAATGGGGTACGAAGTTGTTTTTTCCAAATTATCTCCTGTTCAACAAGTGAAAGACTAATCTCACGGAATACAATAAGGTGTCTAAACAAGGACCCCTTCCAATAGTATTTTTTCTATACACATGAATCTTGGAATCGAATTTAGGATTTATGCTTAAGGGACCCGAGCCCCTTCTCATTCGAACCAACACCTCGTTGGTAAATGGGGCGCAAGTAGTGTTACCTAAATGGGCCGATAAGTCTATTGGGAGTATGAAAGCTTCTGCTATGAGAGCATACCTTTCATGGTATTAGACCTTAGTCAACCCAAGAAGGTTCCCGGTACAAATCCACCGGCTTCTGTACCCATTACTCATCTTATTTTTCTTCTTCTCAATTTTTTTGAATCCAATCTCATTCAAATTGAAAAGGATGAGTTTTTCCTGCGTTGAAGCTTGAAGCTCTTGAAACAATCAAAGGATTCAAGCTGATGGAGTTTCTGTGCAATAAGGATAACATTTCAAGAAAATATGCTTCAGATGCTGTTTCAAGTAATCTCAGTTCTGAATATGTGAATTGGGAGCGACAAGATAGCCTATTGATGTCATCAGTTAATAACACACAAAACTAGTGCAATGAATGCTTAATTGCTGAACATAGAGAGGGCAACTGATCAACTTTCTGAATTTGGATCATCGGTCATTATGCACCGTAGAGCATATATATAGTAGCAATTCTTGTTAGATTGCCAGAAGATTATAATCCATTTGTTACGTCACTCCTCTCTAGAATTGATCCTAAACATGTGAAATGAGGAGGCTTTCATCTCTCTCTCAGACAAAGTAGTATGTTAGAGATATCCTTCCCAAGGATAAGATGTAGGTTGCGAACCTTCTCTTATACCTATGGCTTTTGATCTAAAACTTTCTAATCAAGGTGATGATATTTTGAGGATCCTAGCCTATACAGTTTCATTGTTGGAGCCCTTCAATATTCCACCATAATAAGGCATGAGATTTGCGTAGTGTGTTAAAATAGTTTGTTTTAAGACATCAACCATATTCTCTCACTAGAAGGTTGTTCACAACCTACATTTTAGGCATCAGCCAACCAACAATGCTACATACCAAATATCCTAGTTATATAAGACTTTATGATATTTGCCAAATACTAGCCAATAACTAAGATAACTCACATTGAAGAACTTGGTCCTTTCTGTACCCAGAATCAATTGTTCAAGGAGCAAATTGAGAAGCTACAGGAAGAGGTAATGTTATGTACATAACATGATCGCATGTTATATTTCGTTTTATTTGTTCAAGATTGCTTACTAGAATTGCCATGCTCTTTGGTCTCACTTCAGGAAAAACGCCTACTTGAAGAAAACAGACTTCTGCGGGAGCAGGTACTTACCTCTTATGTATTACTCCACATTCCCAATCCATGCTTATGCTTCAACTTCATTTGCGTCATCTCAATATTTAGCAGTTTTGTTTTTCTTTCTGAAGTCTCATATAAATACAAACTATTTCGTTGAAGTAACTCCTACATATGCGACAAATCTAATTAATTAACTCCTACACCGCATGATAAATTTGTCTCTGACAAATCAAAGTTCCCAAATTAGTTCTTAGGAATTAAAAATGCGGCGAATTTTTTTTTAAATGAATAGATTATATCGAATTTTTTAATGCGGCGAATTAAATTCTATCCAGTATATTAGTTACTTAAAGAAACACCTAGTTTACCCAACCAACTTAGTGGCTAATTGAAATTCTTTTATTTGTGAGGGATGAATTTATCACGTGATATTTTAGATTGGGACATGTTTTTTTTTTTTTTTTTGTTTTTGGGGGGGGGGGGGGGTTGTCTTAATTAAAAGGTTATTATTTAACTTCCCTTTTGTTTTCAGCTTCAACAACAACAATCATTTAGCAAACCAGATGTGGTGCTACTCATCAAAGAAAGGAAGGGTGAGGACGAAGAAGAGGAAGAGGAAGAGGAAGAGATGGATGTGGAGACACAGTTGTTCATTGGGCGTCCTGAGAGGCGAAAGCCTTGAAAGTTGAAACCTGCAACACATAATAATGCTTATATTGAAAGTAAATAATGTCCATATAAACCCGCACACCCACATCCTTTTATGTTGCATGTACCTTTTAACAATCACAAAGGTGGTTGTCAACTGTGTTATCAAATAATGCCCATGAAATAATCATACTTTAATACTGTTTTATCAGTCTATATCAGATAAATTAGTATTGGGTGATGTGTGCTGAACTGTGCTACCACTGCTCATTTATGCTAAGCTTTCTTTTTTTTGCTAAGGATGCCCCATTGAAATGAAGTAGCTGCTTTACTAATTTGAAGGCTTTTACTTTCTTGAACAGTGCTTTGGGCCGTGCTCTAGGTACTACTTTGGTTTTCCTACCTTTCCAATATATCCTAGAAGGACTTATTTGCATGCTAAACTTTGAAGTCAGAAACAAGAAGAAAAGGGGTTTACTTTCATGTATTAAAATGAACATTTGATGAATGTTGTAAATTGATCATGTCTGTTCCTTCAGGTTTTTTCCTTTTCCCGTTTAATTACATTTCCATCCAAATCTCATCATTTGCCTCCCCAAAATTTCATTATATATAATTATTAATAAAGAAAAAGATATTATTTGTACTCATAATATATAAGATAATGAATATAATTGCATTTATCATTTGATTATATTTAATTATATTTAATTTGAGTATCACATCCCATTTAATAATTAGATTAAAAATGTGTAAGCATAATATTTTACACATTATAAGTTCAAATAATTTTACTAATTAATAAAGGACTCAAAACAACCTAAGAATATGATGGAGATAAATTAGTACACAGAGTCTACACAAACATACGAGCAACTAAAACAAAAAAAGGGAAAAAGAAACAAAACGTGACAAAGCAAAGCTGACAGCCACTAAGTGGTGATACACAAACGAAAATCAAACAAGGTTCATCTTGCATCTTCGTCGTTTCACGTTTTTAACTCTTGCACAAGCTTGTTTTATTCCGTGTGTAGCTCAACCAAGACATTGATCACAATTTCATTCCCAAAAAGGTCAAGGCTTTTCCTGAGATTCCAAGTGCATTAAGCCTCAAAATCTATGAAGTACTGACACATCATTTGGGTATGATATCTATTGAATACTTGATTGATATGACATATCTGTGACACATATTTATATACATTTAATTTAAAATTTACTTTTTCCTTACTCTAACATATAAAAACGCAATATAAATTAGGTTATAAAAAGGAAATAATACCTAACTTTCTAAGTTCATAAGAAAATAAAACATATATGAAGCTTATATAAATGATATTTTGAATAATATATCATTTTTATTAAATTTTTAGTTATATATATATACACACACTTTGTCTGCATCCTATAATTTTTTTAATTTTGGTATGTCCCTTGTGTCCGTGTTATGCCCCTTGTCAGTAGCTCAAATCAACCCCAAAACTAACGGATTTGCTAGATTTTACAACTCGTACTGCATCACTACAAATAAGAGGCAAGATTTAATAATTTGATATAGAGTTGTGTTATCTGTATATTTTATAGTCAACCATAAATAGCTATACAAACGAGTATAATTTCATAATCTTATTATTTGTACTCTTTAACTCTAAAAATTAAAGATGTTTATGAGTATCTCTAAATGGGGTGTACAAGTAGGTGCATTATAGGTTGCAACGTGCTTGTAACAAGGAAATAGTCCAGAGAATCACGGAAAGAGTTCTGTTTCCTGTATAGCTAAATTGTATAATAAGTACACATCATGCACCTTATTATTATTGAATATGATGGATGAATAGAATGAGTAGAAACCACGTATCACATTAAATGGTAGAAAGATATGTAGTATATATTTATTGTGTAATTTAATTGTATACTAAATATTATTCTAAATGAAAATGTAAGGTTACGAAAGATGGAAGACCCACGAAACCAATCAATGATAGGAGAACTTTTAGGTGGTCCGTATGAGCTAAGCATCGTTGTACTCTCCGTTTGTCCTCCCTTCCCCTCAACACATCTGCCCCGGCCCGCAGCTCTACCTCCGATGGACCTCGTGCGGTGCTCGACGTCGGCAAAGCCGTGTCTAGCGCAAGGCTCTATTTCATGAAAAACTCGCAATGACGTTCGTGATCTCTTCCCTTGGTTCCCCCAATCGTCTCTCCAACGTCACATTTTTCACTAGATCCAAGAGGTTGTTACTGTTCCAGGGAATGACCGCCGGCAACCAGAGATCGGCGAAGCCAATCATCGACGCACTCCTCGACGATCAACTATGCCCGCAACGAAGCTCTAGTGAAGAATGATGCAATAAAATAAGGCCGCGAAAGTGCTCCACGATTGCTGAAAAGAAGAACGTCGTCGCTAGCATTGTGATCCTCTTTTGACGCCAACGACTTATGCACCATGGCTCAGGCTCTGTTGTGAGCGACAGCTCACAAAGGAGTGTGAAGGACTCCAAGAAGAGGTGTAATTTGCTGGAGGCCACAATAGTCTTGATGCATAGAGGCAACGACGACATTCTAGTGCTGGCACGGTGGTGTGCTTCGTAGACGGAGAGGGGTGGCAGCCAGTGTTACATAGTTAACAGCCGGTCGAGGAAGAAGGATTAGGATAGTATTTACTTTATAAAGAGCACCTTAAAATTCTCCTGTTCGTAATATTTAAATAATATCTCCATATGTCTTCTATTTTTGTGCCCATTTTTCTTTTCTTAATAAGGAGATCCTCTATCGACAATCGAAAATTAATTCCTGAGAGACATGAGATCATCGAAGTAGATTTTGTCTCTCCCAATAAAATCATTTTCTATACACACGATAAGATTCGAACACCTAACACATACTTAAAAGGTCCAACCAACTGTGTCAGGTTTTGTTTTGTTTGTCCGAGTGTGACCATTCATTATCTAATTTCACAGGCACCCTCAAACGCACTGTACAAGTTATGACTTTTGTCACCACGGGAAATTCAAGTATGGTATACGACAGGTAAGGGCTTCTTTTGGTGGGTCAATAGAATAAAGGATTTAGGTTTAGATCGTAGCCCTTTCTCTTTCTCCTTTAGGTGAATAAAGTAACAGAGACAAAGCCCAAATCTCTGGAATCTATAATACAAAAGATTTCATATACTTTAAGGTTTTCTCTAACAAATGTTTAAAGCTTTGACAACCGCCCCTCTCTCCCCAAAAACACAAAAAAGACACTCTGTTAAGAAATTTGAAAAAAAAATGTAAAATTTTTAAATATTTTATTCATTTAATATTACACCATGTAATTTCATCACTCATTTCCTCAGCAAGTTTTTTACTGTATAACAGTACTGTGTTTCAATTTTTTTTTCTTTTACGGGCGAAAGAGATGGAAAATCCTATATTTACCGCACTAATTAACAAAATCCGATATTATATTCCACAGACTTTATAGTTAATGTCTCTTAACATGGTTCGCGAAACACAGCCCGAATTGCATGTGATGTTTGCTGGGGACGCGCATACTATATATATTTTTTAAAGTGTTGATAAATTCTGTATACGCTAATCGTATACAGAACATTTTCCTGGCACTGTAAGTGCCCTGATGAGCATGAGCTACCAGCAGGTCGTGATTTGAGAATTTGCAATCCACCAAATAGTGTGTGAAATGTGGCTAGGCACAGTTGCAACGCAGGAGCATGGCATGCCATATGTTTCTTGTGAGTAATATTATATTTTATTATTATATTAATGAGTGGATGTACTCCAGTGAGACTAGACCATAGTAGACAACAATCAAAATATGAGAGCTGAAAGATATTTCAAATAACAAACTTTATGGTTCACCTTATACAATATATACAAATTGTTTTCATCACTTAATCATTCATATCCATTATTTCGTTGATGATGATCTATAATACTTGTTGTAGTTTGTAATTGAAATAATACGACTTAAAAATAATTGATATTGTCATGACCTGCCAACGGAGCGTGACTGACACATTAGGTATTGGGTCCCCATGGAAGCCTCTGGTAACGTAACTAACTAATATGCATAAATAAATTAAAATATATTTAAAATATCTCAAGTTCAACTAAAACTCGATAATATGGAATTGTTCTCAAAACATAAATTATGAACATAAATCTGCATAAAATCCATAATCTGGGCCAAATCCAAACGTAATTAAATAAATGACTGAAATATTGAAATTGTCTAAAATAATATAATGCATGTCCAGATAATAATGATAGTTCAGATACTAATAAATTTCGTATTTGGGATATTACATACTACCACTCTTAAAAGAGATTTGGTCCCCAAATCTAAACAACGTACTCTGAGCTTAAAAAAGATGGGATATCTGATTTTCATAGCTTCTTCAGCTTCCCATGTTGCTTCCTCGCCAGAATGGTTCCTCCAGATTACTTTCAATGAGGCTATCTCCTTCGAGCAAAGTTTCTTGATCTGTCAATCTATAATGGCACCTGGTTCTTCTTTGTAGGACAAGCTCTCATCAATTTGGACCGTTTGCAGAGTGAGCACATGAGATGGGTCATGCATATAATTTCTAAGCATACTAACATGAAACACTGGATGTATGGCTGACAACTTATAGGCTATTGCTCCAACTGTCTCTAAAATATCAAACGGTCTGATAAAATGAAGGCTTAACTTTCCTCGCTTACCGAACCTTACTATCCCTTTCATAGAGGATACCCTCAGAAACACGTGTTCCCCAACCGCATACTCCAAGCCGCGTCGATGGTTATCTGCATATGACTTCTGCTTGGATTGTGTTGTTAAGATGCGCTCTCTAATTAACTGGACATTCTCTAAGGTTTCTTGAACTAGGTCTGGGTCCAAGGACTTAGCTTTCCCAACCTCAAACCACCTGATTGGAGACTTGCAATGTCTCCCATACAAGGCTTCGAATGGTGCCATATGGATATTCGCCTGATAACTATTATTGTATGAGAACTCGATCAAGGGTAGATGATCACACCAGCTCCATCCGAAATCTAGTATGTAGGCTCTAAGCATATCTTCTAAGGTTTGTATCCTCCTTTCTGACTGACCATCTATCTGAGGATAAAAAGTTGTTGTCAAATCCACACGTGTCCTAAGGGCCTCTTGAAATGCCCTCCAGAACCGTGAAGTGAATTGGGACCCTCTATCAGATATGATAGATACTGGGACACCGTGAAATCTGATTATCTCGTTTATGTACAACTGAGCATATTGTACTGCACTGAAGGTAGTCTTTACTGGTAAAAAGTGTGCTGACTTAGTCATCATGTCTACTATTACCCATATGGAGTCGAACCCGTGGTGATTCGAGGTAATCCAACTATGAAGTCCATGGTTATCCTCTCCCACTTCCATTTTGGAATATCTATCTACTGAAGTAACCCTGCTGGCCTCTGGTGCTCAGCCTTAACTTGCTGGCACACCAAGCACCTAGTCACGAAGTCATCGATATCTCTCTTCATACCATCCCATCAAAACAATTGTTTTAGATCTTGATACATCTTAATTGATCCTGGGTGCACTAAATATGCTGTACCATGGGCTTCTTCCATTACTTTTCTCCTTAACTCACCTACTGTTGGGATGCATAAATAGTTCCCAAACTGTAACGAACCTTTAGCATCAATTGAGAACTCTATGTTCTCATCCTTACGAACATCCTCACTCAACTTAGCTAGCTTTGGATCTTCACCTTGCTATGCTTTGATCCGCCCCACCAAGGTTGATTGAGTCTTGATGCTAGCTAGAAAAGCTCCTGTATCACTAAGGCCGAACTAAACTCCCTCAATTTCTAACTTGTGGATATCTTCTATTAATGGCTGCCTCACTAGCACTATGTGGGCTAAACTATCTACGAACTTCCTGCTCAATGAATCTGCCACTACATCGCCTACCTTGGGTGGTACGAGATCATATAGTCATAATCCTTTAACAACTCAAGCAATTTGCGCTGTCTCAGGTTCAAATCCTTATGTTGAAAGATGTACTTCAAGCTCTTGTGGTCTGTGAAAATCTCACAAGTCTCTCCGTACAGGTAGTGCCTCCATATCTTCAGGGCAAAAATCACTGCCACCATTTCCAAGTCATGCATAAGGTAATTTTGCTCATGTTTCTTGAGTTGTCATGGGGAGTATGCTATAACTCAACCATGCTGCTTTAGGACATAGCCAAGTTCAATTCTTGAAGCGTCACAGAATACCGAAAAACCACATGTCCTTGAAGGTAGTACTAAAAATGGTGTCGTGGTCAAGCATTTTTTGTGCCTCTGAATTCCCTCTTCACACGCTTGTATCCACAAAAACTTGATATTCTTCTGTGTCAGCTTGGTCATAAGTGCTGCAATCCTCGAGAAATCTTGAATGAATCGTCTGTAATATCCTGCCAAGCCCAGGAAACTATGAACTTTTGAATTGTTGTAGGTCTAGGCCATTGCTGCACTGCTTCCACCTTCTTTGGATATACCAAAATGACATCTTTCGATACTATATGTCCAAGGAATGCCACCTAATTTAGCCAGAACTCACACTTGGAGAACTTGGCATACAACCGATTCTCGCTCAAGGTCTATTAAACTATTCTTAGGTGTTGCCATGTTCCTCTTTACTTTTGGAATACACTAAGATATCATCAATGAGGACAATCATCAAGTGATCCAAAAACGGTTTAAACACCCTATTCATTAAATCCATGAAGGTCGTGGGGGCATTTGTTAGCCCAAAAGACATCACTAAGAACTCGTAATGTCTATAGCGAGTTCTGAAGGCCGTCTTGGGTATATTTTCATCCTTAATGTTCAACTGATGGTAACCAGATCAAAGGTCAATCTTGGAAAACATGTTGCCCCTTGAAGCTGGTCAAAAAGATCATTTATATGGGGCAAGGGGTATCGATTCTTAATCGTCACCTTGTTTAGCTGCCTATAATCTATGCACATCCTCATCGGACCATCTTTCTTCTTAACGAACAACACTAGAGCACCCCATGGAAAAGTACTTGCCAGTATAAACCCCTTGTCTAACAACTCATGTAATTGCTCTTTCAATTATTTTAACTCTGCTAGAGCCATGCGATACGGGGGTATACAGATAGGCCTAACTTCTAGTTCAAGCTTTATCCCAAACTCTATTTCTCTCTCTGGTGGCATACCCAGCAAATCATCTAGAAACACATCTGGAAACTCATTAGCCACCGGAACCGTGTCCAAACTTGGTGTCTCTGCCTCTACATCCCTGACTACAACTAAAAATCCATAACTACCTCTATCCATTAACCATAGCGCATTCATAACTACCTCTACATCCCTGACTGTAGCTAAAAACCCATAACTACCTCTACATCCCTTGTGCCAAGAAACTCTCTTCGCTCATCACCTGGTACCTTGAATCTTACTATCTTTCTATAACAATCTATCATGGTATGGCATGAGGATAACTAAAATCTATGCCTAGAATAACGTCAAAGTTAGGCATGTCCAACACTTTCAAATCTGCTAGTGGTTCCATGTCACCAACTTTGACTTCGCATGATCTATACATTTTCTGCATAAGGATGGGCTTTCCAAAATTAAGGCATCCCAACTAAAAACGGCTTGTCAAGATCCTCAAGGGATTTTCCAAATCGTATAGCAAAGAACGAGGACACATAAGAGTAGGTGGATCTCGAGTCAAATAACGTCATAGCATCGAAGGAACATACTGTTGTCATACCTGTTATCACTTCATTTGAAGCCTGCGCATCCTGACGAGTTATTGTGAACAGATGGGGTTGTCTTCTACCACCCTGTCTTCTACCGCCTGCTCCTCTTCTGCCTACACCTCTGCCAACAGGGCCCCTACCCCGACCCACGGCCTGCCAATGTGATAACGCCGCCCTGGGCTATCGACTGAAGAGACTGAATTGACATGAAGGGGTTAGTTCACCCCTGGCTAGGAGCTCTTTAAAACATCAAGACACTCTCCGTGCTTATGGCCTGGCTGACCACATCCATAACATACTGAAGAGCCGAACAAACATTTACCCATACTTAGCTTCCATACAAATGAGAAACCTCCCAACATTACATAAGCCAACTACAAAGGTACATCCGTAGCTTTTTACAAGAATAAATACAAGTATACTAGTAAGCAACAAAAGAGAAAAATGAAATTCAAATTTGTTACACGTCAAGAAATAAATATTAGCTTATAGTTGACCCCCACCCTGTTTGTCTTACATCCATGTTATTGCCAAAAGAACATAAAATAAGCTTTTGATGCTAGGTGAATAGCCAATCGATGGCATGAACAAAATGCAGAGATTTTAATAGCATGTATTTAGAACTATAGAGTAAAGGAATCACATGATGAATATAGTTCGAGGACAAAGACAACTAATCAAATATGGATCGAGGCTTAACAAAAATACCTAAGGATCAACTATCCAGCCATGATACAAAGGGATGTCCAACAAATCAAATATGGCACACTCTGGAGTGAACTCAAAATCATCTATTCTATAATTACTATTTAATTTTTTTCATTCAAAAACTTCACAATTGATTATGGATGCACATAACTGCCTAATAAATATGCACAACTGACCTCCTGAACTTTATATTCACATCAATCCCAGTAGCAAGCCTAGAGAGCAACTCAATCTTATAAGCCATTTTCTGTCATCAATTTTCAACACAACCAAGATCTGTGTTCTATACAAGACATTAGGGGGAAATTTTTTTGTAAAATCAACTTATAGACACGGTTCAATAGATTGAACATTACTAACAACAATAATTTCTTATGAAAAAATTGGAACGTAGCACTCCTTACATTCACATTATTATTAGAATCAATTAAAAGTTCAGCAACCAGCGAAAGCAATTTCTGCTGAGAGACCTCATCAATATCAATGCTCAAATTCAACACGTTTCTCAGCCAAAGAACGTTACCTGCAGCAATGCAGTACAAAAAAGAGAAGGGGAAAAAACTAGCAATAAGTTCGATTCTCAATTGAGAGCGAGAAAATATCAAATGAATTGAGAAAAAAAAAACATTGATCAAGCACGTTGATTAAAATTCCATGTATTGGATTATTGTCCGAGGAAACACACTTTCCGGTAGCACAAATAACAAATACATACAAAGAATACAAAAACTGAGGGGAAAAATATTGATAATGCAGAAAACAATTAGAAAACAACTTATATTGTATCATATGACTAGGATTTTAATGATTTTGATTTTAATCACTGTGATGAAAGGCGTGGACAAAGACCCTAGCATTCAACGAATTTACATTGCTTTGAAATTAAGATGTGTGTGTGTTGTCATTTTGGAGAAGAAAGGAAAGGAGAGGAAACGCGCGTACAGATAGCGAGGAGGGGGCAGAGGCCATTTTCGCTTTGGAGAATGATTAGTGTGGTGCATCCAAGGAAGTGAATCGTTTTGTGTTTTGTGCATGTACTCATCGTTGTTGAGTGGTTGTTGTTGATTTTATGAGGAAGGAGAAGAACTCCATTGGTCGGAGGAAATTGTTTCTGTTTTGACCTCGATGACAATTATGAGCCTGGGAGTTAGGATTTATGAAGAAAGAAACAAATTGGAATATGACAAGGACAAAATATATATATCAACATATGTCGTAACTTGAAACGCGGGGAGAATCGTGTAGTTATTGCTCCATTACAACCAAGAACTTTTTTTTTTTTGAAAGGGGTAGAGAGGTGAAGGTAAAAATTCTATCGACCTGTAATAGATGAGATTTTTTTTTATAATGTTATATATGAGATTGTTTTCTATGATGTTATATATGAGAGTTTAACTCAAGTTCACATAAATTTACTCTTGTATTTTCACCCTCCAATGCTCCAACTAAATACACTATATGGGATTTTTTTTATTGGAGGTAAAAGTTAAGATGAATTCGACACTAGACATTCCACTAGAATTAAGGCATGACTGCCATGCTCTTACATAGGGTTCTTATACTTATATGATATTAATTTTGATATAATGTAAGCGAGTTATATACAAAATCCAATCACTGTTTTCTTTTGTAAAACTTTTACAGGGCATTTGGAAATCCTGAGAATTCAATTCCATCAAGGAATTGAATTGAATTCCATACTTTGGAAGTAACTTAAGTGAAAGAATTAAATTCCCGTAGGAATTGAAATACAAGAAAGCTAAGGAATTGAAATTTGACCCAAAAGGGTGTGATTTGATGTGAAAATTGAATTTTAACAGATAAAAATACCAAAATAACCTTACTTGAATATAATGTTTTGTTCTTAATCTATTAATGAAGGATAAAAAGTAAAAATAGTTAAATTAATTCATTTTAGACCCATTCCAAATCAAGAAATTGAATTCAATTATTTAAATTACCGACTCATTCCTAACATAAAAATTCAATTTAATTTTATTTCATTAAAGGTTTTCAAACGCCTTGTTAATATTAAACATTTAATTGAAATGTGTTAATATTGAAATTTTTTTACACATTTATCCAATTATATAATAACACATTACAAATATGATTGCTTTCAATTCCATTACTTGAAAAGGCATATAAAAGGAGAAATTTGATTGAATCACAATGTAAAACTTTTACACTATCAGTGTATCAAAATTAAACTCTAAGATAAATATGGTTGAGTCAACCGTTTTTATTAATGTTAGAATATATGATTAGGTGTAAGTGTAAAAATATTTTACATTAAAAATAGAATTTAATTTTATTTTGAGACACCGATAGTGTAAACTTTTTTTACATGGTTACCTAATCATATTTTGTCACATTATCAAAAAATGATATATTCTCAATCCACTACTTTAAAGGCCATATACATAGGAGAATTTAATTGGATAGCGGTGTCAAAAACTCTTAATTCAATATATTTAAGTTAAATCCTTAAAAATATGTATCAGTTAACAAATTAATTTTGATGTACTGTCAATGTGAAAATGTTTTACACAATTTTAATGTATCAATTATTTGATGCTTATGTATCAATACATGATTGGAGAATGAATCTTTCAATTTTTTTTCTCGACATGATATTATCATGTCAGATCATGACCATTCATCAAATCATCTTGTAAAATGATTAAAATTTCTCTTCGCTTCATCGAAGTTGAGAATTGAAACTTGACATCAACAAATTCAAATGAAGAGGATCCACTCCCACATGATGATTGAATGTGTAAAAACTTTTTATACCCTTTCTTGTTTTCAGCATTATAGCACCCAAAAAAAAAAAAAAAACTGCTTCAAGCCTTTGAATAAAAGCTTATGCGAATAAAATTTATAAAATTTATATTTAAAAAAATTAATTTCTATATATTGAAAGTTTAAGTATAAGAGTTTTTTATACCGTCATTAATTATATATTACCATATCAGTAAAAATGATTAATTCGTAAACTCACTATTTTTTTCATAATTTGTTTTATAAAAATTTAGTTTGCCCTCTTTAAATTTTTTTATTGAATGATTCTTCTCATTTTTTTTATTTAACTAGATGATTGGATGTCTGATCTAATCTTGTAGCAGAAATTAATTTGGAAAGAGATTAAGCTCTATGGATTTATAACAATGAGTACATGGACCCCGTTTGTCTATCTCTAGTTTTTGCTCAACTGAGGGTATTTATGTTCAGAATCTTTGTTTTTTTTTTTTTTTTTTTATTCATTAAGAAGCTATGTTTATGTTACATAGTGGAGTCAAAGGAGGCCCAAAACACATGACGGGCCAAGATCGTACTCCCTTTCAGTTGGGCTTGGACCTTTCAAGCTTGGGTTCTGGTCTCGACTCATATTGGAACCCCACCACTCTTGCCATCTGGAGACGATTTCCATGACCTCCTTGTCACCTTGTCCAGTAGAATGGGGATTGAGACTTGAAGCACATCTTAAGCCCCTTGGTCATGGAAACTATTTTCGAAACTCCACTATAAGTATCCCAAGAGACTCTAGGTATAGTTTATGTTCTCTTGCATATTGACACCCCATATTGCCTTATTGATTTAGCGATGGACATAAACTTTACCATTTATTCATTATGTCAAATTCTAAAATAAAAAAAATGACATGAATATTTTTCTTGAAGATTTTGTATATATGATTTTTTTAAATGTGTGTGTGTGTGTGTGATTATTTGATCTACGAAGTGATTGAAATGGACACAAGGAATTTATTTGATCAAAGAATTGATTGACATAGATAAATTTAATTTAATTATTCTTTTCTTTTGATTTATTTAGTCATTGCCATAGTTATTATAATAGGACCGGACCCGTCGGTTCAATTGGAAATCATGAACTGGGCTGTGATCTTGTTCACTTTTTAGTTCAGATTAGTTCTATATTAAACTGGTCAAAACTTGATCAAGCCGAGTGGACAAGTAGTTAAAACGATCGAATGATCTAACTATGATTCCAAGACTTGGAAATTCTATTTCATACTAAGTTCCAGCAAGGGGGATCAAACTCAATCCTGGGAGACAAGGAGAAGGTGCCCAACCACAAAGCCAAGTGGTTATTTGTGTTGTCGATTCTCCTTTATTTTATACTACTTTCGACTACAAATAAATATCTTTTAAGGTTTAGTCATATAGATTAAGAAATTATTTAAAAAGTAAAACAAATTAGTTTATATGGATAAAATTATCCTTTTATTTTATTTGTGTAATAATTGTCATAAAAAAATATGAAAGAATCAATATAAAGATATATTTTCTTGAAACTATTAAATGATAGATAATATTGGATAAATTTATTCCCACAAACCACTTATCCATAGACAAAAAAAGTATTAAGTTATATTAAATTATTTTTTAAATATATTAATTTAATTAAATTCACTTCCATCAATTCAATTAGTAACTCAGATTTAAACTAAACCAATGATCGAATGCCTTGATGAAGGCGATCATAGCTATGGTCCTGACGGAAAATGAATTTGGGGAAGGATGAACCACATATTTGGTCCCCACAAGTTATAAAACTCAACACCATCAAACTTTATCCGCTCCTTTTAATGCCAATTCTGCGCCACCGCTGTTGGAAAAAGCAAACTCGAAAAATAATACGTAAAATGAATGAATAAAGCCATAAACTAACTAGCGGGCCCCTTAACCTGAGAACCAGGAAGCTTCACACTCAACACCCGCATGCTACTGACACGTGACGCCATTTGGAACCCACCTACACCGATTGCATGTGTTGGCACTACTTTATTGGTCACTCTCTCAATTTTCTGATTGTACGAAAATACAACGTGGCCCCCACCCTCGTACGGACAACCCAATTGGCCCCATTTTAAAAATATCTCTTTTGCATCTTCCCAATTGTGTTTGCATCTTGCACTCACTTGTGACTATTTTGTCCGCGAATAACTGGCAACCGACAGGGTTGTTTGCTGTTTACCACTTGCAACCCCGTGCCTGTCCATGTAACTGCCACCGGAACCATGGGTTGCCGGTGTCTACGCCCACGTGTCGCCATCATTCGCCATCGACGGCAGCGCTCAGGATTTGTGCCTCCAACAACCAAATGAAGCCTCTTCCCCAACAGGAATAGCCAAGTAGTATTGTGGTTTCAGGCGCGTGGGTTGAGAATTTATTCCATGTTTTCTTAATTCGGGAAAGGGCCGATTATTTTCTCGGGGCTTACCCAATAAAGAAAAAAAATGATTCGGTTCTTTCTAGTCACTCTTCCCCTTTTACCTGTATTTTATTTTCACCTAGATTAATGGCTTGGAAACTCCATTATTAAGGATAATATAGGGATATAGGTTAAAACCTAAGAGGGAGGTAGGTCTTATAGGTAGAGCAGCTGGCAATCCATCAACCATTCATCCCTTCTTTATTTTTCTACTTTAATTTATAATTTTTATTTTCTCGGGAAAATTTTTCTAGGGTTTCTAAGATAATTGAGCCTGCAGTCACTTCCTTGATCCTCTATACTCTCACCACTGAGATTATCAAAAAGATTTCAATATTGTTTTGGTTTCCGCTTTTCAATTCTATCAGGCTATTTGTCAGGTTTGATTTGATTGTTCCTTTCATTTTTTCGCTTTTCAATTTTGGAAATAACATTATAGCTTTGCGCAGTTGTATTTTAGTTGGTCCTAATTCGTTAACAGATCTCATCAATTTCTGTGTGTTTTTGGTTCTGCAACGTGCTGATCTGCGAGGATGGTGAGGGGAAAGACTCAGGTGAAGCGCATCGAGAACGACACGAGCAGGCAAGTAACCTTCTCAAAGAGAAGAAATGGGCTTCTGAAGAAGGCCTTTGAGCTCTCAGTGCTGTGTGATGCTGAAGTCGCACTCATCATCTTCTCTACCAGAGGGAAGCTATATGAGTTCTCCAGCTCTAGGTGCGTGTCTTTCACAAACTAAATCCCCGCATACTTTCAATGCATATTATTTGTTTCAACAGTTTTTGTTTTTTTCATTAATAATTTACCTATATGTGCTTGTGACCACTTGCAAATTGATGTTTTGGTTCAATATTATATATTTCAAGTGGTCCTTTTCTTGCAAGATCGTTGATACATATATTACTGATATCAAGCACAATAGATTTTCACTGGCGCTGTAGCTGACTATGGTACTCATATACTATATATACATATTATGCCTGCAATGCATAGGTTGGTAGGCTGTACTATGATGAAGCTCAGCCTTTTTATCTTGTGGTTATTTTATATCAGTAAGATTGATGTCTTATGAATTTCTGCTTTATTAATCTAAAAAATTGGGTCACTTAAATGTGGGTATGCATATGTATCTCCCTGTTTGTTTCTCTTCTCTATGTTTTGTTCTTTTTTTGTCTCTTTCATTTACGTTCCTAGTAGTTGCTACTTCTTTTCTTGCTGCGTGTAAGTGATTAAGGAATACAAGGGAGGAAAAGGCTGAGCTTGATATAAATGGAAAAGAAAGGACACGGGCAAATATGGCGTCATGGTCTGCGCACTGACTATAGAGAAAGGGGCTTTATTATAATCTTTACACAGTTACAAAATGAGTAGTTCCTAGTCGGGGATTACAGGGATTAAAACTGAAAGAAGATTAGTTCAGTGGTCAAATTACTCAAGTGAAATAAGAAAAAGTAAAATGAAAGCAATGCTTTTGATGATAAACTTGTTTTAGGGAATAATTGAAAAAATGTAATTATTGCACACGCCATATTTTCCCTTTCAAACGGGCTATTTTAGAAGATTTAATTTTCCCTAAGATACTGGTTGAAAGTAATTTACTGGTCCTCCAGTCCAAACAATATGATCACTCTTTTGCTTGTTGACAGAGTTGTTGAACACTCAAGTTAATTTTTAAACTGTTACTACTTTACAATTTTATCACATAAAAAATGATAAATTAATTCATATATATATATATATATGTATATGTAGATTCTCCAATTTTGTTGAACTGGTATGAATTTAAGTAAGTCAAAAAAAAAATCCTAAATCTTTGATTCTGCTGTTGAATTTACAAGTATAAACTTACACTTGCTTTTGTCTTCAAAATGTTCATTGTTGGTCACTTTTGTTGAGTACTTATTAAGACAATGACTTCTTTATGCTGTTTAATATAATATTTATTGAGTTTATTAAACTAGTTATATATGGTATAGAGCCATGTATTAAGTTATATTTTTATTATATGACTTTAATTTGTTTTGTAATAATGTTAAAGTTATCCAATGTTACTAAAAAATATGACATTTAATTATGTTTAGTTTTCAAATACATTATTTGGAAAAATTCTAATTTATTGAGATTTCACAGTTTACCTTAGCTTTTAAGTTTGACAATCTTGGTTGTTCAGTGGTGTTGTGGTAAGTTTGGTTTATGATGAATTAAAGAGGTGATAAGTGATAACATATCTATATATTCAAATTTATAAATCTGCATAAGTTTAAACTATAAACATGTTATCAAGTATAATATTCGTCATGAACCTGAGTTTGTTGTACTAAATTAAACTCTTTTTTATGAGCTGAAAACTGAAAAGTTAAGTTTGCATTTAGTTTCCCATTTGTCATAGACACTCCAGAAAGTATAGTTGTTAAACATCCAAAACAGCTTTGAAATTGCCCAACGATGTAGTTTACTGGTGGTGTGTTTCATAGGACATGTTTTGATCATAATAAAGTGTTGTTTGATCATGAGACATGTTCTGATATAATTGACAACCAACTTGGAATCTTAAGAGATGAACATGAAAATAAGAGCCAGTCCTTGATTTACCAGGAATTACTACTATATTATACTATGATTCTCTTCTTTAATTACATCTTAAAAGTGTTGTCTCTCTTCCTTCAACACGAACACTGTACCTATTGGTAACAGTTATATCCTTGTTAGTGGTGTGTTGCAGGGATTCTAGTGGTTTATATAGTCTTGTTTCTGCTTACCTTAACAAAATCATATCCGAATCTTGGGATTACTATATGCATCAAAAGCCTTTCTGCCCATGTAGTGGGGGCATTTATTTTTATATTATTGGCTGAAGGATCAACTGTAATTACAGAAATCTAAGGCATGTTCTTGAGCATCCGATGACTGTACCATCTGTCTGATATCTGAACTATGCATAAACTAGAAACCCCAGCCATTGCAGCAGTCTACATGTCTATCCGAGAACCTCAAAGAAAGAAAAAGCTTTACTTTTTAAGATGTGAAAAGACTTCCACTCTTTTAAAATATTCTTTTCGGGGATTCTCTTGTTTAAAGGACAATTTTATTTTTTTTTTGGTTTTCATATATTTCACTTTGTTACTAGTAAGTAATAAAACCATTGATGAAAGTCTACTCATTATTTTAAATTTTTGGGAGTAATAATTTCATAACATTGTATCAGAACTTTGATATTTATTATCCCTCATTCTAAAACAAGAAAAATATTATGCTTCAAGCTCAAAAAGAGATATTTCCATGAAGGGGTAATGTTAAGTAATAAAAACATTTGAGTACCTCTTTGTATCTTTTGAACTTTTGGGAATAGATGAATTCGTGACACCACTTCATCATCTATAGTTGAGTTTGATGGTTAAAAGTCAACGTTCCTATTAACACTTTTTAGATAATTTAATGCAATCCACATATTTTGGAAATTATTTATCCGAGGGTGATTAACCTCTTATTTTTCATTTTATCAATCTCTTCACTTTAATGAAACCAAATCTACCTAAATTAATATATGTAAATCACAATTTAAATAAATATGATTTTTTTAATTAAATAAGTATACATTCAGTTATGTAAGTGTGTATTTAACATGTTATTTTTATTAATATTTTATATATATATATATATATATATATATCTATTTTTTATTAACATTATATTTGAAATCTATAATTATTTAAATGTCGTATGTTAATTTAACTATCTATGCACTGAAAAATATTTTTCAAGAAGAACTAGATCTTCCTTATTAAATTTCCATAGAAGGTTATATATGTTGATATTAAGTTTGGGATTACTGAAACAATAATGTAACATTATATTTTATGAAATCTTACAAAACTCTCTATTGATATTGTAATACTCTATTTGGTAATATTTAGTGCAATATTATAATAAAAAAATAATTGAGTCTTACAAACTTTTCTCTCTTTTTTTGTGAAAAAAAAGCTTCTTTCGATATAATTTGTTAGTGAAAAACTTATAGCTTTTGTATATGAATTAAAGTACTTTTTATAATAACAAGAGTCACATGTTTTCAATGAATAAAATAATATAATCTTTGTTACCAGTACACCTTTTGTAACTTGGCAAAGGTCGTAAAATAACTTTCCCACACAATATTTCTATAATGTAATGGAGGGGGCCACAATATGTAACGTATTTTATTACAAAGAAGTTCTTATCTTTAATGTATACATAAATATGCATGATATTTGAATTTAGACCCGAAAGAAATTCAGACATCGCATTAATGGGATAGAGGTCGCAAATTTCATTCAGTTCAAAAATTAGCATATAAGAATTTCAAAATAACAGCTAATTATGTGCTCTGGGAAGGAGAGGTATCCTGAAATAACATTCAAGCTGCACCTAATTTTAGTTTTTAAGAATGCTTATGTAATTTATTCAGGTATAAATTTGATCAAACAAAAATTGACTTTCTTTGTTGTCATCAAGATAAGCTGGCTGAAACAGCCGGAGATATTTATTTATGTGATTAATATTTTTCTCACCATTAATAAGGGTGTGTTTTTAGTTGAGGTAAAAAATTAGGATAAAAATTTGATGGATATAGTTACTATAAATGCTCTAAGTCTTAGTAGAGTACTCTGACTAGGGAATGGATTCCCGCATTTGTAAATTACATATGAAGGAGTCATGTTTTAATCCACTCCCTTTATCTTTTAATTTTTAAATAAATATAAAAGTACACTTTAATGAATAAATGATGTTGATTAAAACATGACCTCCTCATGTGTAATTTACACATCAGGGATCCATTCTCACTCTGACTAATTTGTTGTTAAAGGCATAAAGAATTTCTCTCAAAGATTTATGAATGGATATAAGTTTAACAATTAACATTTAGATATATTTACAATAAAAGTAAATTTCATTAGTTTTATTCAAGATAAATTACTTGTATATGTGAGTCCTACGTACCAATTTTTTATTTTAATGTATCTAAATATAAGTTATTAAGCTATTCAAAAAATTATTCTTTGCCGAAGTGCGCGAGGAAAACAAAATTAAAAAAGACAGCACCGATGAATATTAGTTACTTTCTTGTGACAACATGCTTCACTTCACAAATTTTGTGCGGTGCTTCGACCAGAATAAATAATAGCCAGTCAATTAAATCGATGCTTTATGATTTAAACGATGCTATTAATGTGTGGATAATTAGCCCGTATTAAATGAGTCTTGCCTGAGCCACTTTTATTAATGCTCTTATCTTTTGGAGATGCTAACAGTATAAACAAAATAGTCGAGCGCTATCAAAGGAAGGTCAAGGATCTGGGTCTCAACATGAAAGGAAACGAAGAAAATGCGCAGGTTAGCCCTTCATACATATCTGATATAATTATCTATCGAGTATATGTTAGTGTTAATAGTAGGATGATGCACTATTATGGGTGCGCACTGTGCTCTTTGGAAGTTATAGTGCAAAGAAAACTAATTAAAATTCGGTCCATTGATGGGTATATTTGGTGACTGGCAAATTGAGCAACCAGTTGAACCTTGGAGGTTTTGTTATCTTTTATTTTCGCTTCCCTGCTTTTGATGTTTGTGCAACAAGCCTGTGTTGTAGCTGAGTGATCTGTCTGTCAAAATCTTCACTTGAATTGGCACACAGCACGTTTTTGTATTCGTTGAAGTAGAAGTATGGGTTTTTTGTTCATTAGCAAAGACGATACCTACATGTGAAAACCGTATAGCTTCTGTTGCTGAATACAAGTAATGCTAGCTTTAGAACTATGAAGATGTCAATTATGTTTTAGGCAGCTTACCATCATATATGTGCATACAAGGGGCATTTTGACCCAATTTTCTGACCAAACGCACAATAAAATATTGTTTGTACATAGTTATTTAAATGTCAAATCAATACTAAAGCTTTTTCTTTTTATTTTTGTTAGCATGAAATTACATTAATCACAATGAAATTTAAACTTAAAACCTCATATGCAGACTACCAAAATCACTCATCCGTTATCACTGTACCAATTTTAGTAAGTTAAAATCAATACGAAAGCTTTTTTTGAGTAAATTAATGAGGAATTCAAGTAGATAATTGACAAATCAGATGAATACAGTGGCAAGTAGTAATAGATGAAAAATGCATTCAATCTATTTATCAATCATGTGCATGAATTTCTTATTCATTATTTACACATAAAATCATAAGTTGGTCCAAGTAACAGTTCTGCACGTAATTTTAATATCTTGCGGCTCCTCAAACTCACTCTATTCCTACCTAATGACATTTTCAGTCCCAATTTGTTTTTCTTCAAATTTTCTGAGCTGTATATACCTCAAATTATGCCCAGATCCATCTTTTTCCCTTCAGCTCATTGCAATCCTTGTCTAGTTTTAAGTCCTTCTGCTCCTGCATGATCATGGTTTTTTTTTTGTTAAATAAGAAAATTGAAAAAGAAATATTTCATTACTTGACATTTATCAATTCTCACAACTTTGACATAAATCACTTTGTATAAATAGGAGAAGAATAAATATAAAACAAATATTTTTTTTCATTTATTACTTTTCATATTGTGTAAACTTTTAGTATCAGAAGTCTATTGAAACTCAATCAATCTGGCTGGAGCTAGGTTCACCCACGATGGAGGTAAATCATTTCGACACTAATATTTTTCTATTCACAGAATTTGAAATCTAAATCTTGTTTAAAAGAATAAGTGTTAAACCATTTTAACCTATCTCACAAAAACACCAAAAAAATAAATATAGAATATGAAAGGTAGAGCTCCCAATTATAGCTAGAATATGACAAGTTTAGAGGTTTTTATACCTCTTATTTAGGTTAAATTTATTTCCTAATCTTACCAGACTAGGCCCAAATTACTACACTACCAATTTGGCTCAACAAACATAAAAATAAAACAAGTCTTGAAATATTTAAAAATAAAAAATAATAAAATAAAATATATAAACCAGACTTGGACCAAAATGGCTGAAATATTTTATCATCTCAAATTCACTAATAACAATATTTTGGGTTGCCCATAATTGCCAATAAAACTCTAGGCTAATTCTTGATGTATTTCTTCAACAAATGATTTAGTCAAATTTTCAAAACTGTTTTGAATCTTTTTAGCTGACGCCCTTGTGACAGGTCCCATAGGCATGCTATAATTCTCATCTGTCCTTCTAGTGCTAAAATATCCACTTTGTCCTTCTGAGCACGTATAAGCTAGTTATAGTGAAATGGTTGTAGCCGACCTTATCCCCTTTGATGTATATCATATCCCTACCTCTATTGTATATAAACTCTATTATCACTTGTATCTTATTCATCCAAACATAATGCAGTTCATGCAATATTGATCATAGAGCTTTGCTCTTTCTTCATCTTCTCTCTTTTTCCATCATTTCTACTCTGATATCTTTCATGGTATTAGAACTAGATCGGTCCCTGGAGGCCAATAATGAAAATCAAAGCTCCCTCAACTATGACACAAACGCTTGTGCTGCAAAATTTTCCAAATCCGATTTCAATCAAATTAAACTGGATGATGAGAATTATTTGGCTTGGAAATAGCAAATAGAAGCAAGACAATTCCAACATTATTGGCTATTATCTAGGAAAGTTCTTGGAAAAAGATTAACCTCTGGAAAGATTCAAGAATGTAATTGATGAGTTAAAAAGAAAAATCTCGCAAAAATTTCATCATTGGTAGAAGCAAGATAAGCTCCTCATGTCATGGTTGCTAGCTTCAATAACAACACCGTTCATTACTCGAATGGTAGGATGCATCACCTCGTGGTAGATCTAGAATAGAGTAGAGGAGTATTTCGCTTCACAAACCTGTGCAAGCATAAAGGAGCTGAGGACCCAATTAAAGGCGATCAAGAAACAAGGAAAACAATTTCATAATATCTAATTGACATCAAGAGAGGTGTGGGCACACTAGCAACTGTTGGTTCTCGTGTCACAAAAGAGGAGCACATTGAGGTGATTTTAGATGGTTTGCTTCATGAATACAACTCTTATATTACCTCTGTTGTATCTCAATCTAAAGTTGGTGAAATTGAAGCCTTGCTTACATATCAAAAACAAGACTTGAGCAATATGATCGAGAAGAGTCCGGTTCAATTCAAGCACATTTAGCTAACATGAGTGTGCAATGTTATAAGAGGCGGTATCAATGCTCCCCTTCTAGTTCACAAGTATTTGGTAGAGGTGTAAATAGTACCAGAAGAGGGGGCAAAGGTCATGGTTTTAGAGGAGGCAAGTCAAATTGGACCCATACTATGTCCCAATGCCAAGTTTGTGGCAAGATTAGGCATATGGCATGGGGCTGCTACACTACAAATTTGGTCAATCTTAGCCAAATCCTCAATAAACAACTGTTATAGCCTCTCAACCTTTTCCTCCACCTCCTCAATTTCACAACCCTCAAGCATACCTTGTATTCTCTACCTTCATTCATTCAGCTGCTTTTGTTACCGATCCTTGTTGGTACTTAGGCTTAAGGTTAACAAATCATTTCACCTCATACTTGAACAATTTGTCAAAGGTAGTGGAATACAATGGTGTAGATAGAATTAGTGTGGGAAATGGTCAAGGTATGGTCATAAATCATGCTAGACACTCCTTCTTACATTCTCATCTGTTAGATACTTCTTTTTTGCCTAGATAATTTTATTCATATTCCTGGCATTGCAAAAATCTTATTAGTGTGTCTAAGTTTACCAGAGACAACAAAGTCTTCTTTAAATTTCATCGTAACACTTGTCTTGTTAAATCTCAAGCTATTGAGGAGATGTTACTGCAAAGCACCCTTAGAAATGGACTTTATGCTTTCGATAACTTACACTTGCTGAAATTTGCACAAGCAACTTCATCAATGGCTGTTTCTCATCCACAGCTTGTCTCATTTGATAGCTATACTCTTTGGCACTACAAATTAGGGCATCCTTCCATTAGTTGTAAAGAAAGAACCTAGTTCTTGCAATATTCCTTTGCTGTAAAGTAAAGCTCATGTTGTATGTGGAGCATACTATATGGGAGAGATTCATATACACCCTTTTATACCTTCTATTACTCAATATGATGAACTATTACTCAACATGAAGAGTTATTGCAGTTAGTTTTCATTGATGTATAAGGTCTTGTCCCGGTTCTCTCTATCTCTGGCTACAAATAATATGTGGTTTTCATCGATGCATTCTCAAAATTTACATGAACATATGTCTTCGAAATGCTAAATCAAAAGTTATTTCAATTTTTGATCAATTAAAAACAATGGTTGAATTGCAAGATGGAAAAAATGAAACTTAAGGTCTTGCATGCAGATAATGGTGGTGTGTATCTTTCTCACCACCATTATTTTAAACTTTGAACCCTAAACATTGAGATGATGCAGCATTGACTGCTACTCACCCTCTTGGCCAAGCCTCCATATCTCTAAAGCATTGAGATGATGCAGCATTGACTGCTACTCGTCTCACTAATCTCCTACCAACTCATGTCCTTGAAAACGCCACTCCCCTGCAAACCTTATTCAACATCAAACTGGACTATAACCAACTCATAATCTTTGGCTACCTTTGTTATCCATAGCTAAGACCCTCTAATAAGTCTTGACCATGTATATTTGTTGGTTATGCATAACAACGAAAAGGCTACAAGTGTCTTTCGATGGAAAAGTGTCTCAAGACATGTAATTTTGTACAAATCTTAGTTCCCTATTATTGAATTTCTTATTAAATTGAGTCTACTTTGGCAGCCACTGATAATAATGTTTCTGTTGTCGCTAAGCTGTCTATTCATACTGTCTCTTCCTCGTCTTGTCCAACTGATGTAGGCCACGACTCATCAAATTCTATTGATTTTTGCTTGAATCCTTGTCACTACCTGGCTTGCATTATAACCGGCACGTGGAAAATCTCATTCTAACGTAAGACTCATGGCCGCTGAGTCATGCTAAATGCCTAATTAAATATAATTTCCATTTTCAAAACATATCAAACTCATGTTTACAAAACATTATCAGCCCATATAATTTCATTTCATAAACTAAGTCTAAAATCCATAAGCATAAAATGAAATATAAAGTGAGTTGCTCTATACAAAATCATGAAAACTATAAGATCATAAATACCTGTCCAATGAAATCATGGTATCCAAAATCATGTTCATGCATGGCTCGAGACCTTGCCCGCAAAATCACTAGAGTACTTCAAAAGGAAACATAAACTGACCACTTCACTACAAAATGAAGCTCACCCAAAAAACAACCACCATTGCTATTGCTACTGAGGTGGGAGTTAAGAAGGATCTGAAGCAACAGCTATATCCATAAGAGGAAGAAAAAAGATGGGTGGGTTTCATCTAAAACTCAGTGAGTAGATTCTAACCAGGAACCTTCACATGGGACAATCAATAGAAATATATACATAATAATAATGCAACTGTTGTAAAACAATTTCATATTTAAATATGTAATAATTCAAATACCAATACTTTGTGTAATGCATGTAAAATAGTAAACTTGTACAGAAACTGGAATCTCTGGTAATCTATATAGCATATAGCATATATATCATCCTTTGAACTTTGAAGGGCACCTAACAAGATAATGAACACCTAACCAGGTTCCGTTCTCTAAATACTCTGATAGGGGTGAGATTATCCTCTAATGGACAATTTGGTACTAAGGCTAACAATCTTATAGTCATTGACTTGTTGTCTATTTCTTTATAATTACTGTATAAACTAAAATCATGAAGGCTAGGAAATTTTCGTACATTTCATAACTGACTCTATTCTTATTCTAGAAAGCCACTATTTCATGGATATATAATTCCAAAACATATTGGAGTAAGCATAGCATCACCAGTAAATCATATTCATAGTCATAATATATATAATTACAAAAATAATTTGAACAAGTATGGTCCCATGAGATTTCTAACACATTTTCATAATACTTTTGAAAGCGTAAACTTCTAAACTTGATTTGAATTCATATAATGTCATACATGTCATGAAATGATTACTAAAATCATGTTTCAATATCATAAAGCTAAGAAAATAACTCTAATGACCCAAATAAAGGTCACATGATTAAACCCACTCACCTTAAGGAGTAGAGTGTGAGGTGTTAGCACCAATGAAACTACGAAGAGTGGGAATAACACTAACATCTGCCATAGAAGCAACAAAAACCCTATGAATAAACTATAAGCACACTAGAACTACTCTAAGGACATTGAGAGAGTAAACAAATTTGACCCCACAGCCATGAACATAAACACCCAACTAATGAAAATGGAAGAAAAGAGAAAAACCTAACATAAACCATGAACAAATCCTTACCTTAAAGCTTGGAGGAGGTAGGAATGGAAGAGGAAGATAGAAAGTGGAGGAAGCTAGGTAGAATGATGTAGCGTTCATGTTTGGAATGAATGGAATCAGATGGGGGAAGGTTTAAAATCGTTGGAGGTCTCATTAAATGAAACTACATTGTTTTGTGGGATTTCTGATATGGGATATCCCGCATCCGTGCATTTTATTGCGCGCCCTTGGATTTGCAAAATGTGCGTCCATGTGTTTCTTATGCGTGTTGGCGAACTGATAAAAAATTGAAGGCTCTTTGTCCTCAAGGGGAAACTTGAGGAAAAACTAAGGAAAATGCAAGCTTGCGTCCATACATTTTTAATGCATGCTCGCTGGACACAAAACCTGTATTTGCAAGCTAAAAGTCTGCATCCGCACGATTTATGTAGATTTTGCAAAATTTTCCCTAAGCCTAGGGAACGTTTTCCAGCCCCAGATGGCTTTTGTACAGGCACTTAGACCTGGGATATTATAATCCTATTGTTTCATTTGCTGCCAACACAACTAATCATGGCATTGAGATTGTATTGCCTGTAGATTCTAGTTGTCTTGCATAATGTTTTAGACACTCAGTCTCTTGCTTCCTTGGTTATGAACACTTATCCTATCAAACAAGGGCTAAATTTGGGATTCACAAAACCGGGATCCTATGTAGCTGTATTCAAACAATCTAGTCTTGATTTGTTTAACAAATGAACCCTCTTTAGTCACTCAAGTCATACAATCTCCTCATGGACATAAGGCTATGCAAGAAGAATACACAACACTCCTCAAAAACAATACTAGACTCTAGTGCCCTTGCTTGCTACTAGACAACCAATTGGATCAAAATGGGTATTTTGTGTTAAGAGAAATCCTGACAAGTATAAGGCTTGGTTGGTTGCAAAGGGGTTCCATTAGAAAAAGGGTTTGATTTTTTCCAGAAACTTCTGGTCCTAGTTTGAAGCCTATTATTGTTAGTCTTAAGCTCATAGTTGCTTTTTCAAAAGGCTGGTCAATTCATCAATATGACTACAATAATGCCTTTCTTATTGGTGATTTGGCTGAAGACATGTTCATGACACAACTAGAGTGTTTTCAGTCCTCAAACCCTAACTTGGTGTATAAGCTGCAAAAGATGCTTTATGGATTGAAAATAGACACCTGAGGCCTAGTTTGACATGCTAAGTACTTCCTTGAAGAACTTAGGTTTTGTCAATACAAGGTGTGACTCCTTCCTTTTCTGTGAAGTCTCTACTCAATCCACCCTTTATGTTCTTATTTGTGCAGACAACATCTTGATTACTGGCAATGATTCCCAAGTTGTCTTTATCCTCATTCAAAATTTGCAAGTTGCCTTGGTCCCAAGGATATGGAGTTGCTTACACCTTTTCTTAGCAATGAGGCGACTACTCTCCGCATTGGTGCAATGCCTTTTGAATCAGTCAAAGTACATTTTTGAGCTTTTTATCAAGGCAGGTATATGATAGATTCCAAACCAGTCCCAATACCAATGATAAGTGGCCTCAAATGAGCAACCATAGGGAGTGTTGCATTCACAAATCAACCTTATTTTAATCGATTGTTGGTGGCCTTCAGTATACAACCATCACTTGTCCTAAAATTTCTTATGCAGAGAATTGTGTTAGTCAATTTATGCACACCTTATTGGAGTCTTAGTGGAAGAAGGTAAAGCGCATCCTTAGGTATCTCCATGGTTCACTTCAACATGGCTTGTATTCCATAAATCCCCTAAGCTTCTATTCGTAGCTTGCTGTGATGTCAATGAGGACTTAGACTTGGATGATTGCAAGTCAACAAGAAGTTTTTATGTCTACCTTGGCTGCAATCTTATCTCTTGGTTATCCAAGAAATGGGTAGTTATCTCACGTTCTCGCACTGATACTAAGTTTTGTAGCCTTGCTACGGCTACATTTGAATTAGCTTGGATTTAATCCCCTATGTAGGAACTCCATCTCAGCACTACTGTAGCTTTTATGGTGTTTTGTGATGGTCAAAGTGTGGTTCAACTTATTGGCAATCTTGTGCTCATAATAGGACTAAGCACTTTGAACTTGAACTCTTCTTTGTGTGAAATTTGGTAATTAGTGCAAAGTTCTAGTCTAGTTTATTCCTTCAGGAGATCGAATTGCCAATTTTTTTACCAAGCAAACTTCTGCAACCACTTTTTAGCATTTTAGAACCAAGCTCAATTTCCTACCACATATCCCGCTGAACTTGAAGGGGGATGAAATGGAGAGTTCATAGTTACAATTAGATGAGAGCTAATTTGTTAGGCTAGTTATAATAGAATGATTGAACTAACCTTATCCCTCTTTATGTATATCATTATCTTCATACTCACTGTATATAAACTCAATTATCACTTGTAACATATATTAAGGCATATTACAGATCATGGTACAGTCTTGATCATACAACAGTATTGCTCCCATTCTTTGCTCTCTCTTTATATTCTCTCCCTTTTCTTCATTTCTACTTTAATAATAATATTGATTTGAAGTCTAGAAAAGTTGATAATCAATTGATAAGTGTATCAAATCACTCAAGTAGAAATCACAATGAGTATTGACTTTGTCGAACAATAGTTCACTAGTTTTACCCATAATCAGACTTATTAGACAAAAGAAATATGATTGGATTAATTAAAATTAACAAAGAAGAAATTAAAATAAATAATAACAAAAGAAACAAGATGAAATATAAGGGAAATAAACTCAATTTACTAAAATGCTAGAGGATAGAGGTGGTTTGATCTTTCTTAATTTTCTTATGAATTCCTAAAACGCTTAAGTTGAAAGTCTTGGATTAATGAAAAGATTTTTAGTAAATTTTCCTTGGTGACTCGTGAACTCTCCGATTTGAGTTAAAACATATTAATTTCTTAACTATATTTCAACACAAACAAGGATAAAATCCAAATTCAATCCATAAATCACACAAAAACTCAAAATAAATTCGTAAAACTCGAGTTTCATGAGGTTTATCTTTAGAGCTATTTCATACACAATTTTCCTTAATCAATTCAAAATATGTATGATAGGGTCACAACTAGCATGAGCACTCAAGATGGAGTAATAGAGGATTTGCTATACGTATTAGATTATAACAAGGATCTACCTTGGGTCAATATCTTTTCACAATGCTCTTAGATGTGCTTACGGAACATAATCAAGACCTAGTGCCTTGGTGTATGTTGTTTGTAGATGATATAGTCCTAATAGTAGAATCGAAAGAAGAAATAAACAAAAAGTTTGAGTTGTAGGGGGAAGCTTTGGGGGTATGTGAGTTTTGCATAAGCAGAAGTAAGATGGATTATATAGAGTGCAAGTTTGGTAAGATACACACACATTCAAACTTTGAAGTGAAACTTAGGGATCATATCATATCATAGGTCACAAAATTTAAATATACATAAATTACACTGGTCTCCCTTGAGGTTTAGTGAAATTTGCCTCAACTCTCCTTTATTTCTAAAATTTGTTTACGAGGTTCTTAAATTTGTGAAATCATTACATTGACCTTCCCCGAGTTTGTGAAATCTTTACACCAACCTCCCTCTATCATACAATGAACATTACAACTAGAAGAGGTCGATGTCACCCAAACAAATAGAATGGAGTTAGGGTGAATTTTACCAAATCTCAAAGGATGTGATTGTAAGTTGCCCTTTAAATATTTGGGTTTTATTATTTAAAGTGATGGAGAGATAGAAAGTGCCACTAAAGTTTAAGGTAAACTCTGCCACACAATGATAAGACTGGCATTGTTGTGTATGACAGAATGTTGGGTAGTATAAGGTCAACAAGAAAATAAGTTGCATATGGTGGAGATGAGGATGTTGCAATGGGTGAGTGGCCACACAAGACTTGATAGAATAAGGAATGAATACCTTAGAGAGAAAATTGGGGGACGTCTATCATAGAGAAGATTTGTGGAAAGAGCCTTAGATGGTTTGGGTATGCTTGAAAGAGACCTATAGAGACCCTGGTAATGATAATGAATTGAATGGAGAATAGTATCATAAATAAAGGTAGGGGAAGACCTGGGAAAACTATAGAGAAATGATCAAAATGGATCTTAACGCCGATGATTTTAATGTGAATATGATATATGATAGAGCTTTATGGTCACTTAATCCATGTAGTTGACTCTACTTGGTGGGACAGGGTGTAGTTGTTTTTTTTTTCCTTTTTTGATAGTTCATAAGAGATGCCTAAATGACTCCTAGCAAAAGAGAACCCAAATTACAGGGAAAAAGTACATCCAAGGAAAGATTGATATGCAAGACACAGTCAAAAGAAAAATCACACATAGCTATCCATCTACTAGTACACCTAAGCAAGGATAACATCTCCCATAGAAAGAATAATCGCCTCCATAGCAACCTGTACACCACCTAATAAAACATCAATATCCATGATATGCTGTTGACATTAGAAAGTGCAAAGACCATGACCATCTAGCCTTCTTGCATGAGTTCCTTTGCACCACTTATACAAATTCTTCTACAAGCATAGTGTCCTCCTACTAGAAGTCCTCATGACCATGTTTGCTCAACATCCAAAAGTTCACCAATACTCCAATTCTTGTTAGATCATAGGCCCCCTAATATGAAATGTTTATCACGGAAACAAGTGGCTTGAGATAGAATTAATTAACCAAGCTACGTGTTTATCACAATACTCAACCTTAACCCCTTCAGCATTGCTATCAAGGCCAAGGGAGAGGTATTCAAATTAAAACCTTTAAAGTGGATTAGAAGAACATTAGCACACAACAACCATATCAGTCTCGACAATTAGCTCCACACTGATAGAGATGCTTAGTTGAAAATCACCTCCACAGGCCCTGACCAACAAAAATACAGAGTACAACACTATAATGCTCTACACATATTACAGATCATAAGGCATACCCACACGCAAACACGCTCTACTCGGCATTACACACCCCCTGTATTTGTTTATGGTGAAACCGCATCAAACACAAAACACATCTCACTGAGCTCTTACAAAAGTGTATCACCTTTTTCTTAGCGCACATTGCATAAGGCTACACCTTCGTATATAACACACTCATTGTGTAAGTCACATTATCTTGCATGTGTATGTCTCTCATTACTCTCAAAGTGTTTGTCTCATTTTCATACCTTTCTGCATCCTCTGATACTGATCCCTCTGCATTGAGCTCTGCCAAGAAGTAATACTTGCAAAAACATTAGCAAAGAAACCACCAACACACACACTCACACACAAAAAGAATTAGTTCCTATGCTTAATGCCTCCCAAGTGTATCGTACTAAACCATCTCTTTATTACATATGGTCACTTTGTCACTCATTCACTTGGTGTTTATCACTCATTTATACTCAGATTTTCTCATCACACTTTACCTTAATTCCCAACCCAACCGAACACCATCCCCTGCTACTCCTCAAACTCTGAGTTGATTCCTTTCATTTGAATTTGCACGATGTTGGCACCAAAACTTAACCATGGTTAGAGCTACTTGTTTGCTAGTACTTTATTGTTGAAAAAAAGGCTATTTCTGCTTCTCTAAGTGACCCATACAGTCACAAAGAATACCCTCCACCATTCTTTCCTTTTCATATTTCTACCTAGGGTTATGACCCAGAACTCAAAGAAGGATTTAGAATTTGTAAGGGAAGTCCAGCTAACATTGCAACTCTTTAGCCAATAACACCAAAAAAACCATGCAAAGTCACAATTCCAAGATAAAAGGCTACTTGTTTCCATAGCTTCATTACATAGTACACGTTGGAGTTGATTTTCTTATCAAATGCTAAATTTATGGGTCTAACCTTAGTGTTGATCCTATCAATAACCACAAATCAAACTAACAACTCTATACTAGGGGGAGCCACTCCTTTCCAAATTGCCTTCACAAAGCTATAACTGTTAACACAATGAAGCAAGATTTATCTCTATAAGATTGGTTGTATGACTGAATTAGTTGAGAAGGTACAAAATTCCCAAAGTTCCATACCAATATGTCCTAGGTGCATTTATTGATTTTCATAGTCGCCAGTATATCATGTAGCCCCTGTAACATTTCCATCTCCCGTTGAAATAGTCTTCTTCTCTAGTGAAAGTTCCACATCCATTCAGAACCATCCTAGAAAACCGCAGTCATTTACGTAATTGTCCTTTTGAACTGATACATAATATAGTCTACGGTACAAATCTTTAAGTGTTCTTTGTCCCACCCATAAGTCATCCTAGAATCTAGTTTTGGTCCCATCATTGACCCCCATCCTTATACTTTCTATCATGACACCACCTTGAGAATCAATTTTTTGCAATGCTTGAGGTTGGTTCATTTGCAATCCATGGCAAGAGCTCACACCCCCTCCTCTCTTCTATAAGAGATGTTTTTACTTAAAAAACCCCCACTACCACTTGAACAACAATGATATATTTTTCACTATAAGATCACCAACTGCTAACCCTCCTTCTTCCTTAGGTATCTAAACTAAATTAACCATGAACCATAATACACAATTTTGCATAGAAAAGCAAACGATAAACCTTCAATCCAACGTATTCAATAAAAAGCTATCAAGAACTCAACTCCATTACAACCACATCAAACCATGCCTCTATCCTGTGGCCAAAGTTTCGAACAACTCATTCTATGAAAGAATAGAAAAAAAATAAATGAAAAGAAAAACTCATGAGGAACCCAAGAGTTGGATGGATAAATCTTCAATATTTCATCCCCCTTATTGTTCCCCATTTGTTCCTCTGTCCCAATCATCTAACACCCTATTCTTCTCTATTGTCGCATTGCCTTCCTTTTGGCATTTTCCCAACATACTATTTTAAAACTAAAATAATTGATGTTCAGCTTATGTGCCACCGCTTGGGCGGTGGAGTGGCAAAATGCACATTTCTATGTTTTACTCCAACAAAACTAGTCCAAAACCTATCAATGTATTTAAAACTCAACTTAGATCCAGTGGAACCCAAAATAAACTATGGAACATAAAAGCAAACTCAAACACTGAAAACACCCTCATATATAAATCATGCATCAAAGGTTTAAAATAACAAGAATGTGACCACTTTATACTCTCAATTTTACTCAATAGATCAAACATCAAAAGTTTAAGAAACTTATATACATCCTTGCTACTCAAGTAAAGTAATGTCATTCATGAAATAATTCACCTAAATTCATATTACTCTAGTATCCTTCACTACTTTCAAAACATATCTTTTTTATAACTCAACTCTCGTAACTGTCATAACACGTAATAACCACCTCATCAACGGGGACAAGGACTTAGATACAGAAGATCTATTTCTTCAAATTACCTTTTTCTTTTTTAATTAATTCAACATGGTTTACACTAGAATCATGTTTGGTTCATCGAATTATTGTTGACTATTGAGTGGTCAAGGCAAAATCATATTTGTGCTTTTTTTTTCCAACCTGTTTACACATGCAGCATGTAAAGGAAGGTGATACCACCATGGAAAAGAAGATAGAGAACCTAGAAGCATCTAAAAGGTTTTGAGATTTGACTTTCAATGGTCTAATCATATGGATTGCTCCTAAGAGAAACTCAAACCACTATTCTCAACCTTAGATTATCATGTGTCATAGGAAGCTTTTGGGAGATGATTTGGATACATGCTCAATTGATGAGCTACAACAGTTAGAGGATCAGCTAGAACGAAGCTTGAACAAAGTTAGGGCAAGGAAGGTACATTTTAATCAAGTGCAATTTTCTAAGTAGTTTTTATTGTACCAAAAAATATATCTTTTTTATTGTTCATGAAAATTGAAATATATTCAGCATGTGTTGGGGATAAGCTCATATCATAGATTAGTTAGTTGTGGTTTCTTAAAAGTAGTTAGTTATGCTTCGTCATGATGAGTTATATTTGGTTAATTAAGGGTCCTTTTAGATAAATAACTTATTTAAGTTCTTTTGTAAATGAAACTTGCAAAAAATAAGTTATAAATAACATATTATATATTTGGATACATAGCAACAAAACTGTATGTTTCTATGTAACTTCTTAAAAACTTATTCTTGAGAACTTAGGTATATTAACTTCTCAAAACATACTAAAAATAAATTTTGTGGGAAGTATTAATTTGTATAGCACTATAGCTAACTGGGGTACAAAGTTGTTTTTTCCAAATTATCTCCTCTTCAACAAGTGAAAGACTAATATCACGGAATACGGTAAAGTGTCTAAACAATAACCCCACCCAATAGTGTTTTTTCTATACACATGAATCTTGGAATCGAATTTAGGATTTTCTGCTTAAAGGACCCGAGCCCCTTCCTGCTCGGACCAACACTTTGTTGGTAAATGGAGCACAAGTAGTGTTACCTAAATGGGCTCGTAAGTCTATTGTGAGTATGAAACCTTTTGCTATGAGAGCATACCTTTCATGGTATCATACCTTAGTCAATCCAAGAAAGTTCTCGGTACAAATCCACCGGCTTCTGTACCCATTACTCATCTCATTCTTTTTGTTCTCATTTTTTTCGAATCCAATCTCATTCAAATTGAAAGGATGAGTTTTTCCTGCTTTGAAGCTCGAAGTTCTTGAAACAATCAAAGGATTCAAGCTGATGGAGTTTCCGTGCAATAAGGATAACATTTCAAGAAAATATGCTTCAGATGCTGTTTCAAGTAATCTCAGTTCTGAATATGTGAATTGGGAGCGACAAGATAGTCTATTGATGTCATCAGTTAATAACACAGAAAACTAGTGCAATGAATGCTTAATTGCTGAACATAGAGAAGGCAACTGAACAACTTTCTGAAATTGGATCATCAGTCATTAAGCACCGTAGAGCATATATAGTAGCAATTCTTGATGGATTGCCAGAAGATTATAATCCATTTGTTACATCACACTCCTCTCTAGAATTGATCCTAAACATGTGAAACGAGGAGTTCATCTCTCTCTCTCAGACAAAGTAGTATGTTAGAGATATCCTTCCCAAGGCTAAGATGTAGGTTGCGATTTCCTTCTCTTATGCCTATGGCTTTTGATCTAAAACTTTCTAATCAAGGTGATGATATTTTGAGGATCCTAGCCTATACAGTTTCATTGATTGGGGCCCTTCAATTTTCCACCATAATAAGGCGTATGAGATTGCGTATTGTGTTCAAATAGTTTGTTTTCATACATCAACCATATTCCCTCACTAGAAGGTTGTTCGCAACCTACATTTTAGGCATCAACCAACCAACAATGCTACATGGCAAATATCCTAATTATATAAGACTTTATGATATTTGCCAAACACTAGCCAATAACTAAGATAACTAACATTGAAGAACTTGGTCCTTTCTGTACCCAGAATCAATTGTTCAAGGAGCAAATTGAGAAGCTACAGGAAGAGGTAATATACTGTACATAACATGATCGCATGTTATATTTCGTTTTATTTGTTCAAGATTGCTTACTAGAATTGCCATGCTCTTTGGTCTCACTTCAGGAAAAACGCCTACTTGAAGGAAACAGACTTCTACGGGAGCAGGTACTTACCTCTTATGTGTTACTCCTCTTTCTCAATCCATACTTATGCTTCACCTTCATTTGCGTCATCTCAATATGTAGCAGTTTCGTTTTCTTTCTGAAGTCTCATATAAATACAAACTATTTCGTTGAAGTAACTCCTACATATGCGACAAATCTAATTAATTAACTCCTACACCGCATGATAAATTTGTTTCTGACAAATCAAAGTTCCCAAATTAGTTCTTAGGAATTAAAAATGCAGCGATTTTTTTTTTAATGAATAGATTATATGGGAAAAATGTTTCTATCCAGTATATTAGTTGCTTAAAGAAACACTTAGTTAACCCAACTTAGTGGCTAATTGAAATTCTTTTATTTGTCAGGGATGAATTTATCACGTGATATTTTAGATTGGGACATGTTTAGGAGGGGTTTTGTCTTAATTAAAAGGTTATTATTTAACTTCCCTTTTGTTTTCAGCTTCAACAACAACAATTATTTAGCAAACCAGATGTGGTGCTGCTCATCAAAGAAAGGAAGGGGGAGGACGAAGAAGAGGAAGAGGAAGAGGAAGAAATGGATGTGGAGACACAGTTGTTCATTGGGCGTCCTGAGAGGCGAAAGCCTTGAAAGTTGAAACCTGCAACACATAATAATGCTTATATGTAAAGTAAATAATGTTCATATAAACCCGCACACCCACATCCTTTTATGTTGCATGTCTGATTAAGATATGTTGTACCTTTTAACAATCACAATGGTGGTTGTCAACTGTGTGATCAAATAATTCCCGTGAAATAATCAAACTTCAATACTGTTTTATCAGTCTATATCAGAAAAATTACGGGTGATGTGTGCTGAATTGTGCTACCGCTGCTCATTTATGCTAAGCTTTCTTTTTTATGCTAAGGATGCCCCATTGAAATGAAGTAGCTGCTTTACTAATTTGAAGGCTTTTACTTTCTTGATCAGTGCTTTGGGCCGTGCTCTAGGTACTACTTAGGTTTTTCTACCTTTGAAGTCAGAAACAAGAAGAAAAGGGGATTACTTTCATGTGTTAAGATGAACATTTGTTGAATGTCGTAAATTGACCATGTCTTTTTCTTCAGTTTTTGTGTTCCCGCTTAATTACATTTCCATCCAAATCTCATCATTTGCCTCCCCATAATTTCAGTCAATATATATATAATTATTAATAAAGAAAAGGATATTATTTGTACTTATAATATATAAGATCATATATATACTTTCATTTATCATTTGATTTGAGGTAATCATGTTTAATTTGGGTCTCACATCTTCAATGATTATATAAAAATGTGTAAGTATAATATTTCACATATTATAAGTTTAAATAATTTTACTAATTAATAAAGGGCTTAAAACAACCTAAGAATAGGATGGAGATAAATTAGTACACAAAGTCTACACTAAAAAAAATAAAAAAGGAAAAAGAAACAAAACGTGACAAAGCAAAGCTTACAGCCACTAAGTGATGACACACAAACGAAAATCAAACAAGGTTCATCTTGCATCTTCGTTGTTTCCCGTTTTTAACTCTTGCACAAGGTTGTTTTGTTCCGTGGGTAGCTCAACCAAGACATCGATCACAACTTCATCCCCAAAAAGGTCTAGGCTTTTCCTGAGATTCCAAGTGCATTAAGTCTCAAAATCTATGAAGTATTGACACATCATTTGGTTACGATATCTATTGGGCAGGTGTCTGACATGATATACCTATAGCACATATTTATATATATTTAATTTTAATTTTTTTATTCAAACATATAAAAATCCAATATAAGCTAAATTATAAAAAGGAAAGAATACATGACTTTCTGAGTTTAAAGAAAATAAAACATATATGAAGTTTATATAAATAATATTTTGAATAATATATCATTTTCATTAAATTTTTATTTATATATATATATATACACACACATACTGTGTTTGTATCCTATAATTTTTCAATTTTGGCGTGTCGTTTGTCTCCATGTCGTGCCCTGCAGCTCAAAAGCAACCCCAAAACTAACGAATTTGCTGGATTTTATCGACTTGGACTCCATCACTACAAATAAGAGGCAAGATTTAATAATTCGATATAGAGTTGTATTATTTGTATATTTTATAGACAAACATAAATACCAATACACAAAGGAGTATAATTTCATAATCTTATTATTTGTACTCTTTAACTCTAAAATTTAAAGATGTTTATGAGTATCTCTAAATGGGGTGTACAAGTAGGTGCATTCTTGGTTGCAACGTGATTGTAACAAGGAAATAGTCCACTGAATATATGAAAGAGTGATGTTAAGTGTAAAATTAAATTGTATAATAAATATATATCACATATTTTATTATTATTGAATTTGATGAATGAATAAGATAAGTGAGGATCACACATCACATTTAATGATAAAAAGATGTGTGATGTATATTTATTATATAATTTAATTATACATCAAATATTATTCTAAGTGAAAATGTAATAAGGTTAAGCCAGATGGAAGTCCCACGAAACCAGGAGAACTTTTAGGTGGTGCGTATGAGCTAAACATCGTTGTACTCCCCGTTTGTCCTCCCTTCCCCTCAACACATCTGCCCCGGCCCGCACCTCTACCTCCGATGGACCTCGTGCGGTGCTCGACGTCGGCAAAGCCATGTCTAGTGCAAAGCTCTGTTTCATGAAGAACTCGCAATGACGTTCGTGATCTCTTCCCTTGGCTCCCCCAGTCGTCTCTCCAACGTCACGTTTTTCACTAGATCCAAGAGGTTGCTACCGTTCCAGGGAATGACCGGCGGCAATCAGAGATCAGCGAAGCCAATCGTCGACGTGCTCCCCCGATAAAAGAAGGCCGCGAAAGTGCTCCACGACTGCTGAAAAGAAGAATGTCGTCACTAGCATTGTGATCCTCTTTTGACGTCAACAACTTACGCGCCATGACTCAGGCTCTGTTGTGACCGACAACTCACGAAGGAGGGTGAAGGACTCCAAGAAGAGTTGTGATTCGCTGGAGGCCACGATAGTCTTGATGCACAGAGGCAATGACGACATTCTACTGCTGGCACGATGGTGTGCTTCGTAGACAGAGAGGGGTGGCAGCCAGTGTTACATAGTTAACAGCCGGTTGGGGAAGAAGGAGTAGGATAGTCTTTAATTTATATAGAGCACCTTAAAATTCTCCTTGTTAGTAATATTTGAATAATATCTCCATGCGTCTTGTATTTTTGTGCAAGTGTGACCATTCCTTGTCTAATTTCACAGGCACCCTAGAACGCACTATACAAGTTATGACTTGCGTCACCACGGGAAATTCAAGTATGGTATACGACAGGTAAGGGCTTCTTTTGGTGCGTCAATACAGTAAGTGATTTAGGTTTAGATCGCAGCCCTTTCTCTTTCTCCTTTGGGTAAATAACGTAACACAGACAAAGCCCAAATCTGTGGAATCTATAATGCAAAAGTATTTCATATACTTTAAGGTTTTCTCTATCAAATGTTTAAAGCTTTGACAACAAATCCACCCCCCCCCCCCCCAACATTTCCCGCGCCTCCCTTTCTCCCCAAAAACACAAAAAAGACACTTGTTAAGAAATTTGAAAAAAAAAAGTAAAATTTTTAAATCTTTTATTCATTTAATATTGCACCATGTAATTTCATCACTTATTTGCTCAACAAGTTTTTTACTATATAACAGTACTGTTTTCAATTTTTTTCTTTTACAGGTGAAAGAGATGGAAAATCCTATATTTAATTTACCGCACTAATTAACAAAATCCAATATTATATTCCACGGACTTTATAGTTAATGTCTTTTAACATGGTTCGCGAGACACAGCCCGAATTGCATGTGATGTTTGCTGCGTACGCGCATAATATATATATATTTTTTAAAGTGCTGATAAATTTTGTACGCTAATTAACAGTAAAAAATAACCGCATAAACTTTAGGGCAACTAACAATATACAGTTGCTTGCTTATTATACGCTAATCGTATCCAAAAAATTTTCCTGGCACTGTAAGTGCCCCTGATGAGCATGAGCCACCAGCAGGTCGCGATTTGAGAATTTGCAATCCACCAAATAGTGTGTGAAACGTGGCTAGGCACAGTTGCAACGCACGAACACGGCATGCCATATGTTTCTTGTGAGTAATATTATATTTTATTATTATATTAATGAGTGGATGTACTCCAGTGAGACTAGACCAGAGTAGACAACAATCAACATATGAGAGCTGAAAGATATTTCAAATAACAAACTTTATGGTTCACCTTATACAATATATACAAATTGTTTTCATCACTTAATTATTCATATCATTATTTCGTTGATGATTATCTATAATACTTGTTGCAGTTTGTAATTGAAATAATACGACTTAAAAATAAGTGATATCTTCAAAAGTAATTTAAAATAAGTTATATAGTTGTATTTAGATACGCATATCCTTATAAATCTTTCATTACTTAATTTTATTTTTTTTTTCGCGAATTAAAACTCACGTCTGAACTCGTACTGAATATTTAAGATAAATTTGTTGTATTTTATAGTCAAAGAGTATTTCAAACTTAGTATAAATATAATTTAGTGTGTTCTGTGTAGGGAGTAAGTCTTACATTGCTAGGATAAGTCTCCTAAAAAGGCTTTATATATGATAGTAACCAAAAAATAAATGGTTATGATATTGAGGTATCAGTGTGGACTTGGATCCACATATAAAAGACATACACGCATATCCCATCCAATCCTGTCCACACGCATGTAGACTTGGAAAACCTTTTATTCTTTCGGAAAATTGTTTTTGGAAGAGAAAAATAATTTTGGTGTTGGCGTACTCAAATATGCATTGGCATACCTGAGTATTCAGTATTTGGTTGCATACTTAAATATGACTATCGAGGCACTTGAGCACCTCTCGTTCACAATTAGCGTACCAAGGTACTAGTCGTTGCATACTAGTCTACTCGTTATTTGTTACTGTTTTAGCCCAATAAAAGAACCCATTGGCCTAGACAAAAAAACACACACTAAGCAACATTTTATTTTCATTTGCTTCACTTTCACGCTAACTGCTTCTCAATTCTTCCCCTTCTTCTCTGCCTCTACTTCCTTTTTCTATTCATGCACAAAGCTGCTTCACCCCAAAGCAAGCGTGCGTTTTTCATCATCAACGGATTATGCTACTCACTGTACTAAGAACGTGGTGTAGACAAGTTCTCAGGAAACCCATATCTAATCCTAGGGGTTCCTCCACAACGCCATCTCCATCGAGCTTAGTTCTGGGTATAGGGCAAACATAAACCCTTAAAGACAGTGCTTTGCACGATTTGTGGTATAATACTCTTTCCTTTTTTTTTGGTTATCTATTTGTTGTCTCTGTTTTTATGTTTTAAGGATTTAGAAAAATCCATTTGTTGAGCTAAAATACTGAAATCTGTTCAAGTTTTTCCAACAAAATTACGATATAAATTATGATGTATATAACCTGTGAACTATCATTTTATTAGCATATATTTGAATTTTGAAAACAAATATTATAAGCGATGTCCGTCGGATAAATTGTAGAGTTATCACTTATCAGTTGTACCCTTCTAAAGTATTACTTTAATAGTCATGTTTATGTTTAGTTAATACAAATATTAAACCAAAATAATTATATATTAAATATTTTAAATCATAAAAAAATTATTTTTTTTTTATATTTGCTAATATAGAAAGTTAGGAAGATTAGCTAGAAACAATTCTATCCCTATAATTATAAATCAACGCCGACTTCGTGTGAATTTTTCAACCGGCTGCTGCGGCACGACCCGACGTAAAGCATATTATTCATTTTATATTAATTTACGAAAGTTCAATCTTAAACGGTTTTCTACCTACTTTTGGACAAAATTGGAAAATAAAAGCATCGATTTCAAGACAAATGAAAATCTAAAAGACTAAAACTATCTCAAAATGACAAATCCCACAAGAATTTAGGAACGCGTATTATTCATAATAAGCACTCACTGATTTCGGACAATTTCCATAATAATGTAAGAAACATTTGAAAAAACTATAAAAAGAAAAAAAATGTATGCACTAATGTAAAGCAAAGACATGAAGCCACCAAATAGACCTCAAATTTGAACCGAAACTTGGTCCGAGATGCTCGAACCATTACCATACCGCCTTCATCTGAAGGAATAAAACTTGAAAACTGAGCCAGTAATTATAGAATTAGGGAAGAAAACAAAGGGCTTCTTATATTCACCTAAATAACCTCAGAACATTTGGCTTCATAACTCACGAGGAAAATTATTGATTTGTCCTTCCTCCAATCTTGTATGCTATCGTTAGGCTCATGACAAGAGATTTCTTTCCATGTTGGATATTGGTGGATAGTTGTAACAGCGAGAAGTTACTTTTAGGATTTTTTGTTTTAATGAAATTCTATTGTTTTCTTTCTTCCTTTTTTTTTAAGAGATAAAATTCTATTGGTTAATAATATAAAACAATTTATACTATAAAATTACATCTAAATGAAAATAAAAGAATGAAAATTTCCAGATTGATAAGCAATTAATTTAAGGATTTGAAGTGAGATACTCCAAATATATTTAGATTTTGTTTTCAGTTTTTCTGCATGATGGCTAGTAAGAAGTGAATCAAACGTGTGCGCTTTACGTGTCAAAAGGCGTCCAACTCTCCGTTCCAATTTGAGGAGCATGCAAGCAAGGGTACCACGTGCATTACTCGGGGCACTGTAACGCGTTTGAGTAGTAACGGCGACACCTATCATCATCATCTTTGAGACAAGAAAAATAAAAAATTCTTCTTTTTTTTTTTTGTCAAGCATAAAAGATATATAGAATTCAAGAGACCTAACCTACCATATAAGGCAATCGCTGGGGCAAGAGTGACACACTACTACACGCGTCTAAAACACTCGCAAGAAGAACAACACTATAGCGTTTTCCCACTTTTCCATGCTCTTAGCCAACAAGCAAAAGCTAAAGCTGGTTCAAGCAAAAAACATAAACGAAAGAAAAACACCAGCATTTAAAGGGAGAACTAAACATAAAAAGCCTCGTATTTCTCTTCGGATGTCACTCAAACTAAACTCTTCTCATCACCTTTGAACGAGAGAACGTCGATCACTTTTTGGACTTTGGAGCCTTCAAGGGTTGGATTGGAGCGACAGGATATTAATTATAAGATCAAATTATGGGAACTCTTACGACTGCTTTGCTTCCTTCAAAGCTTAATCCTTCTTCGCTTTCTGAGCAACAAGTCTCTCCGCATAGAAGTCGGCTCAAGAAGAAAAACCATGCAATTGTTCCTATATGTATATATATCTCTTCTTTTCTCTGTTCTTTTTTTGGAAAATGAAAAATTGTAGGATGGGATGGTTGAGATTTGTGGTATTTAATGTTATTTATGTTTTTGATCACCTTGCTTTAGTTGGTTGGATCAGGTTGCAAGGTTGTTTGGGCCAGTCATATGATCACCTTGGTTAAGGAATGATTATTATATTCTCATGTAGTGATATTTGTACTTATAATACATAAACACTAGGCCCGCATACTCTGCTTTACTATTAGATGAGAATGTATTGATACAGTATTTCAAATATATGTTGTGAGTTCAAATAATATTACTCTCATTACTACCTTTGAAGAAAATGAAAGGGTTGCTACATGTAGATGATTAAATAAGTCACCAAGCAATAAAACAGAGGAATGCAGGGTATTTGCATTCTTAATGTAAAAGCTAACGTGTTTTAAGCTGGGAAACACCACTAAAGACATGTGAATCACACTGATGCCTGACGACATATTGACGAGTACAGAATTTAATCTATGTAAAAGATTAATTAGCTTATTGAAGTTGATTGCAGTTGCAGGGTTGGTACAACAAATTGCAAAGGGATGAAGTGGTGGCACATTGGAAGAAGATTAAGAGAATTTTGTCTCTCCATGTTCACTGCCATATAAGTGGAGGTCATTTCCTGCTCGACATATGTGCAAGGTTTAGACACTACATATTTTGCAAGGAGCTTCCAGTGGTAAGCAAATTTTCAAATCATTGATTTCAATAATCTCTTTTCCCACTCTCAATAATCAAATGCAAGGAAACAATGTTACTTGGACTCATCATTTCACTTGGGATCATGCAAATTCATCTATTTTCTATCATTCTGAAAATGACCATAAAATATTTAAAATAAAAAATTTATCATTTCAATTGTTTCTATTGGATGAATAGAAATATATCTTAAGATTAATATATACACCTAATATTTCGATAAGTGTTTACATATTTCTAAAACATTATGTGGGTATATTTCTCATCTATTAATTGAGTGACATTTCAATAAACATCTGCTTTTAATATTTTGTTTTAGTTGAATTGTAACTGAATTAATGAACGTGTTTTGGTAAGTATTAATGAACAGGTTTCATGAGCACATGAGAATTTCTGCTAATATTTTTTAAAAATAAAAAGATTGAAGCTAGATGATTTGATGTATAGGTGTTGGAGGCCTTCGTACACGGCGATGGGAGCCTGATGAACAACTATCCAGAATTACAGGAAGTATAAGTTTGGGTTTACTTTCACTCGAACATTCCAGAATTCAACAAGGTGGAATGTTGGGGGCCACTGAAGGATGCGTGTGCGGCATCGAGTGGTTCCCAAGAAGATGGTGGGCAGCAAAGTGACCCTCCAAGTAACCAGGGCACGCCACAACCATGCCAAGCTGTAACTGTTGCTTTCCACCCAAGAGTTCAACACCCTCTTGGTCTCATCAAGAGCATACCAAAACCATGACCATCATAAGCCCTATGATGAGATTGGAACTCAGCAGCACAACTTGTAGAATACTCACCAAAACCTTTCACATGTTGGCAAATAGAATTCAGTGGTCTTAGGGATTCTACCAAAAATAGGCTTACCTTTGATATATTCATCATTAGAAAAATAAAGGGAATGAATCCTTTAATGTAAATACAAAATTAATATTATAACGCCTGATTCTATCTCCCTTTTTTATATGTGAATGAAACCTGTACATAATGAAATTTGTATAATTCCTTTCTACCGTAAAGCTATTTTGGTAGCTCTACATAAATGAGATTAATTAAGTTATTCATTTCAACTTTTGTTCGAAAGTTAAAAAAATAAGAGAGATTAATTTGATATATCGACGGCTTGGGATGATCAACCGCAATATTTTATACTCTTTAGTCTATTTGTTTGCACTCAAGCTAAAGCCTGGACTGTGGACCGATCTCTCAAACCTTAAGTTCTCATCAACTCGATTCCCCAGTCCCCCTTAACCATCTTAAGCTCGGGTCACATGCTGAATATCAACATGTGGATTGTTTTCCCTACTGATCACATTCATCACCCATGCCCCCATCTAGCCCCACAATCTGCACCCATCAATTCCACAATCTATGCCTAATCACAATCTTCCCTCATTAAAGCTCTACTTGCATATATTACCCCTTCATGACAGAGGAGAGGGGTAACTTCACTTCTAGTGTAAACACTAGTCGACCCGTCTTTGGCAAGACAACGGCACACTCTAAGTTTCAGTTTCATGGAAGTTAAACGACCAAACTTATTTTGTTCAGTAAAATTCTGGATTCAATTATTCTGAAGGGAAAGAAATCAAATAATTAGTGTTGAAAAAGCTTTTTTTATTTTAAGTTGACCTAACATAAATTAGAGTAATCAGAATTTAATAAATTTTAAATGAGAAAAGGTAATTATTAATTTTTACTCAAAGTGTTAAGGTTTGATTCTCACTTTAGGAGTGAAGTAATTTTAAAATCCATTGCCAACATATACCCCTTAAATGAGTCTACAGTACATAAGGGATTAATCATTACTCCCAATGGTAGATATATCGAGAAACCAAAAAAATTTTGCTCGAAGTTTGTTGAAATTAAATGAGTAGTTACAAAATGTTAACTCTATATAGTCTATACGTAGATATCTAAATTGACTTTTGGTGATTATAACTTAAATAAATGTAGATTTTAATTCTTTAAGTGTTAATGTAGTTAATATATCAATTTACTAATTATATAACCAAAATTTATAAAATTTATATTTATTTTCATTGTTTAAATTTTTATGTATATTAATAATGAAACTAGAGTAATTATGACACGAAACATATCTCATAATTAAAAGTACTACTTTTTTTTATTACTTCTAAAGTTAGATTCATCATAATAAGGTTTGAGTCTTAGACCTCATACATACTATCTAAACCTACCATCACTACTATACCAATTCTTATTTATGTATTAAAAATGAATATTAATAGTAAAAATTATATTTAAAAAAACACATTATATTTGGCTGTACTGAAGCTTTATTTCTTTTTCTTTATAGGCATCCATTAAAAATATGTTTAATGTAGGAAGACATTGCTTCAGAATAAAAAGATTGGATTTAAATTCTCTAAAATAATAAAAAATAACTATAAGATAAAAGTTTTGCGAAATTATTTATTTTTAATCACTAACTTATAGTATTTGTCGAGTGTTAGACAGTCAGAAAGAGTCATGGTAAAAATGCTGCCAAATACAATTAGCATAGATGTGATAAATTATTGAATTAAGTGCTTACTACTAGATCAAAAATTATAGTTATTAGTAAGTATGTAAATTTAATTTCCTAAAGTTTCTCATAATCATGTATAGTTGAAGGATTGCACCCATTATAAACGTCATGGGCTAGGTTATGAAGCTCATTGAATCCTAAGGATGATGCAGGACAAATTAAGCCAACATAAACTCTCAGTGATTGGACAAAATTTATGAGTAGCTAAATAATTTCAAAATTTTTCAATAATATTTTGAAGGTAAATTATAAGATGGACCTCAAATGTTTATATCCACCATATATATCCTATTATTAGCCATTAGATTAATATCATTTTTATTGGATGGTTTGATCCAATGATCAATAAATAAAGGGTTCATGATAAACTTAAATATATGAGGTCCATCATAAAACCCATCATATTTTGACAGTGACATTTATGGTGGACTTCTTATCTTTAGGTACATCATAGACTCATATTATTTGTTATTGGATTAAACTATCCAATAAAAATGATAATCATCAAATGACTAATAATGAAGGGTTCATAATGGATCTAAAAATTTAAGATCCATCTTATAATTTGTCTATTTTATTTTGACACATAATTTGGGTAACAAAATTTTGATATACTTTTTTTATTTGTGGGGAAAATTTTGATAATTTTCTGACTTTCGAGTATCTTCTTTATGTGTACCTCACTTTCTCATTTTTACAATAACAATCACATGCTCTAAATCCAACAAGGATTGTGCGCAGCTGATGGTGATGCTCACAAGGGAAAAAAAAAAGAAAAAAGAAAGAGAGGCAAAAAGGGTTCAACACTATGGGAAATGATGGCGGCTTATGCTTCCGCTTGCGGACAAGAAGGAAAAGAAAAGAAAAAGGGACAAGAGAGACGGAGGGAGATATGCATGCAGTATGCTATTGCTTTCGTACAGCGAAAGCCAGAAAGGATCAAGAGGACGAAGGATCCTTAGGCTGGAGTAAAACTGCAGTTTGGCTTCCAAATAAGCTTATCTTTATTTTATGAGCCGTGGGATCATGGCTTCATCTTGATGAGATGACCGACGTCAAACCCATCTATATTTTTCACACAAAAAACTATTTTATGATTTTATTGAAAATTGTGTCGCTCTTCTGTTGATATAATTGAATTGGTAAGACTTCATAATATATGGAGCCTTCGATATTAATTAATCTGTAAAACAATATATTGGAAATTAAAAAAAAAAAACTTACACATGGAGAACGTACATACTCAATATAAAATACTGACTACTTTGTAAATTAATTCAAGGGAACTTTTTAGTAAATTCAGAATTTTAACAGTTAAGATATAAAGTTTCGAAATATTCTAATCAAGTTCAAATAAATAGTATTTTTGAAAATTGAAGTCACATTTTTGTCAGGTGTGACAGTTTGCGTTTGGAAAACTTATAAAATTAAAATTATTCGAACAACAGAATATTTATATAATTAATTGTGTGAAAATTGATTTATATTCGAGTACTTTAGTTAAAAAGTGATTTTAAGATATCTGTTTTGTTTGGGTGATATGAAAAATAGTTGCTTTTGTATCACAAATCATTAAAAAGGGTATGAAATGATTTGTTTGTATTATTTATTCCCTCTATTTCACTCGGTCTGCCAATTTTTTGAGATTTTATTTAAAAATATTTGTACATTAATCATATAAATGAAGCATTAATTTTTTTTATCAATATTATCATTAGTATAGTTAATTGTATTCACTTAATTTAATTAATTATATTTATTTTTTTTACAGATAGAGTGAAATCAATGGAATAATATTTATACTTACTATTAATTTAGTAAAACTATCGTCAATAAAAAAATAATTATCATGATTATAAAATAAATGCCTCTATTATAATATAAAACTTCAAAAAATTACTTATATTTACAAGCTATTTTTTAATTTAAAATTACTAATTTTTATTATAATTATCTTCACGTTTTTAATCAAACATAACATACTATTTGAAAACAGCTTTTTTTTTTCCGAAAAGAAAATCTGTTTTATGAAGTTCCCCAAATATGCACATGAGTATCGTCAAATTTTTCTTCGTTTCTTGCAATCTTGTCCGAAGCTTCCTGGACACCTTCACAAAAAATCGTGGCGCCAGCGCATGAACCAGCAGAACCACAAAGGAATTTCAGACATTGCAGCACGTTTTAGTTGTTGACAGAAAAAACTAGAAAAAAAAGGTACTACTATATATGTTCACATTACACTACTTTTCATATCATGTTTGAATTTTACTAATATATATGTTCACAATACACTCCTTCAATCCATGATTTAAAGAGTTCACAATAAATTTCAATGCATCTCAATATATTTGAAAAAATTATATTGGGTTATATTTTAATATAATTTTCAGAATTTAATTGATAGTGTAAATTTTTTTTATACAATTATCCAATTATTCATTGTCATATAAATTATGATAATTGACTTTAACCATACTATTTAAAAAGTCATTCAAGCGAAATATTTTAATTGGATAATTACGTAAAATAGTTTTACATTATCAGTGTATCAAAATTACTCCATCTGTCATTGAATAATTGTTCAATTTTAAATGTGTATTGAAATTAAGGAAAATAATTGAAAAAATATCAAAGTTAGAAAACAAAATTAAAAGTAATGTACTTAATTGTCGTTGATTCTTTTTAATATTCCAAATTTCTTTTCCCTACTCCACTATTACGCTCTCATCCTCTAACAGAGATACTATTGAAAAGAACAATTAATACTATTTAAATTCATGAAATAATCAATTATTTCTAGATAAATATTTTTTTCAGAATAGATAATTATTTAAAAATGGAGAGAGTAAAGTGACTCTAAATTTTAACCTCAAGCTGTAATTCACAAACTATAAACTAGAGGCACTATAAGTTGCGTTGTCTTTAAGGTTTGGGCAACATTTCAAAGGTAAATTGAACTATTCAATAGAATTGGCCGGTCTGACCATTATTAAATAATTAAATTATAATTTTATTCGTGAAACAAATCAACCTAAAAAGTACAAACCAATTTAATATAGCTAAGGTATAGTTCTATTTACATCCCTCACTCGTGTTTTAGCAATTTGATTTGTCTTAATGATTCTTTTTATTCCATTAATGTCCTTAATGTTTTTAGAACGTGAATGATATTCAAATTATCAACAAAACTTAATATTTTATATTTTTTTTATGACCCCTTACATACTATTACAGCTTGACATTTTATGTTTTGTTGTGATTTCTTAATATTGTAATTTGGTCTCTATCTCAACTTTTTTTCATTTACAATTTGGATATTATTTATTAAAAGGGAAAATTTTGAAATATTTTAAAAATATTTGGATATCAATAGAGCCAAAACAAAAATGCTTTCCAAGACTAAATCAAAACCTTAATAAAAAGTAAAGGGTGCAAATAAAGTTTAGTTTTACCCTTTAACAAATAATTCAATTTCAAAGATTAGATCAGAGTCTATATATAGTTATTTAGGCTTTGGTTGGATTATTATCTAAAAGGGATGAAGTGGTTAGGAATGTGATGGAATTATTTAAAACTCCATTGTATGAATATAAGAAAAATGGGTGAGATGGAATTGATCTCATCTATCTCATCACCCCTTGTTGTATTTTTTTTTTTTCCTTTTAATTGAGAGGAAGGAGAGATAATCTCATATATATATTACTTATGAAAATATAAAATTATCATTATTCTGTTTTATTCTATTAAAATATCAAATAATATAATGAATTATTTTTTCTTTTCCATTATTAAAATATCCACTTAATAAAATGAAATAATTGTACCTCTTCATTTAATTCTATTTCATTATATTTTATTATATTTGATTTTACTACTTATTATCAATCAAAACAGAGTATTACCAACTGATTTTATCCCAGCAGTTTAGATAATGCTTTCAATTTTTTTTTTCTCAAAAGTAAAGTAATATTTATATCTATTTTATCCTTACAAACCTCTCACGGAGTCTAACATACAATTCCTTAGATAACACTTGGGCCTGATTTTTTTTTTTAATGGTCTCGATTAAATATGCCTAAATATGCGAGAGATTTATGGTTAGGATAAAATCTATACTGGTATCAATACTCTTTTGGAAATTTGGTGCAATAGGTTCAGAATTAATTATCTCCTCCAGCGTGAATGATATTTGCAATACTGAGGTTCTTGCTTTGGCAGTTTGTGGCAATCAAAACCGTTCGACTCACCGAGTGGATATTTTTCATACAATTAATCTCCTCCTCTAGGTTATGAAAATATATTATTTTCAATTTTTTTTTTACTGATATATAATTTTTGTCACATGACCTTTTTGAAATTTGTTTAGCCACGTGACATGCATCGCATGAACTGGTGGCTGGTGTCGGCCAAGTGTGTATGCATGAACAGAGTTGGGGGCCTGGGAGATTAATTATTAGAGAGAGAATTGTTGAAAACTGAAATGTAAAACACGAGACAAAGATACAGAGTGGGTAAAGTGGGTTTGATGAGTTTATGTAATATACAGTATAGATGAGAATTTCCATGTTGGATGTTGGTGGATGGTTGCGACAGAGAGAAGTTACTTTTAGGATTTTTTGTTTTAATGAAATTCTAATTTTCTTCTTTTTTTTTTACTGGATGAAATTCTATTGCTTAATAATATAAAACAATTTATATACTATAAAATTATATTACATTCTTAATACATCTAAATGAAAATAAAAGAATGAAAATTTCCAAACTAATAGGCATTTAATATAAGGATTTGAAGTGAGATACTCCAAATATATTTAGATTTTGTTTTCAGTTTTTCTGCATGACGGCTAGTAAGAAGCGAATCAAACGCGTGGGCTTTACGAGTCAAAAGGAACTCTCCGGTTCAATTGGAGGAGCATGCGAGCAAGGGTACCACGTGTGTTACTCGGGGCACTTAATGCATTTGAGTAGTAACGGCGACACCTATCACCATACCTTCAAGACAATAAAAATAAAAAATTGTTCTTTTTTGTTTTTTGTCATGCATAAAAAATTAAATTACATAATAAATGCACGTCACACATTTTATTAATTTGATGAATGAGTAAAGACCACATATTACATTTAATGATAATAAAATATATGATATATATTTATTGTATAATTTAATTATATACTAAATATTATTATAAAAATATATAGAATTCAAGATACCCAACCTACCATATAAGGCAACCGCGGTCGTTGGGGCAAAGAGTAGCACACTACTACACGCATCTAAAACATTCGCAAGGAGAACAACGCTAGAGCATTTTCCCCCTTTTCCATGCTCTTAGCCAACAAGCAAAAGCTAAAGCTGGTTCAAGCGAAAAACATAAACGACAGAAGGCACCAGCATTTAAAGGAAGAACAAAACATAAAAAGCCTCTTATTTCTCTTCGGAATCACTCAAACTAAACTCTTCTCACCTTTGAACGAGAGAACATCACTTTTTGGACTTTCGAGCCTTCAAGGGTTGGATTGGAGCTACGGGACATTAATTATAAGATCAAAATATGGGAACTCTTACAACTGCTTTGCTTCCTTCAAAGCTTAATCCTTCTTCGCTTTTTGAACAACAAGTCTCTTTATCTCCGCATAGAAGTCGTCGGCTCAGGAGGAAGAACCAAGCAATTGTTCCTGTATGTATATGTGTGTGTGTTAGTGTATATATATCTTCTTTTCTTTTCTTTTCTTTTTCTAGGAAAATGAAAAATTGCTGGGTGGGATGGTTGAGATTTGTGTTTTTTAATGTTATTTATGTTTTTGTGCACCTTGCTTTGGTTGGTTGGATCAGGTTGCAAGGTTGTTTGGGCCAGCCATATTTGAAGCATCTAAGCTGAAGGTTTTATTCTTAGGAGTGGATGCTAATAAACACCCAGGACACCTTCAAAGGACTTACACGCTAACCCATTGTGACATAACCTCCAAAATCACCCTTGTCATCTCGCAGACCATAAACAACTCTCAGGTATATTTCTTGCTTTGAAAAAAATGGATTTTGATTCTTGCAACTTTTGCTTAAGGAACCATTATTACATTCCCATGCAGTACTGTTATTTGTACTTATTGTCTGTAGAACACTAGAACAACATACTCTCCTCTATATTGGATGAGAATATATTAATACGGTGTTTCAAATATATATTGTGAGTGCAAATAATATTACTCACATTGTTACCTTAGAAGAAAATGAAAGGGTTGCTACATGTGGATGATTAAACAAGTCACCAAGCAATAAAACAGAGGAATGCAGGGTATTTACATTCTTAATGTGAAAGCTAACATGTTTTAGGTTGGGAAGCACCACTAAAGAGACGTGAATCACATTGATGCCGGATGCAATATTGACATGTACATAATTTAATCTATGTAGAAGACTAATTAACGTATTGAAGTTTATTGCAGTTGCAGGGTTGGTACAACAAATTGCAAAGGGATGAAGTGGTGGCACATTGGAAGAAGATTAAGGGAAAAATGTCCCTCCATGTTCACTGCCATATAAGTGGAGGTCATTTCCTGCTCGACATGTGTGCTCGGCTTAGACACTACATATTCTGCAAGGAGCTTCCAGTGGTAAGGAAATTTTCAAATCATTGATTTCAAGAATCTGTCTCCCACTCTCAATAATCAAATCCAAGGAAAAAAAAAAATTATTTGAAACCATCATTTCACTTGAGATCATGCAAATTCATTTATTCCCTATCATTTTGAAAATGACAATAGAATATTTAAAATAAAAAATTTACTTTTTCAATTGTGGCTAGTCGATGAATAAAAACATATCTCAAGTGAGATGAATATATACACCTAATATTTCAGGAAAATTTTACATACTCCTAAAGCATTATGTGAGTATATTTCACGTCTATTAATTGAGTGACACTTCAATAAGAATCCAGCTTTAATATTTATATTTAGTTGAATTGTTACTAAATTAATTAATGAATGTCTTTGGGTAAGTATTAATAAACGGGTTTCATGAGCACGAGAAAATTTCTACTAATATGTCTTAAAATAAAAAAAATTGAAGCTATATGATTTGATGTATAGGTGTTGAATGCCTTCGTACATGGCGATGGGAGCATGATGAACAGCTATCCAGAATTGCAGCAAGCATTGGTTTGGGTTTACTTTCACTCAAACATTCCAGAATTCAACAAGGTGGAATGTTGGGGGCCACTGAAGGATGCATGTGCAGCATCAAGTGCGTCCCAAGAAGAGGGTGGGCAAGGTGACCCTACATGTAAGCAGGGCAAGCCACAACCATGCCAAGATAACTGTGACTGTTGCTTTCCACCCAAGAGCTAAACAACCTCTTGGTCTCATCAAGAGCATCCCAACCATGACCATCATAAGCCCTATGATGAGATTGAAACCCAGCAGCACAACTTGTAGAAAACTCATCACCAAAACCTCTCACATGTTGGCAAATAGAATTCCGTGGTCTTAGGGATTCTGCCAAAAATTGGCTTGCCTTTGATGTATTCATTATTAGAAAAAGAAAGGGAATGAATCCTTTAATGTAAATTCAAAATTTATGAGTACCTGAAAAATTTGAAAATTTTTCAATAATATTCTGACAATTAATTTTTGGGTAACAAAATTTTGATATACCTTTTTATTTAGGAAAATTTTGATAATTTTCCGACTCTCAGATATCTTTTTTATGTTAGGGAAATCTTAAAAAATGAATCTGCTATTAATAGCGGAAGCAATAAATATTTTTCTATACCTATGCAGTTAAATAGGTAGTATCAAAAATACTCTAGGTAGTATAAATATCGCAATTTTTAACGTGAAAAAATACCCAATTAGAGTGATAAAAAAATCTATGGGATCTAATCCAGCAAAAACTTCCACTATGATCAATGGGAATACAATTGGCAATTGATGGAACACAACCATATAACTCCACAATGTGGATATCACAAACAGCCATTAGAGAAGGCAATAAAAATTAACATGCTATATCAAACTATCAAGCTCAATATCAGAAATAATATACTAAATTTTCGTGATAAAAAAGATCCCGTTCTTCTTTTTCTTTTTTTCTCTTGCGGCGCTATAGTCCCCGCACTTCCACGGCTTCTCGTTTTTCCAATGTTCTGAAAACCGGATCGGACCAGTCGATTGAACCGGGAATTGGCCTGCTGTCCGGTCCGAGTTAGCCTGCAAAACCAATGGAGATCGAACCGACCAAGAACCGGTTTGAACCAGCCGAGAACCGAGAAAACCGGGCAAACCGGCCCGACCGGTCAAACCGATTTTTATTTTTTTTTACAAAAAGAGGTTCAAAATGGCATTTTTTTGGTTATTTTTTTTAAAAAAAAAAAAGCCTAAAATCTCTTTTTTTTTTTCCTAATTCCTTTCCTTTTCTAGTATGAAAATTAGTAACTTAAGAGATTTAATCTATATAGATAATGTTTATTTTGATTAATAGATGAATTATGTTATATTCTATGAGTTTTGTTGATACCTAAATTAATTTTTAGTTATTTACGACATATATTTTATTTTATATTTTTATATATTTATATAAATATAGGTTTTATTATATACCGGTTATATTCCGGTTGAACCCCCAGTTGAATCTCTGAACCCTTACCCTGACCGATTCAATGTCCAGTCCGATTTTCAGAACCTTGCGTTTTTTCTTTCTTAATGCTACTGTAGCATTTTGCTTTCCTTTTGTTTCTTTCTTGTTCTTTTTTTATACAACTTGTTGGGCCCCCAACAAGGAGGGAAGCCCACCAACACTTTATATGTATCTTACTTTTACAATAACTCTCACATACTCCAAATCCAGATAGATTTTTGTGTAAGAGATGAAATCGGGCAAGGATTGTGCGCAGCTGATGGTGATGCTCACAAGGGAAAGAAAGAAAAGAAAAAGAGGCAAAAAGGGATTCAACACTTTGGGAAATGATGGCGACTTAGGCCTGCTTCAGTTTTTAGTTTTTTCAGTTTTTCCTTTATAAAAACTGAAAATTGAAAACTGTTTTCAGCAAAGCAAACATACCCTTGTACTTCCGCTTGTGGACAAAAAGGAAAAGAAAAGAAAAGAAAATAGATAAGAGAGACGGGGGGAGATATGCATGCTGCTTCTAACGTACAGAGAAAGCCAGAAAGAATCAAGAGGACAAGGGATCCTTGGGCTGGAGTAAAACTGCAGTTTGGCTGCTCTTCCATATGAGCTTATCTTTGAGATAAAAATATTTTATGAGCCCCGGGATCGTGGCTTCATCTTGATGATATATTTTTTTATACAAAAAAATATTTTATGATTTTTTTTAAAATCGTGTCGCTCTTCTGTTGACATCATTGAATTGATAAGACTTTATAACTTATGGAGCCTTCGATATTAATTAATCAGTAAAACAATATATTGAAATAAAAATAAAAAAAAAACTTACACAAGGAGAACTAGATACTCAATAGAAAATGCTGACTACTTTGTAAATTAATTCAAGGGAAATTTTTAGTAAAATTCAAAATTTTAACACTTAAGATATAAAGTTTCGAGATATTTTAATCAAGTTAAAATAAATAGTATTTTTTGAAAAATTGAAGTCACATTTTGTCAAGTGTGATAGTTTGTGTTTGGAAAAATTATAAAATTAAAATTATTTCAATAACAGAATATTTGTATAATTGATTGTATGAGAATTGATTTATATTTGAATACTTTAGTTAGAAAGTGATTTTAAGATAATCTGTTTTGTTTGTATGATATGAAAAATAATTGCTTTTGTGTGGCAAATCATTAAAAAGGGTATGGAATGATTTGTTTGTATTATATATTCCCTCTATTTCTCTCAATCAGTCAATTTTTTGAGATTTTTATTTTAAAATTAAATATCTGTACATTTGTTGTATAAATGAAACATTAATTTTTTTTATCAATATTATCATAATTTTAGTTGATTGTATTCATGTAATTTAATAATTATATTTATTTACTTTTTTTTTACAGATAGAGTGAAATAGAGGGAATAATATTTATGCTTACTATTAATTTAGTAAAACTATCATCAATAAAAAAAATAGTAAAACTATCATTATGATGAAATAAATGCCTCTATTATAAAAACAGTGGTAGAGTATCGTTTTATGTTTACGAGCTATTTTTTAAGACTTCAAAAAATTAATGCTATAATGTAGTGTCCACTTGAATATGGAACTATCATTTTAACTTTTGAGTTTTTTATTTTTTAAAAAATAAAGTAGTTTGGTCTAATGTCAAAATAAAGCTTTTAAGTTTATAAGAAGAGACAATTTTTAGGTATAGTATAAGTAATTTTGAGGGTTTCCTTTTTCCAATGAAGGATTGACCAATAGATAATGGTGGTATTGATGACGCAATTAATGCTTTCAAATTTATGAGAAAAGACTTTTTATTAATGCCATGCAAATAATTATTATTGATGTCAAATGGTAAAATTATTTTCTAAATGTCAAAATAAAAGTCTATACGGCAAAATTCACTTGAAAATTTTCCTTTTATATATGTTATATTAGAATATATTAGATTAGGTTGTCGTCGGTTACAGTTGTTTGATTATTTATTTATTTATTTTCAACTATATTTGCTCTTAGTTGGATCGCAATACGCAGTAGTGATCGGCTTGGTAACGGATACTGTTTGCGAGCATTGTTATTTTAATATAAAAAATGAGTATTTAATTAGGACACTTACTTTATTATTTTTAGATATGATAAATGAATGAAAAATATTGAAGCCGTTGTTATATTTAACAGTAATAGGGGAAATATCCCAAATAGATTTTTTTTTTTTTTTTGAAGAGGTGATATGATTTTTGCTTCTGCTGGGTTCAATGTTGCACCATCTTCTCTTCATGGTCCATTTCCATGATTTTGTTGTATTTTTCGCTTTTATGTGGGTCCTGAAATGTCACTGTTTTGTTCGGTTTTACTTATTTTGGCGTTGGATTAGGGCTTCGTTATGTTATTTTCATGAAGAAAAAGTAGGGGCTCTCATCAGCTTAACGACAGAGAGCAAATGACCCATTAAGCCCTCAAAAGCGAACCCAAGAAAATTAGTCATTGCTCCTGTACTTCACAAAAAACGCGGTGCCAGCGCATGAGCTAGCAGAACCACAAAGGAGTTTAAGACATTGCAAACACGTTTTCGTTGTTCACAGAAAAAAAAAAAAAAACAGGTACTAGTTCTTGATCAACTCCTCTTCATTTCATGTTTGAATTTTGCTACTGTACATGTTCACATTACACTCCTTCTAACCATGATTTAAAGAGTTCACAATAAATTTCAATGTATTTCAATATATTTGACAAAATTATATTGGGTTATATTTTAATATAATTTTTAGGATATAATTGATAGTATAAAAAAATTTTATACAGTTATCCAATCATGCATTGCCACATAAATCATGATCATTGACTTTAACCCCATTAATTGAAAAGTTAGACAAACGAAAAATTTTAATTGGATAATTGTATAAAACAGTTTTATATTGTTAATGTATCAAAATTACTCCCTTCATCATTAGATAATTGTCCAATTTTAAATGTACACTAGAATTAAAGAAAATAATTGAAAAAGCATTAAAGATAAAAAAAATTAAAAATAATATATTGAACTGTTCTTATTTCCTTTTAATATTCCAACTTTCTCTCCTTTACTCCACTATATCTCTCTCATCCTCAAATAAGAATATTATTGAAAAGAAATAATTAATGTTACTTAAATTTTTTAAATGTACAATTATTTTTTGATAAAAAAATTTAACATAAAAAATTATTCAAAAATGGAAGGACTAAAGTAAACTCTAATTTTTAACCTCAAACAGTAATTTACAAACTGTAACGGCACTTTAAGTTGCATTGTCTTTTAGGTTTGGGCAACATTTCAAAAGTAAGTTGAACTAGTCAATAGAAATGGTCTCTATAATCTGAACATTATTATATAATTAAATTATAATTTTATAAATGAAACAAATCAACCTAAGAAGTCAAACCAATTTAATATAGTTAGGGTATAGTTGTATTTGCATCCCTCATGTTTTTGCGATTTGATTTGTGTCCTAATTGTTCCTTTTATTCCATTAATGTCCTTAATATTTTCAGAATGTGAATGCCGTTCAAATTATTAACGAAAACTTAATATTTTATATTTTGTTTGTGATCCCCTACATACTATTATTGTTTGATATTTTATATTTTATTGTGATTTCTTAATATTGTAATTTGATCTCTATGTCAACCTTTCTCATTTATAATTTGGATATGTGAACACCGTATTTTTGTTTTCAATTTATTGTTATTATTATTATTGTTATTTTTTGTTTTGTGTGCATTTGAATTTAAATTTAATTTCAGCTAACAAAAAACAAATCAAAATCTTAACTGACTCAACAAAAAAAAATCAATTAAAATCCTAACTGACTTAACCCTAACCAATCCCAAAATCTCTCTGTTTTACTCTCTATATAATAATTAACCACAAAAAAGGGGAAGGACTCATTCATTGACCATTCATCTCCATTATCATTTGCTTCCATCATCACTATTACCATTTTCTCCTCATCAAAAATCAAATCACAGCCCCTTCATCTCCAAGCTAAGAGGGATTCATTCACCATTCCCTTAATTTACCTCCATCACCATCATCAAATTTCCATATTTGATTCCATTTCTCACATAATAGCCACTAATTCATCATTCTTTTCCATTAAATTCATCATCACTATCATAGCCCATCACCATTATTATTATCATAACCCTCTCACCAAATCACAATCCTTTCATCATCAATCATAAGCCATCATCATCAATAAACCTCATTGCTATCACCATCCTCATCTTGGATCTTATTTTCTATCATCATCCTCGTCTTAGATCTTATGTTTTATTATAGCCACAATCATTATCAGTTTTGCATAGCCTTCGAAACCACTGCAATTAGCATTTCCACAAAGCCACCGCTATCACAATAATCATCTTTAGCATTACCACTGTGCCACTTTTTCCTCATGGTTTTGTTTCTTTCTTATTCCCACATTACAGTGATCAAGTAGGTGTGATTTTCTTTTTTTGTTTTACTTTTCTTTTTCTTTTAGTTTTATTTTATTTCCTTTATTTCTTTTTTAAAAAAATAATTTGTTAATTAAAATTCTTTTCATAAATAAAATTAATCAACACATTTTTATTTTTGTTTCTTAATTAAAATCCGCTAACACACACTAATTTTCTACAAGAACGACGTGGTTTTGAGTTCCTCATTGCACTAGAGGATACGTCGGTGTAGCCAACAATTATCAAGATAAAATTAATTTTTCTTCAAATTTTGTTCTCTTCTTTTTTTTTTCTTTTTTTTCCTTTCTCATTTACTCATTTATTTATTTATATATAATTGTTACATGTTTTGGGGATAAATAAATATTATTAAGTTATAAATTAATTTACATAATAAGCTCTAAAGTAACTGTAATTATGCTGATTTATTAGGGGTGTAGTGGGATTAAGTTTTCACCCTTCCCTAATCATAATTAAACTCCCGGACTCAAATCTTTTTTAAAAGATCAGTTTTGATCAGATCAAAGATTTTCCAATTTTGGTCAGAATTAAAATTGGTGGCGAGTCTATTTTTAAATTTATTTCTTTTTAGGAATAAATTTTTGTTGTCATTTTATTATGATGCCTTTTAGGTACGTTGTAACAGGATATTATTTATTAAAAGAAAATTTTTTGAAATATTTTAAAAATATATGGATAACAATAGAGAAAAAAAAAAGGCCTTCTGGGACTAAATCAAAATGTTGATAATAAGTAAAGGGTACAAAAAAAGTTTAGTTTTTCCCTTTAATATACAATTCAATTTCAAAGATTAGATATAAGTCTATAGTTATTTAGGCTTTGGTTGGATTATCTAAAAGGGATGAAGTGGTTAAAAATGTGATGGAATTATTTAAAACTTCATTGCATGAATTTAAGAAAAAGGGGTGAGATGAAATAGATCTCATCTAGCTCATCACCTCTTGTTGTTGGTTTTTTTTTTCACTTTTTTAATTGAAAGGAATGAGAGATAATTTCCTTTTTTATATATATATATATACACACACTAGTTTTTCACCCGTGTGATGTACAGGATTTTACATTTATAACTTCTAAAAAATTAATAAAGTAAACATATATGTATATATATATATATGTTAAAAATTGAATTAAATTATAATATATTAATTTTATATGATTTATCATATGTATGATTTTGGAAATAAATAACTAATATATTTACTCGTGCAATACTTGTAAAGTGTCAAAATATTAAAAAAAATATATTAATAATCCTAATAAAAGATAATTTTAATATTGTCAAATGTACTGTTGAATACTTTGTTGCTCATTTTTCTTAAATACAATTATGATATGAAATTGTAACAATAAGTATAAGTTGTAAAATTCTTATAAATTTCTTATTATATTGGTTTTTTGAGCAATTAAATTTCTTGAATTTATAATAATGAAAATGTAAATAAGACTTTTTATTAAACTGAATCATTACATTCAATACACTAATCATTATCTATGCAATTTACATATTTGCATCACCCATGTACGATGATGATTTATTATCACCCATGTATTATATATTTGGTATCATCACCTAGCTATTTAGGATATTAATATCCATAAGAAAATTATGCTACAATTTTATTTGTCTTGTGTGTAATATATTACTAAATAAGAATTTAATATGGTTCCGATCAAAATAAACTTAATTAGTTTTTTTAAATTTTTTTTTTGTTTATCATGTATCTTCTTAGTTTATAAATATGTTTTTAAAATGTTATTCTTGTAATATATATACATATATTTTTTAAAATATTTTTATATTAGAATGAATTAAATTAAATACTTATATAAATCAATATTAAAACTTTATTTTTATTACTTAAATAAGTTAAATTAAATATCTATACCAATCCATATTAATCATTTCAAATAATATGATATTTTATCCATTAATATAGTTATGATTAGTTAATTTATTTATCTGCATATTATATTTATATCTGATGCATTTTTTTAGGTTCATAAATAATGGAATTTTAAAATAATTTTGGTCAATAATTCTATTGTAATATAAATCAAACTTTAATTTTTAAACAACTCAATTTTTTTTAGGTTCATAAATAAATTAATTTTCAATGAAATAAATATATATAATTGAGATTTGGATCATATTTTGGATTTAACCATTTATATTATAGTCATTGTTGAATCAATTTGAATATATTATTTAATTGATTTCAATAAAAAAAAACTATTGAATCGATATGATATTAAATTTTCAAATAAAAAAATGGAAATTGGAATATAACAATAATGACAATCTTAATCTTTGGGATATAAATTGAAATTTGATATCATATTAATATAATATATTAAGTAACGATAATATAAAAAAAATTAAATTAGATTAAAAAATTAATGCCAAATAAGAATGATACAGCAATTGAAATACTTTTAAAATTTTATTAATGATTTTTTTTTTGGAATTTATTACTATTGAACTATTTGTTTATTTGTCAACCTTTAATTGGACCTCAAAATGTCATTTAAAATATTTTTCAAATTTACATATATTAAATAAAATATTTACAAATAAAAATTGATCTTTTAAAATGATATAAAAACTGATTTAAAAATAATATCATAAATAATATAAAAAAAATTTGTGTTATAAATATAGAATCTATATCAGAAGTGAATATAAAAAAATATGTTAAAGAAAAACATAACAAAATATTAATGAAATTAATATTACATAAGTTAAACGTTTTAATTATGAAAAAAATAATATAATAAACCATAAAATAATACTTGGGCAACCTCCAAGTTATGTCTAAAATCTAAAAGTAGTCTAATGGATAAAATTTTTGACATCTATAAAAATGCAAAATGAAAAAAATGTTTACCAATAAACACCAATTAAAACTAAAGTTCTTAGGCAAAGCACAAAAAAAAAAAGAGATTTTTCTAAGCTTGGATCATCAATTATTCTTCTGATTAATCTAATATTATTTGTTTATAATTGACCTAATGATAATATTTGTTACATTTTTTTAATCATTTATGAGAACAAATTTTCTTTATTGAAACGATTGAAATGTACTAATTAATGTTATGAGAATGGAAATTGAAATCAAGTATGTTTATATGTCTAGATCATGCATTAAATGTTCAAATAAATGTAATATATGAAATAAATGTAATAAATGATTGATCTAATAAATGTTCAAATAATGTAATATTTGAAATGTATATTGAAATCATGCATTAAATATATTCGTTATTATTTTAATCATTTTATTAAATAATTAAGTTCCTTTTAATCAAATTGAATTAAGGAGGAATGAAGGAGGAATTGTTACGCTGGATTTCCTATTTGGATAAACAATGCTTCATATATATATTGATATTGATATCGATTTTACTTATAAAAATAAAATTATCATTGTTTTGTTTTATTGTATTAAAATATCCAAATAATACAATGAAATATTTTTCCTTTCCATTATTAAAATATCCACTTAGTAAAATGAAATAATTATGTCCTTCCATTTAATTCCACTTGATTATATTTTATTATATTTGATTCTACTATTTATTATCAATCAAAACATAGTGTTGCCAATTGATTTTATCCCAACAATTTAGATAATGGTTTCAATCTTTTTCAAGTAAAGTAATATTTATATCTATTTTATCCTTACAAACTTCTCACAGAGTCTAACTTATAATTCACTAGTCGTTTTACCTTGCAACACATGAGGTGATAATAAAAAATAATTTGTTGATCATTACTTTAAAATAATAACAATTTAATTAAATATACCTTACAATAAATTGAATATATAAATTTATTTTGAAAATAAATTAATAGTTAAATAATTAAATAATGAACAAAATATAAATGAGTATATACCTAAAAAGAGCATTCTATTTTATATCTTACTTTGAATATAATATTTATAAAGTTGAGAAAATCTCGATAAATGACTTTCAACTCATTACCAAATATGTCCATTTTATGAAAAAATTTACGCATTTTGATAGATAAAATTATTGAATTATGCAAAAAAATAAAAGAGTAATTTTACTATATTATGAATCATTTACATCCTTTTAGTAAATTAGATTATTTTGTTTATAGAAATATAAAAATATATTTTATAATTAATAAAAACAATGAATAAATTTAACTTACGCTATTTCAATCACACCTGCTTTACTTTTACATATTTTTAGTAAAATAAAATATCAAATTTAAAAGATATGTTGTAATTAATAAAATAAATAAATAATCTTAATTTATGTCATTTCAATTACAACCCATTTCCTAGGGTGTTACAATAATTAAATGTGACTACTTTCTAAAATTTAGATTATGTTGTATAAAGTGATGTATGATTTAAAAATAATTAATAACAATTTAAATTGTTTAGATTTTATTATCTACATTTTAAAAATTATTTTAATTGATAATACTTATTGAATTTAACAAAATATATAAATGTTATTTAATAAATTAATAAATTTAACATGAAATAAACAACAGTTGATTAAATTTGCATAGCATTTCTACCCTAGTTCTCCCTTTATACAAACTATGTAATCTTCTTGTTTCCTGCACATACTTAACACAAACTATTTAATCTTCATATTTATAATGCCCACTTCATACAAAATATATAATATTTTTTGCTCCTCTCTTCGCCCTATATAAATTATATAATATTTTTGCTTCCTATCTCCAATTCTTACAAATTAAATTGCATAATTAAACTTTCCACTCCATATTTTTGTGGCTCACTTTTTTTGTCCCCATCCCCAATCTTGGTCTCGAGTCTTGAGGAATATAAAAAATAAATAAACCTAGAAAGAAACAAAATTTTGCTATAATTTAATTGTTAAAAAATAATGTGGCATGGCTATAGTTATAATAAAATTAAAGTGGTATAACCCCTAAGTCCATTCAGCAGCCATAAATAATATTTTTTATAATTTTTAATCAAACTTTTAAAGTAATTTCTAAGCATAATGTACTCAATGCTCTCACTTGCATAATAAACTACTCATCTGATTGAGTCGTTTCCATATATATATATATATATTCATTTAACTCAACGTATATCAATAAATTATGATGTAACCAAAAAAATTAATAAATTATGAGTTAGGTGAATCATTATCATTACACATATACACATTTGACAATTATATGTTTGGTATCTTGTTAGGTATTAATATTAGTGAGAAAATTGTTCTATGACAAAATACTTTTATTATGTGACCATCATTATCTTAAATAATTTTCATAGGCAGCATAAATTGTAGACTTTATAAAGTTACTCATCACATATTTTTTCAACTCCTTAAATTCATGACAATTTTGTCAATCAAAATGTAAATATTGTTTTTTTACGTAAATAATAGCTATAGCTGTAAGATCTAAGTCTACAATTGAGATATTTTTAGATTAAAAATAATTGTTAATAATACATGTATGATGCTTATATTTTTTAATCACAGTTTGAAAAATCTTAGCTATATGATAATAAGTATTTAAATGTAACATATTAATTTAAATTAAGTAGAAATTTATGGCAATCATAATAAACTAACATTGAATGAGACTTATTCTTGGCAATGTCAATTAATTGTATTTTAACACTAAATAAGTCTTAAAATTATGATTTTACATATATTAACACTAGGTTTTATTTTTTAAAGAAAAAGAAAACACTGATGTTAAGCTAGAAATGATTTCTCGAAGTTGGTGTGCTAAAATGACTTGGCAAGGGACCCTTAAGTATGGCAAGGAAATTAATTTTCAATTATATGATTATTTTTTAATCTTAAATATTAAATATATTATTTAAAAGGCATAAGTAATTATACGATGAGATTTTCTTTTAATTAAATGGAACATTTATTTAAAGATTATAGTTTGATTCCTCAGATAATACAACAAATCAATATTTTTTATTTTTCTTTTAATTAGATTTTTAATTTATTATGATATTAAGATCTTATAGATTCAATACTTCCTAAAATTAAGTGTATCAAAATAATTCATCAATATCAATTAATTAAGAGCATCCCTAATATTTGTATTTAATATTAGATTCGATATTAAATTGATGCCAATCAAAGATGATATCAGAAAATTGGTATCAAATGAAAAAAATAGTAAATCAATTAGATTATTTATTTATTTATATTGTAAGTTGGATTTATTTTAGGCCCATATATATCATTATTGATTATTGATATATTATTGATGATTAATTGAGAAGTTATTTTATTTTAAGTTTATTTAAATAAACTATTTTTATTTTATTTTAATTTGAAAATAATATTTAATTACTGCTCTATTAAATTAATCAAAAAAATTTGGGAAAATTAAATATATTAGATAAAATGTAAATAATGCATTATATTTAGAATTTTAAAATTAGGATGTTATATTAAACATTTTTTTAATTAGTAAGTTAAATTAAAAAGAATATTATATTAAAATTCCTTTAACTTTGCTAATGATTAATCTAGTTTAAGTCCTTGCCTTTTTTTATACATTAGTTATCTTTTGTTATAGTGGAAACTTGACTTAATTTAATTGAATATTTTAATATAGTTAAATTGATGTTCAATGCATATTCTAGTCATTTTTAGAGAGATCATGGTCCAAAATTGTAATATTGATTAGTCCTTTTTTACTTATAACAAATTTGAATAACCCTTCCTACGTACGCGTACTTAACAAATCGACTTGTTACTTTCGTATGCATTGCTTTTCATTTAAATATTTAAATAGTGTATCAGATTCAAAATTAATTTCAATAAAAAATCAAACATCGAATTCAAATTTTCAATATTTAGGTAGTGTATCAAATTTAAAATTGTAACATCCCCTGCTGCTTCATGGATTGACGACTGTCCCCACAAACCAACACGGGTCTTTTCAGCATGCTTTGTCCTCACTCCCACGCTTCCTAGGAAAACTTCCCAGGAGGTCACCCATCCCAAAATTACCCCAAGTCAAGCACGCTTAACTATGGAGTTCTTTCAGTTTGGGTTACCGAAAAGGAGATGTTTTCCTAGGGAGTGTGTGAGTGAGGACAAAGCATGCTGAAAAGACCCGTGTTGGTTTGTGGGGGCAGTTGTCAATCCATAAAGCAGGGGATGTTACAAATGGTATCGAGCTCGCACCTCTCCCAAGACGGTGTGGTTCGGGACTAACCAGGCGAAGTCTGGGCATGTAACACCCGGGGACGAGGACGAGGAGTGATCGCCGGTGCAAAGAGGGCACGGACAAGGAGCGGCTCCTCGCAAGGTCCTCTAAGCGGAGGGGTACATGAATGAACCAATTACACACCCGAATGAGAGGGATCCTGAGACTGTATAGGTATGGGACTATACAGTTGAGGAGGGCTTATATGAATTGATTTGTACTACCTATATCAACAAGATGCATCTTCTTTTCGGTAACCCAAACTGAAAGAACTCCATAGTTAAGCGTGCTTGACTTGGGGTAATTTTGGGATGGGTGACCTCCTGGGAAGTTTTCCTAGGAAGCGTGGGAGTGAGGACAAAGCATGCTGAAAAGACCCGTGTTGGTTTGTGGGGACAGTCGTCAATCCATGAAGCAGCAGGGGATGTTACAAAAATTAGTTTCAATAAAAAATTAAACATCAAATTCAGGATGAAATCTTAATAACAAACTTGATTATCTCCCCAAATTAAGATTCGAAATATTTGAAATGCCTAAAAATTGTGAAACCAGTCAATAATATAATATTCAATATAGAGTACCTATATTGTGCTAATAGAAGAGAGATATGAAGGTATGATTAGGAAAAATAATTAATAATTAGAATGTAATTTAAATTCAAAAGCTTACTTTTAAGTAAAAAGATTGAGAAAATGATGGAGCCTAAATGGCTTTATAAATGATAAAAAAAATTCTAAAAGGAACCTTGAATATTAGTATAAAGTGAGTCTCGAATATTAGTATTATTATAGAAAATTATATATATTATTTTTTTATACAAAAACCTATAATCAAGTTTAAATCAAATTATTTTATATTTGTCAGCATTTGTCGATTCTACCCTAATCATCATTACCATTTCCAAGTTAGCATTCATCCATGAAGACATCAGCAGCTCTACTAATCAAATAAATAAATAAAAATCAGCATGTGCGATGTGCATAATGTGCAAGAGAATGTTACATAACATAAACTAATAAAAGTGTATGAATAATTCTAAAAGCATGTGCTTATAAACGCATAAACTTCAAATCTTAAGGAATATTATTTTAGAATTTATCTTATTTATTTATATATTCATTAAACTTTATTGTGGAACAAATTTAAGGAGGAAGTAGAAGAAAGATAATAATATACCTCATAAAACAATTTATTATTTTAACAAAGTTGCTTGACACATTGCAACCTTGATGAAAAGAAAAAAAAGGAATAACGTCAAAACATAAAACAATAAACATAAACATAAAAAATATAAACAAAAGAATAAAAAAATGCAATCAAGAACCTAAGCAAAAATATGAATTGCACACTGTAAATAAAGAATAACAATGAAAATAGAAAAGAAAAAATCAAAACAAAACAACACAGAGTATTGAAAGGAAGAATGAAAATGAGATGTAATCTACATCTCTGCTCAACAAAATGCACTACCAAAGATACTTCAAAAAAGAAAAACAACAATAGAAGGAAGCATGAAATTGAAAAAAAAAAAAGAAGAAAATTCACGATGTGACAAAACTAACTCGCTACAAATGAGATATAAAGTAATGAAAAAGGTGGAAATAGAGTTACCGATTTAGTTTGAAAGCAATATTTTATTTATATCCTAATAAGTCACATGATAAATAGTTATTATTACGCACATAGAAAATGGAAGGTTAAAATAGATACCATATTAGTTGGTGATATATTAGGAAAGTCGTGAGGCACAATCGTATCTTGTTAAATAATCAGATAATTCAAATAATAATAGTAGTAATCGAATCAAATAAATAAAATAAACAGGATATATAGACAATGGAACGAAGAAAATGAAAACATAAAAACATGTCTTACAATTCAACAACAGTTAAATAGAAATTAAAAAGTTAAACACATAAATACCAATCATTACATAATATCATGATTATTTAATGAATTTTAATAATTTTTTAATTGACTAAAATATTAATTAGTTAACAATTTTTTAAATAAGAGCACATATTAATTTTAAAATTGAAATTGATATTTAAATTATGGTAGTGCTTAATGCACATTATTTTTTAATTAAATCATATATTTTATTTAAATATTAATCTTCAAAATATGAGATATGATAGCAAATTAAAAAACAATTATATTATATTGGAGTGATTTTTGGCACACACCAACCAAATGTAACATTTGACATTAGCTGTAAATTTTATGTATTAATCAATTAGATTTTTTTATTTTATTAGAAGGTTGATATTTTTTTTATGAAATATCTATTGTTCATTATTTAGATTATTTATTGTTATTTCAGAATTTTATGTTTTACTTATATTTTATAAAAATTGTTGGAGTAATATAGTTTTTTATCAAGTGCATTACAAAAAATGAATTGAAAAAATAAAATGAAGAATATATGCTTATATACATTGTCAAAATATGTTTTGAATTAAATTAAATCAAATTTTTATGCAAATAACTATTATTTGAAATTAATAATACAATCTTTTAAGAATATAGATTAGTTTAAAATTATATGATTTTGCATTGATTATATTGTTTTAATTGATTATTAATGTAAACGTAAAATAACATAAAGGTAATATTGTATCATGTAAATATAATTAATGTTTTAAACGTAATATATTATTGATTTTATAAAATGTAACTATTTAAGACTCATAATTTTTTTTTAATTAGAAATTCTAGAAAAATCAGGTGGAATAATTTAATGATACAAATTAGCATGCAATCAAATAAGAGCAAATTACAATCAACATGTAATTAGAATCAAATTCAATTATGTCTATAATTTTTTAATGATGTATCATAATTAAATTATGAAAATATTTTTTTTAAATTTTTTAATTTTTTTATGGGTCCTAAATTACTCTAGAAGTGACATGTGGAAAATTTTTTTTTGAAATGAGTCTTGAATATTAGTATTATAGATTACATAACCACTTAGGCCTAATAATGTTTTTTTTTAATGGTCTCGACTAAATATACCTACACATGCGAGAGAGATTTGTGATTAGGATAAAATCTATAGCGGTATCAATACTCTTTTGGAAATTTGGTGCAATAGGTTCAAAATTAATTATCATCTCCAGCGTGAATGATATTTGCAATACTGAGGTTCTTGCTTTTGCAGTTTGTGGCAATCAAAACCACTCGATTCACCTAGTGGATATTTTTCATGCAATTAATCTCATCCTCTAGGTTATGAGGTAAGGCTCCAGTAATCTATTATTTTCAATTTCTTTTTACTAATGTATAATTTTTGTCACATGACCTTTTTGAAATTTGTTTAGCCAGGTGACTTGCATCACATGAACTGGTAGCTGGTGTCGGCCAAGTGTGTATACTTGAACAGAGTGGGGGAGCTGGGAGATTAATTATTGGAGAGGGAATTGTTGAAAACTGAAATGTAAAACACGAGACAGAGCCAGAGAGTTAGTAAAGTGGGTTGGATGAGTTTCTGTACAACAATATACAGTATAGATGAGGATTTCCTTGTAGAATGATTTAAGGAGAATTAATCTTTCACTTTATTAATATTCTTATTTAATGAAATCTGTAACATCCCCTGCTGCTTTACGGATTGACGACTGTCCCCACAAACCAACACGGGTCTTTTCAGCATGCTTTGTCCTCACTCACACGCTTCCTAGGAAAACTTCCCAGGAGGTCACCCATCCCAAAATTACCCCAGGTCAAGCACGCTTAAGCGTGGAGTTCTTTGATTTAGGCTACCGAAAAGAAGATGCATCTTGTTTTCGGTAGCCTAAATCGAAAGAACTCCACAGCTTAAGCGTGCTTGACCTGGGTAATTTTGGGATGGGTAACCTCCCGGGAAGTTTTCCTAGGGAGTGTGTGAGTGAGGACAAAGCATGCTGAAAAGACCCGTGTTAGTTTGTGGGGACAACAATCCGTAGCAAACAGGGATGTTACAAATGGTATCAGAGCCTGCACCTCTCCCAGTACGGTGTGGTTCGGGGACGAACCAGGCGGAAGCTGGTGGGCATGTAACGCCCGGGGATGAGGACGAGGAGTGATCACCGGTGCAAAGAGGGCACGGACAAGGAGCGGCTCCTCGCAAGGTCCTCTAAGCGGAGGGGTACATGAATGAACCGATTACACACCCGAATGAGAGGGATCCTAAGACTGTATAGGTATGGGACTATACAGTTGAGGAGGGCTTATATGAATTGATTTGCACTACCTATACCAACAAGATGCATCTTCTTTTCGGTAGCCTAAACTGAAAGAACTCCACAGTTAAGCGTGCTTGACCTGGGGTAATTTTGGGATGGGTGACCTCCTGGGAAGTTTTCCTAGGAAGCGTGTGAGTGAGGACAAAGCATGCTGAAAAGACCCGTGTTGGTTTGTGGGGACAGTCGTCAATCCGTAAAGCAGCAGGGGATGTTACAAAATCAAATTCATTTTATTTCTTAAAACAAAAAAATTAGGTGAGGAAAAACACCAATATCCCATCAAAATCGGAGAAAATCTCATGCCACTCTAAAGAACGGTTCATGAGATTCTCAGTTCATTTGGGTCCTCGTTCAATCCTTTCAAAGTTATTGGATCATTCTCTCACCTAAAAATCTCTCCTCTTCTTGCATTCCGTCCCAAAGGATAAATAGGACCAATTCAATCACGTTTTCATGTTTTAGTTGATTTCCTTTGTTTTATTATTCTCAAACAAAAATATTATTCTTTTTACTAAACATACAAGGATCTATTAGGAGGGATTACATATCACTCTATTAATAAAGTTCTCACATCAGTCAACGGATTTAAACTCACGCTCTTATGAAATAAGCCAGATCTTAATCACCTACACCCACCATTGTTAATAGTATAAATGAGAAATGACGAATTAATAAGAAAGGAACAATTACATGCTCTTTTTTATTTTTTTAAGGGTAAATTACATTTATTTTTATTTTTCGTCAGATCTATCAATGTAACATTAAGCTCTTCAATTAAAATTTTCAATTTGTCTTTATTTATTAAAAAAAAAAACTAAGAACTCCCCCTTTCCTTTTCAACTTAAAAAAACCCACCATGCTTCAGCGACGGTAGAGATATGTTGATGAGTTGAGGTTAATATTTGGAGGAAGAGTCTGCCGAAAAGTCACGAGAGAATGCATCAGACGACAATGGAGGCAAGGTACCCAAGGAATTTTGTGAGGTCATGAAGGAGTGTGCGGTAGAGGAGGTTGAGGCTGAGGTTGAGGAGAGGCAACAAAAGGTGATCGAAAAAAATTGTTGTGGTTGGGCATAAAAAGGGTAGAGATGATAGCGAGATGATGGTGTGTAATGCCCCAATTTTTATGTACTAATTACTTTGGTTAGCTGATGGATAATTAGTCATTCATAATATAAATATTTTTTTTTAGTAATTTTATATATGAAATCCCTAGGCTATCCTTATTTATATATACACCTAACGATCAAACTATAGTTCTCATATACACCCACACTTTAAAAAAAAAAAGAAAATGAAAACCCAAACCCCATTTTTTCCCCTCCCCTTCACGGTAACACACACACAACACATAACTGTTCTTTCTTTCTTTCTTCTTCTTTTCTCTCCATCTTCCTCCTTCTTTCTCTCCATCTTCCTCTCCCATCTCTACCTCATAAATCCTTCAATTTTTCACCAAATCCAACAAATAAATACACTTTTCCATAGCTCTCTCACCCAATAAACACAAATCCACCATTAAATTTTCAAGAAAAGTCCTCCTCCTACCTGTTCTGGGGCAAACAAAATTCAGGTAGAAAGGAAAGAATGAGTTTTTGCTTCCTTACTTAGGAGATCAAACTTCAAGGAGCTTGTGGTTGTTTGGATCTTCAGTAAAAATTATCTTTTGGTAGGGGTTTATGTTTAAACTTGTTTATTTATGATTTTGTTAAGAAATCTTGAGTTTTGATGAATGATTATGCATGAAAAATCAAAAGAAATTGTATGTTGTTGCTGAGATTCTCGGATTTATGCAGACAGCTCAATTTGTATGAATTTATTCACATAGATAGAGACAATATTTTGAGCTAAAATTTTTATATGATGAAGCTAACATATGGAAGTATCTTCACTATTTTTCTTGAAGTGTTTAGATGACTTTATCTATTTTTTAAAATTCAGAAACCGAGAAGATTTCAGTTTCAGTATAAACAGTAATTTCTGAAGTACTGAATTTGTATAATTTATTTACCAGACCAAATGATCAAAGTTTGACTTGAAATTTTTACAAGATGTTGTGGACATCTTAAAGTTAAATCATGAATTTTTGTATGATTTAACATGATCATTTGACAGGGTAATAAAATTGGGAACTATGGTTGTTGGCTGTAAATAGGGGGTTTCTGACCACCGAATTTGTCTAATTTTGTTAACATATTTAGAGAATGATTCTTGCTTTAAAATTTTTACAGGATCTTGTGGACACATTTAAGTGTCTTAGATAATTTTTATAGCCTCTGAATTTATTATTTAACATACAAATAAATTTGTGTTACAATGTGTGAAATATGCATGAAAATTGAGTAAATATATATGCCATGTGTTTGATAAAATTTCTAAATGAGAGTAAAGGTTGTTTGGAATTGAGTTTTTACATATTTGTTGAAAGTGAAAGAGTGGAATTTATATGAGTTTTGGTTTATCATATAGTAGCATTATAGTCTTGACATAATGAATGATTGCTTATTAATGTTTATGATTACTCGTTGAGTTGTTGTTGTGGTTTATCTCATCTTAAGGAAAAGGATTTTAGAATTCATTATTGAAAATTATGCTTGCATTCTTGTGAGAAAAAGAATGACTTTGAGGAAATAGGAAAAAAGAGGAAGAACTAAAGATAAGGAAATCAGAATTAAGACATGAAGATTAAGGGTCGATTTATGTCGATAAAGAGGGTTCCAACACTGAATCGTTCTAAGGACCAGTGATGACTGGACATTGACTTTCTTTATAGTGCACATGAGGGTTTCAGTGTCGGTTCGTATTAAGGAACTGGTGTCTACCAGTTAAGTATAATCTTATAGCTTTTAAAATATCTAATCAGACTTAATTGAGAGGAAAGAATAGTAAGATGAATAAGAACAGATAGAAATGCGAAAGTTATGAGGTAGATAAGACTAAATAAAAAGATCTTAACTATGATGTATTTGATGTCTTACATCAGGATAACCATTTATATATGTTGTGACATTTAATGAATGAACCTAGTATATTTCCATGTAAGCATGTCTCTTTGATTATATTAATAAAGTTCCTTCATACATGCATATACTTATCATGCCAAGACCATGCTAAAAGACACCTCTACCTTGATAAAGATTGTTTGTGAAATCCTAAAATCGAACCTCAAAATTGTATGTAAATGATTTCAAAAGAAACCAAGGTAGACTAGAGATGATAATGATGTCATGTTAATTGCATATGTTCCTACTGAGATTTCAATTGATTTCTCACCCCTTTTCCCTTTTTCCATATCATCTCTAGATGAGCAGGTAGATCATGATGCAAAGACTTAGTTGCTGAAGTATTGTTGTTTTTGCTGAAGTATAGTTGCTTTTTCGTTACTTGGAGACTGTGCTATATATTATCGATCTTAACTTTGTATTTGGATCATGAGATCTTTCTCCTTTTATGTTTTGTATCTTGTGACTTGAGGTCATGACTTAGTATATTCTTAGCTGGTTTGACCCATGTGGCTGTTTATATTTTATATTACATTACTATGTTATGTTATAGATTGAATGGCACTGTGTGCCTTATAAGGATGATATATGATATGTTGAAGTATTGTATTTTGAAAAGTATGTTGAGCTATGAATGACTGGTTATCCTGCTTATGATTTTCTATCTTATAGGAGCATGGTATTTACGTCGTTATCATGCCGAACTTTCATTAGAATGCTTAGCAATATTTTATGTCAAATGTTGAAAAGCTCACGAAATAGGACGTGATTCCTTAGGATTAATTCTTATATGACTCGAGCATGTAGAAACGAGTACTAGGAAGTTACATTTTTGGTATCAGAGCCTGCACCTCTCCCAGTACGGTGTGGTTCTGTGGACCTAACCAAAGCGGAAGTCGGTGGGCATGTAACGCCCGGGGACGAGGACGAGGAGTGATCGCCGGTGCAAAGAGGGCACGGACAAGGAGCGGCTCCTCGCAAGGTCCTCTAAGCGGAGGGGTACATGAATGAACCGATCACACACCCGAATGAGAGGGATCCTAAGACTGTATAGGTATGGGACTATACAGTTGAGGAGGGATTATATGAATTGATTCGTACTACCTATATCAACAAGATGCATCTTCTTTTCGGTACTGGGAGAGGTGCAGGCTCTGATACCACATGTAACGCCCGGGGACGAGGACGAGGAGTGATCGCCGGTGCAAAGAGGGCACGGACAAGGAGCGGCTCCTCGTAAGGTCCTCTAAGCGGAGGGGTACATGAATGAACCGATTACACACCCGAATGAGAGGGATCCTAAGACTGTATAGGTATGGGACTATACAGTTGAGGAGGGCTTATATGAATTGATTCGTACTACCTATATCAACAAGATACATCTTCTTTTCGGTAGCCTAAACTGAAAGAACTCCATAGTTAAGCGTGCTTGACCTGGGGTAATTTTGGGATGGGTGACCTCCTGGGAAGTTTTCCCAGGAAGCGTGCGAGTGAGGACAAAGCATGCTGAAAAGACCCGTGTTGGTTTGTGTGGACAGTCGTCAATCCATAAAGCAGCAGGGGATGTTACAAATGGTATCAGAGCATGGTTTGACCCGATTGGAGCCGAAGGGTTGGACTACTATGCTTTGGTTGCACAGAAAAATAGATATGTCATTTTTTTTAGTTTATTTGCATGGTAGACTATGAGGTTTGGAGATGCATGATTTGCTTTATTTGTATGTCACTGTAACAAGCTCACTAGACATGATTTATTGAGACTGATCACCTCAATTTTTCTGTTTGGTGTGTGTAGGGACTGATGGCATCAAGTAGGCAACCTAGGCGCCAGAGTAGGACGGAGGACCTTGAGCTGTTGGAGACCTTCCGAGGTGTTACTCGTGCTTTACAGGCTGTGACGGAGAGGTTAAACCGACATGATGAGGGTTCAGGCAGTTCTTAATATAAGTTAGTTGAAAAAAGAATCATATTTTTAATATCACAACCAGAATTTAAGATGATCCCTACAGTCCTTAATATAAGTTATTTTTGGATTATCCATAAATATTAAGATAATGCTTAAATCTTATTAATCTTTTAAAAATTGACAATAAAAGTTATAAGGATTATTCTATCACTAACCATCCACTCATTCTCCCAACTAACTACTTCAATAAAATCCTCACCTCCTCCAATCATTCTCTTTTCAATTACATAGAGAGGTAAAACATGTATGAAATAATTAATCACTCAATAAAATATGAAAATGAACTATATTTTGGAACATAAAAAACCCCAAAATGACTTATATTGAAGACCAGGGGAAGTAATCTTCTTTTGAGGAGTAAATTAACCATATTTTTTTTTTCAAAAGAAGATTGTATCTTGCTTTGCAAAAGATATTAAATGCTTGTTTGTACAACATTTGTCATCAAAGAATGAAAAATTGTGCTTCCCAATATACTTTTATACTCTCTTCATCCTTAAATAATTATTCATTGAAAAAATTTATTTTATCTAGAAATAATATTCATTTTAAAATTTTAGGAAATATTTATTAATTTTAATTAATAATACCCCTATTAAATACTATCGACTCATTAATAAAGGAGTATAGAGGAAGCTAGATTGTATTAAAAAGAAATAAGAGTAATTTGGTTAATTATTTCTAACTTTTATTAACATTGATGTTTTACCAATTATTTTTTTAATTGTAATAAATATTTATAATTGGACAATTATTTAAGAACAAAGGAAGTAAAAAGTAAAATTTTTTAATGATGTATCATAATTAAATTATGAAAATATTTTTTTAAAATTTTTTAATTTTTTTATGGGTCCTAAATTACTCTAGAAGTGACATGTGGAAATTTTTTTTTGAAATGAGTCTTGAATATTAGTATTATAGATTACATAACACTTAGGCCTAATAATGTTTTTTTTTAATGGTCTCGACTAAATATACCTACACATGCGAGAGAGATTTGTGATTAGGATAAAATCTATAGCGGTATCAATACTCTTTTGGAAATTTGGTGCAATAGGTTCAAAATTAATTATCATCTCTAGCGTGAATGATATTTGCAATACTGAGGTTCTTGCTTTTGCAGTTTGTGGCAATCAAAACCACTCGATTCACCTAGTGGATATTTTTCATGCAATTAATCTCATCCTCTAGGTTATGAGGTAAGGCTCCAGTAATCTATTATTTTCAATTTCTTTTTACTAATGTATAATTTTTGTCACATGACCTTTTTGAAATTTGTTTAGCCAGGTGACTTGCATCACATGAACTGGTAGCTGGTGTCGGCCAAGTGTGTATACTTGAACAGAGTGGGGGGCCTGGGAGATTAATTATTGGAGAGGGAATTGTTGAAAACTGAAATGTAAAACACGAGACAGAGCCAGAGAGTTAGTAAAGTGGGTTGGATGAGTTTCTGTACAACAATATACAGTATAGATGAGGATTTCCTTGTAGAATGATTTAAGGAGAATTAATCTTTCACTTTATTAATATTCTTATTTAATGAAATCAAATTCATTTTATTTCTTAAAACAAAAAAATTAGGTGAGGAAAAACACCAATATCCCATCAAAATCGGAGAAAATCTCATGCCACTCTAAAGAATTCATGAGATTCTTAGTTCATTTGGGTCCTCATTCAATCCTTTCAAAGTTATTGGATCATTCTCTCACCTAAAAATCTCTCCTCTTCTTGCATTCCGTCCCAAAGGATAAATAGGACCAATTTAATCACGTTTTCATGTTTTAGTTGATTTCCTTTGTTTTATTATTCTCAAACAAAAATATTATTCTTTTTACTAAACATACAAGGATCTATTAGGAGGGATTACATATCACTCTATTAATAAAGTTCTCACACCAATCAACGGATTTAAACTCATGCTCTTATGAAATAAGCCAGATCTTAATCACCTACACCCATCATTGTTAATAGTATAAATGAGAAATGACGAATTAATAAGAAAGGAACAATTACGTGCACTTTTTTATTTTTTTAAGGGTAAATTACATTTATTTTTATTTTTCGTCAGATCTATCAATGTAACATTTAAGCTCTTCAATTAAAATTTTCAATTTGTCTTTAGTTATTAAAAAAAAAAAAACTAAGAACTCCCCCCTTCCTTTTCAACTTAAAAAAACCCACCACGCTTCAGCGACGGTAGAGATATGTTGATGAGTTGAGGTTAATATTTGGAGGAAGAGTCTGCCGAAAAGTCACAAGAGAATGCATCAGACGACAATGGAGGCAAGGTACCCAAGGAATTTTGTGAGGTCGTGAAGGAGTGTGCGGTAGAGGAGGTTGAGGCTGAGGTTGAGGAGAGGCAACAAAAGGCGATCGAAAAAAATTGTTGTGGTTGGGCATAAAAAGGGTAGAGATGATAGCGGGATGATGGTGGCTGTGCAATTGAAATTGGATCAAATCTAGTGGCATTGAATGAAAATAAAAAAATAGAATTAAGGGCATAAAAGTTATTTTGTATGTTTAAATCGCATGCCATTCATATGCCTTTAAAAACTGGAGATGCTAATGTAATAACTATTAAAAAGGAATTTAATTATCATACATTGAAAATGTAAAAAAAATTTATATTGTCATCCAATCATGTATTACCATATAAGTATAATAGTTGACTTTTATACTCACTATTTAAAAAATTAATCAAACTAAATATTTTGATTGAATAACAGTGTAAAACTATTTTACATTGTCAGTGTATTAAAATTAAACTCTTTAAAAAATTACTAATTAAGGGTGTTAGGTCTCATTTTGAAAAAATAGAAGAACAATCAATGTGTGATGATATCAATAAATCTCAAGAGAAATATAAAAAATTGTCCTTTATTTTTTTTTTTGGTTACGCATCATACTCTTTCTATTTGAAAAATTATACTCAATGCCTTTTTAATATAGCTATTTGTAACTGTTTGAATTTTTTTTTAAAAAAAGTAGTTTGTTAAAAGTAGAATCATAAGAGAAGTAGGAAGATAATTTATTTTTTTACTGCAATTATATAAGCATTTTTTTTATTAGATAAGAAGATATTTAAATGTTTGAATGTAATAAATATAAAGTAATTTTTTTTTATAAAATTACAATTTTAGAAATAAAAAATCATTTATCAAGAAATACTCTAGACTTTATTTCTAAAATTAATCGATTAATTGTAAAATGTCAACCCACTTTTTTTTGAATCGATGTTACACTTCATAGTAATATTATATAAAATATATTATTATTTTTTTTTTGGGTACATGGACCAAAGAAAACAAACCATGAAGAAAGGAAAAATGATTATCTCATGTGGAGTGTCCCAGCAGTGTCTCCAAGCAAAAGAAGCTGCAATCCCAGCAGAGGTTGATGCCTATTACGGTGTCTATCATCAGCGGTGGCCCCAAGCTTTGCAAGATAATCAACCACTTGATTCCCCTCACGAAGCACATGTCAAGGGGAGCATTGTCAATCGAGTACAACAACTTTTTAATGTCAGAAATCAAGCCCTCAGAGAAAAAAAAAATTGATGATGAGTATATATGATGATAAAACTCTTGCCTTTATGCTATAATTGATAGAATAAAAATAGACTGAGTAATAAAAAATTACAAAGTTAAAGGTAAGTGATTATTATTTGAAAATAATTTTAACGAAAAGAGTAACATAATTAGTAAGAAATAATATATCTTCTTTTTTTTTTTTTACTCAAATTGAAGTTTTCTTTACTCTCAAAATTAGGGAGTCAAGGAGAGAATGACAAATAAGGAAGTGGTATAATTTCTTCTATTCTACTCTTTATATTTCTCTTCCATTTCATTATGAATCACTCTTTTTTATCATTTATAAAATTGCTAATTATAGCTTTAGATCCATACTGAATAGGGATTAATTTTGATGACCTAATAAAAAATTCTACACTACCTGACAATTATTTATTATTTCATCAACAAAAATATGGTTGGGTCGGATCACATCCATCACCTCAAAAATATCACAAGGAACAACAAATGATAGAATGACAATGTGAAATTCTTCTACGTACATTTTCATATACTAAATTTAAATCCTATTAAATATGCTTAAAAATATATAATTTGTTTAAGTTCCTTTCATTTAAAAATGGCAACGAAAGTCCAGTTCTTAAGAGGAGGAGGAATTGGCGCTGCGGGATTGGCACCACAAGATTAAGAGAGTGAAAATGATATGTGTACTATGAGGGAAAGTGAGAAGGTGGAAAAGTCTGTGGTATGTTTTAAATAATTTTAAGAATGGATTTATAATTGATTGGTTTTTAGATTTATAAGGTTAAGTGTGTGTTTTATTCTGCTTTTTCAAACTTTTTTTTTGTTATATTTGATTTTGTCAAAATTTATTTTAATTAAAGTAATTTTGAATTAAAAGAATATATATTTAGTATTTTTATTTAATTTTAAAAAATATTTAATGCTACTAATATTTAATGCTAAATATATATCAAGATGAAACTGTTATCTAAAGCTCATATTAAATAAGCCTTAAAAATATATAATTTCTCAATCCCTCTTCCAAAAAAAAAAAAGCTAACGAAAGTATCTTGCCTTTCTTCTATGTTCATGCCCGCGAAATGGAGAGAGGCAACATATGAATAAGGATTGAAAATGATGTATGTATTGTGAAGAAGAGTGAAAACATGGGAATGTTTATCAAAATTGTTTGGATAGTATGGATTAAAATTACTTTTAAAAGAATAATTATAATAAAGTATATGAATTTTATGTTGCTTTATCCAATTTTTTTCTTTATTGCTTTTAAGATAGATTTTTAAGAATGAAATAAACATTTGATACTTTCTTCACTTTATCAAGTTATTAAATAAAAAATTACAAAATCTGCATATATTTTAACTTTTGAAATAAAATGTATATTGAAATATTCACTATTTAAATCAAATTGATTAGAGTAAAAAGAATTAGATTACCAAAAATATTGAATTATACAACCCAATCAGGGGTGGAGCTAGCCTTTTATTTATAGCCTTTTATTTATAGAGGGCCAAAGTACTGGTTAAAAATCACACACACACACACACATATATATATATATATATATGCATCTTTTAATCCAAGAGCAAGATATACATCTTTTAATTTATTCAACCTAAAATTTTAAATAAAAAAAAAATTAGAATAAGCATAGAAAAATAAAAGAATGGATGATAAAATTGGACAATTAAATTATTGAACTTATCTAATTTTTAAAATTTTCATTGTAATATAAGTAGAAATTTAAAAAGAGTCAAATATATATATATATATATATAAATTTTACTACAAAAAATTAGTAATTAAGGAGTTGCTATCGCCTCTACTAAACCATACGAGGAGCTGCCCCTAAACCCAACGATAACTATTGTTTATAATCATTACTAAATATAATTTTGAGATATATTTATACAATTAATCATTTTTCTAATAAAACTATGGAAGAAAAACATCATATAATAAGAAGAAATGGGTATATGAAGGAAATTACCATTGGAAAAATCAGATTAGGCCAGAAGTGCTTTGGAGCAACAATAAAAGCAACTTTGCTTTCACTCAAATTCTTTTTGAATACGATGGACACCGACTACCAAACGTGTCGGGAAAATAGGCAAATCTCAATTTTACCAAAAAAAAAAAATGGGCAAATCTCATTTCGACCCTTCAACTACTCGTTGGTGGTAATTCAACTTCAACGCAGAAGTAACTCAGAACTATAAGCAGTCTAAATTCCCTTTTAAAAATATTATTTTAATTCTTAAAAAGTAAGCACTTAGTGAAATACTAATTTTGTTATTATTAAATATGATGATCGTTCTCATTCATCCTTTAACATCTAACATATATAATTATAAAATAAATATATCAATAAATACTCACTTTTTTAGTGTTAGAATTACATTACTCTTCTCTCTTCCACTATTTTTGAATTTACAGCATTACTTGCTTATAAAAGATAAAGGAAAATTAATTATTGTTTTTGAGAAAACACAACAAACAATACTTGAAGCTTTGACTACTTTTTTGGTCAGAAACTTTGAATATTTTTATATATAAAAAGGTTAAAATATACTTAGCCCCTTTGAGAAATTAAAAACTGACGCTCTATCCCATTATTTTAAAAAATTTATATTCCATCCTATTTTACTAAAGGCATGTTTGATGCATTCCTTTTTATGATTTGATATTTTATAAATTACATATTAAATAATAAAAATAATTAAAAAATAAGTAATTAATTTAGTTTCTATACATTAACAGCATAAAATAAAATATTAATAGATTAATTTTTGCCGAATTTGACACATTTTTAAATTTTTAACCATTCACGATTAAAACCATTTTAGACTATTAATTCATAGAAACTAAATTCATAAATAATAGTAATAGTTAAAAATAATTGTTTTAATTAAGGAATTAATAATAAATATTTTAAATAAAGAAGATATAAAATTAGATAAATATTTTTTAAAATAAATAATATATGATACATAATATTAGTATAAGTACTAGTAATATAAAATATAATTATACGAATGAGAATCAAAATATAAAAAATAATTTATATAAATCAATAATTTAATTATTATATTTAATAAGGTAAATAACATGACTTCCCCTGAGATTTGATTAAATTTAGTCCACTTCCTCTCTATTTATAAAATTTAGTTAGGATGTCTCTTAGTTTGTGAAATCATTACACTAACCTCCACTGAGTTTGTAAAATAATTATTTTGACCTCCTCTCAATGTTACTTGGATAAATAGAGGGAAATTAAGGTGAATTTCACCAAACCTCATGAAACATTAGTATAATTTATCCTAGTTAATAATTAGTTATCTAGTATGAATTGATACTATTTTGAATTTTTATTAGTTTACAGTGTAAAATTGATTTTACACCATCAACTAATAAAAACTCAAGAAAGTGTCAAATCATGGTAGGTAGTTAAATTGATTTTAAATGGAGTGATTAATTGGATAATAATGTAAAAAAAATTTTACGCTATCATTGTATCAAAATTAAAATTTTTATTTTTTATAATTTTATTTTTGCAATATTTTATTTTCATATAATATCAAATGTGAAAAATATATATCATTTTCTTTCTTGTTATAATTCTTTCAACTTGTATATTTATATCATAATACATGTAATGAACATAGTAAAACATACCAACTTTGTATTTTCATTATATATAATTATATTTTATATGAATGGTTATATTATTTATCATGCATTATAAATTTATATATTAATTTTTTTAATTTAAGTATTGAATTTTATTTTAAATATTTATTTAATTGTCATGTATTATTTAAAATTATCTATTATTTTAATATATAAAAAGTGATTATGATAGATAAGTTTATTTAATACATTGCAGGCATGAAATAAAATGAAATTAGTGCATAAAAATTAAATTTATTATTTATTTTGTAATTATTTTGTGATTTAATATATAATTGATAGAATCAAATTATGAAAAAGAATATACCAAACACACCCTTAATGAAATGGCGCGAAGCGTAGTATTTTTAAATAAGTGGGGTGGAATGTCATTTCCTAATATCTCAATAAATAAATGCATTTTATCCATGAAAAAAGAAAAAAAAGACTTTGACTAGTTTTTATTTTTACATCACGAACCTACCCATTACCACACCCGCCTATCATCTACATCATTGATCATTAATGTGACTTGCATACCAGCAGTATGTTGGATTAACGTTGGCAATGGGCCAGAGTCAATTCCAGGACTATGAGATTTCGAGTATGTTTAGTTTGCCTTTCAAATCAAAATCCAAAATTAATTATGACATTGAAAATTTTTCAATTGATTCTACAGTAAGTGGCATATTACAACTTTTAGATTTTTTTTCTCTTTCCATAGTTGTCAAAATCATTTCTCAAAGAGTACTCATTATTTGTGAAATAATATTAACTCACACTCCATTTATCATTGAATATGCTGTGAGCTGACATGATATCATATATTATGAGTACAAATAATATTTTTCTTTTTGAAATCAAATTATCAAATATAAATTATTTTATTTCAAAATCAATTCTCACAAAAATCAGTGCTCACATTCTTAATTCCACCTACAATCAATTCTACAGAAAATGAACCAAAGATGCTAAAAACCTTGCTTCTCATAATCTCTGTCCAAACTTCCAACTTTAATTTTAAGATTCTGAAAGCCAAATCAACCATGCTATCACAGTCTAAAGCTATGCCCGTAACTCAGCCACAAGTTGGTAATTTGAGTTTTTGAATGTACCAAAAATGACAATATTAACCCGCATACATGTTTACAGCATTGACATTGCACAAAAGCAAATCTTCTACTTGAGTTTCAACTCATAGATGGGCATTGGATAATAAATCATGCGTTGCGACCAGATAATCAAAATTCACAACACCACTTCTAAGAGAAAAAATATATATACAAAGGCTATTACAAGCATGCTAAGGATGACACTAACAGATATGCAATGCACGAGCGCATTATCCCGAAGAACCAAAAGAATAATTCCAATGCACATTTCAATTTAACTTCTACGTAATCAGAAGTAATAGCGTCAGAAAAATATGTCATAACACCACTTATAAGAGAAATAATTATATACAAAGTCTGTTACAAGCATAGTTAACAGAACCGGAAGAAATTTTTTTTCCAAAATTTCCTGCAAGGCTCGAACCCACACGACCAAGGTATGAGGTGTGCTTGCTTTCCACTAAGCCAGTCCTACTACTTACGCAAAAAAATTATATATACTATATATTTCACTTACTTTTATATATTGATTTATATCCCATTCAACTGATTAAACTAGTGCCCCAGTGATCTAATGCCTTGACCGAGTCAATCTCCAGGTCGAGTTTGATAACTATGGTTACAAGCACCCTAGGATGTTTGTCCATGGACTGACCAAATATGCAATGCACGAGAGCATTCCAATAGAACCAAAAGAATAATTTCAATGCACATTTCAAGTTAACTTCCAAATAATCAGAAGTAATAACGTCAGAACAATATGCCATAGCATCACTTATAAGAAAGAATAACTATATACAAAGGCTGTTCCAAGCATCCTGAGGGTGTTTCTCAATGGACTCATCAAATATGCATCGCACGAAGGCGCTATTCAAAACAACCAAAAAAAGAGAGACATGAAAAAAAAGCAAAACCCTGGCTACAACTCCCTAAACACATTTATGAATCTACGACAATAAAATAAACCCCTTTGCTTTCTTCTTTTAAATATGAAATGAGAGTTCGCATGAATCCCATTGATATCTATCATTGGCAGCAATATTATAATTTTTACAGCTCTCCACAATAAGCATATGGCTGGTGCATGTTTTTTCACATGCAAAGTTCTTCCACAATGCAGTTCTCTGTTCTAAAATTTCTTTCTGCACAGCAATCCAAACCTTGAACTATATCACATGAATAGGTCAAAATGCCACCAGCAATCACCTAATAATTGTTCTTCCAAGAGATGATGCTCCAATTTCACTGTCAGTATTCTGCATCAATGGCCACATCCGTTTATCAATGAGCAACTTAGAACCAATGAAATAAACAAGTATCATAGTCAGCTCTCTCTCTCTCTCTCTCTCTCTCTCTGTGTATATATGTATACACACACACACACACACTATTACAAACACATTGGCTGATAGTGTAAGTGGGTTGGGCTTATGCTACTCCTGTGCTACACTTTATTATTCAGTGTCATGAACCATCTCTCCAAAATATCAAAAACATCAAACTCTTACTCGATGATGAAGATGTTATTTCGAAGCCTGAATGATACCCTAAACTAGTGGGTGAGCCCAACTACCTCATCGTCACTCATTCAGAAATTGCCTTCTCAGTTAGAGTGATCAGTCAATTCATTTCATTCACTTGAACCACCCACTAGAAGCTGTTAATTATATATTTAAGTATTTCAAAGGAGCTCCAAGACATGGTGTTTGGTATAGAGACCCTGGGCATACTACAATTGAAGGCATTTCCTATGCCAATTAGGTTGGATCTCCTGTTTATAGAAGATTCACCGCTGGCTCTTGTGTTCATGTTGGAGCTAATCTTATTTACCAGAGATTTAAAAATCAAGGCACTGTTCCTCGATCTAGTACCACAACTAAATATCAAGCAATTGTGCGAGCTACATATGTACTAGTATAGGTACATGACAACTTGATAAGATAGGTTTCAAGAGTATTCTTCCTAACTTATGGTGTGATAATTAGGCAGCCATTCATATTGCATCTAATCCAATCCTATTTTTCAAAAGAACAAAGCCTATTGAGGCTAACTGCCATTTTGGGCATGAGAAGATTTAACAAGGGCTTCTTGTCAGTGGACATGTGTGGACCGGCCAACAAATAGTCAAAATCATCACCAAAGCACTCAATAAGAAAAAAATATGCTATGTTTGAAACAAACTGAGCATAGCTTGAAGAAGAGTATTAGAGAACATATATTAATTGAGTATTTGTGGCTGGACTTTTACTACTCTAGCACTCTTGTACCATGCTTTATTCTTCAGCATAAACAGACAACCTAAATGTCTCTAATATTTGCTCATCAACTATTTTTTCTCATCGGTTTATCGTATGAAGTAATGCTATTTGCAAGTACATTCATGGGATTAACGAACTATCAAACTGATTTAATCACTAAGCACCTTCCTGAGACTGGTACATGGATAGTTTGTTTAACCATCTTTCAAACATATTTAACTAATAATATATTTATATACAACCAATGAAGTTACATGGGAATCATCATAAATTTGTGATATAAAATTGCGGTTATATATACATATAATTAATAGTTGAGTCAGTCTGACAATTAGTTCAATGTCACTTAGTGACGTGTTAAAGAAAAGTATTATGCACAAAAATTTTCTCATGCATACTAAGTCTGATTCATGGCAGTAATAATAATAATAAGGAATAGTAGACCAATCATGGAGAATGCAGAACAATAGAAAATTACAAGTCTTTCTTAAATAACAGCCAAAAAGAAGAGGAAATTATATTGCGGCCCTCTCATAAAACTATATTAAATTGAGTTTCATGCATCTCCAGTCATGTTTAAGGGAGCAGAGACAATTCCAAGCATTATTAACACTAACATCTTTGCAAATGTAAATGGGTAGAGAGGGCTCTGGATAGCATAAAATTTTTTCTTTATCTTTTAATGAACAACTTACCTGCGATTTAGGGGAAGGGAATACATTCCAAAATCTAAGTGTTTCATCTCCCGCTCCAGTAACAATAGTCTGAAACCGTTGAAATCATCACAAAGAGAAACACATTATAGAGAATAAAATATAAAAAAAATCATATACTCAGTCGTATAGAAAGAGAAACAGGTGGAAGGACAACTGAAATACCTGTCCATCTGGAGAGATGGCAAGATAAAGAACTCTGTAAGTATGGCCTGTAAGAGTGGCCAACTGCACCAAAGGAAAAAAAATTGATAAAAGTGTTTAAATTAAGTAAAAATATACAAGATGCTTAGTCACATGATATTGTGTACCTTTGACATGGTGGGGTATCTCCAAACTATTATCTGGTTCTGGGAGTAGCCATGTGTGCTAACCAATTCATTAACATTTTTAGACCAAACAAGATTGCAAACCTGCCATATATAAAGGTTGCACACCATTTTATTTGTGTTAGGAAAGAGCAAAGCTGCATGAGATGGTCCCTTTATCCATCACTCAATAAATTAAGGGAAATGCCACAAAATCTGAAAACAATTTATATACTGAAAAAGAAACATCAAGAAGCCAACGTTTGCAGTTATGAAGAATCACTACCGAGAATTTAGTTTTATTTAGGCATTTATTGACAACTTTATAATAGTGAAGCAAACTAGATTGAAGCTATTTTCCTTGTAATGTCTCTCATTGCACCCCATGGACTGGATCTCTAAAGTAGATGGTGAACTGCCTCCATGTGAGAGACGAAGCACAGGTCCATCTTATTTCACTAGTTAGGATCTAGTATAAGAGATGCAATAAAGTAACTCATAGGCCTTCACCAAACAAGTCAAGCTTTTACGATTTGGTCCTTCACATGTTATGTAATCTTTGTTAACTAAGTGGTCTAGAGTTTGATTATTGCCACCTCGATTGTTTTAAATTAAAGATTTCAGTAAAAGGTAAAAATGGGTCTATGTATTGCCTGTGCTTCAAGCCAATGGACTATTGCATGAGAAGGCATGTTAGACACATGTAATAGAGTCATTTATAAGCCTTCACCTAAGAGCTTAAGCTTTTAGGAGAATTAGCAGTTGACAAATAGTAAATGATGAACTGGCAATAACGTACACACAAAAATTGTTATCTCTTAGAAAAATCTAGGTTATTGAACTGTGATATCTTAATAAATATCCAACCCCTCCCACAAAACAGTAAAGGAAATAAGTATTTCATGGTGTATCAACTGTTATCCTTCAACAAAATCTATGTAAATTGCACCAATGGAGAGCCATATCTGTCTTGGGTTCTATGTTTTCTTACCAAGTCACTGGGCCCTTTTCTAATCCTTTCTCCAGCCTCTTTATCCTTTTATTTTTCCAACAGTAAATTTGAAATTATCTTCCAAGTGCTGTTTTATTCTTCTCACTTTCCATTTCATAGATTTTGGTATTTGGCAATTTTGTTCACTTTGGCGTTCTTTCAGCTTTAAATGAGTTACTGAAATTACCCTTCAACAAGGAAAACATGCATGTTCTTGTAACTAATTGTAAACTTCATAGTGTTGATAAATACCCAGCCTCTTATTGGACCATATGTTGTAATGAAGTGAATTTGATATAGCCCAAACAGGGTAAGGACAAGTACTGTTACCTGACTTCCAGCGTCCATACAGCTTAAGTGTGAATTTGTGGTTGTATTCCAGAAACGAATACACCGGTCTGCAGTTCCTCCCCCAGATGCAAGAAGTCCATGAAGATGAGGAGACCATGCAATAGCTTTAACAGCTGCTGTATGCTCACAGTACTTTAGGACAGGCTGGGTTGAGTGTTGATTCCAAACAAACAACTGCAAACTTAAGAAATAATTATGAGTACCAGTGCAGGAGAAGTAAAGAATAACAGTGCAGTTGGATAGTTCATAGTAGTGATAAAGTTTGCAACTGCATACTCTGTTGTCATTTCCTCCGGATGCTAATTCACGGTTATCATATGACCACTTCAGCCCACAAACCTTTGAAGAACCAAAATGGAAAAATAAAAAATCAATATCATTCTGAATACCACGTACAATGATTGGTTTAACCAGATGAAGCTGGAAAAGGAAAAAAAAAGTCACCTCTGATTTGTGCCCTGAAAGTTTACTGACAAAATCTTCCTGTGCACGTATATCTCGTTGATATATATTCTTATCCCTGCCGCCCGAAGACAAAAGAGAAGAACTCCAGGCCAAGGCTCCAACACGTAAACGATGACCCTCCATCGATCTTATCTTCTTGCATTGTGATGCATCCCAAATCTACATGGAAATAATTAGAACCAGGCATGGGTTAACTCATGTTTTAGAAACAGAGAACACAAAGGTTCATGAAAGAAAGAATAAAGTGAACTTAGCAATTTACAGGGATGCAATGGCAAATAAGACATAATGCCCCAAAACAGTTAAGCACAAATCAACTTGACACCAAGTTTTTTGGGAAGTCTGTTTGAAGAACAAATGATGCACACACTATCTACCTTTTACTACTCTGCTCCCACTTAAAGAAGATTTTGCTGCCTACTTTTACACACTATTGAGGACACATTGGCCGGTTGCAAACACGAACTCCTACACGCGGTGGACTCTCCCCTTTCTTATCAGCAGTAGAGACTCTCCGCTTGTATCAGCCAGACTATTTTAGAGTGGGTTATCTTCTTCGTTATATACTTTCAATTCCATTAATTGGTATTCAATGGCTGACTCTCACAATTACAGTATACAACTGGTGACTCACACAATTACATCAACACCAGCATCCAACAATCCTACGATTACATAAATGCAACTTGCAATGCAAACCAAATGACCAAATGTCAACACTTCTATAATAAATAGTATTATTGCCTTGTAGCGTTACTTCTGGTTAAAACGGATGCAATGAAACAAGATAAAATAAAAAAAAATAAACAGACGGACCCATCTGATCCCTCTCTTGGAGTTCGATATATTATGATCAAGGAAGGAAAGAATGATGCGATGCACAGATACAAACAGACACAAAGCACAACATGACACAACACAAAATGACACCGACACAGCAACATGAGAGGAACTAACACTCAAGGACAAGACATGGCATAAACATTATGGAAAATATATCAGTATACATAATTATATATAAAAAAAGTATGAAAACTTCGTTAATATTGGCAAAAAATGCCAATTAAGCAGTAAAACATATTTAGAAGGTGCATTTGCGATCATGCTTCATAAAAAGGAAGCAATTTTATGAAGCGGCAAGAGTGATATGTACCCTAAGAAAGTATTTTAGCTTGACCTCTTTTCCTTGCCTAAAGTGAGTGAAAAGAAAGGGGTCCAAAAAAACATTACTGAAATGTTCTAAACTCTCAATGTCATGCATCATTATTGAAAAAAAAAATGAAATACAAGTTAAAACAGTTAAATTCTACAGAAAATCTTATTTCTATTCAAACTAGTCCCAAACACAGTTATCCAAACTCATCAAATTTTTCCAAGGTAAACTATCTACACAAAAAAGATAATCTGAATATTATCCACTATATTCCATTCCTTAATGTATTGAAATCATTTCCATTCCATTCTCCACAATCTAGACAAATATATATTTGATTTATTTAACTATGATCCTGGTTTCTTCCTTAAAGCTAAGATTACACCCAGGTATCTCCCTGCCCCCTGGGAAAGCTCTGTTCAACTACCGAATGTCCAGCAATTAATTGACCGCCATTTGTAGCTATATTCAAATTCATCCCGTCCACTACAGCAAGTTCTTATTAATTCCTTGCTATTTGTTTATCTCATCAACCTAATTGAAGGACTGCATCATATCTTTACACTTTACCCCAATGCTCCCTTCTTTTTGCCAATTTCCCTTCTTATTTGCAGAGGGTGGGCTTACCAAATAAAGTAGACTTTCAGGATTAAAAAAAAGCTACTAACCAACCACGACTACAGTGCTAAATGGTTATGGTGTTAGTCTTGGGTGCAGCCTATTACATGTTATCTCCATTCCTATGCAGAATCCTTACTCTCTCAGGAAAAGAACAAAAGGACACCTTTGCTTATTTGGGAAGTAAAAGAGTAGCAAAATCTGGGGGGCAAAGTAAACATCAAAACCCATAAGGAAAAGTGAGGCGAAGAAAATCAAGGAATCAAAACAATTGGATCCGGTACTCAAAAACCCAAGGAGATGAACTGGCAATCATGCACAGAGTTGCGATCAGCATACAAAACTCTCACCTGAACTTTACCATTGCTAGTTCCAACAGCAAGGTGGGTACCCCGTTGAGCCCAGCCAACTGAACAAACGCAATCGTCAATCCCCAAATCACATAATTTAGTTACCTGCACGCAGCACATCACAAATCCAATGAACCCCAAATGAGCAATCTTTCAATTAGCACAATCAAACAAACACCATCTACCTCAAAACCACATCAGAAAAAATAGCCACATACAAAATCGAAAATGTCCCGAAATTGAACACGTGCATTGCTCTCAAATGATAAAATCACATCCAACAGTAACTCACTCACCTTGCTGCTACAAGCATTCCACAGATAAACACAGTTTCCGAGACCAACAGCCAACACGTTGTGCGAAGACCAATCCACGAGATTCAGATAAAAATCGTCTTGCAGAGCAGGCGCATCCAGAACCTACCACACACAACATCACCAGGAAAAAAAAAATCACAATCTCCATGAACCCTAAAATAAATCCCAAATTAAAAAAAAAGAACGAAATTCACCTTATAAGGCGATCGAGGAACCTTCCTCGGAGCCTTGACGGGGCTATGATTCACGCCGCCAGGGACCACATCGTCGCACATGAACGGCGAGAGCGAGTGAAACGACTGCCGAGTCTCCGTCTTGTACCGAAAGATGTTCCGGCTGGGAAGTGTCATCACCGGCGAGCTCCTCTTCTCCGGCGTCACCGGCGCCGCCACGCCGGCGGCGTCTGGTCCGAACAACGCGGTCCTCAGCAGCGTCGTGTAGGCACTGGAACTATCCTCCCGTCCCTCCGCCGCTGGAGAAGCAGCCGCCGCCAACGGCGCCGGGGCGGCAATGTCGAAGAGGGCAAACTTGGAGGAAGATCTGCTGGGAATGAACCTGTCGGAGTAGATGGTTCTAGAAGGAGAGCTGCGGTGAGAGGAGTTGATCATTCTGTCCACGTGGCGGGAGTCGAAGGAGAGAGAAGAAGAAAAAGAAGGAGGTTGAAGATGAGACATTGTTGGACTCTGAGGGAGGTTGAGTTTCGTCGAAGATTGTGAATGCTCGTCCATGTATGCGTATCAGTGAATCTTACAAAAACAACAAGAAGAAGGTGTGATGTAGCAACAACAATGGCGGAGGCTGTTAATTTTCCCGGGAAAACACAGTAAAAGATCGCAGCTTTTTTTTCTTGTTCGTTCTCTGTTTGTTTTTTTTTTATTATTATAAAATACGGTTTGTTGGCCTCGAATTCTGTGATGAGGGGGCCTTCAGCTTCGGCTTCTTCTACTGAAGAAGATGGTGGACCCCACTTTGGCGATGATTGGTTTTTTCTCTTCTCTTTTGTTGTGTGTGTGTGTTTTTGTGTATTCTATGAGTCCACCAACTTACAATTTACAGAGAGACTCTCTTGATTTTCATTCTTTTGCTTTTGCCATCAAAGAAGGGCATTGAACTCCCTCAACATGCCAGATTCTCCTTTATTTTTATTTATTATATTTTCTTTTTTTATCTTAATTAAATAGTGTCACTCCTTGTTCCGTCTACAAATGGGATCTTAATAATTGACTTTTAGTGCCAAGTTTTGTACAGAAGTTATGACTAATTACCTTTTAAGCATGTGGAAATCTTAACCTTTTTACTGGGTAGAAATGCAGTTTCTTTTTTTCATTTAAAAAATTCAGGGGGGCAAAAAAAGTAAAGTAGTTTGATTTTGATGTTGGTTTTTCGTGTGTATTGATTATGGATTACGATCTTTTATAACGAAAATCTTTGTAAAATTAAAAAGTAAAAGATTATTCAGTATGGAATTAAAAACTTGAATTATACGTGAGTCTTAATCAAATAATTCAATGATAAGTATTTTCTCATTTTATAAGAATTTTTACATTAAAAAAAATCTAATGTGCATTGTGTTTTTGAAACATAAAAAATTAATTTTAATATACTATAAAATATTTCATATTATCAATTGGTTATATATTATCATATGTATAACTTTTAATACAATTATAGTAAGATTCAAACATTGTCAATAACATGATAATATGTAATTAAATTTATGTGTAAAAATATTTTTATATTAATAATACATCAAAATTAAATTCAAAAATTAACACTTATTAAATAATTAATTTATAATTATTATTATTCTTATTAGTTAACATTTTCATGATAAAATGCATAATAACAAATTAAATGGTCAACACATGATGAAATTTTGAGTTTAAATTAGTTAAATCCTCAATTGATTAGTTAAGCACATGTTGTCACATTATTGACAAAGTTTAATCTTTCATATAATTATTATTGTTATTATATTTCAGCATATGTTTGTAGATTCGCTCATTACCTTTTATGATTGCACTACTACGTTCATTAATTGGCTATAACATTTATTTATGTATCTCATTTAAGCAACACATATGAAGACAAAAATATATTTATATATTATAAGTAAAGAACAAAGGTAAATACCAATCATTAAATATTTACTGCATAATAAATACAAAAACTAGTGCTAACATAATTTACTTTTAGAGTAAATAACCTTTTTAATCCTAAAATTTTTAATTTGAGATCAATTTGGTTTTGATAAAAAATTATATCAATTTAATCTTAAAATTTTAATTTTAATAATAATTTGGTCATTTTATTATTAAATCTCGACTTTGATGTAGTGATTAAATTAATATAATTTTTTTATTAGAATCAAATTTATATCAAATTAAAAATATTAAGACCAACAAGATGTGGATAATTAATTAAAGTGATTCAAAACTCAATTCAAGTCAAATTAATTAAAATATAATAAAATTGAGATGTGGATAATTTAGACAAAAATATATTTTGTTTTGATTAACGGTTTATGTAAAACATTATATTAATCTAGTCATATAAAATTAATCAAGTGATTTAAAGTGTTTGGAACTGTTTGGAGCCTTAAAAACAAATTTGATATGGTATAAAATAAAATCAGTTGTATTAACCCGTTCACAATTGAACTGGTTTAAAATTTAGCAGTGGTTGGTTTAAAATTAACTCCAAAATTAATTTTAATATGTTATATATCTGACACAAAATCTTTAAAAATAAAACTTGATCATGAATAAACAAAAATTTATAACGATTACAAACAAGATTATTTGTACCAAATAATAATAATAAATAATGTTTTTTCAAATTTTTAGAAGACGATAATGTGATAAAATATGGAGAGAAACATTTGGGATTAGATGCAACTAACTTAAAAATTAGCTTTATATAATGACTATTTTTAACTAGCTTTGAAAAAATTATTTGTTCTTTAAAAAAAAAAGATGTAAACGCCAAATATCAATTATGTAAAACTAGATCATATTGTGATTAAATATTTGGTCTTTAACAGACGTTTACGTTTTAACTCTTACAATATTATCGGATCATAATCATGTTTTCCAGGAAGTACTTGAAAATATGGTGTTTTGAAAAATAAAGACAGAAAGGCAAAATTTATAGATCAATATAAACAATATTAGTAACTTCTAATATAAAAAAGTTTGTGTTTTCTCTTTTATAACGTAATAATTTTTAGTTAGCAAAAAAACATAAAAAGATCTGGTTTGTTTATAGTCATCAGTCATCACACACCATGCATGCAATTAATCACATTTACTAAATGTAATTAAATGAATTCATCCGAATGCGATAAATAAATTTAACCACATTTTTTTCAATAAATGTGACTAATATTCGGTGTGCGATGCATCATCTTCATCTAGTGTGATGGCCATAACCTTGATCGAGGATCTTAGTTTATATTTATTTTAGTCACTATATATGACTCTTATTTTTAAATGAATTGATTCTTATAAAAGATGTTTTTTGTTTTAGTCCATAAATGTATATAACTTTTTAATTTTTAATAATATACTCTCTACCGTTTTATAACGTGGTTTGTCAGTTTTGTTATTGACAAGTTTGTTGGATTTATAATACAATGAAATACAGCAACGACCTCGAAAATATTGTATAAAAACTGAAAATATATATTTTTAGTTCTTATATATGATACTTATTTTCAATTTATAGTTTCCACATGTGACACTTATTTTCAGTGTAATCTCTGCATTTTATAATTTTCATGTCAAGTTCACGATAAAGCAATTGAGGGAAAGGATACAATTTTTGAAAAAAAAAAAAAAGTTACTATAAAGTAACTAGGTTAAAAAAATTTCTCCTACAAAAACTAAATAAAAAAATTAATATAATGAAAAAAAATACCCTTTCAATTGATAATGCACCAATGATCTACTACATGCCCTTGCCCTTTTTTATTGTTCTGATAAGGCATCACACATTTGTTTGATGATGATATGCAGAGGCTGCATATCTCTGCATCATGTCACAGATCCTCATCGCCTAAGCAAGTGCTTATGGGTATCGTGTAAGGAAAGAAAATATATTTCATAATAATATGTGATTAAATATATTAAATTAAATAACAGTACGTGATTTTTTTTCAAAATAAATAGAAAAACAAATTAGATGAATAACTCATTTTTTTACTGTAATCTTCCCGATCTGACAGTGGTTGAACAACGTTATTCACATGAACGGGAAAGATATGAATTCATGTATGTCATGCAATTTGTCTTCTGTTAGAATGGGAGAAAAGAAATAGGGTGTTACCATGCTTGGATAAAGAGCCAGGAATTTAGTGCAGCCTTGAATTTTAATGCATTGAGTGGTTCATTCTTTTTTTTTTTTTTTTTTTGTTATGTACAACTGGTTCACTATGCACGAATCTTTAGAAATACTTAACATAGTAAATAATTTTTTTTTTTTTTTGGGGAAACCACATGGTACCCTTCAATTGAAAGCTATTCAATTTAAGCTGGGTAATATCACTAAGGCAGTAAAACTCTCCCTCTCAAGTTTTAATACAGAACAAACTTGGCATATTTAATTAAGTTAGAAAAATCTTTGTCAATTAATCTACGTGTTCATCGATTAATATGGTAAGTATTTAATTAATTTGTTTAGCTTAAGGTGACAAGGAGAAAATCAATCAAGAGGAAAAACAAAAATTGTGTTGAAGAGAGTTAAAGATCATACTAATCAAGAAAAGAATGAAAGTAAAAATAGAAAAATAAATTAATTGTTACAATAAAAGATAAATTATACTCATCTTTCTTATAATTTGGTAAAATTCATTCTCACTCTCATTTATTTGTATACATTACATTGATTTTTCCTGAATATGTTATTCATTTTGTGATAGAGTGGGGGACAAATAAAAAGGAGACAGGATGAGCTACATCAAACCCTGATCCCTTACAAAAATATATCGTTTAATTAGAACTTTTCATTCTTCGCTAACGTAGCACGATTTATGTACAGAAACTGTCATCAATACTCGTAGGTCACTAGGCCAGTATAAACTTAATAATAGAATTTTAAAATTGTCAATACATTACATTACATATTCTTAAACAGATGCGGCTGGAACTTATGCACATGGGATTTATTAGTTTGCTATAATTTTGTGGAGACATCCAGCTATATGAAGCTTAATATAACAAATATTACGAAATTGATTGATATATATCAGATGATAAGATATGTAGAATAAACAACAGATCACTCATTCTGTAGTATACATAGCATTTTCACGTGACCATATGAATGGTATGGGAAGTCTTATTTACTTTATTTGGCATAGTCGATCCTATGCAAGTGGCTGCGATGGTTTCTTTCTTCTTCTTCTTCTTCTTTTTTTTAGTGATTGATATTTCTTTTAATGTTTATAAGCAAGCATTAAAATGAATCAAAAAATAAGAAAGTATTAAATTAAAGGGAGGCTTAGAATTGGGGTTCAAAGTGTGGAGTGCAATAATATGGATATAGGCTTTTTATTTTTATTTTTTTTTACATCAAAATTTTAAAAGTAATGAGAATTTAATTTATGACTACGCACTAACTATTCAAAGCATTGAATTATCGTTATGCAGAAGAAAAACAATACATATAAATGTGCATGCAAATATGTTGAGGTGGAAAATATATGAAATATAGAACAATCAAATCGTGTCACAGTTTGAAGCAGACAGGCATCATTGATTCATTGATGAACACCAGCCCGATCTGCCTGACAAGAAAACAAAATGATCCAGCTTACGTTACACGACACACTGCACTCGGTCGAAAAATGAATCAGATTTGGATCTAGTTATTTTCTATTAATTTTCGAAAGAAAAAAGTTTTTTATGTTCCCTTTATTACTTTAAAAATCAAATTTAAAAAAAACTAGATTTGATAATTTTTCATCACAATTGGAGCTATTGATTTTCTTTTTTACCTACCTCTAAATTTGATAATTTTTCATCATAAAAAAAATTTTTCTGTAAAAAGAAATACTGAATCTTTAGTTTAATTTGTTTATATTAATTCAAGGTAAGTATAAAGTTTTTTAATAGTACTATCCAATATTGCATTAACAAATCATTTAAACAATTAGATCCTTTAATTTTTTTTTTACTTAGAAAATATATTAGTTATAATGAGATTTGAATATAGAATTTTATGTATATTACCCAAATCCCTCATCACTAAAATCAGATTCTTTAATTAGATAATGATTATATATGTACATAAGTTTCTTTAATGATAACATATTAAATAAAATAGGTAAATTATAAAAGTGAAATAAGTAAATTTTAGCCCTTAAGTAATTTATAACCAATCAATGTAAATTTATGTAACATTTTTATGTGATTACATAACTTTTAAATAAGTCTTAATTTTAATCATTTATATATAATATAATGGTAAAAATTTATTCATCTCATCTCATATAAAAATAGTTCTATCATGTGATACTTTGAATGTAATCAAACATGTTATATGCTAATCTTTGCTGTCCAACGTTATAATTAGTATGCTTTTTTATTGTCAACTATGCATTACCAAGACTATGAAGGTAGAAAAATATTGTTAGAGTTTTTAACATAAATTATGATATTGTTGGATGAAATAAAGGGATATAATCTACTTGCATATGCTTTTCATAAAATCAGAGTACCCTTTTGAAAACCTTTACCAAACTCATCCTTAGTGGGTTGAATTCAATTCGAACCCATGAGTTTGTAGGTTAATTCAAGGTGATAGACACCCTAATCCATATAATTATCTTTAAATTGGTTCTGGAGTTCATCCTAAATAAAACGAAACAACTTTACACAAAGCAAACGGCAGAGATTCACTTATTTCATACAACAATAGAAATATATTCATCTTTGTGAGTAAACCAAATCATTTCTTGTTCTTTAGGGGTTGTGTGGCAGCCGATTTTTTTTGTAATTCCTGGAAATTTTATCATGGGAATGAAATATTCCTATATTTGGTAGACAGATTGAAAAAATATTCCCAGGAAAAATTGATTCCCGGGAATAGAATTAATCTCATTTTCTATCCCATCTTTCGGGTGGGAATGTTTTATTCCCAGGAAAGGAAATATGGTCTGATAAAGTGAAATTCCTATTCTACCCCTCTCATACCATCACGGCTTGAAACATTTTGGGTGCTCTCTGACCCTACCCTACCCTTCGGTCTCTCCCTTCCATTGCAAGGACCTCGTGCCGCTGCCGCAAGGACCTCGTGCCGCTGCCGCAAGGACCTCGGACCTCCACCATCGCCACCGCGAAGACCTGCTGCCACTGCCGCCACTGCCGCCACCGCGAGGATGGATCGAAGGTATGCTTCACTAGTGTTCTCTCTATGTTCCTCTTTTGCTCCGATTAGGATTCTTCTCTTCTTCACTTCGATTAGAGATTTATACACTCAATCTCTTCGATTTCTCTTCTTCTCTGCTCCGATTGAACTTCCCTGTTTCTTCCCTATGGAGATCGATTGGCTCTGGTTGATCACCGCGAAACCAGAGAGAGTAGGACCACGACATCGCCGGAGCTTGGCCATTCTCGTTGGCGGCGGTGAACGGTGTAACATCCCCTGCTGCTTTATGGATTGATGACTGTCCCCACAAACCAACACGGGTCTTTTCAGCATGCTTTGTCCTCACTCACATGCTTCCTAGGAAAACTTCCCAGGAGGTCACCCATCCCAAAATTACCCCAGGTCAAGCACACCTAACTATGGAGTTCTTTCAGTTTAGGCTACCGAAAAGAAGATGCATCTTGTTGATATAGGTAGTACGAATCAATTCATATAAGCCCTCCTCAACTGTATAGTCCCATACCTATACAGTCTTAGGATCCCTCTCATTCGGGTGTGTAATCGGTTCATTCATGTACCCCTCCGCTTAGAGGACCTTGCGAGGAGCCGCTCCTTGTCCGTGCTCCTTTGCACCGGCGATCACTCCTTGTCCTCGTCCCCGGGCGTTACATGCCCACCAGCTTCCTCCTGGTTCGTCCACGAACCACACCGTATTGGGAGAGGTGCAGGCTCTGATACCATAATGTAACACCCTCCTAACTACCATGTATTACTCGAGCATTAACATTGTAATTAGAAGAGTATCACTTCCTTTCTATAATATCCACTAGTCAAATGAAATGAAATAAGATAAATCAAACTCTAGAGTTATAAAGAAAACTACTATAAAATGTACATATATTATTACTTTACATACCACTTTCTTTAATACATACCATACTTGAAGTTAAGTCACTTCACTTATAATACAACACAGGAACTACTATCAAAAGATCTACCAAGCTTGCTCAAATATCAAGGTCCAACAAAATACTAAACACACAGAAATGGACCTAAGACATTTAACACCAATTAGTCTACAAGCTGGTAAGTTCCTGGCACTATATTACACTACATACAAGTCAAAAGCCCACGTAAGTCTCATGTCCTCCTACGCGAACCCATTGGCCATCGGTATGATGGCCTCTCCTCAGCCAGAGGCATCTGCAGAGTCTGAGCACAATACAGCATATACACAAATAGGGGTGAGAATATTATAAAATTCTCAGTAGGGTAATCCCTTACATACAGACAAAATATAAACAGTAAATGCATTTATAATAATAAAGAAAAACATCATGTTAGATCACATATATCAATATTAGCATACATGAGTCAAAGAAAATTATATGCAAAATGGTATTAATCATAAGTGTTTCTTTTATATCACATGGAATTCAACTTAGTGTAGTAGTTCTTTTTATTAACATGCATCGCCGGTGCAAAGAGGGCATGGACAAGGAGCAGCTCCTCGCAAGGTCCTCTAAGCGGAGGGGTACATGAATGAACCGATTACACACCCGAATGAGAGGGATCCTAAGACTGTATAGGTATGGGACTATACAGTTGAGGAGGGCTTATATGAATTGATTCGTACTACCTATATCAACAAGATGCATCTTCTTTTCGGTAGCCCAAACTGAAAGAACTCCACAGTTAAGCGTGCTTGACCTGGGGTAATTTTGGGATGGGTGACCTCCTGGGAAGTTTTCCCAGGAAGTGTGCGAGTGAGGACAAAGCATGCTGAAAAGACCTGTGTTGGTTTGTGGGGTTAGTCGTCAATCCATAAAGCAGCAGGAGATGTTACAAACGACATCACCGTCACTCCTCACAGCAAGCTCGACCCCTTGCGTCCAGGTCGATCGGGAACCACGAGATTGTGGCCCTCACCGCCATGAGAGAGAGAGGGGGGGAGAGAGAGAGAGAGAGAGAGAGAGAGAGAGAGAGAGAGAGAGAGAGAGTTTTGTGCTGTGTCGACTCGGATAGAAAGCGACCGAGTTGGACTCATTTTTTCATGCATTGGACTCAGTATGTTAGTGTTTAGTTTACAGTTTGTGTTATTTTGTGTTTTGTAGTTAACATTGCTCTCATCTTTGATCACTTCCATTCCAAACTCTTACACAATCGTCCCACCTTGAATTACTACTAGTAATCATTTGCTGAATGCTAAACTTGGCTCTTAATTCCTGATAACATCCTCCAGATTGTGTTTGATTTGCTTATTGAAAAATGGACATTGTTTAAGGAATAATAATAACATAGTTTTTCAGTTCTTGCTGTTGATCCTTTAAATGTGAACCATTCCTTTTCTCAAGACAGTTCTTGTTTGGTTGCTGTCTTGCTCTGCATAAATGTTCACGTATTGATAAATAACATTTTATTCTTTGCTGTACTAACTCCTGAAGTTACATTGTATTGATAATGTTTATTGCATGACTTATATGTTTTGAATTTATATGTACTGGTAGGATGAGAAGTTGTGTTGTTAAATTGTTGGAATGGATATATGATATTGCTAAGAATAATCTGAAAAAAATATATTTAGTTATTCTTTTATTTTCATTGCTCTTTCTTTGGTTGTTGGAGCCTCTGTTTCCAGTGTTCCTTTCTTAGTTATCATTGCTCACATGAAGATTTTACATAGAAGTTGGATAGATGCCAAGTTGCAACTAGAGGTTGATCCTTTGTTGGTGATTCATTCACTTGCCATATATGAGATTTTAAAATTTCAGATTAGGTCTATATTTTGCATATTAGTTTCTTATTTTTGGGTTGTTTGGGTTCTTTGATAGATTTTGTGTTAACTTTAAATGCTTTGATTTTGTTACGCCTAAGAAACTCTCTCAAGAATTGCCTTCTCTGTAGTAATTATGTTGCCTGATTGAGCTAAATGCTTAGCCAATCAGTAGTGGAATGAGGGGAAGCCTACAATTTAAACTATTTATCCACTTATAAAGTAGGATATCCCTCATTCTTGGCATTGTTTGTGAAAGTTCTTTGTTTGGTATGGAGCACTCCAGGATGATGGTAATGGTCTATAAAAATGTGATGTTGTTCGAACTTTCCGTGCACTAATTGTTATATGATTAAGCACTGACATTAGACCTGTTTGTTAACTGTGAAATCAAAGTGTTTGTTATTGTAGTATTCGGTTTGGTAGGGAATACTTCTCCATTTTTTATGTCACAATAAGTTACATTGTTTTTGTTTTCAACTCAGTTAAAGTTCATTGCTTTGCAATATGTAGGACCAATATTGGGCCTTGTTAAAATGGGATCTTTTTTGGTTGGTTTTGAAGCTTATCAGGTAGCTACTTGATTGCATAATTGCAGTCCCCTAAGTTTTCCTTGCCATTTTCTTTGGTGTGTTGTGTTGCCTAATATTATTTGTGTTATGCAGATTGATGTTATTGCTAGCTTACTGAGTGGGAGAATAGTGCGCGAGAGGATAGGTCCAGCCATGTTGAGTGCTGTCCAAAGTCAGGTGATTTTTCTTTGTACAAACTGCAAAGGATACAAGTTATTACACTAATGAAGTAGCAACTTGTTTATGCTCTATGCTCTCTCATCTTGCTGACACTTTTTGCTGTTTCTTACAAGATGGGTGTTGTTGAAACCACCTTTGATGAGGTTCGAAACATGTTTGACACGAGTGGTGCAATGGGTTTATCTGGTGACTTGGTTGAAAGAATCCCGAAAATCAAAATTACTAGTGACAACAATGTTGACACTTCCGATGAAAGAGTTTCTTGTTCAGCTTGCCTCCAGGTTTGTTGTTGCAGCTTTTTCCTTGTTAATACCAGTAGTTTGTCTATGCCTGAAAGTGTTTATCAAGCTTTGTGTAATTTGATATTTGAAATTTCTGAATTTGTTCCTGTACAGGACTTTCAGCTTGGAGAGATAGTTAGAAGCTTGCCTCATTGTCATCATGTGTTTCACCTACCTTGCATAGACAAGTGGCTATTCAGGCATAGTTCTTGCCCATTATGCAGAAGGGATCTGTAATTTTGATTAGAATAGGAGAAATACATTGATTAGAATAGGAGAACTATACAGCTTTTCTTCTGTGTGATGAAAATCTTTGGTTTCATGCCAAGGAATTATTGTATATTCATCCTTTCTAGCATTGGTTTTTAGTTGTATATGATATGATATGATCATAATTGTTCTCTCTCTCTCTCTCTAATTTGTGCTAAAACAATTGACTTTTTAATTTAAATAGTAAGTTTTTGAGTTAAAATTGTTAAGTTTTAATTTGAATAGTTTAATTTTGTAGTTAAAATTATTGATTTTTAGTTAATTATTTTTTGAGTTAAAATTGTTAATTTTTGTTAACTTTTTAATTCAAATAGTAATTTTTTGAGTTAAAATTGTTAAATTTTAATTTGAATAGTTAATTTTATAGTTAAAATTGTTGATCTCTAGTTAAAATAGGTGTTTTTGAGTTAAAATTATTAATTTTTGTGCTAAAACAATTGACTTTTTAATTTAAATAGTAAGTTTTTGAGTTAAAATTGTTAAGTTTTAATTTGAATAGTTAATTTTATAGTTAAAATTGTTGATTTTTAGTTAAAATAGCTATTTTTTGAGTTAAAATTATTTATTTTTTCGTTAAAATAGTTAATTTTTTTAAATAGTAAATTTTTGAGTTAAAATTATTAATTTATAATTAGAATAGTTAATTTTAGAGTTAAAATTGCTAATTTCAAGTTAAAATAATTAAATTTTAGTTGAAATTGTTAATTTTGGCACTAAAACAATTGAGGGGTATTTTGGGAAAAATATATAAGATTCCTGAAATTATAAATGACAACCAAACACATAAATACTAATTTCTGGACATATATTTAATATTCCTAAGATTTTAATATGTTTATCAAACGGTCTCAAAAAATCATGCTTGAAAATGTTATTTTCAAAAATATTATTCCTAAAAATATAAAAATAATCCGCTTGACACACACACCCTAAATGACTCCAAACATCCATATTTAACCAATACAAAGTTTCAGAGGAAAATTCCCTGCGTGCCAACACGGGGGAAAGTTGAACTTCATTTGGTACATACACATTTGAGCTTTGTCAAACTAACAAAAGGAGCAAGTCTCTTAGCAGAATGACAGTCTGATTCATTCCCTAGGGGGAAAATTCATTAGAGCAGATGAAAATAACCGCAGGGGTTCATACAAGAATAGATGAAAATAGGAGTAGAGCTAGCTAGCTTGAGAGTGAAATGTGAATTATGCAGTTAAGTACTGCTCCTTTTATCGGAAGTTGACGCCAGTGGAATAAGTTAGGCCAACGCCCCAATTGGAAGGAGCAACATTCCATGCTATAATAGTCTCTTGGGTTGTGTAGGAAATGATCTTGAAAGAAAGAGCTTGGCCACTGAGTGTTGCAAATGCCTGATAAGAAGCACCCCAGTTGTGGCTCATGCTAATCCACCCTGTTCCGCTTCCTTTGACCCACATGTTTGCAATATCTCCTCCACCTCCCACATTCATCACGTACACCAATAACCAGTACCCATTCCCTTGGAAAGAGAATCGAAGCCCTCCACTCCTTACGCATGGTACTCTATCAATTTTGATCAATTACAAATCACATTGTAAGGGCACCCATCACTGATGGCCAGTCTAGTAATAATTAAGAAGGAAAATAATTTTCGTACACTTTTTTTACTTCTTTAATTATCAATTTCTTTTTTTTAAAAATCTGTTTTAAGAAAAGAAGTTTTGTTATGAATATCATTTTCTAATCAAGAATTTCTGTTCTCGATAGTGACCAATCTCCATGCCATAAAAGAAATATAAAACAAAGGTGTAAGGAAAAATGTTCTCTTTTTTTTTTTCATCTACACAATTAGTAACCGAAATTCATACCTCAAAGAATCTGTTCCAGTCAGGCCCGATCCATTAACATCGAATCATTTGAATTATCTAAGTGCTGGTAGAAAGAAAATTCATTTTATGTTGATTTTACACTATATGTGGGTATTTATAAGTTCTGATAATTAGTTAATGGATTTAATTTTGAAGCTCGTTTAATCATACACCATCGCATCAACCAAAATATTTGGCTCTTGAGATAATTGATTTTATAATTGTTTCACATTCTGAAAATCTTTAACAATATCTCGTCAAACTTAAGCTTTTCAATTCATTACCTGCGGTACATAACAGGGACAATGCCAGCGTTCCAGTCGGCAATTTTCATGAAGGCGGGCTTGGACATGTCAAAATGGGCCCGTGGTGGGTTGCACCAGCCACCATTATCAGAGGCCTGGGCCCAATTAGGAGGGCAAAGATTGGTGGCAGTCACAGTGGTGTAAGGCACATCGTCGTAACATGCACTCGATTTGTAGCATCGTATCTGATAACAAGCGCCGCACGCATACCCGTTGTTGAACAATGTTGAACTCAAAGCCGCTGTATCTGTCCCGTAACCGTTTATGAACAAATTTCCGTACCCACATGCTCCTCCTTTTAAGCCCATCATCCATTTCAATCACAAGAGAAAAAAAAAAGAACTATTTATTGTGTGTTTAGTTTGAAGCGCAAATGGGAAATCATGATTTTTGATGTACTTCTATTCAAAGCTCCTTCTTTATAGATTTTGATGAACGCCACTTTGCATAGACTAAAATCTTAAACAAATGTACTATTAGCCTATGAAGTTGCAAGAAGTAATACAAATTAGTTCTTTTGATCGAATCCAGTTAATCCTTGCCGAGCACATGTCCTAACTTGAATAATTTTTTTTAGCTTTAAGAATTCAATTGCGATATTCTTAATTTCAATCACTAGATTGGAGTATACACACAATTTCAAAGATTGAAATGAACATTTAGTCTCAGATTGGTGAAATGGTTTAACTAGGTGTACTAAGGAAGTGTGATGACATACCCATGGTGGCAGAAGCAGTCTCATCACCATAAAATGTGGCATGGGCAGGGGCCCATTGACTGGGTTGAAATATGCCTGCTGCTACTGCTGAATTTCCAATGATCGTGAACACCCACGTAAACGTAACCAACAAGAAGCTATTGAAGCTACAAGATTGATGAATTGCTGCAGCCATGATTAAGTTTTTTGGATCCCTGCTAACTTACTGTGTAGCTTTGTTTAGGAGAAGGAATGGGGTGCTCATTAATTGTCATGTGCATGGATCTTTATATGCAACTCTCAATTCCAGTAGCACTAAGCACGTCGCTAATTGAAAGAAATTGCTTTCGTGACCACCACGAATGTAATGCCTCTAATCGCTCCAAGTCAACAATATTTTTCCTTTTCTTTTCTGTTGTTGCCTCTAAACAACATTGTTCCCCAATGATAAGGTTACTGAAGGAAAGACCCTGAGGATTGTATAAAAAAAAACGAATACATGTTTCCCGGATTTTCTTATATGAGCAAAAAAGATAACGTGCATACTAGTTTCCTGGGTCTTGTCGTTCATATTGTCCACCGAGCAGCGTTTACTAAGTGCACCCATTCTCATATTAACAATTTACAATTCCATTAGGTTGTTAGTTGAATAGCATAATTAGTGCAAAAAATACTATTACAATACTTAAAAAGTAGGTATTCAATTGGGATAGGCATTCCATCATCATTGAATGTGATTGTGACCCAAACTTTCTCTATTAATTTATCATATCTAATGGTGATGGAATAAGTATCCCAATTAAATATCCACTTTTGAGTGTTAGAATAGCAATACTCAAAGCAAAGCACCTGTTTTAGGCTAACCAACAAGTCCAAACTTTGGACTAGAACCTCTAAACAAATATTGTAATTAGCGTTAGATCATGATTAATTGGCTATGCAATAACTCTATCGATATCAGGAGCAACGCATTTATATTTCAACCTCTATGGTTGTCCACTAAGTTGTTAGCAACTGGGATGAGGTACTATATGCCAAACAATTTTAAATTCAAGTGGAGTGTCAAAAGCGTTGACTAATTTCCCCTTTGTTTGTTTTTCTTTTTCTGAAAATTTTCTTACAACCAACGGGCTCTTTGCCCCAAAAAAACCACGGGCTCCCAGTTAACTGATAAAATTGTGTATGCTTATATACCTACAAGAGTAGAGATCAGTGTCGGGAGAGTTATCCTCTCCATAAAATCTTAAATGTTTGAACAAGATTGCCTTCCATAGGGAACATCTATGAGAAACCAAATAAAAATATAACTACAAGAGTTGGATGTAGTAATAAGAAAATTATGCTCTCAGGTTTAAAACTCAAGTTACTGTTGGCCTCAATGACTTGCGTAGAAAACCTTATGTTCATAATAATTGCAACAATATTATTCAATTGGACAATGAATACCAACAGTATATTGTTTATATGGTCTACACATTTCCATTTGAAGTAGTATGTCCGAACAATGTTCAAATATTGGTCCAAAGTGGCTGACTATACGTCTTCTGTTGTCCCTTGCAAATCCATTGCCCATAAAGTGAAAAAGCCTAGAAATTTTATTACATCAATTAGACGGCCTCGCTCAACATCTCTATCCTTTCAATTAATTAAATAGATGAAATAATATTGTCAATAATTAGCCTTAAAATTATTGCTCCTTTCCAGGGCATGTAAAGTTCCAGCCCGGTAGAAAGAAATTCTGCAAAAGTGTGTAAATGAAAATCGTTACACATTATTTTTATGTTAGACTCAGCGATGGTGTAAAGCACCCTCAAGAGACTCATCTCTTCTAGTGGACAATCCAGTGTATGCTATACAAAGTCCAAATTAATTACAAGTATACAAAACCCAAACACTCACAAGTAGGACAGTGACATAATAACAGCTGAGATTCACAAAGGTTGTGTGTGACAACGAGAACATGACTTCATGGCCTTTATTGGATGATATTGAATTCACGATTATTTGCTAATTTGATAAATTATTCACATTAACCACACTCCTGTCAATGATCTCCCATTGGTGGAACAGTGAGCTTCAGGCATGCCTGTAAGTAGACCAATATATAATATGTGAATTATCAGATTGCCATATGCACAATGAAAGTAAAAATGAACAGATCTTCCTGTGTTACACCAAGTATTTGAAATTTAGGTCTTCAACCCCATTGGAGATACAGTAGATTGAACTCTGAAGGTAGCAAATTCAGTTTCGATCACAAGATCTTTAGAATTACCCGAGAGATGAACATAGTTTCAAATTCAGTTGGTGAACTAACATTTAGCCGCATAAATGCTTGTCACTTGTCAGGTAAATTGTTGAGAGTCAGAAAAAATAAGAGAATATGTGGGAAATCTATACGAGGGCCATATGGTAAGTGGCAACACACGCACTGGGTCTATCAGAGTCAGTCAGACACATAACAAACTCATCTATTAGAATGTTGATCACATGCACACTTAGGGTATGTTTGTAAGTTTGAAATTTAGAGCGAAAGAGAGAGGAGGAAGGGCTTATAATGTAAGATTTTAAAAGTCTACATTATAAACCCTCCCCTCCCCTCCTCTCCCTTCCCCTCCAAATTATAAACTCACAAACATACCCTTAGTGTTTAGACTACAGAGTTGTTCTCATGCCAAAAGTCCAAAACATTTAAGCTATGCTTCATAGGACAGTGTGAATTGAAAATTGGAGGCCAAAAATGGAAAGCTGAAAATTGATAAAGATTGAATAAAAACATAGTAAAAGCCTAGATGCCTCCCTTGTCTTTCAGTCTTCCATTTTTAAACCTCCAATTGCAACACTAACACATCTTAAGAAAAGTATTAGCTTGGATAAGCAACATTGATACTACATAATAGGTTGAATTATGGAGGAAAATGTGAATATATTGCAAGGAAACGACATGGTGGCATTACCTTCTTCAAAATTAGAAATTTCCATAAAATTCGCTACCAGCAGATTCAAAACTAGATAGAAACCAAAATTAAATATTGTATTGCTTTATAAGCAAAACATATTAGCTTCAATAGACTAAGCAGAGATTCCAGAGTGTACTAGCAATGTACCTCTACTTAGGCGTTACTTCCTTCCGGCAATGTAATCAATCTTGTAGTTGAATCATATATCATTTCAGTGCCACAGCTGAGTCAAGATTTTAATTCCACTAGTTAATGCTCCACCATAAATTAAATCAGTTTCATAATAGTAATATGAATCAAATCGTATGAAGCGTCAATGATCAGCCAATGCTGGAGTGGTTGTATACTTACTTGGAGCATTTGACAGTGTTGCTGGTACCTCCACTTGAAATTGACAGTATAGTCCCAAAGAAGGAGGTGTTTTCAGTACCACAGTTTGGGCAGGGACCCTTTAAATTTTAAAAGTCAGTATCTGTACTAGTTGAATATAACCTACAAAAGACAGTTTAAGCAAATTTATACCTTCAAAATCAAAAAATCTTTTATAATTGCACTTGTTAGTGACTGAGCTAGCCATACAATGAGGGGAACAGCAGCAAACCAAGTGAAAATGAAACTAAAAGGTTCTGGCAGCTGCACACAACAATTCAAAATATCTGTTATTAACAGGACTTTTTATAATAATGTTTTTGAACATATAAGAAATTATTTAATTTCTATGTGATGTATGCAGAGCCAATCTCATCATCCTAGCATTGGATTTCTCATAACAATGCAACTACTATCAGATGCTATGACTTTCTAGAATCAAACTCCAAATGACCAGTTTTCCAATGCTAGATGCAAAGAAAAGTGAGCACATACCTCTAGCAGATATGTGATCTCAAATCCAGTCAGATCATCAAGGAAGAAGAACCTAAATGATTACAGGGGAAAAGAAAGAAAAGAAAAAATGTCATGACCTAAAACATGCAAACACTAACAGTACCTTCAATGCCAGTAGGACTCACAGTAAAATCAAATCAAGAAACGCATACTTTAATCCATCCCCCATAGTCCATCCTTTGGGGTGGAAACTTTGGTTTAAGAAAGACAAATAGTAACAATTGGGAAGATTAAAAAATAAAAAATACTGGTTTCAAAATTATGAAATCTGTGGGAGCTGGTAGAATATGACCGCAGGTAGATGAATGAACGCTTAAAAAATCGGCACATAATTGTCATTTCTTACATTCCTTTCCATCTGCTACTCATAGTCATAGTGAATATGAGATTAAATTTTACTTTCAATAAAAAATTTTACTTTTAGCGTATCCTTAACACGAGTTCTGGGTTAGAAAAGTCCTTTATATAATTACATCAAATCTTAAGAAAACAAGCATTTGGGTGTTACAAGATGTCAAGATCTTTTTTGGAACTTATAGTTTCACCTATGTCCTGTGTCAAACAGACCAATTACTGGCAGCAGCTGGAATTAAAATTTTCACCAGAAAACATCACCAACCCATAAATTAGAGAGAGGGAGAGAGCTCCTTACAATCCTAATGCAATCACAGTAGCAGGGACGTTTAACAGGAACATCTTTAAATAGTCAACAGATAGGTCACTGTAAACCTATAAACAGATTCTAATTAGTGAAGAATAAGGATTAATTACAGCAGATCCACATATTCATGAATAAAAAATCATATCGTAAAATCCTAAAGCTGAATTCTAGCAAATAAAGAAGCATTTGATTTGACATGTAAAGATCATGCTATGTCGCTTCTCAGCAACTGTACTGTCACTGATCTCAGAAGCCTATATCCGAATTAAAAAAGAAATCTCTTAATAATGAAACAAGAAAAATTACTTCTATATTTATTATTTAATATAGCAACTTGCAAGAATGATTTAATTGTAGAACAACTATAGATAACTAAAACTGTCAAGAAAACCTGAAATCAGAATTCAGAGAACAGATTACATTACAGATAAACACGCACCTTTCTACTACGAAGACTGCACCTTGGACCCTCAACAACAATTTCACTCCCTTCCATCTAGAAAAGAACTATGAGATCGGTAAATGATACTAGAAGGAAGGGGATGTCAGTTAAGAAAGCAAATATTCCCAAAATTCTGTGATCAATATAGCTACTTGAAGTGATATTTCACAATGCAAACTTTCCAAACATATAAAACGTTTCATGAACTGCAGTACTAGTTGCCCTTTTGTTTAGTGTCTAATATCTGCCTAAAAGTTCCAAACCTTTGACCTGATCTGCATGATTTGCTTTTATTTTCCCTTCAATTATTAATCAGATGATCAAATCAAGACAGTTCATCAATGTACTGCACCAACTACAGAACAGATTATTTTCATTTATAAAATGAAAATAGCAAACCTTTAGCCTCATTTTCAATTCATCATACTCTTTGTCGCTCATAATTGGGTTTCCAGATACGTAGGCCATAGAAGCTTCCAGAAACTTTTGTTCATCAGAACCTGTACAATCAACCAATAGGCTTAAAAAAAAGATAAGGTCACATATCAACACCAATTCATTTATTATAACAGCTACAGCCTCATGTCAGTGAAGTTGCTCCATACTTAGCATAACAACGCTGCTTCCTTCCCACATGAGTTCTTCCTTGAGATTATCAAATTCTTCATTTGACATAATAGCCTTCCCCTCATAGTAGAATGCCTGGTGATCAATAAAACAAAACCCCACAACAAATTTAAATTTATCCACACACACAAAAGTTAAGATCTCTTTTCTGTAAGATCATCACACACATAATTGAAAAATCAACAGAATTAAGGAGGGCATATATACTTGCAGTGCTTGAAGAAATTCTTGCTCAAGTTCACCAACTGATTTCTTCTCTTTTTTGTCTATGCTACAATATGGGAGGATTTTACTATCGACAACCTCTTCTTCAGATTCTCCAACCTTCCCTGATGAATCAAAAAGAGCATGGGGTAGCTATTGTTAGTATTAAATATAAGAATCATTCATGTGTCTCTATCCGTGGACTTAAGCTTTTGTGAGAGATTAGATGATTCATGACACCGTATCAAAAGCCTAGCCTTCATGACCAAATGATCCTAAATGAAGCAAAATCAACACACGTCATGTTAACAAGACCTTGTTGATCCGCAGTGGCCTTAGGGGACAGTAGGAACAGCCTGCGCCTAAGGCATAAGTTGCGACCATTTAACTTTGCGAAGTGGACACCAGAAGAGAAGGACAAGGAAGAGATTGGAATCAAGGGTGTTGGTGTAGTAGTAGTAGAGGCAGTGCAGCATGGACGAGGAGATTGTAATGTTAAGGCTAGTTTGCTAGCCATTATGATGATTACTACTACTGCGTTATGTTGTGATGGTGATGATGACGGTGGTGGTGACAGAAATTGTGGAGTTTAACTGGGAAAACTCAAAGGTGGTTGTTTTGTTTGGAGGGAAAGAAAAGAGTAAAGAAGACTAGCTACTACAGAAAAATAGTGAAAGACAGGTTTGAGATAAGGCAAGTAGGAACGTGTGGAGGGAATTGCATTTGCAACGGCTTATTCTCTCTTTTCCTAATCCTCCGTCTAAATCTCGTTTGCCCCTTTTCGTTAGGGACGACAGCATCATCAATTTATCATATCAATTACTTTGTTTCGTTTCACATTTTGTTTCTTACGTGTCTGTGACTGTGCAGTGTGTTTTTCAGAAAATCCTCCCATGACTTCCAACGTGGACACCCGGTTGTGTTGTGTTGCTTTGGCTTGACTTTAGCCACGGGCTTTCAACCACGTACGCATTGGTTGGCCCCACGGAGATTTTGATCTTTTATTAATACTTTTAGAAGAAAGAAAATATGCGGTAAAGAGCATGCAGTGATTACTTCGAATAAGATTAATAAAAAGTGGGGCCTGCGTGCGATGAAGCTTATGAAGCTCTTGTGTGGCAGAATGATATGAACACACGTGTTTGTTAGAACAAGTGAAATGAACACCTGTACTATATGGGACCCACAAGTAATGAATGAAGAATGATGACTAGTACCTTACAGATGTTGATCAATGTCTGCTTTGCAGTTGGCATTTAACCATATTTCATAAATGTGGTTAACTGAGATTGAATATGTTGACAAATATCATCTGCTCCCTCCTTCTCCCATCATCACCACTCCCTCTTCAGGCTCTACTTTTGCAACCTCCTCCATTTGGCATCATCTCCATCCTCTCACCACCGCCATTACCACCCCCCACCTGGTCCTTCATCTTGCAAACCAAAACCAAAAACATACCCTTGTTCTCCTTTATCTTGCAATCATCATATCCCCAATGAAAATCAAAGACAAATAAAAAACCTCCCAACCTCAAAATCAAACACAGATCTGATAATATCCCTAGGGGTTCCTTATTACAGAAAGAGCAAGCATGCAAAGGGAGAGAGAAAGAAAGAAAGGAGGTCGCTGTGGACGTAAGAGAGAGAAAGAGAGATGGCTCATGTTGGAGGAAAAGGTGGTGTTGCGCGGTGCTGGGATGGAGGAAGGAGGGCGCGGTGTGGTGGCCAGGTGGCTGGCGGTGGTTCACACAGCAGCTGGAAGGTGAGGGTACCACACGATGGCACAACGTGAAAAGCGGGTTGCAGCGATTAGTCTTCGCGATTGTGGGAAGAACGATGGCGTGAAGAAAGGGATGAAGAAACCAGCCAATCTGGAGGTGGTGGTGCTAGTTCGTTGTACGATGGTTCAGATTTGAAAGAAGAAAGGTCACGATGGCGTAGAGAAGGCTGAATAGGGAGGATGATGGTGCGGCTAGGACCTTGGCAGGGAAGAGATCAAATCGCGTTCAAGGGGAAGCCTCGATGTGCAGCTGGCACCTCTTGTAGCAACACTTTGCTACAGTCCCTTCGGCCGAGGCGGTGTAAGAGAGAAGGAAAACTGTGGCGGCCAATCTACCTCTTCCTTCTCCTCTTATTATTTTATATTCTTTAATTTCATATTTGGATCCTATTGAATCCTCTAGTTGTGAATGTGTGGACTTTGGTAATAGCTGGATGTTTTGCTCTGGCCGTGAAGAGAGAATGATATCATGTTTGCTTGGGGTGAAGAAATGGGGTTGGTTTGTTTGGCTGTGCTACAAGAATCGATTCCTATTACTTTGTTATAGTGGTTGTTGTTGGTGATGACGGTGGCGGAGGTAAAGGAGGTGACAGAGTCAAGACTGATGAGGGAGACGTTGAGTGTATGGCAGTGTGTGTTGGTGTTTGGCCATAGATTAAATTTTATTTAACCACGTTTATGAAATGTGGTTAAATGTAATTGTATGGGGAGGCATTGACCAATGAATGTAGGTGCGAATCCTCCATTAAGAATATGTTTAGGGAGTTCTCTAGGTGGCCGATGAATGTGTGATGTCACCTAGGACGCTGTGTTGCATGTTCAAACGCATTTAACAACATTTCGCTACTGTGTTTATATGAAATAAGAGAAATGGCTAAACACCAACTCCTCTCTGCCCTCATTTGTCCATCTCCAATGCACCCCTCCTCCTTCTCTTCCCATCCCCTTAAAATGTGAGAGTACGCGACCATGGATCGGAGGAGCTAGGCTGAGCCACGATGGCGATAACGACAATAATCGAGGCGGTGATGTGGTGGCACGACACGAAGGAGGTCGTGGTTGGTGCGGCAGTGGAAGAGGGGTGCGACGGGGGCACGTGGCGCAGGAGCGCCTCGGGACTAAGGAAGAATGACGGTAGTGCGGCAGAGCACTAAAAAGAAAACATTCGGTGGTGGTCATACACGGAGGAGCTCGCCATGATGGGACTGTGATGGCTGCTGTGATGAAGACGTCGCTTACTCGCTTTGCTCGTGCACCTACTGCGAAAGTCCCTTTTGATTCATTTTTTGCTTCCTTTTTTTTTTTCTTTCTCTTTAATGATGTAGCTTGTTTTTTGTTTTTGTTTTTTTTTTTTTAATGACATAGTCCGAGGTGGCTACAATTTGTATGTCCTTGGAAGTGAAATTAGTGGTGGTTCATGAATTTCACAGATTTCATTATAAATTTCTCAGATTCATGGGTTGTATGAAAAAGGAGTAATCGTGCAAGAGTAATTGCATAGGTGGATGAACAACCTAGCATGAAATGGCTTCAGCTGCAAACAACTTCTTCTATCGCCTAATGCCATCATTTTGCAGTGCACTTACAGTTGCAAAGACATCTCTATGGCTTCCAATAATTGCTATGTGAATGTAGCAAAAACAATCACCTTCCCATTATTTCATCCAGCAATCATTCTCCCTTTGAATCTGTGCAACCGAAGCAATCTTTTGAAAAGTAATAATATTTATAAGATTTTTTTTGTTGAAAATGATAAAATAAATGTTTATACTGTGTGATGTACTCCCTCAATTTCACAATAATATTCGAAAAATAATGCAATTTCGGTACAATGAGAAGTTAATATATCTTGTTGCAATAGTCATTCTAAAAAAACTGTGCAATATAAGATTTGTGATTAACCACATTTCTTATTTCATTTAACCATGTTTATAAAAAGTGATTAAACACAATCAAACATGTAAAACATGACACACTCATGTGCTGCCATCTAGGCAATAGCACCACACTCATTCACCACCAATAACAAAAGATAACTCCCAAATGTTTAACTACTTAAGACAAGGCTATGCACTATCATCCAAATTGAAAAATTAAAGTATTAAAATAAAAGATAAAGCCCTTATTTTTAGTCCCCCAACATTTCAAGACAGGTAAATTAGTTCCTAAAAAAACTTAAATTGATCCTTGTAAAATTAAATCATCAAAAAAATTAATCCCTAAAAAAAACTACTAAATTAGTTTTTGCAAAATTAAATAATTGAACAAATTGGTCGTTATAAAATTGAATAATCAGACAAGTTGGCTCCACTGTTAAGTTGGAGTACAGGACTTGTTCAACAATTAATTTTTACATAGACTAATTTAGGGGTATCTTTTTTGCAGGAACAAATTTCTTTGACTTTTCAATTTTATAGAGACTAATTTAAGAGTTTTTTGTTTATAGGGACCAATTTATCCAATTTAAAATGTTGAAGGGACTAAATGAGTTTTGTTTGAAAAAGAAAAAGGAATACATGTTTATTTCTTTTGATAAAATACCCAAATTACTCCCTCAATAATGTATCATAGGACAAATTAGTTTATCATAATTCAAAATCACAAATTGGTCATTCACATTTTTAAAAAATAGGCCAAGTTGATCCTCCACATAGTTCTATAGAGTATACAGAGGGGGAGAATGTGTGTTGTTAAGCAAATTTCAGACCAATTTGCTCATTTTGCTAGTTAGTTAATTTAGTTTAGGTAGTTCATGTGATTTTTTGTTACGATGATGTTGTAACATTTGCCTCTTGTTCGAAAGTTGATATTTAAAGTAGTTGAAGAATCTATAACCAAGTGGTAGATTCCGCTTCTTAATGCAATTGTCTGCAGTTTGTTGGAATCATAATGGATTTTCGTTCTTAGTTGCGTTTATTTAATTAAACTTAGCCAACTAAAATTTTCACAACAATGACTAACATACTCTTCTTCGATATGATGATGATCCCTATTCTAGTTAATGTTGCACCACTTTATGATCAAGAAATTAAAGTTGATTTCTTATCTATATGACGAGAGAGGAATTCTAAAAATCCTTCATATTGTTAAACCAAAAAGAGTTGCTCTAAAGTGAATTTATTTTTAAGGAGAAAAGGTTAAAAATGTATTTTTATTATTAGATCATACTGGTGAGTTACAATAATTATGATATGATACAACATATTGCTATATTCAAACTCATTTTAAATGAACTTGGCTTAATTGGTATTTCTTGCTTTACTCAAATCAATTAATCATGTGTTTTCAATGTCATATATGTGGGTGTTGCACATTAAATATATACTCCTTCCATAGTAATTTTATGAGTACTGAGTTCTAGAAGGGGGAAAACAAAAAGAAAAACAATAGAAAAAGGCCTACCATGAGCTAGTTTTAGTCATGGCATGATCTCAGCTGAAATTTTCACATCACTTCCTCTTTACCTTGGCATCACATCCTAGGACACCGTTCTGTAGAATTTTGTTTTTCTCTTTAATTTCTCTCATCGAATTATTCAATAAAGTTGAGCTTATCTCATCCATGCATTTCATGTGGCATCCCCAGGAGCCATACACTACCAATTGCAACATCTACAACAAATAACTCTAGGCATCTCGAAACTGTTTATACATATGTATGGGCAAGCTCCTGTTAGGTCATTAGATTATTATTTTTATTATTTGGTTCCTGTTGATAATCTTTCTAAGTATATATGCGGTTGTATCTAATAAAAAAATAAATCTGAATCATCTTTCTTTAAAAGCATTGTTGAAAAGAATTTTCAATTTTCAACTTTTTCTTTGGACACAATCACATGTACCCATAAAAATGATTAACCAAAACTAAACAATAAAAATAACCATCTAATAACCTGTCAGGAGCCAAGCCCCATACATCTGTGTACACAGTTTCAAGATGCCTAGAACTAGTTGTTGTAGATGTTGCAGATAGTAGCTTGTGGCTCTTGGAGATACTACATGAGATGCATCATGCATGGATGAGATGAGCTCGACTTTATTGAATGCTTGAATGAGAAATTGAAAAACTTTTGGACAAGGGTGTCCTAGGATGTGATGCCAAAATGAAGAGGAAGCCGTGAATACTTGTGGTTCATGGAAAGGAGGAGACAAGTGGTAAAGACCATTCCTGTGGGTTCCTTTGAGAAGTGGTGCATTTGTTTGGCAAAGATTCTACCCCAGAAAATGGTTAAAATAATATTTCAATGGAGGTCAAGCTAGTTTTACATAATTAAGAAACAGATAATACGTTTTGAGATATGGAGCGAACATGTAAAGCTCGGGGCAAGTGAAGGGTGCATGCGTATAGGTGCAGGCATTATGAGGGATGGATGAGGCAGAAGACATGGTGTGATATGGATCGAAAAGGTGATCTGAAGTGAAAAACTCTAATATCGTACAAGGAATAACATATTGAATTGAATGGGTTGATTTATATCTTGGAGTACAATACATAAATAGAGGATGAAATGCCTAAACGTATGACACAAAATAGAATATTAGTACAAACAGAAGCTAATTAACTTAATCCTGGAATCAGGTATCTGATATCCTAGCTAGTATCACGAGGTTGACATCTTGACTTATTCAAAACGATTTGAATACAATTCAAATCCAAATTATGCTGCTGATTTATTAATATACACATAGATAGATCAATTAGCAGGATGTGCATGCATTGACCATCTAGAACAAAAGAAGAAGCTCTCAGCGAACACTTCTTTAATTCATTACTTCATATGAATCAGCAACAAACACTACATGTGGAAGTCTAATTAGCAATCAAATTATGGTAAAATCATTTAATTATTTTCAAGTTTCAAGAACACAGTATAGCATAAAAATCTAACTAATTTGAGATTAATCGATCAAGCTTGTCAGTTTTTGTTGTAACTTATTCTGGTTGATTCTTCTTCCACCATTGATCACCTAAATTAATGAAAACTGCAATTAGAATGCATTAAGTATCCTACTAGAATTCCATGAGAACAAGTGGATCTTTTATTATTAACCCTAAGTTAATTTAGTTCATGAAAAAAAGATACAATTAATTAGACATGTGTTACCTCGGATTCACTGGTATGAAATAACCTTCCTTTTACTTTAGTTGAACTGCAATTGATAATTCTAAGTCCTTCTCTGATTAAAGCTTGGAGCACTTTTAAAAGAGGAAGCCTTCCTTCAAGTGCAGTGCTTATGACAACCTCTACACCAACCAAACACGGTCTTACTATCACAGTATCATGTTTGGATACCTGGGAATTTTCAACTACTCCTTTACGGTGAGAGCTAGGGTTGCACCAGCTCATCTCTCTTGTTATTTAGCTCCTCAATCTTCCTCTAAAGATGTTTGATATAATTCACCACCTGGTGCATGTGATCTGATATTGAATGCTTTCCCTAAAACAAGGTAACAGCTGCTACTAAGTGCAACCCATGACAAGGGAAAAAAAAATAATGGACATAATCCACTAAGAATTTGTTTCAAATTTTTTATGAAAAAGTAAATAAACTACTTTTGACATAAGCTATTCATTATGTTCTACAGTAATTATATAACAATACGCACACCACGTACCTTATTACTATTAGATGAGTTGGGATCACTCATCACATTAGTATGTAATGTACATTTGTTGTACAATTTTATTATTCACATAATATTACTCAATATTTACTAAGGGAAGGAATGACTTATTGTGTAAGATTTTGAAATTTTACATTGTACTTCCTTTTCTTTTTATCCCTTCCAAAGTTTGTCTAGAAGAACTGAAACAAACACAACCTATATCTAATGCAAAATAGAGTGTCAGTGTTTGAAGAAAATTAAAAAGTAAAAAGCATTGATCTACCTTGATGTATTCCATGGGAAGAAGTGATCGCAGAGAAGTGTATAGAGTGGCCATTTCTTGCCTTCTTTGTCTTTCAACATCCCGATGCATGATCTTCTTCTTTTTGGGTTCACTGGGATTAGTATTTTCAAATTCATTGAAAGATAACGTTGATGATTATTTACGCTACAAGCAACTGCCAAAGCTAGAAGGCTTACGGGTGCTGCCATCATCCTCGTGAGTAGTACATGGCAGTTGTTTAACTTCTAATTCTTCCATGGTTTTGCATAGCTGGAACTAGAATGGATATGAATAACAATTTTGGAGCAACTCTTCTGTTTAGTTAAAGTATGGAATCCATATTGTTTTAGATCCCTAAATCTTCCCTTCTTATTTATCCTATCTCCCTTGACTATAAAAGTAACGTTCTTTACATTTATGGGCCTAATAATTAAGCTATTATATTTTATAATGTTCACATTATTCAAGATGATATAAGAAGTGACCTCAATGAAAGCAGTTACAGCCTCTTGTATTTTAATTTTGCACTGTAGTTATGGGGGCTTGAGGATTTCCCCAATAACATAAACATGTCATGTAAATAAATTATATTTATATGAGAGAATAACAATTTCAACATGTTGTTGAGTTCTCGAAAGTTTTAATCAATCTAGCTAATATTTAAAAAGGTTGGGTACAATTATGTTAGTATTTATTTCATATGCACGTTACTTTAATTTCATTCGCGAAAGTGCAGATATCTCTACACGTGCAATTAATTGTACAGCCATGCTGATCTAATCATTTCGACTTTAAATATCCTCATGTCAATTCTTTTTCTTATTTTTATGGTAAAGATATGAATATCATTCACCTAGTGGTAGAATTAATACATCAAACATTTCTCTGTCAGGGGTGCATACTGTTAGTTTTGATTGAAATAAAACATCTTGGAAGAAGTTCCACATCGCCCAAGATTGCAAGTGGAGAAGGAAGGTCATGACTATATATATGAACCCAAGTTCTTTGCTTCAACTTGCACCAGTTGGAAACACTTTAAACTTATATCTGACTTTTCTTTCTTCCTCTGTACTCTTTGAGTGTTGTGAAATGCAGTTCAAATATTCATTTTGGAGAGTATAGGTGTACTTAGGGTGTGGATATTTGAGAGAGAAGTCTATGTGTTGTAAAAATTTTCACATAGTATTATTCTCTAGTTATCGTTTGGCAGCGGCCGTGGTTTTTCTTTAGTTTTGGAGTTTTCCATGTTAAATTCTTGTATTGTGGTTGTGTTCCTGTTTTATTTCTCTATATAGGGTGGTTCTCAAGGAGGGGAAATGGTGTATTTTCCCAACAAATGGTATCAAGAGCTTTGATTCGGCGGGATTTATTCTTAGTATGCTCTGTGATTGCAGCTTAGTCTAATCTTTCGTATTAGAAAAGAATTTCTCCCTAGTGTTTGAGGATCATCCTTGGTTGCTGTTACTGGAAGGTATTGTAATAATGTGAGAGTGTAGTTTGGAAATGTTCTGGCTAAGGAAAGACTTGGCATTTAAGCATGTCCATTGTGACCCACCTCTTTTTTCTAGGAACCCTCTTGATGCACGGTTTACAGTTGATTTACACTATTCTAGTACACGGTTGTAACAATGTCAAGTTTTTCAAGTGTTGTGAAGTATGACATAAAGAAATTTGATGGAAGAATCAATTTTGGCTTGTGGCAGATACAAGTCAAGGATGTGTTGATACAATCAAGTTTGCACAAGGCATTGAAAGAGAAGATCGTCGATATGGATAATGAAAAATGGGAGGAACTAGATTTGAGAGCAGCAAGTGCAATTCATCTGTGTTTATCTAAGAATGTTCTTGTAAATTTGCAAGGAATATTGACAGCCAATCAACTTTAGGAGAAACTTAAAGGGTTATATTAAGCAAAGGGCATCTCAAATCGATTGTTGTTGAAGGAGCAATTTCATAATCTAAGCATGGATGATAGCATGAAAGTCTTCGACCACCTTAGTGTTATCAATGGCATTATCTCTGAACTAGAGGCTATTGGAGTGAAGATTGATGATGAAGATAAGGCACTAAGGCTTATATTGTTTCTTCCGTCTTCCTATGAGCATATCAAACCTGTATTGATGTATGGGAAGGAAACTCTGAATTTTGAAAAAGTTGCCAGTAAAGTCATTGCTAAAGAAAGAAGCATGAAAAATGAGGGTAGCACTTCATCAAATTCAATGTTAGTAGCTAGAAATGATACTTATGGGAAAAGGAATCGTGGAAGAAATGTGACATGCTGGAAATGCGAAAAGCCTGGACATATAAAGAAAAATTGTCCAAGTGGCGCAATGTTGGAAAAAGACTCTTGGTCTGATGCTTTCAACATTGTCTCCTAGTAGGAGAGGATGATGTTTTCTAGAAAGTAAAATGTGTATCCTCATGGTATTACCGCGCTACAATAGAAAATGATAAGTTGTTGCTAGCACTAGCATTAGTTGGCATTGAGATGCAGGGTGTGTGGTAAGGGTTATGTTGATAGCTGAGGAACTTCCGGAGAGAGTCAACATGGAAGTTGCACCATAAATTTTTCAGCAAAGTTTTGACATGTATCAAGATGAAAATTCTTGGAATTGTCCTATTCCAAATGAGTATACTTTTTATGGTAGAGTATGATAGTTCTTTGAACTATAATTGTCGGTGTAGACAATGGAAGCTAAAAATGTGCTCATTTCAATCAAGATGGAGATTGGTAGTTTTGATTGAAATAAAATATCTTGGAAGAAGTACCACATTGCCTAGGATTGCAAGTGGAGAGGGGAGGTCATGGCTATATATATGGATCCAAGTTCTTTGCTTCAAGTTGCACCAGTTGGAAATATTTTAAGCTTGTATTTGACTTTTCTTTCTTCCTCTGTACTCTTTGAGTGTTGTGAAGTGTAGTTCAGATATTCATTTTGGAGAGTGTGGGTGTACTGCGGGTGTGGGTGTTTGAGAGAGAAGTCTATGTGTTGTAAAATTTTCACATAGTGTTATTCTCTAGTTGTCATTTGGCAGTGGCCATGGTTTTTCTCCAGTTTTGGTGTTTTCCACGTTAAATTCTTGTGTTGTGGTTGTGTTCCTGTTTTATTTCTCTGTTTATGGTGGTTTTCAGGGAGGGAAAGTGGTGTATTTTCCCAACACATACTCAATCCATAAATATTTAGAGTGAGAAAGCTACAATGGCTTACATGTGCCACTTTTCCTCGCCTCTTCACATGCAAGAAATGATTCGATCTAAAAGATATGAGTTATGTTATTTATACTCATTATATATGGGACACCGTGCCAACTCACATTTCATTCATCATTAGATGAGGTATGGACCCCATTCCAAGTGGGATCCACATCTAATCCAATGGTGGATGGGATGCGAGTCAACACGGTGTCTCATACATCATAAGAAATTACGTACGATCCCTAGCTAGCTTACAAAAATAGTTAAAAATGTAAATTGCTGACGAGTTGTTTAAGTGACACATTCTCAAATATTCGTGCATAAGGAGTTGATGTGATTTTGAGTCTAAAATTAGCTCTTCTAATTAATAGCCCATCCTCTATTTTCTTTTCATGCAAGTTTTACTTTAGATTTTCAAGAGAAAAAGGAAAAAATAAAATGTAAACTGCTGTGAGTAAGAATTTGGAATGGAAAAATGTTCTTTACGCTCATAAAATATAGGATACCGTGTCAACTCACACCTCATTCACTATTGAATGAGATGTGAACCCTATTACAAATGAGGTGTAGATCCCATCCAATTATGGATAAGGGGTAAGTCGATACGGTGTCCTACATCCCATGTGTACAAATAACACAACTCTTTGGAATAACATTCCTTCCTTAGGGATCCAAGTTTAGAAAACTATTAAAAAGAAGAAAAAAAACACTTTCATTTTGTAACTTAGATAATGTGGAACTTTCAAGAATTATAACTAATATTAATTTGTAACCATATAAAACTATAGAGATATGTAATCTTCACTAATGTTATATATGCAGCTTTTTGCATATACATGATCAGATTCAGATTGCATGCTAATGAGTTGTGTAGAAACTTCATTTAACTTTTTTCAAAATTAATATAATCGGTGATTAGATGATAAGGACTTTTCTTTAATTAATTTCTTCCAACCAACCAACCAACCAAGTGAAGTAAGAGGTACTAACCAAAAAGGAAAAAAGAAAAAGAAGAAAATCGAATCAACAGATACGCTTGTGATTTTATATATCTTCCATTAGTGATACACAATTACTGAGAATTGAAAGGAAGCAGGATATATAGGTGTTGCTGATCAATTGATCTAATCAGGTCTAGCATGCTCATATCAACAAATACACTTGTGATTTTTTGTTTGAACTGCGAATCAGTTTCTTTTTGCTAACATTCCACATTATTTAATTCAATTATGGATTAGCTTTTGTTTATAATATTTAGTAAAATGCTAAATAAAACAATTTGATTGAGTTGATTTGGTTTAATTCAAGTCTCAAGTTAAATATAAATAAAATTTGTATTTTTTAAAATAATCTTTGTGTTAATTGACTATAGTATAACACTTCATTTATATATAATAAATACATAAAGCGGATTTTTTTTTTCTGTAAATGTTGTTCATCTCTTCTTAATGGTTGAGTTGTTTTGTCAAGTCCATTATTAATATGGCAAAAGCTATGGTATACAAGATAAAGTATAGTGTAGTACACACTAGGTATTTAGCCACATGTTTAAAATTTAGCCGCACTTTGTAAATGTGGCAAAATGAATGGTGTGTGGTGCCCCATATTTTACTTGGTATGTCATAGACAAAACGTATCTTTCATAATATTTATATAAAATACAAATAAAACAGGATGGATAAAATTGTAATAACAAAACTTTTCCAATAACCTTTGCTTCCCTTTAAAATCACCAATAATTGGTGCAACTCACAAGCACAATTTTGTCTTTTCCTTAATTTTGGGTCCTTATTTCAAAAAATAAAAATATATATTTAAAATTTTATGCAAAACATAAAAAATGTGAATTGATAAATACATTAGTTAATAATAATGTGAAGAAAAAATATATATGGTCAGAAATTATATTTGAGATTGAGCACACAAATAACTACCCAAAAAGAAAGGAAATATGAATAGACTAATGTCTTAAACAAATGCAAATGAAAAGGATAAAGAGAAATTTAATCACTACTCCAAAATTTTTAATTTTTTAAAAAATATCTATTTATTTATCATATCACAAAAGCATTAACTTTTTTTTACTAATACTATTCTTAGTGCAATTAGTTTTACTTATTTATTTTAATTAATTATATTTTCTTACTTTTGTTTTTAATGGAGGCAATATTTTTCATTTATACAACTTTATATTATTACCCTATTTATTTATTATTTTCTTATTTGATATATATATATATATTTCTTTAGAGAGGTGGAGTGAAGGGGAGGAAGTAAAAAGTTAAATACAAAAGTTTCAAAGCTTATAAATTTCAAAATTAAAGGAACAAATTTGAAATTGTGTGTTCAAGATGTAATTTTAGATTTTAGGTTACAAAATAATAAATCCAAAACTTAAACCAATAATAAGTTATGATTTGAAATGAATCGATTATCTAAATTAATTTCAACTAATTTAATTTATTCAAATTAAACTTTCAAATTTATCAAAGTAGTTCGATCCAATTAACATGTTAGTTCGAATTCCACTTTCACTATATTTTTGGATATATTGACTCATCTGATTGGCATTAATTACGACATATAGCAAAAGTTAATTGGAATTCGATCTTCTAGGAGTTCCCTCCTTTCCTATTAAACATAATTTGAAAATAAAAAAGATGCCAAATCTTATGCTTGATTGTGTGATTGGTTTTTGCTTAATAAACTTAAAGTCTAACTACAGAGTTTAGTATAATTGATAGTTACTTATGCTTTTTCAATATTTAATCAGGGATTTAATTTCTAATAGTGTGTATGAGGGAGATCTCATGAACAAAATCAAAACCCTTGTTAATCTGATTTTTAAAGAGAAAAAAAGAGACACACCATACATTTCACTAGCATTCGAAATATTATATTGGCCGCCAGTTGGTACCATGTGATCCGTATTCTAGATTGTTTATAAGCGCATGTTGATTGTTTAATAAATTATAGCCTGTTCTAGTGTTCACACATTTAACATCCTCATTCGAAAAATTTTAAATACTCTTAAAGTGAAAAATAAGTTTTATTTTGTATTACTTGACACACACTAATTTTATGATCATTTTTTTTTGGTATTTTTAATCTAATAATTAATATATTAAGAAATAAATAGTATAAAACAAAACTTTGTCCGATCTGTAAGAACCTTTCCATTCTTTAGTCATTCGAATTAGTTTTCTAACAAGTGTTACTATGCATATAGATGACTTCGATTAATTAGGTCCATAATTGTTGACAAAAGATTGATAATATTGCCATGTGTCAAGTTGTCTCTGATTTTCAATATATTATTAGTGTTGGCATTTGATGTGATGTATGTGAGTATGTAGGTAGAGGAAATGAAAGAAATATAATAATAAGTTTTTTCCTTGCAATAGATGTAATTAATATATAATGCAGTAAGAAAAATAAAATAAATGAGATAGCATGCATATTAATTTGATTCGATTCTTTCAACCTAACCTCTATAAGGAGTATCAAAGTCCTTAATTATTTACAATTTGTCCATAAATAGAGTTTCAAATCCCCTTTACTAAAAAATTATGTCACATAGACATCTCCTGAAAACACTAATCTTACAACTTGATCACTGTGAACTATTGGGGAATACCAAAACCAAAAATCCAAAAGACCTTATTTATTGACCAAACTTACTGTGACTTCTACTCATTTTCAATATATTACTTTTTAATTAAATGCCAAAAAATATTCCCTTTAAGTCAAACGTCTACCAAAAGCTAATTGCAATAACTTCATGATTTTTTTTTTGCAATATTCTTGTATTTTCCAAGTAATTGATAGTGTGTTAACAAGACTCGCACATGCATTTGTAGATCTCTGTTAATGAAACACCAAGGTTGTGAAAACCGGACCGGACATCGAACCGGTCAGGGCAAAGGTTTTGAGGTTCAGAGGTTCAACCGGGGGTTTAACCGAAATATAATCGGTATATAATAAAACCTGTATTTATATAAATATATAAAAATATAAAATAAAATATATGTCATAAATAACTAAAAATTAATTTAGGTATCAACAAAACCCATAGAATATAACATAATTCATCTATTAATCAAAATAAACATTATCCATATGGATTAAATCTCTCAAGTTACTAATTCTCATACTAGAAAAGGAAAAGAATCAGGAAAAAAAAAAAGATATTTTAGTCTTTTTTTAAAAAAAAAACCCAAAAAATGCCATTTTTTAATCTCTTTTGTAAAAAAAAAAAAACCAGTTTGACCGGCTGGTTCAAAGCGGTTTTTAGCCAGTCCAATCTCCACCAGTTTTGGGGGCCAACTTGGACCGGACAGCAGGCCGGTTCCTAGTTCAACCGGTCCGACCAGCCCGTCTGGTCCAATTCTCAGAACATTGTGAAACACGCTACCTAATATCCACTTTGCCCAGAAAACTTTTAACATAAGTTCTCTTTACTTGTACGGCTAGCTCATGAAACATGTTACTTGACCACCACATTCGCAGGAAAACTTTTGATAGTACACATGGATTCACATACCATTATTCCTTCCAATATACTCAACCATGACCAACATGTTAATTTTACATGATCATATACTAAAAATTAGAACACCAACATAACATACAAAAGAATGAATGCATACCTCCTTCATTCATAGTTACAAAATCATACTGTTCATATGTGAATCTTATTATAAGAAGAAACATCCATGTCTGTGTATGCTAGGTTCTTCCACTCCTTATTTATCTCCTATGCCAAATGTTGAATCGATGGAGCTGTAACCATCAAGAGTGTCAGAGTGGAGTGGGAATCTGGACTAAAGAATAAATATCTTGTCTATCATGGATCTAAGTTACATTGGGTCTTTACACCCTCCAACATATTCACCAATGGACCTAAACTTATTATCATATGGTGAATCCCAAACCCACAATGGATCATAAGATAATACTAATGGGTCTTTAGGGAAAAAGCTGGCTACTCATTCAACCCATTTTATAAAACCAAAATATCCACAATTCAACAGTAGCCCAAATGTGAAAAATTCTAACATTCTCTCATTTGGACAATATTGATTGGGTTTTATTTTATATTTCTAAAACATTTTGAAAACTACACTCGGGTTGAATAATTGTGGCCACAAAGTCTAGCCTTAAAAATTATCACCACAAAACCATCTCATTGCAGTTGACAAGGCTATTGATTAAAAGCCATAGGCAAATGATAAACAATGAAGACCTCACTTTGCCTAAAACCACATAACCAAATAATTTCATCAACAATTATCCACAACCATGGGTGTGCAAAGTGTATACACATTATAGCATGACATTTGATTTTCTCAATGCTATTATATGTAAATCTTCATTATGCCTTCCCAAGAAAACATAACTAATCTTTCACAAGGAGATCATAACATGTTTATCATGAAACACTATTCCCATAAAGGAACAACATCTTTCTCACAAAAGACCAATGTTTTCTAAAGAAAACATCTATATCTCAAGATATAATAAAAATATAATAATGGTCACAATTCAAATATCATAACATGCACATGAGTTCATACACAGACTAAATAAATCCAATGTAATAAACTAAGCTTAACAACTCCCACTTACCCAATGCATTAAAAAACCTTACAAGACCTAATGGGTCTCAGTCTCACAGTTAGGGAATCAAACAATATCTTATCAGTTGCCAGCATATCATGGGAGTCCTAATTACACAAATCAAGTGCAATTACAATTTTATCAACCCTCACTGACCAATCACATCAAAAGAGTATAAACAGCTTAGACTTAAACATGTTATTTTAAACAAGTAACATAGCTTCACTATTACATGACATCAATAACATAAACATAATTATTGCAAATTTAATTGTAAAATATCTTTGAAATCATATACATGGCACGCAAATAGAACCAAATGATTGATTCCAACCAAATCACCATGCAATTACTTAATTGTAAAATTTTAAAAATATGTAAAAACAATTAATTTTGGGTATAAGCATGTTCTTCATGGGAAGTTAGACATATATGGTTGTACAATCACCTGTGGACAGAACACGCAACACATACCATAGCTCTCACTTATTAAAAGAATCAACATTTCTTCAAAAGAAAATTCATTTAAGTATGAACTCATATATATATATATATATGGAGAAGCTTACACATCCATCATGCAAAAAAAAAAAAAGAAAAATTGCTACATATGCACCCAACCATTTAAGAATTTTGTCAAAATTTACAATATTGTACTCTAATTACTTTTAAGGAAAATAAAATGATGTGAAGTTGAAAATAAACACAACCAACCATTAGTTGATCCAATGGACAAAAACAATGGCAATTGTCACCATATCGGGATATAAAACATAAGTATAAACTCGCTTCTAAGTAGAGAATATATCATATACAACAGTCTCAAAAAATTCAACACCTATGGGCAAAAGAATTTTCATTATTAAATAATTTCAAATTTTCCAATGTTACTCCAGCCAACTCATGCGAAATATCATGTTTTCCAAAGCCATGTTTTCCTAAGAAACACTAAGTATTATTTACTTATAAAATTACATCACGTAAGTAATAAACATCAATTTGCATAAAAGTTAACTCTCACAGTTATACCATGCAAATTAAAATAATTGATATTAAATCACAATATAATTAATATAGAGAGATAACTTTGTCAATCAGACCAAGGTGAGAGCACTTAAATCTATGTGAGTTGTATATACCACTAGCTTAATGAATAAGTTATCATACAAGTTGTCATTTATCATGCTAACTAACTCTCCGATGATGATTGTTAATTCAAGCTCTCTAAAGTAACATTATGATAATTAATAATTATCATGACATATCTCATAAAATGATTTCATCACAATACATATAGAAAGATATAGCATTATATCATGCAACAGAAAATCATTGTGTGGATGAAATACATTCAACTAAGTTAAATATAAAGCAAAATTGCCCATTAACTTGTGCCTAAAATAATATATATTGACCATGACTATTATAATTCTTCAGTTTAAGTGTGAATCCCAACATTAGCACACCCCCTTGTCACAATGTCATAGAATGGTGTTGCAATGAGAAAAAAAAAATCAATTAAAAGTTCAATAAAGTCGTTGCTAATTTATTTTTATTTTTTAAAAAATTGGAAAAATCCTTTAATCTTGATAAAATTGGTCTTTTAAAATAAAATTGTGTTCATAAGTTTAATTATGATTTGGAAATAATGAAAACTTAATCCTATTGTATCTTTAATACATTCGTTTCAAAACAATCATCCAAAGTTTGTTTTACAAAATTAAAGTAACTATAATAATTTAGTTTTTCCCTAATAATAAAAGTCTGATAATATTTTCAAAATTTAATAATAAATATTTGGGGTGATTAAAATTGATTAAATTTATCGGACTGGCTCGTTTACTTGCCAAAATTAAATGGTAAAAAATCCTGGTCATTTTATTTTTTTTTTTTGTTGGTCGTGAATGTTGGCCAATTTAAGTCAAATCATTTTTTTATTTTATTTACGGTTCTTAATTTTTGAATTTAATAGCCTTCCTTTGCCCCTTAAATTTTTGTTCTTTCCTTAAACTCTTTTTCTTCTTTCTTCTCACCCAATCCTTGACCTGAAACCCATGTCCCCTGGGTCATATGACATATCCAATCCATTCCCATCCCAACGGACTAAAGTTAAAATTTAAAAACCATGTCTTGACCCAAAAAAAATATAGACCTTGTCAAAATTGGGCAAAACAATCATGTCAAAGAAATTTAAAACTCAGAACAAAAGGAAAAAAAAAAATCAAAATTGAAAAATAAGGTGGGCTGGAGAGAAGTCAGAGAAGGGAGAAGAATATAGTTTGTGTTGGTAGGAAGGTGCCATCTATGTATGTATGTATGTGATGGATGGCAGAGGCAGTGGCGGTGAAGTAGTCGTTGGGAAAGAAGAGGTTATAGCAAAACTCAAGGACGATGGCGACTTTGACAGGCTTCGTTTGAAGATCATCCGTAAGCTCAAGGACGAGGTATGCTTCCCCCCTCTCTCTCTCTCTCTCTCTCTCTCTTTCCCTCTTTTCCATTTTTTTTTCTTCTCTATTTCCTCATTTTAGGGTTTATATCATTGTTCGGAGTATTTTTTAATTGTCATTATGGTAAATTATATAGAGCTCCGTGTAGTTGGGACATTGGTTTTTATGACATTGGAATTCTTCTAATCATCAACCATGTATAAGGTTGTCTTGTGTGTTAGTAATATTGAATCCCCCAATTTCACGACAGGGGAACCTGCGACTACATATTGCCTCAATTGTGAAGCAATCAGTGGCTCTTAATAGTGATGGGTCAGAGAATATGAAACCTAGACAACTTTCTGATGCCATATTTGATGAAGTTGGGTAAGACAACCCCATCTTCAGTTACTGTGTTAAATTGCATTTGTCTAAGTTTTTATTCTTTATTCTTTGGGTTCCTTGTCGAATTCCTTTTTTGCCAAAAAATACTTTATTGTCTACTTGTTTGTGAAGTAGTTGGGTGAGTTTACATGGGAATGGAATTTTTTTTATTTTGCTTTTTTTTTTTGTTCCCAGTGATAAAGTAATGAGTCAGATATCCGATAGTTTATGGCAAATAATAAGATCAAATGATGGCATGAAAACTGAAATCGCGGAAACGGTGCAATCAGTCTATGACAAGCTGGCGAACCCGAAAGGGAAAGATGGGGTTCCAACATCCACGTGTCAGGCAATGGCAACTCAGAGAGAACAAGGTGAAACGGCTTCAGTTATGGAGATTGATGATGATAAATTGTGTGAAAATGAGCCCGAAGAGCCACCGGGTTTCACTCTCTTGCATAGTCATGTGAATAACAATCACGAGGACCAGGATCAAGGGAAGTCACAGGCTCATAGCCATAGGCAAGGATCTGCTGCAGAGCAGAGTGAAGATTCCCATGTATTACAGGATTCGCATGTTGAAGATGACGTTAATAGCAATGCGCCTCCTGGTTTTTCGATGGAGGTGCATCATAATCATCTGTCTGGTTGTAGTGAGGAAGACCCTGATGTGCCTCCTGGTTTTGGTTAATCAATTGGAATGTGTTTCAATTTCTTCTATTTTACAACCCTCGCTATGGGTGGATATCACAGATGTTGATTTCTCTGTGTGTGTATGACTGAGCCAGCTAAAACTTGTGACAATCTGGAGGTCTCTTCACATCCCAATCTAATTTTGGATACCTTATTCTTTTATATTGGCATGATGTCTAATATTATCTGCAATGTTTTGTTGGAAATCATCCCAAAATTTTCTGAAAGGGATGCTAGATCTTTATGAGGAACTTCTTTACTAGTTATTGACAAATTGAAGAGGAGTTTCTGGTTTCTGGCTATTTATCATCATTGTGTTGTTCTCCTACAAAGAGGGTGAACTAAGATCTGTAGATCTAAGTTATCAGAGCATTTGTTTCAGTATTTGTTGTAGTTGCTTAAGACGTAGAAATGTTGTGTTTTTAAGAGAGGTTTCTATTTGTTTTCCACCATTGCCATGCTTTTCTCATATTTGTGTGTTCTAATCAGTATCTTGGAAATTTTGTTAATCTTATTAGATTCTCCTAAGCATTTAACTCGACTGTGTAAACATCTTTAAAATTGATGGTTTGCACAAGTTTATGAATTAGATTTGTATTTTTGGCAATTTGCATAATTACTCATTTTATTTGCATAGTCACTCATTTTGTATCTACCTTTCCATAGTTCTCTAGTATTTCATGACATTGTGAACAATAATCTTTCATTCTTTTGTTGGCTGGGATCTTAATCTAAATTGAGATTTTGTTTTCTATTTCTTTCCACTTCTTTGACGTTCTTGACAATGCCGGACCCAAAATAATTGGGCATACTTGAAGATTTAAAAATGTTTTGGTGATTAGAACTAACTTTCACCTATGCATTGCTTTGGCAAGTGAACATAGAAATGAAAATGGTGCCAATGTATGACTTAAATTTTGCTTTGCGCTTATTACATGGTGTAGCTAGTAGGGCAAGTTGCTGATTACTGATTGTATGGTAATACAAGTTGCTACTACTTGCTCAGTTCTTGTCTTATACAAATTTAACTGAAATAGGGCTCCTTACAGTGTATTTGGTAGAGACCCATTTTAGTGACCCTTCAGCGAATTCCCGTGTCTTATTGCCCAAACCTGTACGGCAGAATGTTACTGAATACGTCTCTTTTTGATTCACTTCTGAAAAGTAAATTTTATTTGGCTGTACCTTCACGTCAACCCCTTCTGGTGCCGTAACCATGGCAACATAAGATGAATAGGCTTCGCCAACATTTGTCACAGTCCTTGTGAATGTCTTTGAGGAACCATGCACAACGGAAAATGAGGGGTAATTGAGCTCTGCTTCAGGAATGCTTGTAGTTTCAGAGCACATAATTCTTCTTTGTGCAATGATCCCAATTTCCCTATTACTGTAGCCTAAACCACACAAATAAGGTATATAATCGTCTGGGTCGATATCATAAACTAGTCCTGGATCATTTGCTCTTGATGGATTGATGTGGCCAGAACCTGTGGCAAAGATATTTGCAGGTTGATGTGTCTCATCAACAATGGGTTTGTGTTCTAAATTTAGTATGTCTGCAGAAGTCATTATGGCAGATTTTATGGCAGCTGGTGACCACTGAGGATGAGAGCTTTTGAGCAAAGCTGCAATGCCACTAAGATGCGGGCATGCCATTGATGTGCCGGACATAATGTTGAAAGTGGATTTGGAATCAGTGTTGTTATCGAGGGGGAATGGCCAGGCTGCTAGGATGCTAACACCTGGCCCTATGATATCTGGTTTCAAAATACCAGGACTTGGCAAGTTCGGACCTCTTGAAGAGAAGGATGAAACAGCAGGAGAGAGGGAGTTTCCAATGATAGTTCCCTTAAATAAAATGGTTGCCATAGGTGTCGCAGTGGAATTTATGAATGCCTTTATCTTCAGTCCAGCAGCATAGCTTACATGTGTGGCAGGTAGCACATGTACATCAGCGACAAGACTAAAGCCATTGATTTCATCATTCATGAGAATCATGGCGGCCCCACCAGCTCTTTGTACTTCCTGCCCTTTTGCAATTCTTGCTATTCCCCCTCCTCTCTCACACAAAACAACCTTCCCTCTGAAATCAGTGTCACTCAAGGATCCATTAGCACAAAATGCAGATTGCTGTTTCCCATTCTTGCCAGCATATGCCAAGGACAACATTGTCGGAGGAAAGCTGGAAGGCTGGAAAACAGATTCACCATCAAATTCCTCCCCATTTCCAAGCTTCGCTGTTGCTACAATGCTTCTGTCAATAGTGCTTGCTCCGACTGTGAGAATCCATGGGGCTCCATTAGTTATGGATCCATTGAAAGGGCCAGAATTTCCTCCTGCACAACTCACAAATATTCCTTTCTGCATTGCTGCAAATGCACCTATTGCAGTGCTATCATTGAAAAATGGAGGTGGCTTATCTAGACCGAGGGATATTGATAGTACATCCACTCCATCCTCCACAGCTGCGTCTAATGCTGCTAGTATATCAGCCTCAGGGCAGGAATCTCCAAAGCATACTTTATAAATTGCCAGGTGAGCCAAAGGGGCCATCCCTGCCGCTGTGCCTTTGGCATTCCCTAGTACTTCTGCATAGTCTACAAAAGCACCAGCTGCAGTACTTGCTGTGTGAGTCCCATGTCCATCCTCATCAATCGGTGCCTGTTGTTTCCCTCCTTTCATTGCCATAGCTGCAACATTGAAAGTTCTTGCACCAATTAGTTTGTTGTTACAAGCTGTCGCATTAAGTTCGCAACTCCCTTTCCATTTGGCAGGTGGGGGTGGCATTCCTGCATCTCCAAATGAAGGATGACCAGGTGTGATACCAGAATCCAGCACCCCAATAATAACCCCCTTCCCAAAATTTGATTCTTTCCACAATCCCATTGGTTGCTGCAGCCCCAAGAATTTTGGGGTATGTGTCGTTTGACGGCGTAGTATCTTTTCAGGTTGAGCTGAAATGAAGCCATCCTTCTTCTCTACCACTCTCAGCTCCTCTTCAGTGAGCCTTGCAGCAAAACCACTCAGCACGTTCCGGTATGAATAAATCATCCGCTGTTGTTCCTTGGAGCTCGTAGTTGTAGGTGGCATGAATGAATGGTGCCAGTTCTCCAAATCTTCTGATTGTGCAAATATCTTACCCTCTGGCCTCCTCACATGGATAATATATGTTTTTGAGCTGCTTGTATCAGTGTTTGGGGGTAGTTCACTTCCTTGAGCAAAATGGATATAGAAGCTCAACGTGAAAATGAGAGCAATGAAATGGAACACATCCATGTTAGGCAGAATCTGTACTTTCTCCTTGAAGGAATATTTAGTTGGGTGTGCTTTGAACAGGCACAACATCAACACACACACACACACACACACACACACACATATATATAAGGAAACTGGATCTTTCGCAAACAGAGACAGGAACAAGGCCGGCTTTGCAAGTGGATGACCCCATATTTTAGTGTCAATAATTAAATTAAATATTTAATACGTGACGTGTTGCCGGTGGAATGTAACGTGTTTGAATAGCATGGTTATATTTGTCGTGAATCATGATTCTTATTCATGAATCTTTTTTTAAAGTTCGGCAACAATGATTTGCATTTGTTTAGATGATGATTATTGTCCTGCGGTGGTTAACTCTGTGCCCCTTCATGGAATCGTGGACCAGACCAAGTAAGCTCCACTCTTCAGGTTATATCTCTTGCATTTGCTATACTGACATTTTGTTTTCTATTTTTTATTTTCTGTTTTTATTTCTTGTTTTATTATTTTTGAAGTTTTCCTACCGCCCGGGGGAAAATAGCTACATGCAGTTTCCTCGGCCGAACTGTGCTAATGTTTTGTCATGATGCACCTGAAAAAACTATGTTTAGATTATTGATTTGATGGTGAATAGAGTGGAGTGGAGTAGAGTACCACTATTGTTTGAATATTCGAAGATGGAATTAAGGCTACCACCTTATTATTTGAAAATTATAATATAAAAGAATGGAATAGAAAGAGTTATGGGGCTTGTTTGAGAAGTATTCTGAAAACAATATTTAGTTTTTTAAAAACAAAAAACTGGAAAAACTTGCTTGGAACCAGTGTTTTAAAATCGACTTGAATCGACCGGTTGGATTGATAAACCGGCTTGCAAACCAGTTCTAGTCGGACATGTAATTGAACTGGCACGAACCGGTCAGAACCGGGCGATTTTTCAAAAGCCGGTAACTCAGGGTCATCTGACCGACCGAGTCAATGTCCAAGCGCTTTTTGTAATTTTCAATAGAACTTTTTGGCCTAATAATAAACAGAGAATTGGGCCTACTTTATTAACCATCATGGTAGTAGAACGTGGCTCTGGACAAATGAAAAGAGCCCATGGTTCCCTTTTTATAATAGCCAGAGTTGGTCTCTATTTCTTCCTCCCTCCGATGTGGGACTTAGATGGAAAGTCAGTGTCTTGGTTTGTCACATACTCACATATGTACCATTCTTTTTTATTGGAGGAGGAAAACATAGATTCAAAAGTTCAAGCTCTTCAAAATCAAAGCTGCTGGAGCTTTAAACTTTGATAACCAAAACATATGGACTAATTAAAAGCATGAATTTACAGTGATTGGCATTTTAGTAGCTCACGGTTGAGAAGGTAAAATTTCAAAACCATTGTCAAGCTACTTGTTGGAGTGGGTTTCAAGATACAGTTCATACTGTTGGGAAAATACACCATTTTCCCTCCTTGAGAATCACCCTAAATAGAAAAATAAAATAGGAACACAATCACAACACAATAACTTAACGTGGAAAACTCCAAAATCGGAGAAAAACCACGATCGCTGTCAAAAAAAGACAACCAGAGAATAACACTATGTGAAAATTATTACAACACATAGACTTCACTCTCAAACACCCCATTGGCCCCCAGTACACCCACACTCTCCAAAGCAAATATTTAAACTACATCTCACAACACTCTAAAACAAGAGTATAGAGAAAAGAAAGTCAGACACATGCTTTGAGTGTTTCCGACTGGTGCAAATTGAAATGAAAACATAGGCTCATATATATAGCCTTGACAACCTCCTCTCATCCCAATTCTAAGCAATGTGGGACTTCTTTCCCAACCCAATTTCAATCAAATACTCAACAATCTCCACCTTGATTGAAATAAACACAGCTTCAGCTTCCATTGTCAACACCGACAATTCCTTGCTGTCATTGTCTATACCGACAATCTCTTGCTGTCATTGTCTATACCGACAATCATAGTTCAAAGAATTATCATACTCCACCATAAAAGGTATACTCACTCGGAATGGAACAATTCCAAGAATTTCACCTTTACACATGTCGAAACCTTGCTGAAAATATTATGGTGCAACTTCCATGTTGGCTCTCCCCAGAAGTTCCTCAGCCATCGACATAACTCCCACCACACACCCTACATCTCAACGCCAACCAATGCATGTGTGCAACTGTGGATCCGCTTGCAACAACTTATCCTTTTCCATGGCATCGCGGTAATGCCATGAGGATACACTTCTTATCTTCTAGTAAAGATCATCCTCTCCCTCCAGGAGAGCAATGTTGCAAGTATCAGATTGAGAACCCCTCTCCAACACCGCGCCACTTGGACAATTTTTCTTTACATGCCCAGGCTTTCCGCATTTCCAGCATGTCACATTCCTTCCACGATTCTTTTTATAAGTGTCACTTCTAGCTACAAACAATGAATTTGATGAAGTGCTACCCTCATTCCTCATTCTTCTTTCTTCAGCAATGACTTTACTAGCAACTTCTTCAAAATTCAGAGTTTCCTTCCCATACATCAAAACAGGCTTGATATGTCCATAGGAAGATGGAAGAGACAATATAAGCCTTAGTGCCTTATCTTCATCATCAATCTTCACTCCAATTGCCTCTAATTCAGAGACAATACCATTGATAGCACTAAGATGGTCGGAGACTTTCACGCTTTCATCCATGCGTAGATTATGAAACTGCTCCTTCAACAACAATCGATTTGAGATACCCTTTGCCTGATATAACCCTTCGAGTTTCTCCCAAAGTTCCTTGGTCATCAATATTCCTTGCACATTTGCAAGAACATTCTTAGCCAAACACGCATTTAATTGCACTTGCTCTCAAATCTAGTTCCTCCCAGTTTTCATTATCCATATCGGCATTCTTCCCTTTCAACGCCTTGTGTAAACCTGATTGTATCAACACATCCTTGACTTGTATCTGCCACAAGCCAAAATTGATTCTTCCATCAAATTTCTCTATGTCATACTTCACAGCACTTGAAAAACTTGACATTGTTGCAACCGTGTACTGAAATAGTGTAAATCAACTGTAAACCGTGCACAGGAGGGTTCCCAGGAAAGAGAGGTGGGTCACAATGGACACGCTTAAATACCAAGTCTTTCCTTAGCCAGAACCTTTCCAAACTGCACTCACAGTATCACACTATCTTCCAGCAACAGTAACCAAGGTTGATCTGCAAGCACCAGGGACAAATTCTTTTCTGATGTGGAAGATCAGACTAAGCTGCAACCACAGAGCATACTAAGAATAAATCCCACCGAACCAAAGCTCTGATACCAATTGTTGGGAAAATACACCATTTTCCCTCCTTGAGAATCACCCTAAATAGAAAAATAAAATAGGAACACAATCACAACACAATAACTTAACGTGGAAAACTCCAAAATCGGAGAAAAACCACGATCGCTGTCAAAAAAAGACAACCAGAGAATAACACTATGTAAAAATTATTACAACACATAGACTTCACTCTCAAACACCCCATTGGCCTCCAGTACACCCACACTCTCCAAAGCAAATATTTAAACTACATCTCACAACACTCTAAAACAAGAGTATAGAGAAAAGAAAGTCAGACACATGCTTTGAGTGTTTCCGACCGGTGCAAATTGAAATGAAAACATAGGCTCATATATATAGCCTTGACAACCTCCTCTCATCCCAATTCTAAGCAATGTGGGACTTCTTTCCCAACCCAATTTCAATCAAATACTCAACACATACCTCAAGGTTCTATTTTATTCATCGAGCTTCCTGATAATAGCTCCTAATCTAATGTAGAATTTTTAAGAAACTAATACTTGAAGCAAGGGTGGCTATACCAGGAGAAGTATTTTTTCATGCAAACTTGTCATCGAATGAAACTTTTGATGATATTTGTTTCTACCATAATAAAAATATATTTATTTAATTACATCTGGTTTAATCGGTTCAATCAATGACTTACCAGTTGAACCAATAATTCTGCCTTAATCGAGTCGAATGTTAAGCCAAGTCTAAAAACTATGCTTGGAACGTTAATTTTGTTTTATTGATTTTAAAAATTGAAGAACAAATTATGACCTTTAACGACCGAAACTAGAAAATCGTTGAAGCTGTTTTTGTCCTTTTGTTTTGGAAAACAATGAAAACCCCCGGGGGGGGGGGGGGGGATGTTTGTAATTAAGGTGTTTTATTGGCTTTGAAACATATCAGAAATGCTAAGAATACTAAAACTATGCACCCAAAAAAAAAAAAAAAGAATACTAAAATTATGTTGCTTGCTTGAGCTTGTGTAAGAGGAAAATTAAATCCAATTGATTAATTTGCATTCGATAGGTTTGGTTTCTAAGTTCAGCGACTAGATCCTACTAATTGGGTGAGAATGGATTCACAGCGGGTGGATCATGGATGAATTATTTTTCAGGTCCCTCTTCAACATATTTCAATTTCACATATCAATTGGCGAGCGACAATGGACATTCACTCATCATATGTATAAACACATGTAATAGTGCATACAATACTAGAATGTTTTAATGTAAAATTCAATTAGTTTCTTATTTTAAGTTGAATTCTTAGGAGACACTGATAATGTAAACGGTAATATATTGTGGCGCTGGGGTTGGTTTTGTCTGACTTCGATTACGGTTTGGTCATCTTGTGTTCTGATTGTGTGTGAGTTGTTTGATTTTGGACACTTTTTTTCTGGAAATGACGATTGACCGTTGTTCTAGAGTATTGAAAGTAAAATTTTCCATTTAAAAGCTTCTGGTAATGTTGACTTATAAGCCTTCCAAACAACTCGTAACCAACTAATCAAACCACAAAAGAAATCACAAATTTCGTGATAGTTGGAAATTGAATACCGTTGAAAGAAAATAATACCAGCGTAGAAATAGATTTATGAATATAAAAATCTACTAATCTATCTATATCTGTATTATTATAATACTATTGTTCTTCCATTAACATCATCATGTGGCATTTTTTTTCCTTCTTAATTTTTAATTTTATAAATTTTTAAAGTTATATTATTTTTAATTTTTTATTTATCATTTCATTTATGTTCTTTCAGTTATTTTAGTTGCTATTAATACTACATATTATATTTTTAATCTCCGCACCACTTTTCTTGTCACCACTCACAGTATTCCCCGCGCCACCTCCCATGCCTGATAATGGCTTAGTTATGATTTGCTTTTTAATTGGGTTCACCATTTTACATATACATAATAAATTCTATCAAAGTATAGATTAAGATTCGTTAAAAAGTGGTTATTTACCTAAAATATTATTTGTCATTAAAATAAATTTTAAATATTTATTTTAAATATTTATTTATTATTTGATAATATAATTATATATCTACAAATATATTTTATTCATGAATATTTTTTATGAAGACATTTTTTAACTTTAATCAATTTATATATTTATAAATGAACTTTAAAGTGGTTACTTTACATTCATTTTGTTACATTATAAGAAAAATGAGTTTTTTCAACGATTATTAACATTTAAAGTATTAGCAAAAGTATTATCAATAAAAGTAGTTTTGACATAAAATGATCATTAAAAATATTTATAAATTTTTTAGATAGTTAGTACATGTGAAATTACTCAAAAAGATTATTTTGGTTATTTTTGACATGTACTAACTATCGTTCAAATAAAATAAATTTTAATGATCTATAATTTTTTTCACTTCAAAATTTATATTTTTTCATTGAGAATTCCTCCTTTTTTTTACCTTATGAACCTTGAAGAAGATGATATATAATTTATTGAAATTTTTATTTTAAGATGTTCAAATTATATTTTACAAATATATATATTTAAACAATCTAAATTTTGAGTTACTTAGTATGATCTTTCTACATATTAATTTGTATTAGTATTTTATTTTAGATTAAAAACAGTTTATTTAAGTGTTTATAAAATAAAAATTATTATTTTTCAATATTTTATTTTTGATTAATTTTATAATTATTATTACTCCAATTAATTTATAATTTTATATTATGATGATAAACGGTGCAACGCACCGCCGGCCACTATTCTAGTAAATGGAAAGATATAAGTTCTTTCTCACAAAGTGTTAGTACTTGAGCTTTTTTCAAATGAAGAGGAAAGATATGCTGATTTGAGTATGGGGTCTGCAACGTGTTATGGAAATTCATTTTTTGAAAATTTAGAATGTGACAGTAAATGCATGTTCATTTACATGGCAGAGTGTGCTTATATGCTAGTTTTGTCCTTTTAAGGGTGCGTTTGTTTATGATTATTTGAACAAATAATCACTTTTTTCGCTCAAAAAAATTACTTTGCGTATCTTTTGATAATTTTTAAAAAACAATCGAAATTTTAAAAATATTAATTTTCAATTTTTTCAATTATATATAAAATGTAGCTTTCATAATTACTTTTTTTAAAATATGAAACAAACACGCACTAAGTTATCCTGCTCCTCAACATATCTAGATTTTATTTCCATCTTGTTAAGTGATTTGGTTGGTTGACTCTGATTTAGATAGTTTCCTCTTGCTCAAGCATTGCATCTTTTCTCATTAAGAAGCGAATGGGTAATTCTATTTCTTCTTGTTGTGGTGGCGCAAATGTTGCTTCATCTCGGACGATTTTGGGTTATAATTTCATTTGCACAATGCATAATTGATGGGTGTGAGCAAATTTGCCAATGCCTTCTTATTGTTTCAATTGATGGAAAGATGATTTTCTTTCTTGTAAAGTGTTAATTGGCACCTGGGCTGTTTCGGATGAATTATAAAGGCATGCATGATGGTTGTAATATGGTGCTAGTATTAGTGTGACCATAAATTATCTTAAAAATCAGTGTGAAATTTTTAGCTAAATTTTTAAAATTAAATAAGAGGTAATAAAAAAAATCATATACTAAATAAAAATTATTTGAAAACATAAAATTTTGTACATATTTGTCTAAAATGATTGAATGAGTGGCCTAAATACAGTGTTTTGTCAAAATAAACTATTAACTTATTTTTATTTATTAAATTAGAATATAATTTTTTTAATGATTTAATTTTAAGTTGATTTTCTCTTTACAAATGACACGTATTAATATTATGTTCTTTTTGCTACAGTATTTTAAATATATATTCTATCATATTATTAATTATGCATATTATTTATGAGTTTAATTTGTAGGATAGTTTAAAATTATTTTGCATTGTTATCTAATCAAATAACCTCATTTTGCATAACCTTTCAAGTAATGGATGGTAGACGTAATCACTTTTGCTAATATATCAATATATGATTAGATAACAATGTAAAAAAAAATTTGCACTATTAATAATTTTAAACTTTTACAAATATTAATTGTAATATGAATTTAATTTTGATACAATCTTTTTTTATACTATAATCTAATAAAATCATTCCATTTTCATGACCTTCTAAGTGGTTGCAGCAATATATGATTGAATGATAGTATAAAAAAAATTTTACATTGTCAATACATAAAAATTAATTTCTTTAATATATATTTTATTCTACCAAAATTCTCTATTGCTATGACGTAATAAGTAAATGATATATAATTATTTAACACAAAACAAATAATTATAAATTAATGTAAAAATATATTTTGTTATGTAATATTTACATATATATGATTGTCGCTCTTTATATCTGTTATATTATTATTATTTTAAATAATTTATTAATTTATTAATATTCTATATATATATATATATTAAAATGAAAAATAAACCCGCAAATTACTATATGACAGATTTTATATAAATTCCACCTATACAATTATATACAATTAGAATTCATTTATTAATTTATATTATGACCTCATTAAAAACTGATCCACTATTTTCAAAACTCAATTTTGAAGGAAAAAACTTTTATCAAATAGTGTTAAGTGGTTTAATCTCAATGCTTTTTTGTTTTCAATACTAATGTAATTAATTATGTTTGTTTTCAAAAACATTGTAATCATGGGATCAATTTATACTTTAATAGGGGAAATATAGTCCATTTATATATCTTTTTACCAATATCATAATATATTTATTATTTTCTTAATCTAAGTGTTTTTTTTTTTGTTTTTGGACAGCTATAGTAGAAAGGAGAAAGTATTAGCTATATGCACGAGGGATGATGATTAGCTAAAGGTTAATGATTGCTGTGACACTTGTCAAAAATATTTAGGTAGGAAAATGTTTTGGCATTGAGAGTGGGACTATCAAACTTTTAATACAGAATAGATTTGGAATGTTTCATGCAAAGGCATGTCAATTGCGTTGCAGAATGTGCTTATAATTAAGCTAGTTTTGTCCTCATCAGTTATCTTACCCCTCAACACGTCTTGCTTTTATCTCATCCTGTTTGTTTCTAGCTTTTAACTCGACTCAAGCCATGATCAAATGAAGAGAGCAAAGGTGTGATGATTTCCTACCTGTAGCCAAACATAAGCAGAGAACGGAGTGTGGAATGTTTTGTGAAAAATTTAGGATGTGATGTTGAAGACATGACCATTGCATCGCAGAATGAGCTTCTTGTTTTTGTCCTTATCAGATATCTTGTTCACAAAACACATCGGGATTTTATTTTCAGCTTTGTAGTCTCTAGCTTTTAACGCTACTCAAGCCATGAGCTCCATCTTCTTCCTTTTTTCATGCAGTGGGGATGCCACTTCACTTTGTCCCGAGATTGTTCTTCCTTCCTGTCTAATGGAAAAACATGAAATCTATTCTATCTCTTTCTATTTCATTTTTTTTAAATGCAAATAATTGAGCATTCAGATTTATAATCCCATTTCATTCTTTCCACCCTTTTCTAACAATCCAAACATACTCTAAGGTCTGTTGGCCACCTCTAATAGAATTTAGTTTTGATAGATTCAGCAAAGCTCAACTTGACAATACAAGGGTAAAGAGCAAAATAGAACGCAATCTACAAAACATAACAAGCAGACTATAGGACAGTGGACACAACAAAACTTAGTTCTAAAGAATCAAATGGGAGCCAAAATATGGAGCAAACTTCTAGTAAAGATAACCTACTTCAAAGCACAAAGTTTAGTACGGTTGGTAGCTAGTTGAGTTCATTCACATCTTGGTGGTATGTATGGAGAGAGTCTCTTGCCATGAAGGAATTAGTTATTACCATTGACGATAAATACTCTACGGAAAAAAAAAAAAAGATAACCAAGTTCACAACAAAGTTCTGAGAAGAAACACGAGACCTTCAACGACTCTTGGATAGCTGCTGGCCTGACCAAATGTTCATCAGATGCCTGGCATCCTTCACAGTTGCTGGCTTACAGCTTTTCTGACAAAAATGATTTGATAGAATATTACTTGATTTTATAAGTGTTTGAGCTGAAAAAATGTGTAACATGATTGGGTGAACTTTTTTAAATATGCACTTTAGTCATTCCACTGTGATGGCATTAGATCACTTGAAAAGGGGGGGTTTGAATCACATAATTCTTTAAAATTTTCTGCATATTTAATAAATAATTAGAAGGTTCACCCAAATGTCTCCTAGGGAAACATGAGATATTTGTGCAAATAGTGATTTTCTGAACGGTTAAACGGTTCACCCAGATATCTTCTAGGAAAACAAGAGATATTCGTGAGACAGTGTGATTTCTGAATGAAACTTGAAAACAATATTTGTATACTTTGTTTTCCTTTTAAGATAGTGTATTAATATTGTAAGAAAAACTAATTTTAATAGTGTTAATCAGAAACTTATTTGAGATAATAAAAGATAAAGAGAAAGGATTATAGAGAATGCACCAAGAACTTTTTATACTGATTCAACTTCCATCTTAAAGTCTACTCTAGTCCTCACCAATATTTGATGAGAGTTTTACTAATCCAAAGTTTAGATACAGATTTCAAATTGGAATTATAAAGCTTGTTGGTAGCTAACTAATCTCCCTCACAAATGCTTAACTCAAATATTTTAGCAAATGACCAAGACAAATTAGTAGATGATAAGATCACGCTTTTCACACAATAATCTTACAAATGATATCACTCAAATAATGCTCACTAATACACATTTTGCTCATGGATCTTGGTAACTACTACTGAGCCTTCTTGAAATATATATAAGTGTGTATACTCCATCTAAAGGGTTGAAGAAGTTTGAAAAATACTTGTTGGAGAATCAAGTTGTTGTAACGTATTTATGCAGCAGGAAGAACAAGCTTGATAGCATGAAGGATGAGCACTTCCATTTTTTATGATAGATAAAGAGGTTCTTTCTTTTTGATGCAGAAGTTGCTTCATCAAGGAGAGCACTATAATGTGTAAATGTTTGACTGTTTGAAATATTTTCTATAGTGCTTTTTTTGCTGTCTTCCTTTTCTTACTGTGTGCTATCACAGTAGCTGTTGTCGCATTAGAAGAGAGGTTTTTGTCTTCACTGCTCCCTAGGCTTTGTAACTTGTTAGGTACACTTTCCCATTTCTTTTGTACCAGGGGTGGAAGCTTTTTAGAGCACAACAGTCTTCTAAGTAGTCTTTTGCTTTCACAGGCTACTATGCTTCAGTTCTGACAGCCGTTGACTACAGGATCTTGGATTCGTTTATAATATTTGAGTTAGGCCACGAATGTCTCTTGTGTGATTAGCAGGTATTTGCTGTCTAATAAAATTTTGAAACACTTAGCAAATGTATTAGAAAGTTCAGCATATATATATTTGTCATCATTTAAGGTTCTCAGGTTAACACACTAATTTTATATCCATTGTTAAATGAAAACAAGAGCATTTTGTCCCTTTGGAAATGAATCAGGTGGATTTTGGTCTCTAAAATTTAAAATAAATGCAACCTTATTCTTTAAACTTTCTTCACTGTGCACTAGTTCCATTAGCAGTGGAGGAAAACTCGATACAAGAACTGAAGTACACATTCAGGAAATTTTGGGGATTATGTTTTTATTCTCTTGGATTAAGGACCAAAATGCACATGACTTGATAATGAGTTAGTTTGGATGCACTTTTTTCAAATAAAAAAAGATCTTTTTATATTTTTCAGTATGTTTGAGTAATTTTTCAAAGTAAAAATAGAATTACTAAAAAAAGTAAAAAAAAAATTCCTTTTTGGGAAGCAATAATTTTATCTTCTAGAAAAGATGTTTTTTATAACATAAAAAATATGTTTGATAATAAATAAAATATTTTAATATTATATCTAAGTATAAATTATTTTACATCCGAACGTAAAATGTCTTTTACTTCTGCAAAAGATTTTTTTTTAAAAAAAAACAATTTGTAAAATGATTTTTTTAGAAGTTCATCCAAACAAGCTCAATAAGATATGGTATTTTACTATAGCGGTATATATAAGGCACAAAGTCTAAATTTCAGCACCGTACATGTAATGTAATGTTTGATTTGTCATTGTATACTACATCATATTGCGTAAGATAATATTATCCTCTTCCTATTTAAATTAATTCTGATAAAAATAAATTTATTATAAAAATATCATTTGTATCAATTACAAATTAATAAACAAATATTATTATTCAAATATTTTTTTAAGTATAATTACTTTACAAATTTATTATTTTTTAGTCATATACAATTCTATTTATATTAAATAAAATCTACTAGTTATTTATTTATTTTATGAATTATTTGTTATTTTAATAGAATATACACAAATCAACATATACATAATTTATTGGTGACGTGTGTTATTTTGTTTAGAAATAAATATAACCCGCATAATTTTTCACACGCTACTAGTAGATTTAGATTATAAAAATATATTATTCTATTATATAATATCAAAGTTATTCCATTAAAATTCTAATGTGGCCTTTTCAAGAATATTGATTTCTTACTTATTTTCATAAAAATTTATTGTATGTTATTTTTAAAAAGTAAAATAGGCTTCATTACCGGGGATTTATCTCTTAAAAGAGCTCCCACTTTAAAAAAATTAATTACTATTATCGATTATGAATATTCTAGAAAACAAGAAAAATGTAAAATAGTCTCTTACCTTTATTCGATTTATTCAATTTTTTTATTTCGATTTCTTACCATTTATTTTTCTCAATTTTGTTTCTTATGTTTTAAATCATTTTTAAATTGGTCATAAATTATTATTTCATCACATAATTGACAAAAAATATTGACGTCACAAAATCCAAGTAGTATGAATGTTGACATTTCCTTCAATAATGTGACGGAACAATGAATATGGTATAAATATCGTGTACCCTTTATATTTGATGCAATAAGAATTATTTGTTCATTTTCATCACTCTTGCACTTCCAAATTCTCTCTCGTTCTTCCCTTACCATCAGTTCTTTGAAATTGATAAAAATAGATGATAAGTGATCAAATTAAAAAATTGAGTAAATGTAAGGCCGATAAATTTATTTTGCCTTTTTGAAATTACATCCATCATTAATTACAGATACTAGAAAAATGAATTTATGAAATATATTTGTCATTTGACCTAATACTTCATTTTGAAAGCATATGTTAATATCGTACTTTCTCATATATAATCTGTAATTGCCTTAAGAATCAGGATGATCTGGTGATTTGTGTGCCATTCATGAGCATGGAATTCTTTTAAGTGCCACATAACCGAAAAAACAAAAAATGGGCTCTAGTTAAGAATAGTTTTATAGAGTTTTCTGGAATTTTCGAGATAGTTCTCATCTTTTTAAGTGCTAGTTTTTAACATATAGAGTTTTTCTTTTAAAAATCTTAGGTGAATATCTCAGATATTTTACTTAAAAAAAAATTACAGAAGCTTGATCATTACCGTACTTTCAAATTGATCTTCACCATCCACTGAAAAGATAAATTAGTATAAATAAAAGTGGCCTCATTTGATAAGACAGAGACAAAATGAATTATTATAACTTAACACTTTTATTATATTATCAAGGCATATTGGGTTCGATAGGATGAATTTTAGATAAATATCTTCCTTTAATTGATTTTTTAAATGTGATCTTTTTAAAAAATAAAGATTATTTTGTGTCTGGACATAATATTAAAAGAATTTTTTTAAATGATAAAAAGTCTATCTTCTCAAAAAAAAGTTTCTTTTACTTTTTCTAGCCATCCTACTTTGCTTGAAAGTTTTACCTATACTATAAAACATGAAAAGATCTTTTTTTAATAAAAAATATTTTTTTACTAAAATAATAGCATCCAAATGAGGTAATTCTTTTTTCTTTGTTGTATTATTAAGACAATATTTTATAGATATATATAAAAATAATAAGTATATCTATTTTTTGTGTTAATTAGTAAATATATCTAAATAATCTTATAAATAAAGAATGTGTTTTATATATATATATGTATGTATGTATGCGTGTATGTATGGGTGTGTATCACACTTTAACCAAGTATTTTAATTGACTAAAAAAATTTAGTGCATTCTCAATATTAATATAAATTTAAATACATAAATGTTATTGTAAAAACTATTTTGAGAGGCCTGAAGACCATCCTAGATTCCTAGTGGTAAACGAATGAGTGTTAAGTGTATCTTGGGCTTCGATCTCGTGCTGAGACCAGAAGGGAGACATATCCACTAGAAGATACTAGAAAGCCTTGTCAAGGAGAAGTCCAGACACAAGTTCACAAGTGGCTGTACACGCCCACAGTTTTAACAAAAGAAGTAAAAAACCGAAGAAGAGAGTACAAAAGCACTTCTTCTAGAGCAACAACATCAGTAGCAGTTTCGAGTGTTAGTGTCTTGTTTCAGAAAAAACAGAAATGGACGCGTCTAAGCTGAATCAATTGAAGCATTTCATCGAACAGTGCAAGTCCACCCCTTCCATCCTCGCTGATCCTTCACTCTCTTTCTTCCGCGACTACCTCGAAAGGTAACCCAAATTCGACCCAATCCCTCCCTTCCAAATTGAAGAACTTTACCAACCCTTTGATTTACTTTGTTATTGTTTACAGCCTCGGAGCTAAGCTTCCTGAATCAGCTTACTCCAAATCGGTACTATTTTTCTCTAAATTTTTGTCTTTTTTTTTTTGCTTTTTTTTTTTTTTTATGGAAAATTTTATCTTTTGATGTGATATATATGAATATGACTGTGTGATATGTGAATGCGTGATATATGTGTAGAGACACGGGGAGAGCGATGAGGATGTAGAGGATATTGGGGAGGAAGAACCGAAGGTGGAAAAAGAAGAAGTGGAGGAGGAAGAAGATGAGATAATTGAATCTGATGTTGAGCTAGAGGGTGAAACTGTGGAGCCTGACAATGATCCTCCGCAGAAGGTTTTTCTTTTTAATTTTGTTTGTTGTTGATGATGATCTATTTGTGAGTGCTTTTCGGGCTTTTCCTTGAGGTGATTGTGAATGCATGCTATGTTATGTGATGTTTCAGATGGGAGACTCCTCCGTGGAGGTCACTGAAGAGAGTCGTGAAGCTTCGCAGGCAGCCAAAATTAAAGCCATGGAAGCTATTTCTGAAGGTAATTTTCATTTTGAAAGGGAAGGTTTCTTGGATTTGGATATACTACTCTGAAATAAAAGAGGGGGGGTTTTTGTTCTTTTTTTGTGTCTAGTAAGTATTCTTCTAACACTTTCTCTTCGTGTTTGAATGAGTTGTCGAACTGTATGATAAAAAACGCAAGCACTTCAAAACACAAATTGTGCTTCTATTTCAAAGCTACATTTTTCAGAAAATTAAAAAGCTGTGTAAGAGTTAATAAATATTTCTTTCTAATGTTGCATCTTAAAATTGCTTGGGCAACCATCCACCCCTCCCTCATGTGCTAGATTATGAGGTTGGGTAATTTATTAAACATAATCAAGTACATTTGATTCTGCTAATAAAATATATTATATCTTGTGAATAGCTACAGTTGTAAACTCTCACACCTAGCACATCCAAGTATAATTTTGATTTTTCTGTTTTAAAGACGTTTTTAGTGAAGATGGCATAGAAAAGAGATTTTCATGATCCAAATTGGTCCATTGATTTTGCATATATGCGATTTCTTTTTAAGTTTTGTGGCATTTGTTGAGTGGTGGAACCAATCCACAAGTAAAAGGAAATAGAAACATAACAAAGAAGATCATTTGTTCTGTTCTGGTGTTCAAGGCCAGGCATAAAAGGCAGGACATGGTGATCTTTTAATCTCTTAGAAAAAGTAATAGGTGAAGGGAAGTGTATTTGCAAAGGGCAGTCAGATACTGGAGTCAGTAATGTGTATGCGGAGAGCAGAGAATGAGGGATTGTATCGATATTTTGATGGTTTAGACCAGCATTTATAATGATGGTAGTTGCATGGATAGGGATCCCTTTTTTGGATCTATTTCGTCTTTTCTAGGATGGTTGCTAGGATAGAGGGAATTCCTTCCATGACCCCATGATCATTTTGTTTGGCTCTTAGCTATCAAGAGAGGGAGTATCCTCTAGTCGCCTTGTTGGGACTTATTAATCCATGGTTTGGAATCCACCCTCTGCAGGCCACGATATGAATCCAGCCCAAAACATATTTGGTGCCATGCATGTGCGCCTACGCCAATCTCTAATGATAAGCTTCCTTTTTTTTTTTGGTGTTAATTTGCCATCATGCAATCAATGTGAAAGACATGTAATTTGATGCTTTACACCCTTATTCTCTTTGGGAATTTTAATGATCCAAACCTGCATAAGACCTTGCACACCAAAAGATTATGTATTGGGAAAATTGCAACATAGTGCGATAGCTCTTCTCCTGAAGAGCAGCATTTCAAATTTCATTGCACCAGCTACAGTGCAGAGAAGCATGCTTCCCTAAATTAGAATGTGGCACCCTTCTTGACATGGCAGGTGGCAATAGTATCATTGGATGATGTTACCATCTTTTCTTGTTGGGGTGACAGCTATCTTCCATTTATCGAACATAACACTAGTTGGTAAATTGATGAATCACAACAAACATGCAAGAAAAAGGAAATAAAAACACCCAAAAGGACAATTTAATGTGGCTTGTTCACACTTACTTAAGTCCGTGATCTTTACAATGGATTAAAGAAATTCTTGACTAATAAAATACATTACAGCTTTTGAATGGCTTCCGTGATCTTTACAATCAATTAAAAAAATTCTTGACTAATAAGATACATTACAGCTTTTGAATGGCTTAAGTTGCTAACTCTCACACCTAACACCCCACCAAATGGTCCAGTTACAACAATTTTCAACTGTTTAGACAACTATCTAGTGTTATTCTGTCGTATTTGCACTAGTATTTTATGTGAGAAACCCATCTGAGGCTTCAGTCCATTACATAACAGTGATTTGAAGTCCTGTCTTTCTAATGCAGCTAAGTTTGAGGAGGCAATTGAGAACTTGACAGAGGCAATCTTGCTCAATCCTACCTCTGCCATAATGTATGCAACCAGAGGTATGACTTGATTTTTTTTTTTTTTTTTTAAAACATGTTCTATTTGTTTGTTCTTGTCACTAAGGATATATGTCCATTGTTTTGTATAATTTTTTAATCATTTACAGCCAGTGCTTACATCAAAATGAAGAAACCCAATGCTGCAATCCGTGATGCCAATGCTGCTTTGGAGGTTATATTCTTACTTCTCATTGGCTTGAGTGATAAATTGAATCATATCATTGCTTGACTTAAAATAGGTCTACAAATGTCCTTGGTGCATGTGTCTGAAAAATTTGTAGTTTCCAACTATGCTTTTTGAACAAAGGCAGTTACTAGGTAGGGTGTGAGGCGGCGGCGGCTTCCCCAAAGCCAAATCTTGTATCTGTTACCAAATTCTTAAGGTTGCAGTACCATAAAGATTAGCTCTGCCCACTCTTCTAAAATTAAATTGTATACTCCCACTTAATTGTTTTTCAGTTCCATCCCACTTCTGATTACAACAACTAGATTGAGAATGATTACAACAACTAGATTGAGAATGATAATGGATTTATACTAATTTAATGAGATCTACCTGTACTGCAATGTACATGATGCATAACCCATGTTATATTATTCCAGTGGCAGTAAAATCATCCATTTTAGGTTGTACTTAACAAAACTTGCATTTTTCAGATTAATCCTGATTCTGCCAAAGGCTACAAGTCACGTGGCATAGCACGAGCAATGCTTGGTCAGTGGGAAGAGGCTGCAAAGGATCTTCATGTGGCTTCAAAACTAGACTATGATGAGGAAATAAACGCTGCACTCAAGAAGGTTTGCTCCCACATCTATGGATTGAATGAGACATTTGCGATACTCGTGAAAGATGAATATAAATAAAATGCTTAATTAATTTAAGAAGATCCAACAGCAATGAGTTCGGAATTACCTCACCATAAACGTATAGAACTAAAGACTTAATATGGTTCAATGCATCCTTGAAAGTTAAAATATAATGAGATAGGGATATGCAAGTGAATTAAACAATTGAAATGGTTTCTATGTATAAGATCTTTATTTGAATATGTAAACTAAATCTGATACATTTATTATGAAAGCATGAACATTTCTTTGTGGGTGATGCTGCTTGAAATTTGGATGTTGAGATAGTATGCTTGTCATGGATGTGAACTAATGTGATGGGAAAAAAAAAATGAGTGGAAAAGATGATGAAATATTGTTATGGATGTGAACTAATTTGACGAAAAAAGGAGGGAAAAGATTATGAAATATTGTGATGGTCTGAAGAGGAAAAGATGCATAATAAAAAAGAATAATCTTATTTATTTGAGCAAAAATAAATAAAAGGATGATGGTAAGTATATTTGGGGGGAACAAGATCGAGCTGGTTATGAAGGGATGAAGATGAAGCCTTGAAGAAAAATGTATGAGACTAGTGAAAATATTTTTAGAGTACTATCAGTTTAAAGGAAGAGACATAATTGCAGTGTTCCCACTTTCTGTAGTTAGAAATATAAAAAAATGGATGAAAAACATACTTTAGTTGTCAATTGCATGCTACAGTGCATAGTGGTGTGTTGTGGCCAACAACACTACTTGTGACCCCTTGCAGCTACACGGGGGTTATTGCATTGCGTTTTGCTGGAGTAGCCTTGATGGCCATCATGGTGGTCAAATAGTGGCTGTTGCAGCCACTACAACGAACAGGGGCAAAGTCTCTGCTCTGTGATTCACATGTGGTTTCTGTTCCAGTCAAGCTTCTAGTTCTAGAGCTGATAGGTTTTCATGTCATGCCCTCCCTTTCGAGCAAAACCCACTCTTGTTAGCCAAATCCTTCCATGGGTGTTTGGATTGGTTATGACGGAAGTTTCTTGAAGGAGCCTTCTTCATATGTTCTATTCCTAGCTCATTAGGATCCAATGTGGATTTTTTTCCCTTTGTAAGACTTTATTTAGTGGAAAATGGTTCAGAAACAAAATGGCATCACTGTCCTACTTCAGTAATAACTCCTATCTCATGAAGTACTATCCTGCTATGGCATATTGGGGTCAGCCACTCCACACCGTGATTGACAGCTATGATGAATGGTTGGAATTGAAAGGTTGTGTATAGGTACAAGTGCTATTCAGCTTGTGTACTTGAATTTTCCCTTTGTATCAGTTGCCCTACAATGTACATACAACCTGCTTTATAGTGAAATCTAGCATTTTTGGGAAAAATTCTAACATTATAAAGTAATCACTTGGCAGCTTTATCTAGACTAGATAATAGTTGAGTTGACATATTTAATTGTGGACCCACAGTCCAATCTGCTGTTTATTCACTTCACACAGTATGTGATGTCATCCTGGTAAAAACTGTTTACCATGTATGGATCGATCATTTTTTATATCCTGGCGTATCAATCTGACCAAGAAAGGCAATGCAATAAGTTAAGTTGTAGTAAATGGTTTTATTTAGTTGGGATCTCACTGCTAACTCTGGACTGTCTAGGTGGAACCAAATGCTCACAGGCTTGAGGAACATCGGCGGAAGTATGAAAGGTTGCACAAGGAAAGAGAGGAGAAAAAAATTGAGCGTGAGAGGCGACGACGTCGTGCTGAAGCTCAGGTTCTCAATTTCGATATGGATATGCGAAAACAATAAGCATGCCATGTCATGTAATAACCATGTAATTTTGTTGCTGGCATGCTGCTAACTTGCTGTGTGTATTTTTGTAGGCTGCATATGAGAAGGCCAAGAAGCAAGAGCAATCATCTTCCAGTAGAAATCCTGGAGGCATGCCTGGTGGATTTCCAGGTGGCATGCCAGGAGGCTTTCCTGGGGGAATGCCTGGAGGCTTCCCTGGGGCTGGGGGCATGCCCGGTGGGGTGCCTGGAAATGTTGATTTTAGCAAAATCTTGAATGTAAGTACATCCTTACATGTTTTTGTATGCTTTTGGAGTTCTGTATGAAAACTCTCTCTCTCATGGTTATTCTAGTCTTAATATGTTCCCTGACATGTCTAACAGGACCCTGAGCTGATGGGGGCATTTAGTGATCCAGAGGTCATGGCTGCTCTTCAAGATGGTAATTTTCAGTTCTGATATCTATTTTCATTTTCTCTAGTAAATTCGTATGTTTTCATTTCAAGATTACATTTGACGTGCATCAAAGCAAGAATTTTCATGAGCTGCTGACTAAATTGAAACTTCAATGCCATGCGCATGGATTTGACCCCTCATTAACTATTAGTTGCACGGGATGGGCAATTATTATTGAAGAGACTATAGGCATTAGAATGAGAAGATTGGACTGTTTTTAATCCTTATAAAAGTTTCCTTCCCCTGTCATTCCTTTCAAAATCCTAATCTCACAAACATACCTTAAGAATCCTTTTCTTGTGTACATGCTTATCGAGTCTTTTCCACATTCACTAACCCTGCCCGGGCATAAAAGACTTAATGGAGTTTGATGACCTGGTTTGCATTGTTTCTGCTGACATATTTCATGTAGCTTCAGGAAGCTTTTCACTTTTTTCACATGTCTAGTCTTGAATAGATGAAGATCAACAAAAGATTCTGTGCTTAGATTTGTCAGTTGTCACAAGATTCATAGAATTGCACATAGTACATTTGAGAAACATCAAATCTAAATTTCTATGCTGAAGACCGAAGAGATCTGTGATATTTATCAAATTGGATAGTTGTGAAGCTTTCGAAACATGGGGTCCAATAAGAAGTTGGATGATGGCCCTGTTACCCCTTGTTACTTCATATAATGCCTTTAACAATCATGCTTGAATTCAATTTTTACTCTAGGGGCAACTCTTGCTAGCTTTCCAATTATCGGGCTTTATTTTTCTCTTTATTTATTTATTTATTTATTTTTTTCAAAGCCGATTCCCCAGAAAATTTGTTGTTATGATTATTAATGGCTACTTTGGTACTCCTTTTTGGGTTGGTTGCAGTTATGAAGAACCCTGCTAATTTGGCTAAGCATCAGGCCAATCCTAAGGTGGCTCCTGTAATTGCAAAAATGATGAGCAAATTTGGAGGTCCCTAAGTAAACCAGTTCAGAATGCCAACATCTTTGTTTGAGATTTCAGTATATCAGTCCTCTTTCCTCTTGTATTTGATATTTATATATTTAATGCATTTTCATTTTGATTTAATGACAAAACCTTTTATCATTTGTAAGGCCTGAACCGGGGTGTTTATAGTTTCATTTGGTAGTCAGTGTTCATTTCGTTATCAGCACTGTAATTGTCACATATTTTCAGTTTGGAAGGAAGTTTTTTCTTAGAAAATTGACATGTATAAAAAACTTAAGAAAAAAAATAGGTGGGATTTTATTAAAAAGGTTTTGAATAAAAATTATGTATTTTTTTATAAGTACGAAAAAAAAAGTTTTAAAAAAAGAAACTAAAAAATTTATATAGAAATACTTGGCAAGGTACCTATTTACTTTAGAGTAAATTTCATATATTTTTTATTGATTTTTTTTGTTATTTTGATGGTATATTAACTTAACAATAATTGGATATTTTTATATTTGTTTGTTAATATGTACATATATTAAAAGAGAGCGAGATGAAACATATAATTTATAAATTGTATAGATTCTTATAAATTTGTGTTGTTTGAGTATATTTGATAGGGAAGACGTTATGACTTACCTTTTGGAGTAATTGGATTTTTCACTTAAAATAATTTTGAAAACATTAAAAAAGGACCACCCGTTGCCTTGCTCGCATAAAAGCGATTGCTTAAGGGGTAATGTCATGCGTGGAGAGAAATTATAAGATACTTACGTGCCATTTTTTTCAGATTTTTGAAAAAAATAATTATGAAATTTAAATATATATAATTGAAAAACTTAAAAATTGATATTTTTTGAGGTGACAAAAAAGGTGATTTTGGCTCTGAGAATCTTACCGAACTGCACTCTTAATGTGCTTGAAATACATTGTTAAATGTTACGAAACAAGATGTGCGAATTCATAACTCTAGTGTTATCCAACATGTTTTGCTACCCGATCATTTTTTCTCTCTCCTTGCACATTCAACCAACTCATGGATTGTTAACAATCATCGATTGAAATTGCAGATCAAATTATTTCGTGCGGCCGTCATATTATAGTTGTGGTATCCTCGCAACTCAAGCTGCAATTGCAGTGTATCATTGAATCGCATGGATCACATCATGTTGCAATGGGACCACATTAAAGCCTCAACAAGTTTCATTTCAAGTTACAAAATAACAGCAACAACAACAACAACAACAATAATAATAATAACAACACTATAATGACCCCAACCACAATTTAAAACCTTGTTAATAACAATAACCTTCGTAAACAAAAGTACCCTTTTCTTGATAGTGGGTAGAAGTTTGAGACTCCTGTTTCCTTTACAAAACCAAACAAACTGCGAATAGTTTCATTTCCTACATGTTGCTTTGAAGAGTGCCGATCTTTTTGTTTTCGTTTGTTTACGAAGAGTGACAATTTTGTTGGCCATAATTATGCACTTTAAAACATAAATACTAGATTAGACTGAGATGAGAAATTCTAACATGTACCTAGAGTATCATGTGGATATATTTTATGTCCAATAATAAAGTGACATTTTAGTCATGATTTGCCTTTAATTTTCACTTTTATGTTAAAGTGCTAATTTGTTGTTAAATATGAAATATATCCATATAATACTTCAAATGCACGTAAGAATTTTTAGAGATGGGAAATTTTTGTGTTCGATAAGGAGATGGTGGTTTAAGGGTCAAGCTACAGTGCATAAGATAAAGTTCGATGTATTACATTTTGTCACGCTTTTAAAAGCATTTAGCCATATTCAGTAAATGTGGCTGAATGTATGATGTGTGTTGCATCATAGTTTACATCACAGAGAAAACTGTAGTTTAAACATGCTAGTTACAAACATTCTTACTTGAGAACTTACATATCATTAAAACTTGCGACCGATAATTTTCAGTCATTAACTACTGAGTGCACCTTAATGCCCAAAGATTGTCAGTAAAAGTTGAAGGATATGGGTATTTAATTGGTATGCAATGTTTACTCTAAAATTGTCAATAAAAGTTCGTATTTTCTATGAATGATACTCTCGTTGATTTTAATTTTTGACTAAAGCTTTAAATTTGTCCTACAAATATTTTGGGGATAAGTAATAATACGTGACAATCACAATACTTACACCGGCTACTTTCATTGAGCTAAACGAAAAAAGTGGCATGTGTTTATGGCATGGGATATAGAGAGGCAATTTTGGCAAGTAAAGAAAAGGAAATCTAAAGTAAACAAAAGAAAAAAAAGAAATGTCTCTTCTCTATCTTTGCTTCTCTCTCTCTCTCTCATTTTCATTTTCTCTCTCTAATTCTTCATTCTTTACAAGAAAAAGAAGAAGAAGGAGAACCAAAATATGGAAATAACGCACAAAACTAATCTTTCTGCATAAAATTCAGAGCACACAAAAGAAAAAAAAAAAACTTTCATTCTCTCTCTCTTTTTCATGTTTCTCTCTCTAGTTTTTCATGTTTACAGGAAAAAGAAGAAGAAGGAGAACTAAAATTAGTGGGATAGTGCACCAACATAATCCTAACGCAAGAAGGCGTAGCTCATTTCATTTGATTTTTCATGTATTTGTGGTTTATGTCTCAAAACATGGATGATTATTTTTTTCAATTTTTTCAACAATAAAACAAATTGAGAATGACTTTGTCAGAAGTTGATATTTGCTATTATTGTTGAAAACTGAAGTTAAAAAATTGTAGATGTGTATTACAAAAGTTTGTAAACCAGTATATAAAATGTTGTAAACTATTGTACAAAAAGTTGTAAAGTAAGAGCAAAATGTTGTAAACCAATTGAGACATATACTAACTAGGTTATCGAAAATTAGAGTTGAAAAATTATAAAAAAGTGTTACGAAATATTGTAAACCAGTATTTAAAAAGTTGTAAACTATTGCACAAAAAATTGTAAACCAATAGCAAAATGTTGTAAACCAGTTGAGGATACATACTAATTAGGTTATTGAAAACTGGAGTTGAAAAATTGTAAATGCTTGTTACAAAAAGTTGTAAATCAGTATACATACTAAACATGTAGCAAAATATTGTAAATCAATTGAGGATACATACTAAACATGTTGAAAATTGGAGTTGAAAAATTGTAAATGCGTGTTACGAAAAGTTGTAAACCAGTAGCAAAATGTTGTAAACCAATTAAAGACACAAACTAACTAGGATGTTGAAAACTGAAGTTGAAAAATTATAAATGCATGTTACAAAATGTTATAAGCCAATATATAAAAAGTTATAAACCAGTAGCAAAATATTATAAACCAATTGAGAACTCTATGTTTTCATAATTTTATAAATATAAAATAGGCCTAAATATAATAATAAAACCAAATTTTATTCATTAGCAATATATGTATTTATTAGTCTTATTTGGTGCTTAATTTGATTTGTTATAGAAAAAAAATAAGATAATTTACATATAGATATATTTACACGTACATAAGATTTTAAAATTAGATCAAATAGGAAATTTTAAAATTTTAAAACTATATTAATAATATTGTATTGATAAAATTCATAATTGTATGAATATAAACTAGAACTAAATAATATACTAATAAAATTTAATTTTTATTTATTTGTAAAATTTAATTTGAATTGAGTGTTATGTTAATTAGTCTAATAATGACAATTATGTTTATTTATCTAGTAATGAGATTGTTGTGTTTATTAAATTTAGTTTGGTTTAGATAATCAAATATTTTTTTAAAGTTTTATAGTTTGATATAAATACTATTTAAGAGTTTGAATAGGTGATTCAATTGGTTTATAATATTTTGCTATTGGTTTACAACTTTTTGTATATTGGTTTACAACTTTTCATAACACGTATTTATAATTTTTCAACAACCTGTTTAGTATGTATCCTCAATTGATTTGTAACATTTTACTACTGGTTTACAACTTTTTGTAACACGTATTTACAATTTTTCAACTAAAGTTTTCAACAACCTGGTTAGTATGTATTCTTAATTGGTTTACAACATTTTGCTATTGGTTTAAAACTTTTGGTGCAATAGTTTATAACTTTTTACATACTGATTTACAACATTTCATAACACTTATTTATAATTTTTCAACTCTAGTTTTCAATAACCTTGTTAGTATGTGTTCTCAATTGGTTTACAATATTTTGCTCTTGGTTTACAACTTTTTGTGTAATAGTTTATAATATTTTACATACTGATTTATAATTTTTTGTAACACACATTTAAAATTTTTTAACTCCAATTTTCAACAATAATAACAAATCTTAGCTTGTAACAAAATCATTCTCAATTCATTTTATCGTTGAAAAAACTGAAAAAAATAATCATCCATGTTTTGGGACATAAATCACAAGTATATGAAAAACCAAATGAAATGAGCTAAACTTTCATGCGTTCGGATTATGTTTGTGCGCTATCTTACATATCTTAGTTTTCCTTCTTCTTATTCTTCTTCCTGTAAATATGAAGAACTAGAGAGAGAAACATGAAAAAGAAAGAGAATGAAAATTTTTTTTTCCTTTTCGTATGCTTTGGGTTTCATGCAGAAAGATTAGTTTTGTGCACTATTCCTAGATCTTGGTTCTTCTTCTTCCTATAAAGAATGAAGAACTAGAGAGAAAAAAATGAAAAGGAAAGAGAGAGAGGAAGCAAAGATAGAGAAGGGACGTTTCTTTTTTTTTTTTTTCCTTTTGTTTGCTATGAATTTCCTTTTCTTTACTTGTCAAAATTCCCCTCCATATCCCATGCCATAAACATACCCACTTTTGTCATTTAGCTCAGTGGAAATAGTTGATGTAAGTATTGTGATGGTCACATATCATTACTCTTAGGGATAAATTAGCCCATCATATTTTAAAACTCTATTTGTGATCATTTGCTTTTCACTAAAGAAAGCTCAATAGTTTGGAAGTTATCATTTCAACACTTTGCAGACAAACACACATTATTAGTTAAATTGATCTTAGTCTTTGTTAAACTGGACAATGGCATATTAGTGTTCGGGAAAAATATCACTTCTCCTTCTTGAGAATCATCCTAAATAGAAAAGTAAATATTGAAACAAAACCACAATATAAGAATTAACGAAGAAAACTCCAAAACTAGAGAAAAATCGCCAAACGACAATTAGAGTATAATATTATGTGAAATGTTTTTACAACACATAGACTTTAATCTCAAACACCCACACGCCATGTACATCCACATTCTCCAAAGTAAATATTTGAATTACACATCACAAGAAGAATAGAGAGAAAGAATAAAGTCATATATAAGCTTAAAGTATCTCCAACTGGGGCAAATTGAAATGAAGAACTTGGCTCTATATATAACTTTGACACCCCTCTTCCTTTACAATTCTAAGCAAAGTGAGACTTATTTCTATGTGTATTTCAATTTAAAGGAAAAACAAACAATCTCTTCTTTGATTGAAATAAGTACATTTTTTGCTTTCATTGTCAACACCAACAATCATAATCCAAAAGAACTACAATCTCAAGAATTTCACCTCAGCACATGTCGAAATCACATTGAAAAATTTATGTTGCAACTTGCACATTGGCTTTTCCTAGAAGTTCTTCCACCATCGACATAACTTCACCACATACTTTGTATCTCAATGGCAACCAATGCTTGTGTGCAATTGTGGATTCTTAGTAATGACTTATTTTTTTCCATGCATGGCAACATATTAGCCATGAGAATACTCTTCCCATCTTCTAGAAGACATCATCCTCCCCTATAAGAAGAGAGACACTACTAGTATAACTACACATCGTGGACCAGTTAGGTTCCCAAGAAAGAGAAGAGAGGTGGGTCACACAGTATCTAACCACATAGCATACTAAGAATAAATCCCTCTTACACTTAACTCCAACAATTTCCGTCTTGAGTATGAGACTCACCACATATTGCTCCCCTATCAACCAACCGCTCTTTCCATCATCCCCTCAAGTGTGAGACTTACCACAATGCTTCCCTATCAACCAACCGCTCTTCCCAGCACCTTTCTAGGAATCAAGCCCAATAGGAGGAGATACTACCAGGAGCTTAGAGAGAGCACCACACTACCGGACCGAGCGTCACAATTTGGCCAAAAACTATAAATCAATTAGTCATGGCTCCTTCCATATTATATACTACTTATTTAGTCCATTTTCAATCAATGTGGAACTTCACCCCTCAAATGTAACTCTAACAATTAGTTGCTAACATCATACATCAAAACAGTCACATATTGATCTTTTTCCTTACTAACAACATTCATGCTACCAACAAAGCCTAACACAGTTGGTAAGGTGGCTGGGTCCTTTAAGTATGTGTCAGGAATTTGACTCTTGCCGTGTGTATAGAAAAGGGCTTTGTTGGGAGACGCAAAACCTACTTTGGTAATTTCTACGCTTCGGAGGGATTAGTCTTTGGCCCCCCACCAGGGGATACTCTTGAGTAATCCGAAAAAAAAAAACAACATTCATGCTTTATCAAACCCTAACCTCATTTAATTTATTCTTTAATTTGTTTTTCATTTTCACATATTTCAAACCAAAATAAAATTGTTTAGTGCTATCATGGGGTTTAACAGACTTGCATCATCATAATGGTCCACATTTTCTTTTTCACTAAGTGTTAGAATGACGAGAATGTCTTTTATGTGAAAAATGAGGAATCATGAAAGACTTTTAATTCTTTAGAAATTAATTTGTCCCCCGTAATACTTATCAGAGGCGAGCTTGGGGTTTTAGTCTTTATTTCAATATATTATTAATAAAAAAACATTTATATTTTCAGTTAATCATAATTTTTAAGGCAGTTATAATGAGAACTAATCATTTTCAATGTTATGATTATAAATTTGATGATGCTAAAAAAAGCATCTATAATCATCATTTCGAAGCTGAATCAAGCTTCTCAAGGATTAGGAAGAAGATGCCACCAACACATACATGTTTAATTTGCTTTGGAGTTGAAGATATAGGTCCGGTTCGAGTTGTACCTTTCCATTGTGATATTAATGTCTATATTATAAGAGCTTCCCTTATCCCAGCTCCCAAGTGGGTTTTGCAGGGAAAATGATTCGTCAACCATTTGGTTTTGTACATGCACAAGACTTGCGAACATTGCGTAGAAAGTAATGCTCATGAATCATTGGTTTGAACTTTGAAGCTGTCTCATCTGTTAGTCCCATGGAATATCTAGGTAAGCCGTCAAACTCAACTAAGGCCTTGTTAATGTCATCCTTTTTCTCCAAGTGTACCAAAATAATTTAGGATTGAGGGTTTCACCGCTTGACTCGAGCGATTTATATGCAAATTAATGCCTGTTGTGTCATAGACATATCATTCATTGGATTTGGACCGGATTACTTGGTCTAGAAAGATCTACTCAGCACTAGTTCAAGTACATAGTTCCCCAGACCTGTCTTTATGAATAAGTGGGTCTTATATTAGCATTACATTGGGTCTAACCAGCACTCCTAAATCTTATATGGTCTTTTAGGAATAATTTATATATATATATATATATATATATATATATATATATATTCTGCATACTCCTAGAATATGTTACTCAAGATTTTGTTCATCTCATTCACGTCTCAACATTAGGAAAAGAATTTCGTTAAATTGAAATTCTGAAGTGAGAAAATTGAAAAGTTTTCACACTTGAATTATTTATAATAGATTGACAAAGGTGGATATCTTCTCTTTTTTTCATTTTAACGAAACGTAGGAGCCTTATCTTTCTTTTTTTTAGTGGTACATGAAAGTTTAGGGTGAGAAGATGATGTCTTAATCTAAGACATGAAAAGCCTCCAAACTCAGAGAATTCTTATAGATGAACTTATATTTTTCTCACCCTAAGAAAATGAGTAGGATTTTAAATCTGTGACCTGTCAGATATGAGACCCTGTTATGCTCTAATCAACCAGGCTTCTTGTGTTTAATGTAGGAGCCTTATCTAACATTTTATGAGTTCCGTTAGTAATTAAGGTTGAAATAACAAACTATAATAATAATAATACGGAAACAATCTTGTACCAAAAACAATAATAATATGGAAACAATCTTATATAATTAATTTAATGACCTGATTTGATGTTGGACTAGCCTGATGCATTAGTTTACATTTAAGTCGTACTGGCTTGTCCTTTAATTTTCCTCCCAAATCAATCATCATCCCCACTTCTCAAATTGTAGATACAGCTATACTTAAGCTACAAAGTTCCTGCTTGTATCATGAATGCTTTAATTTGAACCTGGAATTGCCCTCGTCGTCTTACCACCGATTACGCCGTTGAAATTTGGACTTTTTGGTCTGAACTCTAATCGAAAGCTCTACTCTTTTACTGGGTTGAAAATAATGAAAAGCCCCTTCTTATTAACGCGTGCACAGGACTACAATATGTTGCACTAACACATTTAAAAGCTAACAGCACTATAAGAGTGCAACTTTTCATTTAATGACTTCAATTAGTCACGTCAGTCTTCCATGTGGTTAGCTTCTATTGCTTAGTTTCGTCTCAGTGACGACTGCATTACTCTCTAATTGCGCAATTACTTTCTCAAATTGATATGTTGATTACTTTCACATATAAGCCTTTGATATGCATTGTGATAATTTTTTTTTTGTAAGATAGTAACATTAATCATTATATTGTTCTCTCATTATCACAATGCTACGCGCTGGAATTAATGACCACACAATGCGCTTTAATTGGAATGCTCTCCGTTATAGGACTATACCCTAGTAGTTAAGAAGTAATATGGCATCTCAGGGATCATTAGAACTTAGCCAAAGTGGACCATATCCACAGAGACAACTAGCCAAGCTTTAATTGCTGCAACTACTTAATTCCAAGAGGAATAAAAAAGGAAAGAAGAAAATTCCAATTATTAAGCATACTATAAGTCAAAAAGAGCTCGATCCAATTAACCTTAATGTGGTACTATCTCATTTCGGTGAAGCCAATGTAACAATGGAGTACAGACATCTGTTGCAACACAGCATGGAGTGGCTACTTCTGCTGTGACACATGATGTTGGGGCAATTTAGAATGTTGGGACAAGTGGACCTGGGACCTTCTATATGTTACTGCAACTTGGAATGTGGACTTGGTTGGACTGTGCGGTGTTGGACGAATTGGGTTACGGTTTAGTCTTTGGTGTATGTAATTTGGTTGTTATTTAAGGTTTATCCATTTTAGACATATTTATGCCTCATGATTCATGTACTTCACCACACAATGGCATATTTAATGTTTGCTTAAGAACCTAGTACTGTATTCTGCATGAACTTGTTTTACATATTTATGTATGCTAAAGAACTTGCTACTATCAACTCGGTTATTTGGCTAGATGAATGGGAATAACTTGTTTTGTTTCCTGATTATTTATTGTGGCTACAGATTATTTAACTTGTTTCACTGAGGCCAGCAGAATTTGAGAAGTTCTTAGATAATTTTAGAATTGAAAACTGTTTTGTCTTGTACCATTATATATATATATATATCAGTTTTGTGAGTTGTTATTATTTCTTCTTCTAATATTTTTAAACAGTTGGAAAAAATGGTATAAAGCAAAATTTTGTGTTGCTCTAAGAGCACCTAATTTTTTTTTCATGGAATTTTGGTTTTATTGAACCGGAAGGAAAAAGCTTCATGGTGCTTGGGGTATAGCTTTATTATGCTGATGGAATGGTGCCTCTAGTTTATTGAAGTAGTAGAAGCTTAATTGTGCTTTTGATATGGTGCTTCACGTTAATTTATTGAACCAGGGCATTAAACTTAATGTTTCTATTACTTCTGCTCCGCTTGATTTAACAAATATCACTAGTTAACTAAGATAACCAAATCATGAGACCCAACATAACATTAATGGCTAAACTATAATTAAACTCAATCACAATTAAACTCACTCAACATCTGCATCTTAAATCAAACTAAAACATATACACATATATATGCACACAAAGAGCAGCATTTGTCACTCCCAACATGTAATTTGTCTAATTAAATGAATGCAATTGATGCAGCTTCTCCTTAGTCACACAAATCTCTCCCTTTTTTCTAATTTTCTGAATGTATATATTTTAGCTAAAATATTTTTTTAAAGTTTTCCGACGAACAGAATAAACTTTTACCACAAATTCCACTTGATTGATAAATTTGTCTTTTCCTGATAAATTTTAGCAATCATAAAAGATTTATATGGTGTAATAGGAAGTGCTCTAAAGAGGAGTGGTGTCAAGTAGCTCGAATTTTCTCCTCAATTTCAACTCTAATAAATGAAAAGAAAAGATATTTTGACATATAAAAATTGGATATCCCATATGACGTACATCAGTTTTATTACTATTAGATGAGTTTGTGATTTACACTCATTTAACTCAGCAAACTCATCCAATAACAATAAAGTGAATATCAAATAAGATATTCACCTTTAAGAAATTGAAATAGAATTGATGGAGTGTTCGAGGAAAAAGAAAAACTGAAAAAACATGAGTAAATTTTTAGAGAGAGAAATATATGGTGATGGCATGACGTATTGCCACTTACAAAATGCCATATCACTTAATTAGGTTTTTTTTTTCTTTGATGAATACTTAATTACTTTGAGTCAAATTCTCTGGATGTGTATCATTTTCTTAGAGAGTACCAAATGAAATTGAAAGGGGGTGCATAGGAAGTAGAATTGTGATTTTTGGGGAACCGTCATGGTGGTGAATCTGATAACGAACTCACAACTGCTACAGTACGGGGTGCGAAACAGCTCCAACTTGCAAGCAATGCCACCCTTAGTTAGCTTATACATCAATGCTACATGTATCACTCTACGTCTTTGTACCTAACTCCCATATTGAGTACTCATTGACAATTCGTGTAACTGAATGTTGTCTTAATTTGCTAGCCAATATACTAGTTGTTTAAAGTTAGGAATATCTATATATGTGTTTTCTATTGATTTGAATTGATAAGTTCAACAACATTATTAGCGGATCATGAGGGCAACGCACTGCGCCATGAAGTATGAATATCGCTAGCCACATACCATAGCATTGTACGAAAGTGATTGAGTTTTTTAATAATCTGATTTTCCTTCCTCAATATGGGGAAATTATGTGTACGTGGCCAAAAGATGACGAAGCAAGCGGGTATATCCCCTGTAGTGGCTTGTAAGTTAACTTATTAGTATTTGAATATGATTTTATTTTATTTTTTTGGGTATTCGAGTATAAGACTTAAGACTTATGGAGCTACAACTGTATATTAGTCCAAAATCTTATTTTCAGAATGATATGTGATGATTACTCGATTTTACCTAATGACTGAACTCTGAAGCATGCAATACAAATTAATGAGTTTAATTTTTAATTTTTACTTAAGGTAGTACAATGATTAAATTATGCAGTACAGGTTTTTTGGGGGAAAGAAAAGGTGGTTTTTTTTTGGGGGTACAGAATTGGGAAAAACAAAAAATTAACAATGAAATCTTCGGTGTTCTAAATGAGTACGAATTTTCAAAATTGACTTTAAACTTATGCCAAATTATTAATCACAAATCACATACACGCTTTCATCACTGGTTCAATCCCTTACGATTTTACGAAGATGTTTGTGATCGTTGGCACCAAATTTCACTAAGTATCAAATTATCAAATTGACGCTTAACTTTGACAGTCTGAAAGTTAGTTAAAAGCCTGTTGTGGGAAGAATTGACAAAGCATCTAGTTTGTCAGACAATATGATCACATATAAAAGAGTCCAGCTGTGATAAAGCTTGAATATCTAATTCGACAACTCTGTATTGTCAAAATTCTTCTATTCGACATTGTCAAAGTTCTTCTATTTAGCTTTTGACAAATCAAAGTTAAAGTTTGTCATTCTTTTATTCGACGTTTGATAAGTCGAAGTCAAAGTTTGTCATTTGGGACTTAATGTTTCAAGGCTAATTAGAGGCTAAGAATGACCAATCTTCATTGTAGAGATTCGACAAGTTGAAGTGGGGGTTTGTCACTAGAACACTTAGAGAAATCTTGAAGATGTTAAAGATACTGTCAGATAATTTTTTCACATGTGTTTGTCAAATGGCGGTTATCGACGGTTACCAGCAATTATTGACAGAAGCGTGACAAGAACATGGCAAAATAGTGGCAGAGGACAACTGACAAAGAAAATAACTGTCAAAGCCATGTGGACAACATCCAAGGGCAACCAGAAGATAAGTGTCAAAATCCTAGAGTCCTAGGTTGTCTATAAACACGAGTTCTGTATACATTGTAGAGGGTTGGAATTTTCACTCACACACTCATTCTAAAAACGTTTCCAATGACTACACAGAGTCCAGAGTTCACTGAGTACTGTTCTCAACCCTCTCTTTAATTTTTCTAGGATTAGATTTCCTTTTAAGTTCTTTGTATTTCCTTACATTTTATGTACTTTATTTCTAGTTTGTCAATCAATTTGCATTTTACATTTCTTTTTTCCCTTTAATATGTTAAAACATCTCATTTACACTGTCACAACACAAATCACGTCACAATCATCTCACATTCCATCTTCATTGATAAAACATAGTTTGACACTTGATTCTTCTTTTGGTGAAGAACCCAAGAGGAGTAGCTTTTCGCTCATTGAATCGAGATCTTGAAAAGTAAAGGCTGTCATTCAAACTCTTGAAGTTTATCGATATATGTCTGGTTTAGCGCAATTTGACCTCTTGCATAAGGAAATTGTCAATTATTTGTTGTTGACAATATAAGTGTCAAAATCTGCAATAAACAGTGATAATAGCGAGATAAATTTTCTGAGTAATGAAGTGTAATTGTGAAGCTGTGAATTGTGATGGAAGAAGACGGGTCCACACCAGTCGATGCCCAAAATTACCAAGAGATATTAGTCAAAGACCGAAAGTTTGTGTCGGTGACTACCACCAACCTCAGCTCTATGTTGCCGCCTGGCTCAATGTAATTTTTAAGTCGCAACATGATGGCGAAGTTATTTAGATGAAAGATTCTATTTGCGAGAATTTATTTTCTTAAGAAATTAATTTTGAAGATTAATGTAAAGCATTTTGTTATTCGACGGAAAAATATAATGTATTGCATTTTATGTGCCGTAAATTATTTATATTTAACGAATCAAAAAATATTTTTAAAAAAAAGGAATAAAAAATTTATACAGTTCACACCAAATCAGCCACTTGGTAAGAGTAAAATGCTTCTGAAAATAGGTGATTGAATAAGAAAGTAATAAACGCTTGATTTTCACATGCTGTAAATATATATTTTTTTGTCAATTATCCAATTAAATATTTTTTTCTATAATTCAATCTATAAAATGGATGTAATTTGTCCGTACAAAAAGCAAACAAAACATGCAAAGTATCCAATATTCCAATAAAATATTTTCATGTTTCAAATTAAAAGTCATACATATAATAGTATAAATATAATTAATTGATAATATAAAATACTTTATAATTTATCTATGTATATTGAAATTAATTAATTTATAATAAGTTGATTAATATTGAACCAAATACTATTGTAATGTAAGATTTTTGTCTTCGATTTTCATGTTGCATATTGCTTTTAATTTTCATAATTGCCACAATTTACATCTTTAATGGGATAACTGCCTTACATTTTCACTTGTCCCATTTTTTGTTAACATTCCTTTGTCTCATCTCGACAGAAAGGAGTATCAGTTAAGTTTTTTAAAATAGCAATCAAACTTTAGGATTGTGTAATATATAGTAGAAAGATGAATAGTTCTTAAATTGAAAAATAAAGCCATGAGTGCAATTGTCATTACTAATAAGAAGCTTTACATTCCTCATATGAATTCAGTTTTGTGATCTAGAGCTGTCTTTAAAATTTCAAGCAAAACAATTTTTTATTACCATTTGCTTTTTTATGACCATTTACAATAGTCATTGACACTTTTTCTCTTATGTTGGATTTTTTTGTTGTCAAAGTTTACTTTAATTTATTAGCACTTTTATATTACTGTTTAAAGAGTAAAGTCTACAAAAGGTTTAAAAATATTAAATTTAGATGAAAATAAGCACTACAAAGATTTGATCTGGATACCGATAGGTATACTGATGGATATGAATCTTACTGACAGGTTCACCGATAGATGGACATGGGATGTCAATTTTTCATTTGTTAGTAGATTATTATTGACGAGTAGTGTTAGCCGTTAGTATTTATCAACAAAAAGGCCGACAGTTAATAAAATAAAAAATGGTCGTCGGGAAACATATATTAAAGGCATCAATTAGGGGTGGAAACAGGTCATGCTAGACTTTCTATCATGACCCAATTTGGAAACATGAATGGTACATGTACATGGGAAATTCCTTCCCCATGTAAGTCTCATAGTCGTTGAGTCGCGCCACATACATAATTAAATATAGTTTTCATTTTTTTTCCAAAACATATTATATATATTCCTAATAAATCTACATGTTTTTTTTCTTTCATAAGTCAAGTTTAATTTGAATTCCATAATAATAAGATAAATATAACCGAGTTGCTCTATACAAAATCATGAAACTATATAAATTTAAACACGAGTCAAATCTAATCATGATGGCAAAATAAATATATGCATGGTCTGGGACTTTGCTCACATAGTCACTGGAGCACTCCAAAAAGACATAAACTAAATGGTTCACTCCAAAGTGAAAACTTACCCTATTTGAAGTAATGTTACTACTGAGGAGGAGACTGAGAATGATATGAAGTAGTCGCTGTATTTGTAAGGGCGAGGAAAAGGAAAAAGTAAGTTTCGTCTAAAACTCAGTAAACATATTCTCAATGCCCCTACATGGGACAACTAACAAGAATAACTAATAACAATAAATGTAACAATTGTAAAACAATTTTCATATTTAAATACATAGTAATCCAAAATCAGTTATTCGTGTAAATCATGAGGAATAGTAATCTAATAGAGAAACAAGAATCTTTGAATATAAGAATGACACTAACGTCTACCCTAGAAGCATAAGAAAACCCATGAGTTCTCATAAACACTCTAGAACTACTCTATGAATATTGGGAGAATATTCAAACTTGACAACAATAAAAAATAACAACACCCAACTCATATAAATCGAAGAAGAAGGAGAGACCTAACATAAATCATGAGCAATCCTTACCTTGAAACTTAGATGAGGTAAGATTAAAGTAGGAGGAGAGTGAAGAGGATGGGAAGAGGTTTGGAAGCTTAGGGTTTTTTGAATTTTTAGGGTAAAATTCATGGTGAAAGTTTAAATGGGGTTGGGGTTACTTATTATTAAAACTACATCGTTCTGATAGGGGTCACCGCTATAGTGGTATATGATTACTATAGTAGTTAACAAAGAGAAAATGCCAAGTTGAGCATACAAATGACCGATATAATGGTCTCCAACAATGGAAACTCCATGAGAATAACACTTTGATTGCTTGCTATAACAGCCCCTTACAAAAATGCGGCTGCTATAGGCGTCTATGACCGCTATAGCAGTCACCAGCGGACCTGCCCATGGTGCAACTGCACCAACCATCGCGATAGCAGTTCCTGACCGTTATAGTGGTCTTAGAAGTGCAAGTTCTACATCTTTGGAGTGTCTTATGCAATTGATGCCTTCCTGACAACACAGGTGGATTAAGGTCATACTAGACTTATCTAAGGACACATGGACCTAAGACATCACAATTTCCCCTTAACAGGTTAGGCTTGTATTGTAACTCATCGGTCTGAGCCTGGCCTGTGGCCTATTATAGGCTTTATTTTGAGCCTAAGTTTGGCTTATTCATAAGTCTAGCTTGGCCTATAACCTGTTAACAAAGCATGTAATTTATAACATTTCAAAAACAAAATGTGGCAAAAAATGAGATCAATAATCTGAAGTGACATCTAATTTCAACATTCATTCTCAGCTAAACAACAAATTCAGCCAACTTTAGTTTCAATATATCATCATATAATCTTTGTGTAATCATCAACACAAAAACAAAATGCAGTAAATGAACTAATGACAAGAGAAAAGCAAAAATCTATAGTCAACATGTTCTACCCTAATAGTTTGAAGTCAAAATAATAGAAAAATTGACACGTAAAACCATGAAAACACTAATAGCACATCAGTTTCCCCATATCTAAGATCTCATAATAAATTCCCTAACACCTTGATGAATGACAACAAGCACTATAATGTGGCACACAATAGCATGACAAGCCGATTGTGATGTGGTAGTCCACAACAGTCTCACGCAGTAGCTGTACATGGCAATCTAGTAAGGCAGTTGCACATGGTAGTCCGATGAGGCATTTGTAAGGCAGTGGTTATGGCTGGTGATTCGATGAGGCGTTATGGTTTAAAAAGGAAGAAAGCTGCGGTGATTTGGTTGAATGGCTTGTTAGAGGAAAAAAGATGATTGATGGAAGAGAAGGAGGAAATGAGAGCCAACCATAGATGAGTAAATAAAAATTGGGGTGATGCATTGGTAGATGACTAGTAAATATTAGGGTTTAGAAGTGAATTTTAAATGAAACAAAATAGTAAAGGCTTAAAACATAATATTACGCACTCATATGACAACAAGCTATGTTGGATTAGTGGCAAGCTTAATGTTACATATGTTGAAGGTACGAAATTCAAGTAGGTTTGGTAGGCTATACCATGGGCCAAAATACGGACTTTTAAGATAAATAGGCTATTGGATAAGCCTAGGCCCGGTCTTATTTTTTATATAGGCTAGGCCAGGCCAAGCCAAATACAAGTCAGGCCCCTGACAGGTTGCTTGGCCTATTTCCATCCCTAACATTAATATAGTTGTCAAGAAATTAATATTATTGAGAGGTATTTTTAATTATATCGACGGGTTATGAAAATAAAAAGTTATTTCATTTATTTATTACTGACGGGTCTGTATTATTTATTTTTTATAATTAAAATATTCATTTATTTTTTTATGGGTTTACCCATTATTATTATTTTGAATAGATTAAGTTGGCATATGTTAAGTACTTATATAAATTATCTAATTGTTTGAAATTTATTCATTTATTTTTTATTTATATAATTATAAATTAAAATCATATGAAATAGGGAAGTAATGAAATAGTAAATAAAAAAACCAATGAAATAATAATAACAATAGTAAGGTATCAGAATAAAATAAATACAAATAAAAAGTGTGATCACTGTTAAAAACAATATCCATAAAATAATAGAAATAGTATAAAAAAAAATAGCTAAAGTTCTCTATGTCATCGTCATCGTCATATGATCCGTCATAATTGTTGCCATAATCAAACGAGGAGGCTTCAATAATGGATGAAAGTGGCATCTAGGGGGCTTTTTGCGGGAGGATCTGAAGACCCTCATCTTGTTAAAGAATTTCATCACATCGGCCATAATCTTCTTTTTCAGCTTCTTGAATTTAATTTTTTCTTTCTTGGTCGTTTGTTCCTGCTATTGCTCCATGGAAATCTTTACCTGCTAGATCTCATGATGTCTAGACAGGTTGCTTTCCTATGACACATTACCCACACTGTGTTGAGCTACGTGGCCTTGAATAGAACTACTTTCAACCTGAAACATATCCACTTGATTCCCTACACTAACTATATCCCTAATTTGACATAAATCTCTACTTATACAAATGAACCCTTATGGTATCATCATCTAAACACTTCATAAATTTACACTTATTATATGAACACCTAAATTTTGCCTTATTAGTTAACAGATGTATTTAGCATACTACTTTCATAAATTCTTTAACGCCTGTAATCTATCATATATCCATGATCGGTCTAAAGAAAATATTTTGGGTGTGAGTAATTCTAAATGCTACAATTATATTCTTTTAATGACATCACATATTACTTTTAAACATATTCTATTTGTCTCTAAGTGTTGTTAGTTCAATTTCTTTTAATTATATTTGCCTAAGAAAAAAGTTCACAAAATTTTGACAGTGTCTCCGCTTAAATTATCAGCTTTTATAATGAATTAATTAATACATTCAACAGTCAGAGACATTATTAAAGAACAACAAAATAATAGACATATTTAAACAATCACAGCTTAACAAGCACATACAATTCACATAATCTTAAGAACCATTCTAGAACACATCATTTTATAACTCCACAACATGTATACCTTGCAATCTCTATAACTACAAATAAACTCCACAGCTAACAATACACACAAGTCAAGGAAGGACCTCCACGTCCTTTTCCCTAGACATGTAATCCCAATTTCTTACAATTCTATCCTAGAAATCATAAGTCTTTATCATATATACATATTAAAGCATATAAATAATACGGATCTCGTTACTAACTTATAGAGTAGTGTAGAAACAAATAATCAAATGCTCCCAACACACAACCAAATCAAATCCTAAAAAATATAAAATGAACAAAAAATTAATTTTGCATAGTTATAAAAATTGAAAAAAGAAAATATACAATAAAAATAAAAACCAAAAGTTCCTACAACTAGCACTGTCAATGCTTTCTCCAATAAAATCCCTACATTAATAAAATAGCAACAATATCACTTTGCTCAGAAATATACCTAAATTGCAATGGTGGCCTTGGTTTCGTGAATGGAGCTCTGACGACAATAAACAACAGCGAGAAAGGGCGGCAATATCGAGAAAAATACTACCAGAAAAATGTGGGATACCAACGGGTTCCATCGGTAGTTACTGACTTCACCTCCAACAGGTTGTCGTGTTTTGGGAAATAATTATGGTTGCTATTGGTGTGTACAACAAACCCGTCGGTAACATCGTCGGTCAAAGCTGGCGCCAGTACACGCCACATGACGCCCATAATATCCGACGGGTGTACCAACGGATATATTTAAGCAATGTTTTATTCTTTATATTTTATTATATAAGCCGACGGGTATATTTAATATTTTGATTTTTTTATATATTTTACTAAATATATCGACGAGTTAACCGACGAGTAATTGTTATAATTATAGTTATATTTATTAATTATGTTACCGAATGGGTGACCAACGAGTATTTATTTTCAAAATTATTAATTATTATCTATTACCGACGGGTTTTTGAAAGTTCATAAGTCGCCGCACAAATCTCACTCTTCCGTCAGTAATTACTGGGAATTGAAACACACTATTTCATTAAACGCATACCCATCGGTGAACCACGGATTTATCACCACCGTGACCTTCTTTCTCTTCACTTTCTGAACACACATTCTCTCTAAAACCTCTTTCTCTCTCTAAGCTCGCCATGGCCGTTTTTGCCTCCGTTCGCTGTCGTCAGAGCTCCATTCAATAAATGGAGGCCATCATTACGATCTGGGACTTTGGTGAGCATTTTAATCAGTTTAGTTTTCTGATTTGGTTTACTTTTTCCATTCATTTATGGGTAAAAAAGCACATAGAGTTATTAACGAGGATAAATCATGTTACATAGAATTTAGGTTTATTTTTAATTGTTTTAGTATAGTTGTTAGAGGTTGAAGCTGACCTCGGAAGGTCGATATACCTACCACCACCTCAGCCACCACCCCTCCCACCACCTCCCTGTCCACTACCTCCACCTCAGTCCCTACCATCAGCACCCCAGGCTTTAGGATGATACCTACTCCTGGGTATGCTAGGCCCTTACCTCCCCCGCATTCACACCCACAACCCACTCTCATAAGTGATTGCACCCCTAGCCCTACCACTGCCCCGACTCCTGACCCTATATCTGATCAAACTCCTCCTTTCTCCCCTAGGTCACAAGCATAGGATGCAGATAGGAGGCCCCTCAGCCTAGATGGCAGGCCACTTGGGCTTGATGTTAGACCGCTCTGACAAATTAGGCCGGGCGATAGAGATAGATAAGTTGAAACATGTTTTTTTTATTACATTCTAGTTTTACATTGCTTATGATATTTAAAATATTTTGATTGTTTTTTGATTTATTTTATCTATGTAATAGTTTTCATCCGTTTGCGGCGGCTCACCATAGGATCACGGAGGTTATATAAAGTTGATATAACCATCTGTGGCCTACATGGACTGACATCCCTGCTAATGTCAATGAGTCGTGATGGAAGGAGTGGAACGTAATTCTAAGATTCATTCGCCTTTGTTAAAATATATGTTTATATGTCATAATTATAAGCTTATATATAATAACTTATGTACTGTGACTTTGTATATGCAGATATCCTTCTACATTCAGCCCGATCATGAGCCCACAGTGAAGAGGGCTTGGAGGATTAGGTCCTCCAAGTGACTGCGGGATATGTTTCATGATGCCACCCTAAGCAAGCTTTAGTGCCATTGGGCCAGTGACCCGACCACTACTAGAAAAATGCGGGATATCGACGAAAAGTACCAGCGGGTTCGAACCCATCCTAAGTTACCGACTCTATCTCCGATGGGCTATCGCGTTATGGGAAATAATTGTGTTTGTCATTGGTGTATATGACATACCCATCGGTAATATAGTTGGTTAATGTAGGTGCTACTACGCGCCACATGGCGCGCATAATTTCCAACGGTTTTACCGATGGGTATATTCAACAATATTTTATTTTTTATTTTATTATACAAGACGATGAGTTAACTAACGGGTATTAACTATAATCATAATTATAATATTACCGATGAGTATATTTAACATTTTGATTTTTTTTATATTTTTTAAAATAACTGACAGGTAATTATTATAATTATAATTATATTTATTAATTATGTTACCAATGGGTATTTATTTTTAAAATTTTTATTATTATTATCTATTACCAACGACATTTGGTAATTCTTTAACCTTTTCCATATTATAATAACATTTACTATATTTGAATTGTGGCAAATGCTATATTTTTATGACTTTATTGTGCATGTTTATTCAGGCAAGGGAGTTAAGCCGCCCATCGACACAGGGCAAGTTATTTCAGGAGACCCACACCCGAAAGAGTGAGTAAAGGGGGAGTCTGATAGGTCTGAGTAGACCCTTGCTCTGAGGCAACCTATGTAAGTTTGAAATTATACACATTTTAACTTAATTTTTATTATTATTTTCATTTATGTCATAATTATTACTTACAATGTGTTTTATCTTTTTTCCTTTACAGTGCCAGTTTACAGATCTTTGGGAGCAAGCACAGACCCAGTAGCTGAGGTTGGGCTCGATGCTGACATTCCTCCTCCTCCAAATGAGGAGGATGTCTGGGCCCAAGTGGTTAGTAGCCCTTACAACGGCCATATATATGGGATAGGGTATTACCCTGAAAGTATATCCCCATCCTCCGCCACTGGGTCAACTACTAGGGATGATGTCTTGAGGGAGCTTGTGTATGCCCTCAACCAGGAAATACAGTAGCAGGCACAATTGAACCAACGGCAGCAAAAGCATCATGCACGACTCCTTCAACAGCCTTAGGAATAGTAGGCAGGCATATTAGTTGTAGAGCAGGAGTTGAGAGAGATCTGAGAACTTAAGCTCTCCCTGGAGTGGCAGCAGTTGGAGAAAGCAAAGAAGAAGAAAGCTCAGTTCAAGAAGAAACAACAGAAGATTAGGCTCAGTTTCGAAAGATACAGTAGAAGATCATTGTAGACGTGATGATCTTCTTCGGGGACATACAGGGTTTTGGATCCTCTAGCTCCGGCAAGATGCTCCCCCAGACCCCATTCCCGTACATCCCACTCCCCTCCATCTCTGAGGGCCACTCACAGTCCAATGGCGTGGATGACAATGATGGTCCAGATGATGATCATGATAATGTAGCCAATGATGCCGATGCCTAGGAGTTCAGCTAGTTTTTATCTACCTTCTTTTTTTCCATTCTGGATATGTTAAAAATTTATTGTAATTTGTATATATTTTATTGTTATAATTTGATATTTTATTTAATTATTTTAATTTATTCATTTTATTATTTTCTTATTGAATATCAATTTAATTGATGATTAGGTTATTATATATCAATTAAATAAACAAATTAATAAATAAATAAACAATTAAATAAATAAATAAATTAGTAATGAAATAAAATAAAAATATATTTTTTTACCGACGGGTGTAACTATCGGTAATAATTAATATTTTTAAATAAATTTTTTCATATTTAAATATACTCGTCAATAAAGCCATCGGTAAAGTATTTAAAAAATTATTCTTTTTACTTAAATTTTCATCAGTAAAATTAAATAAACCCATTGGTATATATATGTCTCTAAAAGCCTTGGTGATGCCATTTATTTAATTTTACCGATGGTAATATTCATCAACAGCCACGAAACTGATTCCCTTGTAACCTTCAGTAAACCCATCGATATAAATCACCACCGTCAAAAAACCCATTGGTAAATGCGCATTTCTTGTAGTGGATCTTCAAGGATAGGTCGGATAAGGGAAAGACAAACCAAGGCTCGTAGAAAGGCGGGTTACTGTACATGAGTGGGTTGAGCACCCAGTAGGGGATCCGCAAGCGTTTGATAATTCTTCAACCTTTCTCCATTTTATAATAACATTTATTATATTTGAATTGTGGCAACTACTATATTTTGTATGACTTTATTGTGCTTAATTATTTGTGCAAGCAAGGGAGTTGAGCCACTCTTTGACACAAGGCGAGCTATTTCAGGAGACCCACACCCAAAAGGGTGAGCAGAGGGGGGAGTATGGAGAAATCTGGGTAGACCCTCGCTCTGGGGTCAACTATGTATGTTTGAATTTAGACATATCTTTACTTAATTTTTATTATTATTTTCATTTATGTCATAATTATTATTTACATTGTGTTTTATCTTTTTTCCTTTGCAGCCTGAGTTTACATACCTCTAAGAGCAGGCACAGACCCAGTACCAGACCCAAGTGGCTGAGGGTGGGCCCGATGCTGTCGTTCCTCCTCTTCCAAACGAGGAGGATGTCTGGGCCCAGGTGATTGACAGCTCTTACAAGGGACGCATATATGGAATAGGGTACTACCTTGAGAGTATATCCACATCGTTCGCCATTGGATTAGCTACTGGGATGATGCCCTGAGGGAGCGTGTGTATGTCCTCAAGCAGGAGCAACAATTACAGCTCATTCAGTAGCCCTAGGAGCAGCAGGCAGGCCTAGCAGCTGTGGAGCAGGAGCTGAGAGAGATCCGAGAGCTTAAGCTCTCCTTGGAGCGCTAGCAGTAGGAGAAAGCAAAGAAAGAGAAGGCTTAGTTTTGGAAGATACAGCAGAAGATTACTACAGACGTGATGACCTTCTTCCGAGACATACAAGCTTCTGGATCCTCTAGCTCCAGCAAGACGCTCTCCCAAACCGCATGTCCCCATATCCCATTCCCCTCCATCTCTGAGGGTCATTCACAGTCTAACGGCTCAAATGACGATGATGGTCCAGATGATGATGATGATGATGACACTGCCAACGATATTGACACCCAGGAGTTCAGCTAGTTTTTATCTAGCTTTATTTTTTTCCATCCTGGATATTTTTCACATTTATTGTAATTTGTATATATTTTATTGTCATAATTTGTTATTTTATTTAATCATTTTAATTTATTTATTTTATCATTTTCTTATTCAATATCAATTTCATTGATAATTAGGTTATTATATAAATAAATAAACAAATAAATAAGAAATTAATAATAAATATAAAAAAATAATTTTTATTGACTGGTATAACCGTCAGTAATAATTAATATTTTTAAATAAAAAATTATTTTATTTACTTAAACATCCATCAGTACAATTACTTTCACCCGTTGGTATAAATATGTCTCCAATGGCTTTGGTGACGCCTTTTATTTAATTGTAACGGCTATATTCCTTAATACTTGTCGGTATACTCGTTGAAAATAACTGACGGGTTTTTTGTTACTGTCAGTAATATTCATCGATGGCCTGGGAATCGATGCCCCCGTAACTATCAGTAAATCCGTCGATATAAATCACACCTGTCGAAAAGCCCTTTGGTAAACGAGTCAGTACTCCGCGCATTTCTTGTAGTGGGAGAAGTTACAGAATGAGGAAGAAAAAGGGGTTTTATGAACGATATGTACACGAATGGGTTTAAACCTATCAATAATTAGTTAATGAAATGGTGCATTTCAAATGTTACTAATTAATGACAGGTATACCAACTGGTAACAAGAATCCTGAGAGGCATGCGCCAACGTCCCAAAACCCATTGGCAAATTATAATAAAAAATATAAAAATAAAATACAAAAAGGACTCATTGGAAACCCATCAATAATATGCTTAAAAGAATAAAAAAAATTGATATTATGCTCATTGGTATACTAGTTGGAATGATAAATATTTTAAAAAAATAAATAATAAATTACAAAATAACCTGTAGGAAACCTGCCAGTAGTATGATTAAAAAATAAAAAATAATTTAATTTATACCCATCAATATAACTGATAGAATGATGAATATTAAAAAAAAAAAAAAAGAAACATACTCATCGGCCAACCCCTAGATGTCCTCTTTGCTCCACGTGAAGTGAAAGCATATACCAATAGGTTTCCAACGGACTTGCTATAAATATCCATGCAATCAGTATTGTCGTCGATATACCCCTTAGAATTGGTGTGCGCCATATCGCCCATGATGGTGCAAAGCACTGCTGGCGGGCATACCAGCCAGTTAAAAAAAAATCACATCTAAAAAAAATGCGTCATTTTGTCGGTATTTCCAATGGATCCATTCCCATCGGTAACATATGTCGATATACTATGGATTTCTAACAGTGGAAAAACTATTAATTACACACATGAATATATGTTTATATAATTTCATATACCTTTATACTCCATTCATTCTTATTGTCAATTATGTTTTTATTCAATATTACATCGTTTTTTATATACTTATTTAAATGCAGTGGAAGATGAGCATCAAACTTTTCAATACTGTGTCAAACATGGACTTTTTGTTGACTTTTATGATTTTTTTTCTTTAATTATTTCATGTTACTTTTTATTGTTAGTTTGAATATGTAATATTGAAATGGTAGTCTAAATTTCATTTGACTATGAATTTCGTTACTTCTATATCAAGTTATTAGTGTTATAATTTAATATCATGATTAAATTAAGCTTTATATTTATTATACGTCAAAACAATTTATTTCACCCAAGAAACAAGGTTTTATTGAATTGATTGAGTTAGGCCAAAGTTTGTTTGCTTTGATCATTTTACCAAGATAATTGATGTTGGTCAATGAACATATATGTAGAAGTTGATGCTCAAGGCTATATCAAAGTTTGAATATTGTTGATTCGTATATATAGTGAAATATGTAAAAAGTTACTACAAGAAAAATGAGCATTTTCAATAATATTTTCAACGATTTTCATTGATAAAAGTATTATCAAGAAAAGAAATTTCAACATGAAGTAACAATTGAAAATACTTATAAACTTTTATCGATAATTAGTACATGTCAAAAATACTCAAAAGATATGTTTTCAACATGTACTAATTGTTGATAAAAATTGATAAGCATTTTCAACAGTCACTTTATGTTGAAATTACTTTTCTTGACAATACTTTTATCAACACTTTAATTATCGAGAATCGTTGAAAATACTCTTTTTTCTTGTAGCAAGTGGTTGGTTTGTATATTGACCTATCTAAGAGGTCGATTCATTATGTGCAAATTATTTTAATATTACTTGATATTTGTAGTCTATTATATTGATGTTTTTATTATCAGGCTCTTTCTATTCGCGGAAGTGATCTTAAATGTACCATTTATGTAGCATGAATTCCTAATTAGTTTCAAACCACTGTTTATTTTGTCCTTCTTTTTTTTTATCCCTAATAACTCCCTCAAATTAGAAAAATGTTTATAAAGTTTTATTATTATTAATACTCATTTTAATTGTATTTTATTTGATTTTATAATTAACTCAATGCATTGCATAGATCTTAAGTAATTGTATAAAGTTTTTTCAAATAAATAATTTATATTTGTTATTTAAAGTGATATTTTTGTTGTCAATGATGGCTTTGGTTGAACTTTTTGCAAGGGCGCATCAATTTAGAGATATGTCGTAATTTTAAATTAGGACTAATCTTTTTCTTAATCTAAATTTTTAGGTATTGAAAAAGTGGTGTTTAGCTGATGTTGCTTGATTTCATACTTGCAATTACTTAACTGACATATAGTAAGCATACACAAAAATCTCCCTTTGGATAAGATCACCTTCCCATGGTTATAAGGTATGAACGGCTAGTTGGATATGTTCACCTTCTTCAAATGACCATGCCTTTTTTAATATTTAATTTGTTAGTAGCTATATGTAATTCTTTTTCTTTAATGGTTAAGTATCGGTTTGATGAAAGCACTCCGGAGGCTGCTCCTTTTTTTTTTTTTTTTTTTAATCTTTGACATGAAAGTAGGACCTGCTCTTATATATATATAATAAAGGAAACTCATTTGAATTATTAGTCAATCAACCAATCTGCTAACATAGCTGATTTGAGAATCGATCAATCTGGAATTACTTATGGACGAAACACAACTCGGTTAATTACTCGTGTCAGAATCAACAAGCTCATGTCTAGGTCAAAGATACTAAACCAAGTTTAATTTCGGGCCTAAATTTTCAAAATTTGCCTTCTTCAAGTTTTTTATCATCTCCTTAATAATGTTTTGCTAGTTTACCAAGGTACTCAACTCTGAACTCATGTTGTACTTCTTTTTGTATATTAAAAAGAAAAACGTTAGATTAGATATCCAGCTGCAATCATATGTAGCTTGTGATACTAATATAGTGATTTTTAAATAAAATCTAATCCCACTGGATTAACACTGATTGACCTCGGTTGTCAATTATAACATGTGGCAGGATTTAGAGGAATTTTCTTAGCCACATATCAGGCATCGGCTCAGGCTTTGCTCCATTCGGATTTGGGATTGCTGATTCCTTCAGTGTTTCCGTTTTGACATTTTGCTAATTTTCTTGCCACATGATTGTGCATGTATATGCCATGCCAGGTTGTACACATAAATATGGTGACAACTGGCATAGAAATAGAATACAGCATGAGGATTGCTTCATAACCCTGGATTTGAACGCATGCCATTTAACAAAGTACCAAAACATGTTTTCTAGGGGTGTACAAGAGATGGGCTGGGTCATATTGGATAACACTCGAACCCAGCCCAATATTTAGATTAAGTCAATTTTTAAAACCAAAACCCAATTCGATTAATGACTTAACTATGTCTCAGGTCGTATCGGGTCAACCCGACATTCAAACAATATACAAAAATTTAGATATTGTACATAATAAAATTATAAAAGTAAAAAATAAAATTTTAAAAATATTTTACAATATAGGTTTGAAAATAAATCATGTCAATGTAGAAATAACATCAAGTTATGTAAAATATATTAATTGAACTTTAAAATTTTATAATTTATCACAAATTATTATTATTATTATTATTATTATTATATATATATATATATATCTTAAGGGATAATTTGACTTCCGGTCGAGTTGGGCCAACCTGACGTATGACTCAAATCCGACCCAAAAAGTGTATCGGGTCAAATTTCAAGACCCGAACCCGCCCCAATGAGCTTCAAGCCAGGCCGAGTTGACAGAAGGGGACGGGTTATGAACACCTTTAATGCTTTCTCCCTCCTAGTAGCTAAGGGCATATATAATTGTGCCATACATCCGTTTCAGAAAACCTAAATCATTGCGTAAAGAGAGTAAACCGTGTTTAATTTTAATATGTTTACCAAAATTAATTTATATTATATCACTTTAACTTTGGTTTTAGCCTCAAATAGTCAAATGGTTTGAACAAAAGTCAAAGCAAATTGCTTTTGCATTGAACCAAACCATAATTTATAAATTATAAACCAACCACACCTTAAGTTGTGTTTCTTCACATTTGTTGTAATTTGAGTAATTTCTATTAATTAATATCATGAAAAGTGTTATTTATATACTATTATGATTTATGTAAGGTTATATACAACTTCACTCACATGAACTTAATTACACTATATACGTCTCATATTAATACTTATATATCTCTATTCACGTTCATATATATTATGTATAAGGTGTCTATATATTTCATAGCTTAAAAAATATTTTCGCAATATTATGACTCTAAACGCCTTCTATCTGTCGTTTGATGGGATAAGTAAAAATAGAGAGGAGGCACACGCAAGTTGAATTGTTAATTATCTAATGGCAATTTCTGAAAGTCTGAAAGAAATTTTGATTAGGCAAAACAGTATCCTGTTGCGTGGAGTGTAGTATATGCGAGCGCGGAATTCTATTATAGTACAGTTCTGGGGGGGAATCATCGTTTGTTATATAGAAATGACCCATTTAAGATTTTACCGGTGACCAGTCCAATAATGTCGTTCGCATTTTGCTTTAATAAGCACAGTGTTGCCACTGAAAATTGCCTTGATACATGGCTAAATACATAGATGCATTTCGACTGGGATGTCAATATCAATATCAATCCCTTCTAACTGACTTGCATGATTAGTATATTTTTGGCTGTGACTAATGACTAGTAAAATTAATCTTTAACCATTTATTATCTTGAGCTTGTTTTAGTCACCCTTCCAAATATGATAAAGTCGTGCCTTATTGGTACCACTGCTTCTGTATATGGCTGTGCATATACTTTTGTCTCAGTAAATTTCCACAATTTTGCATTTATGATAATCAGTTTCATGGACATAAGTGAGCAGGGGAGTCACAATTTGTAAGGTGGGAAAGAGAGGAAAAACAAAGGTGTGCGTTTCTGGAATCTCAAGAGATCATTGTCCATTCCTGCATATTAGGAATGTCAAATGGATAAGAGCAAAGTTATGATCCTGCAGCGTTGGATCAGTGTTTGTACTCATCACGTCAAAGGGTTATCTAAACCATGAGGGCCAAAGTCTTCCTGGAGTCGCCCACATTGCATCATATCCTTCAGCTAGTAAGGACAAGTATTCGTGGGGATGACGAAATGGTTGAGTAAGAGTGAAATCAGGGCAGTGGCTTTGTAATGGAAGATGTTAAAGGATGCAATCATTTCACACATTATTTTTTTTAACATTTTGGGATGGCTTACATGTTGCTCTGCCCTTGGGTCACCCATCTTTCAGCATCACCCATTTTGTGCAGCTATAAACACCGGAACACCTCACATTATTAGTTCCCACATCCCTTTCACAACCCAATGGGGGGCCCCAACCTTCTTATTTTTTAAAAAACAAAAATAAATTCCAATTTATTGCTTGATCAAAATATCAATAGAAAAATACTCCTTTAAATTTAGAAGTTTATACAAATGCTATCACCACTTTAAAAATGGGATATCTTGATCACTAAACATGTAAAATAGGACACGTTGATCCCTCAATATTCCATGTTTAAGAATCAAAATATCTTTAGACCCTCAATTTTCCATGGTTATGAATCAAAATGTCTCATATTTTGAATGGTTAGAATGTTTGATTGGACTTTTAAGTCTTGAAGAATTACTTTTTCCATAATAATTTTATAAAAAGAAATGTTAAATCTTTTTAATTGGTGTGTCTAAAAATTCGCCCAATTTAAAATCTTATTCACGTTATTAAATAGTTATTGAACGTAAATTACAACTCAAGTTATTGTGAATAAAATTTTAAATTATGAAGTTTTTAAAATTGCTTGCTAAGAGAATATATCATCCCTATTTGATAGAGACCAAATTAAGGATTAAAAAAAAAAATTGGGATGCATAGCATAACTTTATTTCATATATATATATTCATTAGGCTAGAAAAGGAGGGGGCTTCATATATAGATGGGTGTGGGGTGTGGGGCTTTTGGCTCATTACAAGCTAGTGTTGCTAAGACTTTTGCATTAAATTTGTACATTTGCATTGGTTAGCTATCTAGCTGGCTAGTGGTGTGTTTGTAATAGTGCTATGGGGAGGCAACCTTGCTGTGACAAACTTGGGGTGAAGAAAGGCCCTTGGACTGCTGAGGAAGACAAGAAGCTCATCAATTTCATTCTCACCAATGGCCAGTGCTGTTGGCGAGCTGTGCCAAAGCTTGCCGGCCTTAGGCGTTGCGGCAAGAGCTGCCGCCTTCGCTGGACTAACTACCTTCGGCCGGACTTGAAGAGAGGGCTCCTCACAGAAGCAGAGGAGCAGCTAGTTATTGATCTCCATGCCCGTCTTGGCAACAGGTTATGATTTGTTTTTTCACAACCTGGCCTCATTGCATTGTCTTGTGTTTGAAGCATGTTCAACAATGAACCCCGTTCTTTATTACGTTGGGAATCTAATCCTTAATTAGTCCTTTGTTAATGTGACTTAATTTAAAGTCTAAGACATAAGTAATGTTTGAGAAGGTGGTGCATATATGAACTCCCGCTTTAAACAAGGCTTACTTAAGACAGAAGCAATTGAATACTTGTTTGGTTTACTAAGTAAATATTACTACTTAACATTTATTTTTAAATTTCAAGATAGTCTCATCCACATACTTCGTAAGCTGTAGATGAAATTTTCATACGTTCATGCCAAATGGTTACCTTATAATGTTCAGTGTTAAAGAAATTGGTTAGAAGGTAAGTAATACTAAGAGTGTTGCTAGATAGCTAGAAAAAATCATGTCAGAAAATCTGTCAGATACAGTTGGCATGAACATGATAAATTTTTTATGGTTCAACAAAAATCATGGATTATTGAAAAATTTGAAGTTTTCGATAACATTTTGTCACGTAATTCGGGTGACAAAGCTTTGACAGAATTTCTAGCTACAAAGCATTTTCTGAATACTAATCCAGTAAAAGCTATTACTTAAAGCAATTAAATGTTTAATTTGATTATTACACATCTTTGCCACCAAGAAAGGCCTTCACATCAGTCTATGATTCTTGATACACGGTTGATTGTTGTTTCACAGGTGGTCCAAGATTGCAGCCAGGTTACCAGGAAGAACAGACAATGAGATAAAAAATCATTGGAACACCCATATCAAGAAGAAACTTCTTAAGATGGGTATTGATCCCGTTAATCATGAACCTCTCAATAAACAAGCTTCATCCCAGGATAGTTCTTCCTCCCCTGCAGAGCATTTACCACAACCTGGCAACGACCTTCAGGCTAAGGAAACTGGGGTTCTCAACTCTGAGGAGAATTCAAGCTCATCCCCAGCTGAAAATTCTTCTGGGGAAGAGTCCCTTTTGCTAAATAGCATTTGCAGTGATGACTCTCTTATGAATAGCCTGTGGCTTGATGAAACTCCACTGGTCGATGCATTATGGGACACAACACCTGAAGCAGAGAATACAAACAATGGCATGGGCCTACTGCCATCTTGGGAGGATAACTGTGCTTGGTTATTTGACTGTGAGGACTTTGGTATTCATGATTTTGGATTTAGTTGCTTCAACGAGATAGAGTCAAGTTATGCAATGCAAACTACAGGAATGAAAGAAAAGGGTCCTTAGCATGCAGTAATAATTGAAGGGAACTTTTATTTCACAAACAAGAGTTAAGTTATGAAATCTGTACATGTGAAAAAAATGCCATGGGCTAAAATGCAGGTTCTTGGTGTTGAATTTTATTTTTAAAGTTCTTGGGAAGGTGGAAGGTGAACCTTTCCTCTTATGAGGTTCCTCCCCAGCCGAATCACAGAAATGATAGCAAACCAAATCATTAAATAGGCATGTTATTTGTTCTAATCTAAATGCTGCAACCTCTTATGTGTATGTTAAGGTAGGGACAAATTATAACACTTGGGAAATGTCAAAAGTAATAGTGGGTTATAAAACCTATTGTACAAAGATGTTTACTTTGAAAATAATGGTAAAAAATCTTTTCTTTTTTTTTTGCTGTTATAATAAATTATGCTGGATTCTGTTCATTTCTTGTTTTATGCCACATTAGTTATTGGTAGACTGAGACATAAAGGACAGAGAGATGACAGAGAACATAGAGATGGAGAAGATGACTAATAACCATGAACTTTGAGTCTGAATGGTGGTGCATGTGCTGATGGCAGAATAACATTTTGACATGCGAGTGAAGCACAATAGTGCTTTAACTGTTTATCATATCCACAGCACCTCTCCCTTCCTTCCTTTTGCAGTGTCACCCCACATCCCAACTTTTGCTAGTTCAACTCCATTATCATTCTCCTTTCTTAAATCGTGTAAGAAAGCTATCGCCACATTATTTAAGATATGATTCTGAGTATGGCTTTTGAAGGCAAAGAAACGGAAAGGAAAGTCATAGTGCAAAATTTTAAAACTTTATATTGGAAGCCTTTTCTTTTTCTTTTATTCCTTTCAAAATTCAGATTCATAAACATGTCCTAAAAGATAAAAGATACTTTTTTTTTTTGAAGTGAAATAATCCCTTGCGAGCATCGTTGGTTTTATCTAAATTGGCAATCTCTTGAAATCAAACCAACTAAGACCTTTCTGGAAAGAGATTATTAGGTGAACATAAACCTACCACTTCATTCTTGCACACTCACATTAAAGTCTCACTAACTTTATTTAATATATATTCATTTGTTTATAGGCTCATTTACTTTAATGTGTGTGGAAGAATAAGATGGTAGGGTACTTGTGCTCATCCCATAAATTTTCCCTTTCTCGAACCATGGTGTGCCTCTGCACTCTGCCAACTGGGTATGTCATAGTTGTTTAAATTTATCAAACATATAGCATGAGACATATAAGATGGAAATGGAATAGACTATCTTCAAATCACGTTGGATGGCAGTATCTGAATCACAGAACAGACTTGGAAGCTCCTGTTTTTCTAAGCGAACTTCACGAACATACTACGATAATTGTGTTTCGAGTTCAACTATAGATGCTAGATGCGCAGAAACTCGGACTTTTGAATTATACATATACTTATCTAACAATAAAAGGTTTTACAGCTAATTATTGCCTTTCGATTGAACTATATTCTCAATAGTCAATACCATTGCTAACACCATTGAATAGTTAAATAAGAAAGATTTTAAAATGTTTTCACTCTTCAAACTTCAAAGGAAAAAAAATTATACTTACTTATTTAATATTGAACATTTTAAACTTGCGGTTCACAATTTTCTTTCCCCGCAGCTACTTTTTCAATACAAATATTGAATCCAATGTTATCTAATAAAGAGTAAATTTCAGCGAAGTTTTATGAGGTTTTGGTTAAATTCATTTAAACTCTCATATATTTATTTGTAAAATTTATTTAAACGTTTATTGAGTTTATGAAATTATTGTACTGACCTCCCTGAGTTTGTAAAATCATTATATTATCTTCCTCTTTATCGCACAATAAATAATGCATTGAGGACATGTTAATATCATCCAAATAAATAGAGAAAAACCAGAAACAATTTCACTAAATATGAAGAGAGTTCAGTATAATTTGCTCATAAAAGTTTTCTTGATTTAGGAGCAGCTTGAGATTTTTGCTACGCCCAATAAGATTGTGTTGCTCTCCATCAAACACAGCCACCTAAGGATTTTCCACAATAAGAATTAAGGAATTGTCCAATGTAAAAGCATGATCACTTGATGTCGTCCAGTTGTCTAGATAGCCACTAACTAAGTGGTTTGATCATATTCCAAGCATCGTGGTAGAGTTTTCCCTGCTTCCCTTGTGCTGTACCATACATGGCAAGAACTGTATGCCCTAATTTGTTGAAAAATGTTATTTGTATCCACATGATATAGAATACCATGTTGACTCACATCCATCTACCATTAGATAAGATGTGGATCCTACTTGAATAAGATCCACACCCATCTAATGGTTGATAAGATATGAGTCGATACGATATCTCATGTATTGTAAGTACAAATAACATAACTCTAATTAGCTAGTTTTCGACAAAATAATTAGTCTTAAATGAAAACTCAATGGAGATCGCATTGATTGTCCATGGGCAAAGTGTGTCATAAATTCTAATTTATTCACTTCATCAACGTTTTGGCAATTGGCATAAACTAGAGAAAAGTACACTTAAAAGTAGGGTCTGCACCTGATATACAAATTGGGCTTTAAAGAACTTTCTGAATCATGATATTTCTCTGGACCAAATATATCCCCACTAGCTTAGGTGCTTAGTGGTGCTCATGATACCGTTCTAAAAAGAAAACAACACGAATGCACATCAATGCACCATGGCCTAACACCCAATTGCCTAACACCCAATTACCCACAAGGTTGAACTTTTTGTTCCACTCGGTTAAATGCGAGGAATGCTGTAATGCTTTTCAAAATTGACTGGCTTTTGTAAGATTATTTTATATTATTATAGTGTGGTTCATGTAATTAATAGTCTAACTCTAATAAAAGGGGATTAAGATGATGGTCATTAATGCCTTGAAAATAAATAAAGTTAGTGTGAAGGTTTTAGAATAATTTTTAAAAGTTCCTCCCCTCTCCCTTTTGAAAATACTTGGTGGAAACTCTAGATAATAAGAATAGATACAGCCAAAGGAAAGGGTCTGTAATTCCTTTCACCATAAAAAAAAAAAAAAAAAAAAACTGAAAGACAAAGCAAGAGAGAGGAAAAACAAAGAACACAAAAGGGAATCAAAGAAGAAGAGATCAAGGATTTCAAATATGCATCCGGGTATATCATTTTACTCCATCTTATATTCTATTATGTGATAATTATGAAATCCAAGATCCTTAAAGGACTTTATAATTTTCTGTACTATGTACCAAAATGAAAATTATAGTTAACAATTGGTATCAGAAAATTGGGTTATGGATTTTATGATTTTCCATGAATGGTTGTTTATCCCCAATTTATATGGATATAATTACCAGAATTGTAATTATTAATGTGAGGACGGGGAAGCCATGGAAATACTCACCAATTTCAATATCCATCTTTTTTAAGAATCGTTGGATAAGAAAATCAGAGTTTAAGGATTATCCTATATATATAAGAATTTGGGGTGTAAAATAATCGTTCATTGTGTAACATAATTGCTTCCTTATACTTTGAGTTTCATGGTTTGATTTCGATGATATAATAAAATTCCAAAATCTCAAACATATGTACCCTGAGTATTTAGTTTTCAATAATGATTTTCATGAAATGGTTACAGCGATTTATAGTTTTATGGTTGTTGTAATCGAACACCCCATGGGTTACAATGATTCCCGTGCAAGGTGGTTATTCTCAGTTTACAATGGTTTAAGGCTCCAAAATGGTTTATTGAGAACTTGATTTCAATATATGTTAATTGTATTAGAATATTCTAGTGATGCATTGGCAAAATATTATAGTATATAATTTGTATCTTGGAATTATTGTATGTTAGATTTGTTAATCACCAAAGTGGTCAAATATAAATGTTGTTTAATAATTCCAATTTCAAATGTTTTGTTTCAATTACTCATATGATAGATGCTAAAAAATGATTATCTTATTTATGAGCATATTGAAGTTCATTATTATAAGACATTCAGGGATCACCCAAAGGTTGATTAATTGTTGTTATAATTATGGACATGATGGTTGATAGTGTAAGTGCACTATTAGTTTTATTTATATATCCAAAGATAGTAAATATTTCTAGTTAGTGCATGCATTATTGCCAAATAATATTAAATTGTTAGCATCATTATGTGGTTGTATATTAATGTATTACCCAAAGGAGAGCATTGATATGCAATGAATGTTTAAATGATTGTTGTTTGAATCTATTAAGTTTATTTAGAGCATTAATATATGAGCTTGTATAATATTTGCAGCTTCCACGAATATGTTTGCTTTGGGTAATGGAATTGTTAAGTTCAATGGGCTGAACTATCCCGATTGATTTGAACAAATCCACTTTTAGTCGGGTGCTATGGACTTGGACCTATTATTAGTTATGGATGAAAAGTCTGCTGAAATTACTAAGACCAGTACGAAAGAGAACAAGACTCTTTATGAGGCTTGGGAATGTCTAATAGGCTTAGTTTGAACTTGATGACGATGACAATAGCTGAAAATGTTAAGTCATCTATGCCTAAAACAGACAGTGCAAAGGAATTTATGGTGAAAATTAGGGAATATTCTCAATCAAACATTACTGATACGTCTATTGTGAGCAACTTGATGACTAAGTTGACAACTAAAAAGTTTGAATGGTCACAACCCATTCATGATCATGTGACTAAAATGGCAAATCCAGCAACAAAGTTGAAATCAATGGGTATGTATGGGAGTGAATTTTTTCTGGTATAGTTCATCATGTACTCTCTTCTTCCTGATTTTGTCCAATTCCAAGTGAAATACAACACCCTTAAAGAAAAATGGAACTTTAAGGAAATTAGGTTCATGTTGGTTCAAGAGGAAGGGAGGTTAAAGAAGATGAAAGATCACTTTCTCCATCTCACATTTCATGATGGTTCTAGTAGCAGCAAGACTAAGATGGGTAAAAAAGGAAAAAAGGACAAAGCCACAGTGAAAGCTCGTGAAGCCCAAATCCATAAGGAGCAGATATGCTTTTTCTATAAGAAGCCAAACATATGAAGAAAGATTGTACAAAAAGAAAGAAATGGTTCGAACAGAAAGGTATTTACTATGTTTCAGTAAGTTTCGAATCAAATCTTATTGAAGTGCCTAATAATACCCGGTAGTTAGATTCTGATGCAACAACTCATGTGTCACATGTTATGCAGGGATTCCTTTTGATCCAGTCCATAAAAGGAACTGAAAAAGTTATTGTATATGGGAAATAGAATGAAGGCAAGGATAGAAGACATTAGGACTTATAGATTGATCTTGGATGGTGGCTATTGTTTAGATGTAGAAAAATGTCTCTATGTTTCTGTATGTGCTAGGAGTTTAATTTCTATGGTAAAGTTGGACAATGTAGGATTTAACTTTAGAATTGGAAATGGTGTGTTTTTTTGGTTCAAACATATGTACTATTATGGTTGTGGTACTTTGATTAACAATTTATATCATTTAAATTTTTATGTTATATTTGTTGAATCTCTATTTCATGTTGAGCATAGTATTGATAGCAATTGTAATGCACACAATGAAAATTCTGCTTTCTCATGGCACCAAAGGTTAGGTCACATATCCAAAGAAAGGATGATGAGGTTAGTGAAAATTGAAATCTTACCTCAATTGGATTTTGTTGACTGGGATATATGTGTGGATTGTATTAAAGGGAAGCAAACCAAACACATATTAAAGAATCTAGCCACAAGAAGCAGTCAACTCCTTGAGTTGATACACACTAACACTTGTGGTCTTTTTAACATTCCATCTTGGGGTGATGAAAAATATTTTATCATGTTTATTGATGATTTCTTACGGTATTGTTATTTGTATCAACTGTATGAAAAGTCTTAATCAGTAGACTCCCTTGAGGTGTTTATTAATGAAGTGGAAAGGCAGTTAGATAAAAAGGTAAAAGTTATGGAGTCAGATAGAGGTGATAAATATTATGGAAAATTTAATGAAAAAGGACAATGTCCAAGTCCATTTGCAAAGTTTCTTAAAAGTAGGGGCGTATGTACACAGTATACAATGCCCGGTATACCACAATAAAATGGTGTCGTTGAAAGGCAGAAACGTACTTTTGTGGAAATGGTTAGGAGTATGATAAATTATAAAAATGTATCTCTATCATTGTGGAAGTATGCATTAAAATCTTCTGCATATCTTCTTAACAGGGTTCCTAGTAAAGTAGTTCCTAAGACTCCTTAAGAACTATGGATAGGAAGGAAACTCAGTTTGAGGCATCTTCATATTTGGGGTTGTCTGACAAAATTAAAGGTGTATAATCCACATAAAAAGAAGCTTGATGCAAGAACTGTTAATGGTTATTTCAATGGCTATCCTAAAAGGTCAAAAGGGTACAAATTTTATTGTCCTAACTATATTACAAGAATAGTTGAGTCTAGTGGGAGTAAGGAATCACGAAATGTGGATATTCAAGAGAATCGTGTAAAAACTCCTACACCTAATGTTTCTCCTCATGTTGTTGTCCTTTTTGTTATATCACAGTAACACAACATTCCAAGACAACAAACTGATACATGAAACCCACAAGATAAATATGTGGATGATGAACCGGCTAACAATGTGCAAGTCACAAATGATCAAATGGTAAATGAACCAAAAGATATGACTTTAAGAAGGTCTGAAAGGCAACGAAGACCATCAATTTCAAATGGCTATGTGGTTTATTCACTTGAGCAAAAGTTTGACTTGACCATTGATGACAATCCAGTCTCATTTAAGCAAGCTATGGAATGTAGCCATTCTAAAAAGTGGCTCAATGCTATGAAAGAAGAGATAAAATCAATGGATGACAATACAGCTTGGGATCTAGTCAAGTTGCCTTAAGGTTCAAAACGAGTCGATAGTAAATGGGTCTTTAAAACAAAACAAGACTTAAAAGGGCAACATTGAAAGGTATAAGGCTAAACTTGTTGCCTAAGGTTACACTCAAAAGGATGACATTGAATATAAAGAGATATTCTCTCCAGTGTCCAAGAAGAACTCTTTAAGAATTGTTATGGCTTTGGTGGCTCATTATGACCTAGAGCTTCACCAAATGGATGTAAAAACCACCTTTCTTAATGGTGACTTGGAAGAAGAGGTTTATATGGATTAACCTAAAGGGTTCACGACCACAAGAAAAGAAAATTTGGTGTGTAAATTAAAGAAGTCAATAAATGGACTAAAACAAGTTTCCCAATAGTGGTATCTTAAGTTCAATGATACTATCTTGTCATATGGCTTTCGTAGAGAACATTGTTGATTGGTGTATCTATATGAAGGTTAGTGGGAGCAAGTTTGTCATATTGGTCCTATATGTTGCTGACATTCTTCTTGCTGCTAATGATCTTGGCTTGTTACATGATGTAAAGATGTTGTTCTCTAATAAATTTGAAATGAAAGATATGGGTGAGGCATCCTATGTGATAGGAATAGAAATATTTTGTGACAGATCACAAGGAGTGTTAGGATTGTCTCAGAAAGGCTATATCAATAAAGTGTTAGAGAGATTTAGAATGAAAAGTTGCTCTTTAAGAATAGTTCCAATTTCGAAGGGAGATAAGTTTAGTCAAATGCAATGTCCAAAGAATGATTTGGAATGAAAGGCAATGGAATATATTCCCTATGCCTCAATGGTTGGGAGCTTGATGTATGCCCAGACATGCACTTGACCAAATATAAGTTTTGTTATTGGAATGTTGGGCCAGTACCAAAGTAATCCCGAAATAGACCACTGGAAAGCTACAAAGAAAGTCCTTAGGTACTTGTAAGGCACCAAGGATCACATACTCACTTATAAGAGATCAAATAGCCTTGAGGTGGTTGGCTACTTAGATTCAAACTATGCTACATGTGTAGACTCGAGAAAATCCACATTTGGTTATATTTTTCTGCTAGCTGGAGGTGCAATTTCATGGAAAAGTGAGAAAGAGTTTATCATCGCTACTTCTACTATAGAGGTTGAATTTGTGGCATGCTTTGAGGCCACAGTTCATTCATTTTGGTTGTAGAACTTTATCTTAGGGCTTAATGATTGTATGATATGTATACATATGCACGACTATTTTGCTTGTATTGTTGTGACCCTTATGAATTCAATTAAAGTCATGTTTCTACTTATTTTACTTGTTGTCCACATTATGTTATGTACATGTAATAGTTGGTGTGATAACATGCTATTTCTTTGAAAGATATCATAGTCAAAGATTATAGTACACTCTTATTAAAGTTCTTTGACTTAAGAGTTGATTTTGTGATATATGGAAGGAACTATGTCACTAAATGACATTGACCGCCATGATCCGATTAGTTCAATTCAATTGAGGATGATGACTTATTCAATGTAAAGTGCGCACTTATGGCTGTTGAATCTTCAAGTCGTCACATGGACCAAGTGGGAGATTGTAAGATTATTTTACATTATCATAGTGTAGTCCATATAACTAATAGTCTAACTCTAATAAAAGAAGATTAACATTATGGTCATTAATGCCTTAAAAGTAAATAGAGTTAGTGTGGGGTTTTCAAATAATATTTAGAAGTGCCTCTTCTCTCCTTTTTGAAAATACTTGGCGGCTACTCTAGATAATAAGAATACATACAGCCAAAGAAAAGGGTTTGTAACTTCTTTTACCATCAAAAGAAAACTGGAAGGCAAAGGAAGAGAGGGGAAAAATAAAGAACACAAAAAGGAATCAAAGAAGAAGAGATCAAAGATTTCAACTATGGATTCAGGTATGTGATTTCACTTTATCTTATATTCTATTATGTGATAATCATAAAATCCAAGATCCTTAAAGGCTTTTGTAATTTTCTGTATTGTCTACTAAAATGAAAATTACAGTTTCCAGCTTTGTCTTCTCTTTTGCTACATGGTTCTGCACCCCAATTCCCCAAATTTGGGTACTCTATTGAGCTCATTCATCTCAAACTATGTTTAATAGCTAGAACTACATATGATGATGATAATGTAGGCTTTTGTTACCATGAATTTTCTTGCAGTGCAGGTTATATATTGTGAAAAAAATGCTTGTCAACTTGAATTTTTTTGTTAGAAACTAATGTCCAAAATTATTTGTATGATAGGTTAGAGACTATTTACTTTTAGTTTTCATTTTCAATTTTTCCAGTTTTTCAGATTTTATGAAGGAAATACTGAAAATTCTGAAACTACAAATTCCAGTTTTCAGTTTTTTTCAGTTTTTCTTTCACAATTTTTTGAAAACTGGAATACTGAAAATGAAAATTGGAAACTGAAAACTGAAAACTGAAAGCAAATATCCCCTTAACCTTAATCTTTTTTTTCAACCATTGGTAATTTCTGTCAAAATTCTAAGCACATTTGCTGGTAATTTCTAGTAATTTTTGCCAATTCTATTGAGCACATTTCCTATTAAGAATTTTTTAATTTCCTAATCACTCAGTAAATTCAAAATTGTTCACCAAATTAACTAGCGGCACAACCATCAATTAGTGTCTTAATACATAAATAAATTATTAAAAGAAAAACATATGCATTACTGGTTATGCTTATGCATTCCTTATTATTATTAACATTGTCCTGCTGATTTTAGCCATAATTTTATAATTAATCTATGGTCATCCAAATATCTGTATATGCTTAAAGGCCTTTGATTTGTGAAATGTTTCAACATTCTTGAAAATTTGGGGTATAGAATAGAGAATTTCTGTATTTGGTTGACCCCAGAAATGTTTCATTCTCGGGAATGATAACAATATATATTTTATTTCCACCCTTTACGCCATTGGAATGTTGAATGAGAAAGGAATCAGTCTAAAATTTTGAAAAGACAAAAATACCCCTCTATAAACCCAGGCAATCCACAATCTGCCCCTCACCTCATTCAATCTCTCACTCCATCTCACATCAAACCTAGCAAAGCCAGCCCCTCTTCGCACCGCCATCTCCGCCGGCGATAGCTGCAGTTGTGGCCGCTGGGCACCACGTACCAGGTTCCCTCCTTCGCCTTTTCTCTTCCTCCATCTTTGGCTTCTTCCATTCATCTCTGTTTTCATTTTCAATTCACATGATTTTATCAAGAACCAAAACCTTGTTTGACTCTGCTCCGCCACCAAAGCCTCAGCACCTTCTCTACCGCGGAGGCGCTCAAGTTCGACTCCGACAGAAGCTTCGAGAAAGCCTTCATGGCGACGGATTCTCGTTTAAGTGGTTTACCGTGAGTGACGCAGATCTTGTGCGTTCCTTTTCTGCTATCAAGAGCTTCGATTCCGCGTCCATGGTGGCAGATTGTAACGCCATAGCAAATGTGATTCTCTCATCGGGGCTTCCTTTTTGCAGAACAAGAAGCAGAGTCTCCAAGGAACTGTGTTTTGAGCATTATTTTTTTTTTTTGCTTGTGTGTGTGCGTGTGTGTGTTTTCTTTTGAGTATTGTTTTGTGAACGATTATTATGTTAGTCACTATGATTAGATGTGTTTTTTGTTTTAGATTTTTGCTTTGAGGTGTATGGCTGTTTGATTTTTATTTTGGATTATGGTGATGATCTGTTCTCTTAACTGATAAGTAGCATTATTCAGGATAAATATTTGATTTTGAGATGTAATGTAAACATAGGATTACATACTTGAAGCTTATTTTTGTAGGTCTATTTTTAGTCCACTAATGAATTTATTACTTAGGAACAAATCATACGATGTAGGTACCTTTGCTATGGTCTTGTGCAAGGTGAATAAGCAGTTTAAGAATTATTTTTTGATTGTTGCACGTTTTGTTTTAGGCATAATTATGTGTTTGCTTGCTAGTCATTATGGACCCTCACACCCATGCACTCATTAAAGGATTTTATGGATTGATGTTGACAATTTTCCTGGTTGGATTATGTAGGAAGGGGTGAAGGCGTTGTTGGGTTGATTTGGCAAGTAAGAGCATTGTCAAGGATTTGAAGAAGGTAAAAATATTGATATATAGCTTCTGATTGCTGTCTCAGAAATTAAAAATACTCCCCATTTTTCCCCAAGTTTACATTAATGTTTTTCTTTTAATTTTTGTTTGGAAACTTGTTGGGATCTTCAAAGGAAGCGTAGGCTAGTAGTAACTATGTGTTAGTCTCTTTTAATTTTATACTGCCTTAGCAAAATTTCGAGTAGCATTGCCACTCGGTATCATCTGTGTGGGAGTTTTATGGAGGGGGACATAAAATCTTGCCATGCTTTATATTGGTTCTGTTGGATATTGGACTTCTAAGTCTTTGGATTGAGTTTGTTTATACCATCAATGCAAACTGGTTCTTATAATTAGCTTAGATTTTTCACTTAGATTTTTGCTTCAGCTAAGGTTATCTGCTGCACTCTCTTCTGCATTTTGCTGAGAATTGTGATTTTTTGGTCGCCGAAATGCTGCAATTTATTTGGTTGACATTTTGTTCTGATTGCTCGATCACCATGATCTTTGGTAAATCAATTCATTGCTAATTTGAGTTCGCTTTCATGTTTGTGATCTATATAGGTTAGATCTGTAAATATACATTTTACCCACCCAATTGTTGATAGGACATTTTTGCGTGCAAGGTGGGCAAGGGGTTCCCAATGTGTTGTGTGACAAAGTGTCAAGTGACACTTGACTTTATGGGATTTACGAGTACAACTAAAAGGGAACGTTTGTTTTGGCTATGGTTGCAAGATGATACAATTTATGGGGTGTTTTGCAAGTGGGTTGTGGGCTAAGGTTTGGCTCACTATCGGAAGTGGGTTCTCTCTCAAAGGGGTCACTCTTTCTCTTTCATTGACAATGTGTCCTTGTCTTTGGAGAAGTGGAAGCTTCTCTACCATCTCTTCGGCTGCCCTAGTGGGCTATATGGCCCTTGTTGGGTATTGCAAGGCCCAAAAGCCTACCAGACGACAAAAGAGAGTAGTTCCCAAGCCCCTAATGTCAACTTTCAACACTGGATTATGCGTGTAACATTAATTAACGAAAAGCATAACCAATTAACAATCTTCCTATCCTTTTTTATTTTTGGTAAAAAAAAAAATCTTGCTATTTTACATTGACAATAAGAATTTAAAAAAAAAAAAGAGTTGCGGCCAATGTTAAAATTTAGCCCAAAAACTAAAAAATAACGTCAAAATCCGGCCCGAGAACCATGTCAATGAAAATTCAACATTTTTTTTTAAATAAAAAGAATTAGTGAAATCGTGAATTGAACGTCAGAGCAAAACACCCAATCTGAAACTAAGATGCCCTAATTTTCTCCTCTCCTTTGTCCCTCTGATCCCTCTGGCAACGTAGTCAAATCCAGTTGCTGTCTAGCTCTCCTCTCTCATCCTCATCAGCTCACAGACGCCCTCTGCCTCGCCTGGGTCAGTGATAGTTTGTCATTAAATCATGTCATTTAAATTCAATCTTTTTTTTTTTCTAGTGTTATTGCGTAATCTGTTGCTGAGTGTAACCATCAGTTGTGTTGGGTGTTAGGAATGTGTCTGGTTCCAATAGTTTGTTAAGACCAAGTCATTCAGGGGGAGTTATGCACTATCACCGTAATTTTAGACACCAATACACATTTTGCTTGTGCCAGTATTTTATTGAACAGTTCCTAACATAGATCACATCCCTTACTTCATGCATTTTGCCATTCAATTCCCATTAGTTGTCGTGCTTGCGATTTACATGATGTTATTTTTGCAGCTTGGTAGTTGTTTTGTGTTGTTGGATAGGCTGATGTGAATCTTTTTATTGTTTTATTCTCTTCTTCACTTTGGTGCTTATTTTTACGCATTAGTATTGATTTTATGTTTATTTATTTATGTTATAGATCATTGGTTTTCTGGCTTCTTTATGTTAGAGATTATTTCTTCCCTTTTTATCTCACCTAAGAAGTGCTTTATTGTTTATTTGTTTTGCTTGATTATTGCTTGTATTTTCAATGAATGGTTCACAAAATCACAAGTAAATCTTAGTGGGGGTTTGCCTTCCTTCAAGACCCATATAACTGCATAAGGTTGTAGACTAGTATGTATTTGGGAGTCACTTCAAGTCCAAAAAACTATATTTTATTTGATTGTTTTTAGTCAAAATTAGCTTGTGTCAAGAACTTCCTTTCCTAAAAGCTTAAGCTATTGGGTAGAGGGTGCAAATTTATGACTGTATACCTTACCACAAGTGTTCATCAGAGTGTGGACAATAGATCTACCTATTTCATGCTTAAATTCAACTTATTTTTATTTAGAAGAATAGGACACCAAGGAGCGAACTATCGACTATTGTTCCAGACCCAGTTTCTGAAACCGAATTGAAGTATTGTGATTAAGGCAAAGTAATCACAATATGGTGGCAAAGGAAGAAAGAGACCCTAATGTGAGCCTTCAAGGGATTTGAGTGTATGGGATGATACCCCATAATATAGTTTACTTGAAACTTGGCATTAGCAGCTTGGGAACTACTCTCTTTTGTGGTTTGGTAGGCTTTTGGGCCTTGCAATTCCCAGCAAGGGCCATATAGCCTTCTATGGCAATCCAAGAGATGGTAGAGAAGCTTCCACTTCTCCAAAGACAAGGATGCCTTGTCAGTGAGAGAGAGAGTGAACCCTTTGAGAGAGAACCCACTTCCGGTAGTGAGCCAAACCTTAGCCCACAACCCACTTGCAAAACACACTGTAAATTGTATCATCTTGCAACCATAGCCAAAACAAACATTCTCTTTTAGTTGTAATCGTAAATCCCATAAAGTCAAGTGTCACTTGACACTTTGTCACACAACACATTGGGAACCCCTTGCCCACTTGTGCACGCAAAAAGGTCCTATCAACAGCTGGCAAAAGGGAGCCCCTTCTTGGTTCCAAGGTGATGGGAGTGGATCCCATTTTTCACAAAGAGATCCCTTTCCTTCACACAATATAACAACGACCAACCTAAAACCCCCTCTTCCCTCAACAACAACGGAACACATGATCATCACCTCACAAGAACATAGAATAACACTCTTCTTTACAACAACCTCCATAGCACCCACCAAGAGGGCAACCAAAGAGTATGCCCCATTTTGAAAACTAAAGAGAACGTGAGAGAGTGAACCAAAAAGAGAGAGGAGCTGGGCTAGCGTCCTTATGACTGAGGAGAGGAAAAGGGCTTCCAATCATCCCCATCCATCTCTTGAGGCTGGCAAGGTCTGTTCTCTACCAAGGCCACCCAAGAGATTGTGTTCTCACTCTGTGCTACTTCTCATATTCTCCTCACAAGCTTACAAACCCAAGGATTAAGGTTCTGTTTTACTTTTTTAATCCCTCCCCAAAAATCTGGTTTGAAACAGCCATTTAGTGATGGAGGCTCTAATACCATATTAAAAACTAGGGTAATTAACAAAGACCACTCTTGAGGTTTATAGGAATGACACTCCACCCCATTCTCATCAAATTTTATCACTCCAACCCATTACTTAACGTTTCTAACAGCTCAAGTGAGAACCCCGGTTATGTGCTGCTATATCCTTAAAAAAAGGGAAATGGAAACTTACGATTGTTGCGTCTTCTGTTGGCTGCCTCATTTTCTTCAAAACCAAATCTGCATCACTCATTATATTGATTCAGATTCCTGAACGTTCTTAGGCTGATCTGTTCAATTCAATTGAGTAATAGGAATTGTTACTTCTGTTGTCCATTTATAGCTTTTCGTCTCCATAACTCTTCATGTGATTTCATATTTTTCTTTTCCCACTTTCCACTCTTATGTTATTCCAAGGTTTCTTTTAGAATATTGTGCCCTATGTCACAAATTTCACAAGCAACGAAGAACATGATAACAGATATTTGGACAGATAGAAAGTTCATTAAAAAGCCATGCTTAGTAGAATCCAACGAGTTTGGTATGAGGTTGAAGTTCATTCCTGCAATAGACTTATTGGCAACCATCGAGAACCAAATAAGCTTCTACATAGGAACATGGGCATTGAATAACCAATAGAATTGGACACTAGATCCATGAGAGAATTGTAGCAAAAATGGTTGTAATCACAATGGGTTGAGTAACGGCAGCGGATGGACTAAGTACTAACTTACAGTGTTTTCTTTTATGGAGTGTCATTATTCCAAACCTCACAGGTGGCCTTTGTTAATTACCCTAAAAACTATCTCTCCCAAAAGTTCAAGCTGTTTGGTAGAAACAAATGAATGGTTTTTTATATCTTAACAAGTTCCATTACAGAGTTGGTTTTAAAATAACCACTTTGTGTTTGAATTGAAAGTTTCGTAATCTCTACTTTTTCACTTATTACTTGATTAAAACATTTAATAAAAAGATAGACCAATATATGACAAACAATAGTTAGTAGTAGAACAAGGCTCCTGACAAGGGCGTGCGTATCCACCCTCAAATCATTTTATGAGTTAAGAGAATGATAGGCACCAAAGAATCACTAAGGTTTGAGAGAAGGGTTAAAAAGGCGGGAAGCCGCTGGATGTAACTAATTGCTGAGTTAGCAGTCATGCAGTGGGGAAAAGAGATTCTTTGAGATTCTGAGGGTAGTGCACACTATTTTTTTGGGAAGGGGAGGTAGTAGAAGACTAGAAGGTTAGGCAAATATTGGAATTGGGCCTTGGGAGAGACTTGAGCCTATCAAATGCTCAAGGAAGTTACATTTCTTTTCTTCTTTATACTGTATTTCCATTTTCTAAGCTTGCTGGTATTTCATCAATAGCACACAAGCTCGTGAATATGCATAACGGAGTTTGTTCTTCATTTTTCTTGCTCTAAATATGCTGGTACCTAACAGACAATGATGCACTTTAGATGAAATCAATGAGGTGGATAGCTTTTTTCTTGTTTAATTTACAAATAAGCTCACTTTAGGGTAACATGTCCTAAGCCCAAATTGTAAGCTAAGTAGCTAACAATATTTATTTTAGAGTTGGTTCAAATTTATGTTTAGCTAGAAACCCAATATCTTGCTGACCAAACACCCCTTTAAGCATTTTGTGAGGGAGGAGGAGAAACGTACAGGGCCTGAAATGATGGGACATGGCTTGTGAAGGATCTGTTAATATCCGTTGACACCATGGCACCATGACTAGATCTGTTAATTTCCATTAGAGAACTCCCAGCTTGTTAAATTATGTCATCGTTATTCACTTTTAATTTAATCCTCTTTATTTGGGAATCTAATGGATGAATAAGGTGCTAAATTGCTAATTCAGAGTGTAAGAATATGTATCCCTTTTCAGCTTTATAACTTTTCTTTTGGTGCGCTCAGCATTTTCACTTTAATGATGTTCTGGTACATTGTCCAGGTTTTGCCATATTATGGGTGAGTTTACAATTCAAATTAGCAACGACCTTGTTGATCAACTTGTTGACGATGTGGCACCAAAGAAGAAAACTAGAAGAATTAGACGAAGAGCGCCTGATAAGCCCCAATCTAATGCAAGTCAAAAGCAAATTTTGAATGGATCTGGAAAGCCTGACAGTGCAACTGCTCCAGGTTGGCCAGTGCAGCCCCCATTGTTTCTACCTGCAACCGTTCCTGTACAACCTGCCTATTCAGAACTCGAAGGCATTCGGTCTGTGCTTCAGGAAAGTGAGAAGGTTCTGGAAAGATTGGAGAAGCAAGAGGAGAACATGTTGGAGGAAGTAACCCAGAAGGCAAAGGATCTCCATGATAAGGAGTATAAGCTTCCAAACCCAAAGCCTGAGCCTTGCATGTCTGAGAGGCTTGCCACCTTAGCATGTTACAAGGAACATATCAAGGACCCTTTAAGGTGTTCTAGTCTTGTTTCCAGTTTTGCAGATTGCTTGCGTAGGTTTGGCCGTGTAGGCGACAAGTAAATTATACTGTGAAGTGGTTGAGAGGGAAAATCGAATGAACCAATTGCTAATAAACTAGTAAACTACAGACTGATGAAATACTCATTTTGTTATTGCCAATTTTGTTTAATCTTTTGTTCCCAAAACTTTGTTTTTAAGCTGAGAATAAGTGACAAATTTTGTGTTGGGTAACGTTTTCAGTCAATTGTGTAGTGTGTGCCCTACAAGTTGCTTATTTCATCAGTGCATGCACTCAAGGGAAGTATTTCCAAGTTCGTCTAGTATTATCCAGTTTTTATAAATACATTCATCGATTACTCCTGGCTGTTAATGTAAGTTTGCGGAGATATAGTAAAATATGATGTTCGATTCGGACAATTGTTCGCGATTGTGTAATGCGTATACCCAAGCTACGGCCACTTCTTCGATGGGGATCATTACGTTTGGTACCAAGTGGTCCTGTCAATATTATAATCAAATAAAAGACATTAGATTACCTTTTTAGCCTCATCATATATTCCTCTTCTTCCTCCATCTTAGCCACCTCTTCGTAGGACCTCTTTCTCTAACATCTCACTTAAGACACACAAAGAGGATGTTCTTCCTCCACAGATTGCAGGAATTACCAAAAAATCATAAACAAAAAAGATATGGGCTAAAAAAAAATGTTGAAATCCTTCAATCTCCTCAACGAGGTGGTTTGGTTCTTCACGATGAATTCATAAAATTTCTTTACACTTCTTTTTTGTTGCTTCACATACACTTGCTGAAAGGAGTCTTCTGTTTGAATATTAAACAGTGACCTTGGATTGTAAAATTGTGCAAAGAAAAAACTCAGTGCAAGGGGGTGGAGTAAGTGGATGGAGGCAGTGGTGGGATGCTGTGAAAGGAGGGTAACATAGACAAATCACAAAAAAGTATTTATTTAAAATATTTATATAAATGTAATTTTATATGAAATTATTTTTTTATGATTAAAAAAAATTCCTGAACCTTTGGATTATAATTTTAGTGACCTGAATTTAGAAACCACATGATCTTAAACACCGAAGCCATTTAAGAATTCGCCCTCAAACTACCTAGAATATTCTGTGGCAAAACGTGTGCTACCGTGGTCAAAAAATAAAAATACAAAGGGAAGGAAAGAAGCAGCATTTTACTAAAAACGCGAGGCCCTTAGATCATCCTTCAATAATGATTCATTATTATGGTAGCTGGTGGTGCCAGCCTTTTCTCAATGTCACAAACCTACTTATTTATCCCCTTGTAAGGCTTAGGCTTCTTTGATACATACAGTAAGTTCGGATTGTATTAGTTAATACCAATTAGTCAAATTTTATCATATGTTTAGTGTCATATATAATAGCATAATATTACATAGTCAAATCATTAGGCCTGATAACACCAAGAGTATTATTTTTACCAATTAATTCTAAATTAATCATAATTTACTCTTTTACATCAATGCCCACCACCCACCGGTCACCATCTCCCACCCGCATGTCGCTACTAGTTGCCCCCCACCACCAGCCGATCGTCCTTGCCACCAGACACCGATCGCTGCCCACCACCCATTGGTCGCACTAGTCATCCACTGCTGCTCATATGACGCACCAAACAATGGATAGGATAAAAATTTACCCAATGAATTTCTTATAATATATTATTAGGTCTTTTCCTATATGATAAGGCATGATAAGTTTTTAATACTATAAAGTATTTGGTGTGACATTGTATACGATATTATATTTTATATTATATAATATTATTATTCATTTACAAATAACTCTAATAATATATAAATATAAAATAAAATAATAATTTTTAATTAGTCAAATTTATTAAAAATATATAATATTATCATTTATTTTAAAATAATTCTAACTATAAATAAATATTAAATAATTATTAAATTAATATTCTTTATCATAATTATTTAAATTTTAATTCACAAAAATATTAAATTAAATTTTTTTTATTATAAGTCCTTACTTTAATATACTGCATATTATTTATTATATAATCATTTTATATTAATTTTTTAGTAACAATTTTATTTATTATTTTATTATTTTGATGAATTTTTATTACTTAAACATTTATTATTTTATTTTAATAATTATTTTATTTATTATATTATTTAATGTGATATTTGGTTTGAATTTTCACACAATTGGAAATAGAATTCAATTTTAAGTAAAATTCTAAAAAGTAAAATCTAATTTGAAGACTTTATTGCTTAGTTAGAAGTGGTCAAGATCAACTTGATTAAGCATTAAATGCTTTTGTTTGTTATGAACCAAGAGCTCTATAAATAGAGCATGCATTGGAGTTTAAAAAGTCGCTCCCAAATGCATTCCGGCCTATGTCATTTGGGTAGTAAGCGAAGGTTTTTGTTCCTTTGTTTCTTCTCTTTGTATACTAGTACCAGTAGGCATTCTAAGTTCATTAACTCTTTTGATGTTAGAGAAGTTTGTTTTGATTCTTTTATTACTTTTCTTTCTTATGCTAAGCGCATACACCGATGAGAAAATACCATAGGGTATTTTGGATGTATTTGGAGACTTGGGTTTGGGTGAAGTGTAAATACTTTTATATTCTCCATGATATTTTCATATTGAAATATTTGATTGTCGCCTTTTGTCCGTAAATATAGGCTATTTGTTGAATCACGTTAATCCTTTTTGTTTCATATTTATTTTACACTTTCATATATTTATTTTGTACTACTCTTTTTGTGCCTTTTGTGGCAGTCATTTTATAATATTTAATATTATCTAATTAAATAAGTAAAATAAACCTTATACTTGAAAAGCTAATAAGGCTTTATCCTCCTTTCCTAGCCATGATTGAGTTATCCATTCGCTTTAACTTATAAGGAAAGTTTGATGGATAAATTTATATAATATGTTTCTCACAACAAATGACATATAAAGTTATTATTTATTGTATTAACTTATCTTATTATGCCTTACATGGTGTGCCAAACACGGCATAGTGAATTGTGATTGGCTACAAGGAGTGAGACTCTAACAGGGGAAAAAAAAAATTTATTCATCAAAAAAATTATCTCTTATCCGAACATGTTAAGATGAAAAAAAGCATTTAGCAGACACAACTCTGCAAAAAGGATTGTATTATGTCTTCAATGATAATTATAATATTCCCATCACTTTATAAAACTGAGGTTGAAGCATTGACCTAATTACTTGAGTGTCCTATGACAAATGATTATTGATTGTACGTGATCGATGAGAAATTTCATCATTGATTAACTAAATAGACCCTACTTTAGATCTCCCAAGAGTAATCAATAATGAAAATTTACATATGATATAATATGATTACTTGAAATCTCCAGTTAGCGACTTGATTTTCATGGTTGATGTTTTTCTTTTTTTGTGAGATTTTTTTTATGGGATCCGTCGTTGTTCCACATGTGGAGATAAAAAATAAAAAAGAAACATTTTTTATGCAACAAACCTATTTTATAAAACACTTTAACATCATGACCCAGAAACAACTTTAATATTATTAATTGTTTTTCATTTACCAAGGCTTGAGGTTCTCGAAAAAATTAATATCAATTGCTAGAGAAAGTATAATATATTTTCGACGCACGTTTAATACGTTCTCAATAAAATATTTTTATTATTAATTTAAATAAAATATAAAACACTGATTCAAAACTAATAATAATTATTTTTAAAAATATACAAAATAAATTTTGAATCTGCACACTATTCCCTATAGATCTCGTGCTGCTATATATATTATAAGATGGGTGAATCTTATAATATGCATGCATCAGCCTAAGAAAAATTTATATTAGTGTTACAATTTAACGTTTAAATCATGTCATTGTCCCATAGAAAAACCACAAAACTCTAAAAATGTGTATTAAATATACTTCAAAAACACAATGGCCCTGTTTGACAATTGTTTTACAAAATAATTTTTAATTTTAAAAAATAAAAGGTCAAAAGATCTGTTTGGAAGTTATTTTCTTTATGTTAGTTTTAAAAATTGAAAAACACAAAATAAGTTTTTAAAACAGAAAAACAAAAACAGGTTAGACATGTTTTCAAGTCTTTTGTCTTTAAAAAGAAGGGAAAAAGTGGTGGCAACTTAGTAATATTGGTGTTTTATTAGTTCGAACCCAAACCATCCCTAAATGTGAAACCCTGAAAACACTCCCTTCATTCACGACTCACACCATCCTTTATAGCAGTGCCACCGAGCTCCTCCCCCATTCGCCGACGCACACCAACTAGCTTCGCCCCTGCACGCGACCTAGATCAGCGGTGGAGCTGTGCGTAGGCAGAGGCAGCTTGGAACAAAGCACTAGAGTTTAGGATGGTTGTAGTTGTGCTTGGTAGACGTTGTTGAGGTGTGAGTGGCAGCCTTCTCGTGGCAATGGTGAAGGAGACCGGTGGATGAAGGGGGACCGTGGTGGTTTCTGAGCTTGATAATGATGGTGGTTTTTTTTTTTCCCTTCTTTGGTTTTTGATGATTTTTGGCTTATGCCTTTGGTATTTGGTTTCTGTTTTAGTTGTGGTGAGGTGGATGGGATGGTGATGGATGAAGAATAATGGTTCAATAATAATGGTGGTTATTAGTTATGATGGAGAAATGTGGTTAGTGAACTCAAGTGAGGGGGGTATGAAAGAATGATTCCACATTTTTCAGATCATTATGCCCATCTCTGTGTGTGTGCTTTTTTTGTGCTTAGGAAGAAGATGAAGATGATAATAAGAACAAAATACTGATGATGGTGATAGGAGTAGCCGTGTAGGAGAGGGAAACAGTTGCTTGCTGTGAATGTCACTCCTCTCCCAATGCTCTGACTCCTCTCTCACGATCCCTTCACTGTTTTTTGTTGTAATGCACAATTTACTAAACAGTTTTTTGTTTTATTAATTTTAGAAGTTATTTTTTAAAAAAATTATTCGAACAAATTTTCTATTTTTCATTATTATAAAATTGTTTTTAAAATTAAATTGTCAAATAGGTTTTTTTACTTTTAAAAATTAAACTTAAATTTGTTTTCTAAAATAGTTTTACAAAATTTAAGAACAAAAATACTTTCAAACAAGTCCAATGATTTCTCCTATGATACTTCTCGGTTCATGCGGTTTAATAAAGAGGTAATGTTCATTTTAGTCCCTCACTTTATATTTATAAGTCATTTTTGTCCATAACTTTTAAAAGGAGTCAAATTAGTCTCTGTAAAATGTGAGTTATGTTAGTCCCTTAATCCATTTTTATTTAATATTCTATCAATTAAATAATAACAAATAACCTTAAGCAATACCTCGACATATCATAAGTTATCTAAAGTAAAATAAAGTTTAAAATTACTCATTTTGGTGTCTAAAATTATACAAAAATGAGTCATTTAAATATTCATTCTAAGCCATAAAATGACTCATTTTATGCAATTTTAGATATCAAAATAAGTTATTTTAAACTTCATTATACTTCAAATAACTTGTGGTATAATAAGGTATCACTTAACATTACACATCATCATTTCATTGATAAAATGTTAATTAAAAGTAGAACAAGAGACTAACTTAATTCATATTTTATAATGTTAGAGGATTAATTTGACTCATTTTAAAATTCGAAAACTAAAATGACTCATGAGTGAAAATTCAGGGACAAAAATGAGTTTTAACTTATAAAAATGTCCATGATTATTTATTTATTGGTCCCACCTACCACCTGTCCACGAGGAACACCAACTTAGCATAAAAGAAAAGCCAATACGAAGATAATGTTATATTTGTTTGGGAGTATAGAGTCTAAAAATATTATTATTTTTATGTTCATCAAGCTAAAAGTTAGCTTGATACTTTATACAGAAAACCTACTTTGAGACTTAGAGTTTAAGAAATGAGTTTAATTACGATATATTCGTCCAAGAAAAATGATAAAATAAACTCGAGTTCTTGATGAATCTTACATGTGATACAATCTCAATGAGTATTCATGTAGAGTTTATCATGAATTCGAGACTATATTATCATTACTTTTGATCCAACTACATACTGTTATATTGGTAAATAAGTTTGACTTCTATCTCACTATTTTACAAGTTATGCATATGAAAGAATGTGGTGTATCTAGTAAGATAAGTTATTTTATATGAGAGTGAGAAGATAAAATATGAGCAGTATAATTATACATGAATGGTCTAGATTAAAATTTATTAAAATGTCATATAATCACTTAAAACATCCTATAATTTTATGTTTTAATCATGATCATTAATATAAGATCTGATAATATGAATTTACTTGCCTCACTCTGATATAAAACCACTAATCTCACTTGATCCTATATAGAACAACTTAAGTGATATGAGTGATTTATTATATATGAAAGTGATGAAAGCAAATATATAGATTGTATAATCATATATAGATGGTCAGGATTGAAAGTTAATGATAATTAATGTTCTTGTGATCACTAAAAAAATTATATAATTTTATATTTTAATCATGATCATTCATGAACGATCTAATGCTCAAATTTTCCTCTCTTACTTTTATAAGAAATCACCCCTCTCACTTGAGTTATATATATATAGTTATGATCAAGCTATATTGGTATAACTTTAAACAAATTTACACCACTTATAACTTTCAAAAATAATTTTTTTTCTTGATCAAACCATTAAATTACAATTACCTATCATAAAGATTATTTGTCTTAAATTTTATAAAAATTGAACATCAATAGCAATGCAATTTTGTATCTCTTATTTTTATTCAATTTAAGTATATATATTATATTGATTTTTATGTATACAAAATCTATGCTAAATAATTGTAGATTAATTTGAAATTTTCTAGATTTGATCTATACGATATGAGCTTCTAATCTAATGGTGGGTTTTGTAAAAATTTACACTAATAAAAAGTTATTCAACAGTGCAATATTTTCCTAAAGTTATACTGATGTAACTTAATCATAACCTATACACACACACACACACACACACAATGTTATGAGTTTAGGATAGTATAAAACACTTTTGTACTATTATTTAATCAGAATCTTTTTCTTGCATGATTGTTTAAGCAGTGAGAGAGAGAAAATAATATTGTATAGAAATTAAATTAAACCTATAACCTAAGAGACTGAGGCACACTCCAATACCACCAAGCCATGCAAATTGTTATGATATATTGTGCCAAGAATAATATATATAGCATATTTATTTGAATTATATTATATTTTTATATATTTATTTAATTAATTTCGAATGAACGATTCACCCAATGACCCTTTAATTAAACTCATAGTTTTCAAACTCGGACCAGACCGGTCGATCTGACCGGTGAATTGACGAACTGGACAGGTAGCCGATCCGAGTAGCCTTACATATCGAACTTGCACATTAACCAGAGTGAACCGATAAGACTTGTCAGTTTTTCCTGAAAACCGGTAACCCGATAGACCACCGATTCAACCCATCACAGGTAAAAAAAAAAAAAAAAGTCATCGGTCACAGTCCGATGAGGACGCATCACCAGTTGCAACGAATCGTAGTTGTTGCCATCATATCTCGTGTAGTTAGGAGAAAAAAGGAAGAGGAAAAAAGAAACAGATTGCAGTTAATGGTGCTGTAGAGAGCATAAAAAACAAGAGGCAGAGAAGGGAATAGAGGAAGGTTCGAGGAAGGCAGCAATGAAGTGACAAATACACTCACATAGTTAGGAGCTTTGTTATTTGATTGTCAGCCACTAGATAAATTTTGAGAAAGTTTGGGATTTTACAAGCACAACACAAAGAGAGAAATAGGGGAGGAAAGCAAAGGAAAGGGAGAGGGTGGGTTATGCTAGAGCGGCGCAAAAGTGAGAAAAGAAAGAGAGAGAATTGTGAGTAGGGGCAAGGGATAAGATTAGGTTTTGTGTGTGTTTTTTTCCTCTCATTTGGATTTCTTTTAATGTATTTTTTGTGGGCTAAGGAAATGAGCTACACAACAATAAAGTAGTGCAGGGAAAAAAAAAAAAAGAAAAGGCCTAAAAGGTATATGATCAAGTCAATCCAACATCAAATCACAATGCTAATTCAAATAGCTTCTTTGGAATTTTTTTTGCTTAAATATTTTTTAAAAAATGTACATTTATATCATGTTTATATATATATATATATATATATATATAAGTCTACAAAATTTTTAAAATGTGTTAAATTGTTAATTATTTATATTATTTTATTGTATTTATTTGAAATTTAATATATTTTTATTTAATTAAATCTGGTTGAACCAATGACCCACCGATTAAATCAATGACCTAATAATCCAATACCTAGACCGAGTTGATTGTCAAACACTCTGAAAACTGTGATTGAACTTTCCTAGTGCCTTGATCGAATCCAACGGTTGAAGTTTAATGACCATGTATTAAACCACTTCTAGATAACAAGCTAAGCTACAGTATTATCCTCGTACACCCACAGTCACATATATCATCCAGATTCACGACAAATGTATATCTAAAATAAACTTTGTATAGAATCCACTATTTTTTCTTTGGATTTTACTATTTTAACATCTCACATTCTCAAACACTCAAACACCCCATTTATAAATGTATATGAGTCCCACCACTTACTTTTTCCTCAATTTATTCTCTTTCCATTACTCTTCTCATAATACATGGGACCATGGGACACACATGGATGTCTACACCATGTGGGTGACACCCATGTGGATTTCAAAGTAGCATTTTCCTTTTTCTTCTGCCAAAATAGTGTGATTGCTAGTAGCCCTGGTTCATGTGGTGGACGCTCCATTGTCCTTACCTAACTCCGAATCTCCTTCGTTGCGCAGTTTGCATCCGGCAAAGATTCCCATCTTCGCAGGAGATATTCTTGTGTGCCCAAGAGCAAACTCCTCCTCTTGCTCTGTACAGTAATACTCTCCCACATCAGCATTGTGGGCCAGTCCTTATCTTTTAAATCAAATTTTAGAAGTTTGAAACTAACCATGATGAATCAACTATACACTAATTTTCTGGATATGAACATATTTTTTGGCTTGAAGCCCAACTTTAATTTATGCGCCAGTGATTGCTAATGGAGGAGACCCCCTTTTTCTTTCTCTGATTCAAAAATCCACTCCCAGTGGTGGATTTCTTAGCAATAGCCAAATTAACACAATAAACTCTCGTGTGCGTGGTCTGTATATTTTTTGCAATCACAGCTAGCATTGGGGATTCTACTATTCTAGTATTGCAAAAACATACAAAAGAAAAGACAAAGAAGCCACCGATAGAATTGAGGAGTTTATTTCAATAAAGAAACCAGTCAAACGAGAATACTACGTAGAAGGAAGCCCTAACCTTCATCCAACATAGATGATAGATAAGGATGAAACTTTCCCAGTCCAAAAAAAAAAAAACCAATAAATCACAAATTTTAGGAGTTATGGCCACAGCAAAGCAAGACACCCAATTGTAGGAAAATAGGAAAACGGGGAAGAATGCGGTAAGCCAGAGTTTCAATTCGAGATGGGACCAATCTAATTCCTTAACTATGGTTAGTTTCTTTCCTAATTTATTCTTAAATTTAATTTAAAGAATTAAAGTTGCCCCACAATGCAGATGTGGAAAAAAAATTACTGGAACAGAGCAAAGAGGAAGGATATGCTATCAGTGCACAAGAATATCTACGGCCCCATCTCCACTACTCATGCAAACTCATATTTGTCCTTTATTAGCTTCCATATCTACGGCCCCATCTCCACTTTTCATGCGAACTCATATTTGTCCTTTATTAGCTTCCCATTCCAGTATTCCACACTCCTCAGTCCTCACCCTCTCTAGATATTTCCCCCTTATACATGTATATCACCCCCTCAACACACCCAAAGGTCAACATTCAACAACGACGCCACCATGCTTCTTTCTTCAATAACCTTCCTCCAAACCCTCAACGACTACACCAACACCACGACCCTTCTCCTCCTCGCCTTCTGTGCCATCTCCGCACTCACATGGCTCTTCTTCCTCAGGCCCAACAACACCCGCCAAAACCACAACCTCCCACCGGGCCCACCGGGGATCCCAATCTTCGGGAACCTCCTGTCCCTTGACCCTGACCTCCACACTTACTTCGCCGGCCTGGCCCAAACCTACGGCCCGATCTTCAAGCTCCGCCTCGGCAGCAAGCTCGGCATCGTGATCACCTCCCCTTCCGTAGCCCGCGAAGTCCTCAAAGAACACGACACCGTTTTCGCCAACCGCGACGTGCCGGCAGCCGGCAGGGCAGCAACCTACGGCGGATCCGACATCGTATGGACACCGTACGGGCCCGAGTGGCGTATGCTGAGAAAAATCTGCGTGCTCAAGATGCTCAGCAACAACACACTAGACTCCGTTTACGAGCTACGGCGCAACGAGGTACGAAAAACGGTTGGGTTCTTGCACAGTCGGGCCGGGTCGGAGGTGAACGTTGGGGAGCAGGTGTTTCTGACGGTGCTGAACGTGATTACGGAGATGATGTGGGGTGGGGCGGTGGAGGGGAAGGAGAGGGAGGGGCTTGGGGCGGAGTTTAGGGAGCTTGTGGCTGAAATGACGCAGCTGCTTGGGAAGCCTAACATGTCGGATTTTTTCCCCAGACTGGCCCGGTTCGATCTGCAGGGTGTGGAGAGGGAGATGCACGCGCTGGTGCCGCGGTTTGATGGGATATTTGAGAAGATGATTAGTGAGAGGAGGAAGAAGGTGGGGAAGAAGAGCAAGGATTTCTTGCAGTTTTTGTTGGAGCTGATGGAGGAAGGTGATTCCAAGACCCCGCTTACGATGACGCAACTCAAGTCCCTGCTCATGGTATGTTCTCTTCGTTTCTTGAATCTCCGCTTTCCACTTTCTCTTCGGTAGTTGGGAGATTAGAGTCTTGGTTAATAATAATTCTATGTCCCTCCACTTTTGATTGTCTGGTTCTCGGAGATCAGTAAAATTTCATATATTATAAAATTAATATATCTTAACATAATTATAAATATGATACATTAGAAACTCAATACATCTGATTATATTCAAATACATTAAGTTTTTAATATACACAATTTTTATCAATTTTCTATAAGACAGGTAATAGAGGACGGAGGGACGTTGGGTTTATAAAAGATGAAATGATATGATTAAATTGGTTGATTTCACCAAACTTCACTGCGAAGTTCAAGTTCGAAGTTGAGGTGTATAAATTAAGGGTGTGTTTGGGATCTTATATTAGACATAATAATATAAATTTATATTATATATTATGCTCTTATTTATTATTTATTGTTAATAATGAATTGTATAATTTTATCTATTATATCTCCTATGTCAAAATACTATATAATTTAATATATATGCGACATTTGACGTAAAAATTAAGAAATTATTAAAAATTATATAAGCACATACATTAAACAAGTTTTATTTACAATTTTTTTCCGGAAAGTTGTACCATAATTATTAAATAGGAAGTTTGTATGTGATGAGAAAGAATATGTAAAGAAAAAAAATAATATTTTCTTAAAATTCTCAAATGATGGAGATAATATTGAACAACTTCTTTCCTAACAAAACAATTATAATAAGTGAATAGAAGGAAAAGTGTAACTATCAATATATTTAAAAAATTTAATTTTAATTTATTAATATTATAAATACTATCATTCAATAATTAATAACAGGTTTGGGAATGCCCTTTTTTTAAGTAAAGGTTTTAGAGTGCCTTTAAAACAACTTTTTTCATGAAAAAGAAAAAAGTTGTTCTGCCAAATATTTGGTAAATGGATTATAGTTAAAAGTTTATAATTGTAAGCTGAAAAACAACTTATAATCATTGACAATTTTTTGAAACTTTGATCATAAACAAAAACTGTTTATTTTAGAAATATGATTTTTTTTTATCAAATTAATCCCAAATATCAAATATTATATAATATGACAAATAATTTCATACCATTTTCAGTAATTTACTTTATGAAAGCAATTTTCTTGTTTCAACATGTTTTTAGATCTTGAACATGATTTAAATAAAATTAAAAGGTACTTTTTGTTAATTAAATCATAATATATCAAATTTACCATCCAGAATTAGTAATGGTCGCCGTGATTTTACTTTATTTTGTCAAATGCATTGGTCACTGCTTGTTGTAATTAATTAATGGCAGTTAATTGTATTCAGTTTGCTACGAACTAGATGTAATTAATTGTAAAGGAAGTTATATAGACAACTACAAATGGATCATAGGCATAATAAACAGAAGGATTATGCAAATCATCAATGACTACCTAAGCTTTAAAGATGCATGTTTAAAATTCAAATTAATCGATTTATTTTATTTTTTTATTGATAGTTATAAGTAAATTTTTAGGTGAGCTTGTGTTAATATCCATTCGATGATGTTTATAAAGATTTTTAAGTTTTTCTTTTATGTTTTTAGGTGAATGATAATTTAGTCCCCGTCCTTCTAATTTTGCTATAAAATTACATAATAACCCTTCTATATTTATCTTTCCTAATCCCTTTTTCCTCATCCCAAACATATTACCATCGGATGCAAGAGCATTATGTGTCATTGTTTGCTCTGGCATGATCCGAAACACATGCCGGACCAAAAAGATACGTTTGCAACAACACTATGTCCTGTCTTTTTTTTTTTTTTTCTTGATTCTGGAAATCTTTTCCCATTTGCGGTCGTTGTTTATGATGATTAAAGCACCCCTGCAAACATTCACATAGAGATAAATCAAAGGAAAAATATTAAAAATATTCACTTTGTGTCTGCAATTTTTTCCAGTGGAGTGGGGACTGATTTTTAATATACTAGATTGAAGGAGTGAATGATGTTTAGCTTTAAGGTATTCATTCAAAGGATTGTGAATTGACAATAGTCACCCACCCCACTCCTCTTGTAATCTAAGCTCATCTCAACAATTTTAATCTCACCACTCTCACATACCATCTTAGATTTGTGCAAAAAATAGTGTCATAGCTTGAACTCCAACAACCACATTTGAAAACAATATTTGTTAGTGACCAACAAGGTCTATGGTGAGCAGTCTATGAATGACAGAAAAAGAAAAAGAATAATCCAATAATATTTGTTAGTGCCCTTCTTTGGTTCTTTTTTTTTTTCATTTTTACTCTGTAGCTGGCATAAATATCAATATTTACGTTTTGCTAAACAAAAAAAAAAAAAAAGGTTTCAAACTGGTCTAACCAGTCCGGTTTGCCAATTTCCCCAATTTTGACTTTCGTTGGTTTTTGGAGCTTAACCAGATTGATCAGGTGACCAGTTCTCGGTCGGACCAGTCGAACCGGCCGGTCCAATCCAATTTTCTCTTCCATGAGAGTTTTAGGTTCATTTTATTTTAGTAAGTAAAAAAAAAAAGAAATAATTAAAGATTAGTTGGTTAACCTTCCCTTGTATAACCAACCATACCCTTGCTAGGGACCATCTACAAAAAGTGTAGAAAAAGATTGAAAACTTTTGTTGCTATTAGTTAAATAAAAATGTTATTTCAATACTCCCAAAAGTGAATCTTTATACACACATACTTTATCACTATTACATGTAATAGTGGAGACTTATCTCATTCATTCATTATATTTATTGGTGTTAGGTGTCCTAATAGATACCCATTTTTTCGGCATTGAAATAATTCAACTCTTGGCTAACAATCTTGAGGTAATTTTGGATTGCATGGACAGGACATGGTGGTTGGTGGATCTGACACATCCTCCAACACAATTGAGTTTGCAATGGCGGAAATGATGCACAACCCTGTGGTAATGAAAAGAGCCCAAGAGGAGTTGGAAGCAGTAGTTGGCAAAAACAACATAGTAGAAGAGTCCCACATTCACCAGCTTCCCTACTTGCATGGTGTGATGAAAGAAACCCTTCGGTTACACCCTGCACTTCCACTTTTAGTCCCTCACTGCCCTAGTGAAACGACCACTGTGGTAGGTTACACAATCCCAAAGGGGTCTCGTGTGTTTGTGAACGTGTGGGCTATACATAGAGACCCTTCCATCTGGGACAAACCACTTGAATTTGATCCTACAAGGTTCTTATTGGATGATGCCAAATGGGACTTCACAGGGAGTGACTTCAACTATTTCCCATTTGGATCTGGAAGAAGGATATGCGCTGGGATTGCTATGGCTGAGAGGACAGTTTTGTATTCTCTTGCTACACTTGTGCACTCTTTTGATTGGAAACTGCCCGGAGGAGGAGAAAAGCTAGATATATCAGAGAAATTTGGTATTGTTCTCAAAAAGAAAATTCCTCTGGTAGCCATCCCCATGCCACGATTGTCCAATCTAGATCTTTATACTTAAACAATAATATTATTTCAACACCTATCTATCTCAAAAACTTAAACACTCAACTCACAAAACATATGGCTATTATTTTACTTTCTCTCTCTGTCACTCCTCGTACAACTTGTGTGGTGTATATGTCCATTTTGGTGTTGTAAAAACATTTCCCATAGTTATATAGGATTGAATACAGTATTCATATAATGATGGAGGGAATAATCAGTCATGCTGATGACACCTTTTGTGAAAAATATATATTCAACATCAACACTACAATCATTTGCGTTTCATGCATTGAATATTTTTCCTCTACGTCATTTCTCTTTCTTTTTGAGTGTTTTGAATAGAATAATTAATTTAGTTATCTTCATTGCTTTGAAATAGATAAGGGGCATTTGGTTTGTCAAAATATTTTTTATTTTTATTTTATTTTTCATTTTTTAACATGATTTTCACTTTTAGATTTTAAAATTTCAGAAAATGTGTTTGATTTATAAAAGTAATATGTTTCATTGTTGGTTCATTTTTTAAATGAAAATTTTAGCATCAAATTTAAATAATAGAATTATACTTACCATTAAAGGTTGAAATTATTATATAAATATTTTAGAGATAATAATTAAAATTAAAAATTAAGACATCATTCAGTCTGATTGACGCAAAACCAACATTTTTTTTTTTTTTTGTAATTTGAGAATCAAGCACCCAACTCTTAGATCAGGTTGGTTACTCTCGTATTATCATTATCAAGCAGGGGCAAAATCTATAGCGGTGGAAATTCCATGAATACGTTTAGGTGTGCATTTCTCTTCTTTTCTTTTCTTCTTTTTTTGCTTTTTTTAAGGTCTCCACTCATATTTGTCATACCACCACCACCATCACTGCCACCTCCATCTTTGCCATTGGTGACTTTGAAAGAAGTTGCAATTCTTGAAGCATTTTCAAAAATACAAATTTAACCTTCTAACGCAGGTGTCAATTGAGATGTCGTTTTATCATTATTAAATATAATAGATGGATGAGATAAGTAGAGATTACCACCATATCTAATAATAATCAAGTAGATGTCCTAATAGATACCCACATTTGATATGGTTTCTGTTCTTACCTAAAAATGGAGGATATTAAGATCCAATTTCGGATATTTCCTCGACTAAATCGGGAGGAGAATCTCTAGGGGATTATTATGTCATGTAGGCTATCTGTGGAGCCTTCAGTCTAAGTTCTCCAAGGGTAGATCGAGGTTTCGGGTCTGTATTTCTAGTCCAGTACACAGCCCTCGAGTTTGATTATAGGCCAAGTAGCTGGTGCAAGGTGTTATGATCAAGGTGTTTGTACTGAGGACTGTGCATCAAATAAGGAGACCCTAGGTTATCTGCAACCAAGACATCACGGTAGAGCTGCAACGGGTGGTGCGGCATCTCAATGGCGATGGTGGCGTGAGTAGTGACAGATAGTTTGCGAGCTCGACGATGGTGGTGCTGTGGTTCACGATGTCGATGATGGATGAAGATAAGAACTGCTCGAGGTGGAAGCAAAGATTAAGCATTCTCCGGCATCAACGACCAACACTATAGCTATGTGGCTGGATGTGAGGCGTGGTGGTTTTGAAATAGAGGTGCATGGCTGTTAGTGGTTGTTAAACAACAACGATGTAAGAGCAACTTCGTGGTTCCTGTACGGTTTCTGCTCCAGCTACGCCGTGAACCCAAATCCACCGCGACTAAGAACCACACTTCGCAGGCTACCATTAATTATGAAGCAAGCTGCTTTGGTGATTGCTATCGGCCACAATTTTTTTTGCTTTTAATCATGTTGTAATCCAAATATAATATAAAGGTTCTACAAATGTTAATCAACCAGATAAAGATTCTTTCCTGGGACATATAAAATAAACAAAATAGCTATAAGTTTTAATCTGATTTTACACCAGCTCTGGCTAATGATATAGTCTACAAATCGTCAAATCCATGAAAACTCAAATCTTTCAAACAAATCAGCTAACATTCCCTGGGCGCAGCAGTAGAGGCAGAGCAGCCGTGTGACAAAGTGGTCTTAGGCGGCGGTTGACGTGGCGGCTGTGCTGTGATAGTTGGATATGATGAAGCGGTCCCAGTGTGCTTGTAGATATGAGCTTCTTTAGCAATGGCATAATAAAGAGCATTCAAATTAAGGCAAGGAGTGAATCCCTATATTAGTCCGTGACAATTTCACCATCGGATAAGTTAACTCTTGACAAATAGAAAGTGTTAACTCGATCCTTGACAATATCAAAAGTCAAACACCAAATGGCCCTTGGACGAAAAATATTAACAGTTTTAGTGACAATTTTATTACGGGACAAATATTGGTCCCTAATATCATTTACACAAATTGAAAAAAACGAAAGAAAAAAATCTTCACTCCCCATCATTTTTTTCGTTCATTTTTTTCACCACCATCCCCACCATAGCATTATATTTTTTCTTTTAACGAGTAGGATAAAAAATAAAAATACTGTCAAATCTAAATTACCATAATCACAAATGCCACCTTCAACCTTTGAACTGCCCAAACCACATCCACCCGTCACCTAGTTAGAGTTGCCTCCCCCATTGTGACTAGCCACCCCTCTTCTTAGAACCCATCACCATTCCTTTTTAACTACTAGAAAAACTGTTATTATTGATGGATTTTTTGGGTTATCGATGAAAATTTTTATTACCGATGGATTTTGTCAAGTGAAAATAACGATGTTAGAAAGTATTAATGACGAAAAATCTGTTGATAACTTTTATTGACAGATTTTAGGAAAATAATCCATTCATAATTAGGTAAAACAATTTGTCAACAAATTCGTCATTGATTTGTTATTTCTAACAAATTTTTTCAATCTACAAACAAATTTTTCTGTCAATATTTTTTAATTTTTACCAATGGATTTTTTTTTGACAAAAAATCTTTCAGTGTGTTTAAATTTTTTAAAAAATTTTATTGACGAAAAATCCATCAATAACTATTTTTATACCTGATTATTTAAGAGTTAATTTTTTTTATTTAACACTAACTATAAATATATTTAATAATAAAAGTTATGGATGCAACGAATTTAAATTCAAATAAAATAAATCCAAATTTAAGAAAGTCTATAAACATAAATATAAAAAAAGTAAACATATAAATACAAAAAAAAAAACTCCAATAAGGAGTAGTCAGTAACATCATCATCATCATCAGTTCAGCATCACCACCACCATCGCCACCACCATCATCATCAAGACTGGCCATACGGAGGAGGTTGCTCTCATCTTCTTAGAGACATCGTCTTTTTTTGTCTTGCACGTATAAGTCTTTTTTGAATAAATCACTCTAAGTGGCCTCTTTAGCTCATTGGGTTAAATTTCGAGTCAAACAAGTAAAATATTAACCAGACGCGAAATGCTATTGAACGAGCAAAAGTAAGAAGGGCCAAAAAGAAGCTCGCTATCACAGTCCGGGTACAAGATGCACAGTTGTCATCAGGAAATTTTCCAGTACTCACTAGATGCATGTATCAACTTCAGGGAAGATGCATGAACTAACTATCCTGTTGAGCCAAATGAGTTTTGAGATGTTGCTTGCTTCTCCTTCCAGCCAATATCCACAGTCTTGTCAACCATGGGCACACACTCATCATATTCAGTCTTCTCCTTCCAGCACTTATCTACTCCATGATATCCTTGTGGATAGTACTGCAAGACTTCATCCGACTCCTTGAATTCAAAATTCTACAGAGAGTAGAAACTTCAATGTGCTGATTTTAGAATCAAATATGATTAACTAAAGAAGAAAACCAATTAAAAGATTCAGATGGCTCACCTCTATTATATTATCTGTACCAAAGTTATAAATTTTCACACACTATGTTGTAAACTAGGCAAAGAATATAAATGTTATCCCCAATTATTTTAAGGTGCTACTAGTACTAAATAATAAATCATCAAATTTTAACACAAACTTCATACGGGAACTGGAGTTTGTGTTTGCAATCATATAAAAAGTACACGTCGCAAACATCTGGCATAATGATTGACAAAGATTCTTTATATTAATGTTAAGAAACAATTGTTTCTGTTGGTAAAGATTATATGTGTTTTGGAAGGAACACAATGTTGCTCGCAGCCGCAGGTTACGTTGAATTATTCCTTAATTCATTAGTATGAACTATATATATATATATATATATATATATATATATAGTAGATTGTACTAGTTCTCACTAGATTTTGAATATAATGCACAAAACCAATTGATACATATTGAAACTCCAAATTGGAAAGCATGACTTTCATTTATGTGCAAATTAACCAAACAATTGGGTTGGAATTTGTAACTGATTCAAGATAAGATGAAGAAAATGTATCCCCATTCGTTCTTGAGATTTGTCTTTTTCTCAAATTGATCTTCAGGCATTTGCAGCAGCATTCATTAGTTGTCTCCACTCTAAAACAAATCTGCGGCAGATTCTATTCCTAAACCATTAATGAAGTAGGACCAAGAGTCATCATTAATCTTGATTTGTAATTTCTTGAAGTAAACCGGAATTCGTAGGATTGCTTTGCAAAGCAAGGCTGTTAATATTTGAAGAGCAAGAAGCATTCCTACGGAGCTTTGGAGAATTACAAGATGCTTCAGCCGGCCCTGCAAACCGAAAGGCAAATACTCAGCAACAATATTAACAACACAGCAGGAATGTCATAATTGTTCTCCCAGTCATAACAAAATTTATGTTCTTACATTGTTGGAGGTCTGCTCCACTGCTTTGCCGGTGCATTTTGCCAGCAACTAAATGCTCCTAGTCAGATACTAGCTATCGTACTCGGTAAAAAAGAAACAAAAACTTTTTTAAGCTATTTGCATAAGCGTATCCTATCTAAATTTCCGCTCTTGGGTAAGAATATGTCAATTAATGATTACCTTTAGGTTCCTCCCTCTGTCGAAAGATTGAGGATGATCCACATAGGTCAGATAATTGCTCCAAAGTTGACTCTGAAGCGGATCTCTTGAAAGAATGCATCCAGAAACAAAGGACAGAACACCAGGCAGCCAAAAAGTTAGGCACATGAACAGAATGCTTATCCACATGCTGATAGAAACAGAGTTCTTAAAACTGCTGGCAGCATACGCAAGTAAAAACAATAAAAGATCAAGTATGAAAAGCTTAGGGCGTATAGTTAGTTTTCGGTTTCCAAGTTTTATTTTTAATTATTTTTTTTAAAATTTTGTGAATAAAATATTAAAAATTATAAATTTTAATTTTCAGTTTTCAGTTTTTTCTTCACAAAATCTTGAAAACTGATATCAATTATATTCCTTCACAAAATCCTAAATCTCAAACCCTAAACCTTCACAAAATCCTGAAAACTGATACCAAATATATATATATATATATATATATATATATATAATTGAAAGTAGTAAACCTTAACTTTACTATTTTGTCTATTCCCTCTCTTCTTTCTCACTCTCCCCCTCGGTTCCTTTTCTGGCCCATTCTCATCATCGACCCTCACGTCCTAGCCACTACTACCAGTCCCACTGCCACCATTTTTTTTTTCTTTCTTCAGACAAATAATTAAGATGCTGAACCACAGCAAAGAGAGCGGGAGCAAAAAGGTTCACAAGAACAACTTTAAATATCAAACCACCATCGTTCCTGTAACCAGAATATATAAACAATAGTATAAAGTAAGCAACGAACAAGGCCTAAAATGACTAAGGCAACAGAACAAGAACAAGTCCTACATCATCCAATGACTGATGGAACACCCCTTACAAAACTGTTAATATTGTATCTTCTCAGGTTCTATGGAAATGATAAAAATGAATTCATTGAATTGATATTACAAGAGAGTTTCTTTATATACAGTAGAGTGAGTGTAGCTAAGTACCTATACATTGGGGTGTAGCATATAAAATACAAGCGGTAAATACAACTAATTTAGCAAGCTGATCAAGGAAAGCTCAGATCTAGAAAATGTTCAGATCTAGAGAAGAAAATTCGAGAAAGTGTGAGAAAGTGCGAGAAAGTAAAGGAGAGTGGAAGAGAGAAAGATACAGCTGATACCATCTCAGATTCTATGGAAATGATAAAAATGAATTCATTGAATTGATATTACAAGAGAGTTTCTTTATATACATTAGAGTGAGTGTAGCTAAGTACCTATACATTCGGGTGTAGCATATAAAATACAAGTGGTAAATGCAACTAACTTAACAAGCTAGTAACTAAACTAATTTAGCTGAATTAATATCTCCTGTGATGAAATGTGGAATTCTCCATTAAGTGTGAGATATCTGTACCAAACTCACAGGCAGCAAGTTATCCAATACAAGTGCCTGTCGAAATGCATCAACTGCTTGAAGCTCCTTAACATCCCGAACATCCTCAATGGAGAGGGGATTGCTCCGAAGACTGGCACTTTTTCTGCTTCTTTTCTTCTTAAAAGAATGCCTGAGTTTGCGGGATGCAGTTATTGCTTTCTTTTTAAGGCTGCCAATTCTTGTCTACCTATTGTCCTCTGAATTCCCGAGTCCCGACGCTCTCTTCTTTCATCCTGGCCAGACAATCTTTCAAAGCCTAACGAATAAGGTTTCAACACAGCCCAACTAGACGCACACAATAGAAGAGTGGAATATTTTGTTCTAGAATTTCAGAATTAGAGGCCAATGCAGATTCCATATTAAGTTAACAATTAAATTATGTGGATTTAAATTCTTGATAACGATTTCAGTAGAATCAAGATAGTAAAACCAAAGAGAAGTGATGATTGAATGAGAGGAAAGGCCAACCATTGTGAAGAACATACAAGAATGACTGAATGAATGAGTATCAAGCTTTTGGTGAGTTTATTCAGAAAAATTAAACAAGAATAATTTCTTGAAATCAAGATTAAACCGCTCAACTAATTAATTTAGCTCATTTAGATAAACCTTGGTCAAAAGAGAAGAAACCTTGATGCAAATCTTTAACCAAGAAATGAATTCTTTATGAAGAAAACATTCAAACAATAGTGATAATTAAACCCTGCCATTATACAGTTCCATTGCAAAATGAAGGTTGCTACACAAATGGCATGTTCTCTCTCAGCAGCAGCAGTAGAGGCGGAGCAGTGGTGTGACAAAGTGGTCTCAGGCGCGGCCGTTGTGATCGGTGGATACGATGAAGTCGTCCTAGTGTGCTTGTAGATATGAGCTTCTCCAGCAATGGCATAATAAAGAGAATTCAAATTAAGGCAAGGGTCAAATGAATCTTTTCATATCTATTATGGAAGAACATTGAATAATCAAAGTTAGCACCACTTAAGATACCTATGGCATTGACGGCCGGTCGCCAGACCACCGTTGACCGACTATTGACCATCGTTGACTAACACCAGCCGGCATTGACCAAGTGTTGATTGTCGGTGGCCGGTTGCTGGACCACCCTACACCACCACATTTTTTAGGACATATTGGAAAATAACAAATATGTATAAGGGTATTATTAAAAAAATAATATTAAATTTTTATCTCTGTATTCTATTTTTATTTTTTGGAGGTATAAAAATTGTGTTTTTTTGTCCTAGAGATAGAAATTTTTTTTATTCTCTAATCCTATTTCCACCACCAAATAGATTTATGTTTTTAGTGTCTCTATATTTCTATACATATGTCACTGATCAATTTTACAATGCCATAAGCACCAAAGGCATTGACTGCCTTTGCCTTTGACACTTGAGCAATGGCCAAATAACAAAGCCACGTGTTGAATCTCCTTGGAAGACCAATGTTAGGCACCAAACCTAACCATAAGGGGCGTTTATATAAGGGTTTGAAATTAGGTTTCCACCAACTAATGATATTTATGGGAATATTATTTTAGGATATTTTAAATAAATTATTTATTTAATATTAAATATTTTTGGGATTATATTGTTGAGATTCCCAGCAATAAATTTAAAAAGTTATTAATTTTATAATATATATTCCTAAGAATATATGTCATAATTTTTAAAATATCTATAATATATTTATTATTATTATTATTATCCAAAATGAAATTACAGTTCTAGAAAAAATAAATTCAGAGATATTTCTCAACCAATATAAAATTAACAATTATGACAATATTCTTTTTGGATGAGAAATATTGGTAATTTTATAGTGGTTGAGATGTAAAATGATTTTATATTTCTCAACCAATATAAAAAAATTTTATATTGGCAATTTCTCATCCAAAAAGAGTATATGTCATAATTGTTAATTTATATTGGTTGAGAAATATCTCTGAATTTTTTTTTTGGAACTATAATTTTCGTTTTGGATGATAATAATAATAATAATAATAAATATATTATGAATATTTTGAAAAATATGACATATATTCTTGAAAATATATATTATGAAACTTACAAGTTTTTAAATTTATTACCGGGACCTCAACAATATAATTCTTAAAACATTTAATATTAAATAAACAATTGTTTAAAACATGCTAAAATGCCTTTGGTTAGGCTTGGTGCCTAACATTGGTCTTCCAACGAGATTCAACACGTGGCTTTGTTATTTGCTCGGGTTCTAAAGGCAGTTGATGCCTTTGATGCTTATGGCATTATAAAATTGATTAATGATATATGGATAGAAATATAGAGATACTAAAAATATAAATTTATTTGGCAGTGGAGATAGAATTAGGAAACAAAAAAAATTTCTATCTCTAAGATAAGAAAACACAAAATTTTTATACTTCTAAAAAGTGAGAATAGGATACAGAAATAAAAATAAATCAAAGATGGAAATTTACAATTCTAGGAACAAATAAATTTAGAGATATTTCTCAACCAATATAAAATTAACAATTAAGTTTTTAAAATTTATTCATTTTATCCAAATCTAATAATTAAATAAAATACTAAAATTCTAATGATTATGTCAAATGCAGATGAGCATGGATAAATAAAAATTGTGAGAAAATTTTAAATAATTAAGAGATTTTTTATATTTATATTTAATAACTGGTATTTATAAAATATGAAAAAATTTTATTTTCATCTTTTATCATGAAAATAATATCTTATTAAACCATGAAAAAATTTATTTTCGGAAAGTAAACGTTACCTAGTGTATTGGCAAATAATACCAAACCAGAACAAGCCACATGGCCAATAGCACTGTATAGGCATAGAGCCCTACATCCCCCGACCAATCACCTGACTTATAGGTATTGTAGGTGTCTACCATTTTTTCTTTTTCCAAAATATCAGGATAAATAATATTTGATGTATAATTAAATTATATAATAAATATATATTATATATTTTATTATTAATGAATGTGATATGTTGTCCTAACCTATCCTAATTATTCATCAAATTCAATAATATATATATATATATATGCACTTGTCATTGCCCGATAGCCCTAGTTTATGTGGGGGACGCTCCATTGTGCTTACCTTACTCCCGGATCTCCTTCGTTGCACAATTTGAATCCGGCGAAGATTCCCGTCTTCACAGCATATATCCACAGTATCCTCAGCCTCCATACTTTCACCCCCTCAACACACCCAAAAGTCAACATTCAATAACGACACCACCATGCTTCTGTCATCAATAACCTTCCTCCAGACCCTCAACGATTACACCAACTCCACGACCCTTCTCCTCCTGGCCTTCTGTGCCATCTCCGCACTCACATGGCTCTTCTTCCTCAGGCCCAACGACAACCGCGAAAACCACAACCTCCCACCGGGCCCACCGGGCATCCCAGTCTTCGGGAACCTCCTGTCCCTCGACCCTGACCTCCACACTTACTTCGCCGGCCTGGCCCAAACCTACGGCCCCATCTTCAAGCTCCGCCTCGGCAGCAAGCTCGGCATCGTGATCACCTCCCCTTCCGTAGCCCGCGAAGTCCTCAAAGAACACGACACCGTTTTCGCCAACCGCGACGTGCCGGCAGCCGGCAGGGCAGCAACCTACGGCGGATCCGACATCACATGGACACCTTACGGGCCCGAGTGGCGTATGCTGAGAAAAATCTGCGTGCTCAAGATGCTCAGCAACAACGCACTAGACTCCGTTTACGAGCTACGGCGCAACGAGGTACGAAAAATGGTTGGGTTCTTGCACAGTCGAGCCGGGTCGGAGGTGAACGTTGGGGAGCAGGTGTTTCTGACGGTGCTGAACGTGATTACGGAGATGATGTGGGGTGGGACGGTGGAGGGGAAGGAGAGGGAGGGGCTTGGGGCGGAGTTTAGGGAGCTTGTGGCGGAGATGACGCAGCTGCTTGGGAAGCCAAACGTGTCGGATTTTTTCCCCGGATTGGCCCGGTTCGATCTGCAGGGTGTGGAGAGGGAGATGCACGCGCTGGTGCCGCGGTTTGATGGGATATTTGAGAAGATGATTAGTGAGAGGGGGAAGAAGGTGGGGAAGAAGAGCAAGGATTTCTTGCAGTTTTTGTTGGAGTTGATGGAGGAAGGTGATGGAGGAAGGTGATTCCAAGACCCCGCTTACGATGACGCAACTCAAGTCACTGCTCATGGTATGTTCTCTTCGTTTCTTGAATCTTCGCTTTCCAGTTTACTCACTGCACGAGAATTCTGTTTCCTCTTTCTCTTTTGGTAGTTGGGAGATCACAGTTTTGGATTCTGATGATAATATGATGATTACGTTGGGTTTTAAAAAAGATGAAATGATATGATTAAATTGGTTGGTTTCACCAAACTTGGGAAGTTCGAATTGGAAGTTGAGTTGTATAGATTAGGGGTGGGGTTGGGAAGCTTAATTAGATATGATAGTATAAATTTACTATATATTATATCCTTATGTCGATAACAAACTGTATAAACTTATTCTTCATAACTCCTGGCTCAAAATATTGTATACACTACGATTGACGTAAAAATTAAGAAATTATTAAAAATTATATAAACACATACATTAGAAAAGTTTTATGTACAATTCTTTTTTTTTTCGGAAAGTTGTACCATAATTATTAAATAGGAAGTTTGTCTGTGATGAGACGGAATACGTAAAGGGCAAAAAGATAAAAATTAATATTTTCTTAAAATTTTCAAATGATGGAAATAATATTGATCAATTTTTTGGTAGTAAGACAATTATAAGTGAATAGAAGGAATAGTATAACTATCAATATATTTTAAAAAAATTAATTTTTAATGTATTAATAGTGCAAATAATATCATTCAATAATTAATAACAGGTTTGGGAAAGCCTTTTTTTAGTAAAAGTTTGGGAATGGCTTTAAAAACAACTTTTTTCATGAACAAGAAAAAAGTTGTTCTGCCAAATGTTTGGTAAAATGAATGATAACTAAAATTTTATAATTGTAAGCTGAAAAGCAACTAACTTATAATCATTGATAATTTTTTTAAACTTTGATTATAAACAAAAACTGCTTATTTTAGAAATCTGATTTTTTTTTATCAACTTAATCCCAAATATCAAATATTATATAGTATGACAAATCATTTCATACCATTTTCAGAAATTTACTTTACAAAAGCAATTTTTTATACAATCCAAACAAAACGAATTATCTTAAAACTATTTTTTTGAAGTATCTAAATATAAATTGATTTTCACGTAATTGTGCATAAAAAAGACTTATACAAATAAGTAATTATTAAAATAATTTTAATCTTATAGTTTTCTCAAACTCATTTTAAATCATCATACTTTCATGACTTTTTAAGTAGGAAACAGAAAATTAACTATCTTCAGTTCACTCATATGGCAAATTGACAATATATGAATGAATGAGGATATAAGTTTTTCTATGCTCTATGTACTTTAAAATTAAATTCTATATTTAATGAAATCATAATTGAATCGTGTTTCAACATGTTTTTAGATCTTAAACATGATTTAAATAAAATTAAAAAGTTACTTTTTGTTAATTAAATCATTGTATCAAATTTATCATCTAGAATTAGTAATGGTCGCTGTGATTTTTTTTTTAATGCACTGGTCCTGCTTATCATAATTAATTAATGCCAGTTAATTGTATTCAATAATTAATTGTAAAGGAAGTTACATAGACAACTACCAATGGATCATAGGCATAATAAACAGAAGGATTATGCAAACCATCAATGACTACCTAAGCTTTAAAGATGCATGTTTAAAATTCAAATTAATCAATTTATTTTCTTTCTTATTGATAGTTATAAGTAAATTTTTAGGTGAGCTTGTGTTTATATCCATTGGATGATGTTTATAAAGATTTGTAAGTTTTTCTTTTATGTTTTTATACCTGTACAATAAAGATTTTTAGGTTCATTTTATTTCAATAAGTAAAAAAAAAAGTGAAATAACCATACCCTTGCAAGGGACCATCTAGAAAAAATGTAGAAAGAGATTGAAAACTTTTGTTGTTATTAGTATTAGCTAATAATGTTGTGGTAATTTTGGATTGGAATGGACAGGATATGGTAGTTGGAGGATCTCACACATCCTCCAACACAATTGAGTTTGCAATGGCGGAAATGATGCAGAATCCTGAGGTAACGAAGAGAGCCCAAGAAGAGTTGGAAGTAATAGTTGGCAGAGACAACATGGTAGAAGAGTCCCACATTCACCAGCTTCCCTACTTGCATGCAGTGATGAAGGAAACCCTTCGATTGCACCCTTCACTTCCACTTTTAGTCCCTCACTGCCCTAGTGAAACGACCACTGTGGGAGGTTACACAATCCCAAAGGGGTCTCGTGTGTTTGTGAATATGTGGGCTATACATAGAGACCCTTCCATCTGGGACAAACCACTTGAATTTGATCCTACAAGGTTCTTATTGGATGATGCCAAATGGGACTTCACAGGGAGTGACTTCAACTATTTCCCATTTGGATCTGGAAGAAGGATATGTGCTGGGATTGCTATGGCTGAGAGGACTGTTTTGTATTCTCTTGCCACACTTGTGCACTCTTTTGATTGGAAACTGCCCGGAGGAGAAAAGTTGGATGTATCAGAGAAATTTGGTATTGTTCTCAAGAAGAAATTCCCTCTGGTGGCCATCCCCATGCCACGATTGTCCAGTCTAGATCTTTATAGTTTAAACACCAATATTATTTGAACACCTATCTATCACAAACACTTCAACACTCTACTCTTAAAACACATAGGGCTATCATTTTACTTTTTCTCTCTCCATCACTCCTCCCACAGTATAGGTGCTATCTACACTCATTTGGGTATTGTGAGAACATTTCCTATAGTTACATAAGATTGAATACAATATTCATATAATGGTAGATGGAATAATCAGTCATGTTGATGATAACCTCTGTGAAAAATATGTATTCAACATTCAACACTACAATCACTTGCATTTCATCCATCAAATATTTTTCCTTTGCATCATTTTTCTTTCTTTTCCGGTGTTTTGAATAGAAAAATTAGTTTAGTTACCTTTGTTGCTTTGAGATAGCTAAGGGGCATTTGTTTTGTCGAAATATTTTTTATTTTCATTTCATGCTTTCATTTTCAAACACAATTTTCACTTTTAGATTTTAAAATTTTAGAAAATATGTTTGATTTATAAAAGTAAATAGGAGGAACAATGAAAACATATTTAATTGTTGGTTCATTTTTAAAATGAAAATTTTAGAATCAAATTTAAATCATAGAATTATACTTACCATTAAAGGTTGAAAATCATATAAATGTTTTACAGATAAAAATAAAAATAAAAGACGACTTTCAGTTTGATTGATGCAAAACCAACATTTCTTTTTCGTGTTAGATCAATACGTTACTCTCATCTTATCATTATCAAGCATGGGCAAAATCTATAGCTATGGAAAGTCCATGAATATGTTAAGGTGGCCCTTTCTCTTTCTTTTTCTTCTTTTTTGTGTTTTTTTTTTTTAAGGTCTCCACTCATCTTTGTCACACCACCACCACCACCATCACCTATTCCCGCCATTGGTGACTTTGAAGGAGTTGCAATTCTTGAAGCGCTCGAGGGGCACTTGTTTTCAAAAATATAAATTTAATCTTCAAAAGTGGTTGTCCATTTAGACACCTATTTTATCATTATTGCATATGATAGATGAATGAGGTGAGTAGGGACCACTATAACATCTAATGATAATAAACTATGTGTTCTTATAGAAACCACTTTTGACTGGGTTTCTGTTCTTACCTAAAAGTGGAGGTCACTATGATCCAATTTTGAAGATATCCTCAACTAAAATGGGAGAGGATCTCTAGGGGATCATTATGTCATGTAGGCGATCTATGGAGCCTCTGGTTTGAGTTTTTCGAGGCTCGGACAAGGTATCGGGCTTGTATTTCTAATCCAGTACATAGTCCCTGAGTTTGATCATAGGTCGAGTAGATGGTGCCGAAGTATCATGACCGAGGTAGATATCGAGGACTGCGTGTCAAGCTTGAATGAATCGACTTGTTATGCCTAGCTTGGTGTGCCTTTTCAGTTGCTACAGTGATGTTGTAGCTCGGTTGGACTCGGCATCAAGGCTTGACGGGACACGATGTCAAGACCAGTGTCACGATCCGATTTGGGAAAATGACTGGCACATGGGAAATCTCATCCCCATACAAGCCGGCTGCTAAGTCGCTACATGCATAATTAAATATAATCTTCATTTTTAAATACAAATCAACTTATATTTTTGAAACATAATTAACATTTATAATCCATTTCATGAATCAAATTTGAAATCCATAATTATAAAATAAAATGTAGTTGATTTGCTCTATGCAAAACCATGAAACCATATAAGTTTAAATACATGACAAATCTGAATTATGGAAACAAAAATACTACATTCATGATGGTCCGGGACCCTATTCGCAAAATCACTATAGCACTCTACAAGAAATGCAAATCGATGCTTCATTGTAAAGTGAAGCTCATCAAAACTGAAGTAATATTACTTCTAAGGAGAAGACTGAGAAGGATATGGTGCAGCAGCTTTATCTGTAAGGGAAAGGAAATGATAGGAGTGAATTTCGTCTAAAATTCAGTAAGTAGATTCTTATTTGTGATACCCGAGGTACACATGTTGGTAGATTTTTTCGTACAGTCTCAGGATCCCCAGGGGCTCATCCTTGCTATTGGATCTTAAATTTCACTAAGTATGGATCCTACACCTTTTTGGAGGGTTATATGACAGAGCCACATTCTTGAGATCAAAAGTCTCGATAATTGTTCTCCAAAGGAAAATAAATTAAAGAATGTTTTTTAATTAATTTTATAAAACCTTTAAGCATTTTGTTTTTAATCCACAAGTTTAGAAAATCTTGAAGATTTTCGTATTTGAACTAAAACCCAAATTTTGGATTTTAATAGGTTAGGATTTTAATTTTTTTTATATTTTATTTGAATCCAAATGAGAGATATTTCTTTATTTACATTTATGTTTTAAAGTTGACATTAACTTAAAATTAATAAATGTAAATATAACGGTCATGGACTGCTATACCAGTGTGAATGGGGCAGAAATAGTGTAAAACGATGTATTTCGTTAAGTGACTTCCCCCACCCTATATGTACCTTCAAACTTGGGGAAAAACATCCTATTTCCGAAACCCTAGTCCAAAACATCATCTCCTCCCGTTCTTCCTCCCCTTCACTCTCATTCTCCATCAAATCCACTTCTTCCAAGCTTGAAGGTGGTTTGGTTGTTGGTTTATGCATCCTTTTTCTCCTTCTTTTCATATTCTATGGTTTGGGTTGTCATTTTCTCCCATTGTTATCAAGTGGGGGTACTCCCCTAATATTGTTAGAATTATATTAGAGCTATCAAGAGGATGTTAGAGGTTGATCTAGAGTTTATGGTTGCTTTATAGCAGTTATTGTTCTCATTCAAAGCTCTCAAGATCAAGTTGGTGGTGCCTACATACTCTCGACTCCAAACAGTGAGTAGGCTCAAAATCATAATTTTAATTCCATCATTATAACTATGTTTTATGTATTATATTGTTATAAATATGATAGTAGAGATGAAAGTATGAGGATCTATGATTTTGCAAACTATAACTAAGATAGAAATTTTGAATATAGCATGAAAAATGTAATTTAGAAAACTATGGGACCATGATTGATAATGGATTGTATGTTATGGAAATGTTTTATGTGCAACTTTAAGAGATATATTGCAAGAATATATGATTTAATAAGTTTTTATTTTATTAGACATGTTTTAAGATTTCAAGTTATATTTTAGAATATCCAGTTAATACATTTATACATGTTAGAGCAATGTGAAACAAGAGCATGACCCAACTTTATGAATAAATATGTTATATAATTTTTGAGTTATTATAATTATAAAACCTGGTGTTGAATTATGGTTTTAGATTTATCAAGTATGAAAAGATGCATTGGCTTAGAATATGAATTTAGAACTTCAATTTTATCGTACCAAGAGGTACGAAATCTAGTATGATTCATAGCAACTGTCAGATACATATTTTGTGGGCTTGAAATCGAAATTCCTACAAGTGTTAATCCTTTGGGCTCGATTTTCATAACCATAATTATGCTAAAGTCAAGTTGTTGGAGTTATATGTATCCATAACTCTTAGAGTACAAAGAACTTAGGGACTGTTATTAGATTGAGCTCCCACCTTTTAGTGATGAAATTTTAGTATTTTTGTTTTTATTTATTTTCAGTTAGGTTATGTATATTGAGTAATGTTAAATGGTCATGGAGGCAATAGCAATAAACAGCCATGGAATAATATTAGTGAACAGCCATGGAAGTAATATTATTGAGCAGCCATGGAGACAAATCCAATAAACAACCATGGTGGCATATATAGAAAATGTGACCTAGTTAGGTGTCCACTGCTTGTCCAACAGGGACTATTATGATTTCAACAGGTGCTCATGTTTGCCAAGGACCGAGTACAGCCTTTCAATTTATAATTTTACAGCTTTTATGATTATATATTTATTTATTATGTTTAGCATATTGTTTCTTGACACTCTATCGCACCATCAGTTAAAATGATTTCATGATTGATTGTGAATTCAAAAATACTTGTTTATGAATCTACAGAATGAAAAGTGCTTTCCTAGCTAGCTATGTATATAAATATCAAATGATTTATGTATGGTGCATATATATTGTATTATTTATATTTTTTGGTTGTCCTATGTGGGTGATGGGTGAAAACTCACTCACTGAGTCTATTGACTCACCCATTTCCTTTCCTCTCATAGTTGCAGGTACAGACATCATTCAATCACCGATCCAATAGCCGCAATTATCCTTTGGCGAGCTTTTACATTGCTGTAAGGCTTAAGATTAGGCTTATATTAGGTTTAGAGTGCTACAGTAGTCTTGCGGGTAGGATCTGAACCATGCACATATTTTGAGATATTGTAGCTATCTTCAAGTTTATATATTTCCCTTTATGTTTCCAGAGTTTAAATATGTATTTGGAATAGGGACTATGATTAATAGGTTTGCAAAATGAGCTAGAGATGTATTTACGATTCAGTCTTCAAGTCTTAAACTGATTTTCAGTGCATGATGAAAGTGTTTACAAATCTATATATGTGGATAATTCAATTTTTATGATTTTTAAACATTGTTTTTTGATTAGAGGAAAATGATAATGATTTAGAAAAAAAAAATTCATATTTAAGTATGTTACTATACCATTTTATGCCTTTAGAGAGACACATCACCTAGTGGGCTTACGTGAGAATAGAATTTCTTACGTGTCGGACATGTTCCCAAGTCGGGTCATGACACATTCGTAACCCCCACATGGGACAACCAACAAGAGTACATATAATAATAAAAGATGCATCAACTGTAAAATCATTTTCATATTTAAATTCATAATAATTCAAAACTAGCAATTCACACAAATCATGATGAACAGTAAACTAATAGAGAAACAAAAATTCCTGAATATATATAGTATAATAATAATATCATATAGATATATACTCTGATATCTGAATATATATAGCCCATGTAGTCCCTCTTGAAAATTTCACAAGACAATTTAATCCATGAACAATTGAAATTAAACTCATAGTGTCTCAAGATTTTGATAATATGACAAACTAGTCCCCCTGTATATATTTGGTTCTTCAAATATTAACAGAATTACATAGTGACCCGTTAACATGATATTATGTTATGCGTGTTTCATTTGAAATAAAATGAAGTTCAAAATAAGTTATTTTGGTTACTGAAATTACACAAAATGATTCATCTAAATTTCCATCACTAGTTATAAAATGACTCATTTTATGCAATTTTAGACATTAAAATAAGTGAAATATATTCTATAACAATATCATCTTATTTGCATATAATGTTTTAAATGCACGTCATCATTGTGCTGTGTCATGTGCATATGTTCATTAATAAAGAACTAACAAATGGAATAATATATTTATCATTTTCAATCTTAAAAGACTATAAGATTAATTTCTTTTCTTGAGAATAAAATAATTTGATATAAAAATTTTGAGGGCCAAATAGGTTGTTCACTTTGAAAAAAAAAAAAGGGAAGTTTGTGAGGAATTCTGTCCAGCATGATTTCGTGAATAATAGCTCACCATGATATGCGAGGTTGGAAAAAAAAAGTAATTTTATTTATACTCATATGTAATAGGATCTTATGTTGACACATTCTTATTTATTATTGAAATAAATATGGGTCCTAAACTAAGTTGAATTTATAATCCATTTATATATAAATAAGAGTGTGTTCGGATAATCTACTATTAAAAATACACACAGAGAGAGTGCCTGATGCAGAAAAGTAACCTAATTCTGTAATTCTCCCTTGCAATCATCAAATCGATCTAAGCTGCGATTCGCAAAGCAATTTCCGAAAGAACCAACTCAAATCTCGTTCATTACAAACTTTCCTAATGCAAATCCTGAACAATCTCTGTTGATTTTAGCGAAATGCCCGAAAGCATTAACCTCATGGATATTTTCCTGGCAAAGAATAGTAGCTCAAGCCCTTTCTACATAGTACAGGTAAATGTGATAATGAATGAGTCAATGGATCACACCACTTAAAGCCATGTGCGTGTTTTGGAAGCACCCTGATTTCCCCACCATTCACACGTGATGATATAAATAAAAAATAATGTTATTTATATTCATATAACGCTGAGATATTTTGCCAACATTTGTATTTATTTGGATCACACCACCCAAACCCATATGTGTGTTTTGGAAGCACCCTAATTTCCCCACCATCCACACGAGATGGTATAAACAAAAAATAATATTATTTATATCTATAAATATAAAATATCGTATCAATTTATATTTTATTTATTATTAAGTATAATATAAATTCTATTCAAGTAAAGTTAATAAATAATATATGAGTTCATATAATACCTGAACTTCGTGTTACCGGTTATCATAAACAAAACACACTCCCCTCTAAAGGGCCTTGGTAGCAAGATCCAATCAAAAGAGCCCCTTTTCTTTTGCTCGAACCCCTTCTGCTCACCCTCAAGTCCTCCACACACACAACACTCAAAAGAACACTTTCACGGTTTATAGATAGATACCTAGAAAACAGTGTGAATGAAATCGAGCAATTGAAGCGTGAAAATTTTAGAAAATGTCGCAGCTAATGGACCAAACACCCTCCACGCCAGGGAAGCTGAAGCCAGAGAAATCACCTTACATCAACCACCGCCTCAGGCTCCACTCCACACTCTCCAAGCTCACAATCTGCTCCTCCTTCTTCCTCGGCTTCCTCCTCTTCCTCTTCCTCCTCTCCCCTCCCTCAGTCACCACCACCACCGCCCGCCGCCGTGCCCTCGGCGGCGACGATGTCACAATCTCCTCCACCTCCTGGGGTGGCTCCGACTGGGAGAAGCGCGTGAGCCGTTCTGCCCGGCGGAGCTCCCCCTCCGGCCTCGCCGTCCTCGTCACCGGCGCCGCCGGCTTCGTCGGCGCGCACGTCTCCCTCGCACTGAAGCGCCGCGGCGACGGCGTCCTCGGCCTCGACAACTTCAACCGCTACTACGACCAAAACCTCAAGCGCGCCCGCCAGCGCCTCTTGGAACGCGCCGGCGTCTTCGTCGTCGACGGAGACATAAACGACGCCGCGCTCCTCCGCAAGCTCTTCGACGTCGTGCCGTTCACGCATGTGGCCCACCTCGCCGCCCAGGCCGGTGTCCGTTACGCAATGCAGAACCCTTCCTCCTACGTCCACAGCAACGTCGCAGGCTTCGTGAACCTTCTAGAAGCTTCCAAGTCCGCGAACCCGCAACCCGCAATCGTTTGGGCCTCCTCGAGCTCCGTCTACGGGCTTAACTCTAAAGTCCCGTTCTCCGAAAAAGACCGTACGGACCAGCCCGCAAGCCTCTACGCTGCGACGAAGAAAGCGGGAGAGGAAATCGCTCACAGCTATAACCACATCTACGGGCTTTCGATAACGGGCCTGAGGTTCTTCACGGTTTATGGGCCTTGGGGTAGGCCCGACATGGCGTATTTCTTTTTCACGAAGGATATGCTGAAGGGGAAGCAGATTACGGTGTTTGAGGCGCCTGACGGTGGAACCGTGGCTAGGGATTTTACTTACATTGATGATATTGTGAAGGGGGTTTTGGGGGCTTTGGATACGGCGAAGAGGAGCACAGGGAGTGGGGGGAAGAAGAAGGGCCCGGCGCAGTTGAGGGTTTATAATTTGGGGAATACTTCGCCGGTTCCGGTGAGCGAGTTGGTGGCGATTCTGGAGAGGCTGCTGAAGGTGAAGGCGAAGAAGAAGGTGGTGGCGATGCCGAGGAATGGGGATGTGAGGTTCACGCACGCGAATATTAGTTTGGCGTATAGGGAGCTTGGGTATAGGCCTAGTACTGATTTGGAGACTGGGCTCAGGAAGTTTGTGAAGTGGTACCTTGACTTTTATCCTGGGTCGAAGAAGAAAAGTTCTTGGTGATTCTCCTTTTTTATTTGTTCGCGTGGTGGTGTTTTTTTTTTATTATTATTTTTTAATCTTTGGTGATGAACGAGTCATTGTTTTATTTGTTGCCATTCGCCTGGTTATGTACTTTGTTATGCTCTTTGTGTGACTAAGTAGATTTAGATTTGGGTTTGGCCTTGCTGGGTGCTGAGGCTTGGTTTGATGTTGAAGAGTTTATGAAATTGCAGGTTTAGAGTTGTATTAGGGAGTAAGAACTAGCATATTGGTCTATTTTTTGTATTTGTTTTTCCCTCTTTTTGTAATTCTGCTTTATCTTCATGTTCAATTGTATGCCTTTCATGATAGCCATTGTACAGTCTTTCTTTGACTGAGAGTTGAGAGATCAAATTGAGATTTGTTATTTGTGCAAGCTCTCTTGTATGTTTTCAATTCAAACCATTTGCAAAGGATGAGAGCACTATACTGTTCCATTGCCTATTAACCAGAATTGTGCTCATGGACTTGATTTGCTGCATTTTTTTGGTTTAAACTAAGCTTGTCTTATGATTGAATTGCTTGCATGTACTGTTGCTAAGATGATTTCTGTTGGATGTCAGTCTAGTTATATTGGAATTCTTGTGGGCATGGATATGTGTGCCCCTGGCTCCAGATGTTAGATGAGAGTGCCAAAGCTTGCAAACGTGCAGGTATAGACCTATTTAATATTTTATTAGTGAGTCGTCAAAGCTAGTGATGATAATGAGTGTGTGTCATTGTAAAATGTCGGTGGTAAAAATAACTGAATGAGTTTTCGTCATCCAGAATGCTTCTTGGTTTTACACTGTCACTTGGTATTGCCTCTTTGGTTATTTCACATATTTATGGCATTTGGTAGCAGCAATTTTGGGTTGGTGACTGAATCTATAACACTCGATCATGTTATGAAAAAGTATTTCTACGGAGCTAAAATGGTAAATTTGCATGCAATAGATCATGCATGAGACTATAGTAATGTGGGTTGCAGTTATATTCGATAAAGTTTCTGCTGGATTTTTTCGCCAAAACTTAAAAAGTTTCTTTCAGATTTTCTAGGGACTTTGGTCTTGTTCTGAATGATCTAGAATGGTTCAAAACACAAATGCATTTAGATCAGATACCTTGTGAATTCAGAGCCTTTCATATTATAAGTTTTTTGACAGTTTTTTGTTTATTTTTCCATTCTTATTTGGTATCAAGCTCTTTTCAGTGTTATATAGGCATAATGTGCAGCTTGCAGACGTCGAAATGTACTGCAAAACAGCTTAACCGTCATACAAAGCTTTTGTGAAGTGCATGTATTGTGCAACTAGAAAGGGCAAGTTTGCTACAGCCTACAGATGAGTTAACAAAGTAGGCAATGGAGTGAATGCCCATATCAGGAAGACAATAACACAGGGATTACTATCCTTAGTAGTGCAAAACTCGTCCATTGTAAGTAACTGAATAATCATTTTGATCAAATGTTGTCTTTAGCACCATATTTAAAATTATGTTTTTAGTTCAACTTCATTTATCAGCTAATCAGTGACAGGCTATCTTGCGGCAATTCCTGCGTCATTGCCAGAAAATGATTGAATAGGCTTCATACCAGCTGAAGTTGGATTGTTAACTTCGTTTCCTGTTAGTTTAGGCAACAAATTTGTGCACTCAAAAGATAAAATAGAAGCTTCTTTTCCTACACCTATAGAAGCTCATTTAGGTCTTGGAACTCTTCCGTGACTAGATATTATTTACATTAAACTAGCAAAAAGCTTTGGTAGGTAGCAATAGCATTCTTCTTTGAGCTTGAAGTTGCTAGATGCTAATCACTGATTGATATTCTCTTTATTTATAGGACCACTTGGCTTTGCAAGTAAGGACAGTGAAAGGCCAAACATACAAGAAAACTCAAATGAGTTAATGAATTAAAAATGCTGAATCTCAGCCTCTTTAACAAATGAATCAAAATTGTAGTCAAAATTTGTATCTAAAGCTTTGTTCATCAGCTCATAGCCTCGTTCCGTGAGAATGTTGCGAGCTAGCTCAACCCATTACCACTCATTTACAAGGTCATCGTGCTCTTATACTTGCTCATGTTGACACTCGACTTTGCAAGCTGCTTTCAAATGTCGTGGTTATGTTTATCCAAATTTATTATGGGCTAAAATTCTATGGATGAAGAATTTTGATTTTTGATGGATGAGCTATATCGTCTACGAAACTTCCTATTTCAGTATGAGAGTAAGAACCACGAAATGATTTGCTTCTTCTACTTAGAATATGACCACTGCTGTGCCGAACTTGCATTGTTCTACAGGTTCAGCCCTTTAACTGTACATCGTAAAATGGGAATATAGGAGAGAGTGAGTTTAAGAGCATGCTTACATGATAGATGCCATCTATTTTATTTACTTGTGTATCAAGAATGAAGACCTTCTCTCCTTAAATAGTGTTTCTTTTTCTGTGATTCCAATAATTGTCACATGGAAAAATTAAGAAATAAAATAGATTTAAAAATTTATAAGTTACCAAATATGTAATATATATTATGAGAAAAACTATTTGAACACCCAAAAGTGGTTGTCTGAAACAGACACCCACTTTATAATCATTGGATGTGATGGATGTCCCCACTTACTCTTAACATTCATCACATCCAACGGTTAAAAAGTGGGTGTCTGTTTTAGACACCCATTTTTAGGTGTTCAAATAGCACTTCTCATATATTATTCACTTGTTAATAAATGATTAAATGGACAGGAAATAAAATATTGCTTATTGGCGGAAGATTTTCATCCTAAGTATCAAACATATTTTGCACAAGAGAAATGATATGGCCTCCTCTAAGTCTTTTTAAATATCCTTCTAATTATTAAATAGAGTAATAATTGTATATTAGTTTTGGTCTTTATTCTCTCAAAATTTGAAAGTTTTGAATTGATGCTTCATAATTTTAAGAAAGAGACAAATTAGTTCCTTTATACGTATCTAATCAATATGATATTTTAAAATTTTAAGAAACTAGGTTATCTATATTATATTTTTTAAGGACTATTTTGAGTATAAAAAATGTTATTTATATTTATAATTTGTGAGACATTATATTGCTTTACTGGTATTTATTTTTTAATTAAATATGAATCTCATTTAATTTTAATTTTATATTTTAGTTAAAAATAAATGAGAGTGTCTCGATATAATTTTTTACCTATTGCGAGTCTTTCAGTATTGCGTATAACAATTTTAAGACACTGGGTAAGCGCAAAAAGCATGTCCATCATAATCAACAAGAGCCAAAACAGAATGAATTTTTCTTACTGTCGAATGACCAGGTGACAAACGATGTACGGGTGAAAAACACACTTACGTAAAAATTGAAAGAGAGAATATTCGGTGGATAAGCATTACAATTTGTCCAGAGAATGCTGATATTACAATTTGTCCAGAGAATGCTGATAAGAGGCAAAGCATCCTTTGAATGAACTTATTTGTGACGATTATAAATGCTTGATGAAGGTTCTTATTTTTCTTTTTACATCGATTTGAGATAATATTCCATCACCATAAACATTTCTTTTTGGAGTTTAAATGTAAACATATTTTACACTGCTATTTAATAAAAATATTATAATATATAATATTTTAAATAATGAATAAGAAAATTAACTATCTAACTAATATTAATTATATATTATTGAATAATTGTGTAATTTTTTTTAAAATTTTAATGCGTAAAAATTAATTTTTTTTTCCATTAAAAAGTTGATGAGAGGAGTAATTATCTCGGATTTAGAGGACACTATGCCACAGGCTTTAACAGTTCCTAAGACATTTGGTTTTGGTTGATGATAACGATCATGACCACACATGCGATGTCCCAATGGAAATATGGAATTATTCCGCATATCCATTGAAAATATAAAAAATAAAATTGGTTGGAAATAATAATAGAAAAAAAAAATTAGAATAGAAACAGCGAATGTAAATAATAATATTGTCATGTGGCAAACACTGTAATTTTAAGGAGCGTGATTAGGGACTTTGAGAGTGCATCTGGTATCCCCAATAATGCATCGGTTTCTGTCTGCTAGTGTTTCTGGATGTGTGCTGCATCGCTGTGATTGAAAGGATCAGGGCAAAACACCAAATACCAAAGACCAAAAGCAAAAAGGCTTTTACATGCAAACAAACCAACCAAGGAATCATCGATTCCAACTTGAACGGCATTGAACGTGATCGGTGACGTGTTCGTGCATCATATCATAATCGGGTAAGAGTAAGTAAGAGGAGAGACCCAAAACGTGCCAATTCAGCCATGAAAGGCGTCTTCTCGGCGCCCGGTGATTACATCCACTTCAAGTCTCAAGTTCCCCTTCACAAAATCCCGGTACGTCAACCCCCTTTCTCCTCCTGTCACTTATCTTTTCCATTCTAGTTTTTTTTTTGTCTATTCACATTTACTTATTATTCTAGGTTTTGCACCCTTCCTTCTTTTCCTCTTCTTTTTAAGGATTCGATGCTCGATTTGCAATGGAATTCGGTGATAGAATAATAAGTTGTATGTTTAGAATAATGGACATGCCTTGCGGAACCATTCGATGATGTAATAAGCAATGGATTGGATTTGCTCATTTACTTAATCCTTCATGGTTTCTTCTACTGTTTTTTGCATTCATAGTTATGTTTTTTGCTTGCTGCTTGAATCGTTTTACTTGTTTGGTGGCTTTTGCATAGTTGGTGTAGTTGATGATACCTAATTCGATTGGGGAGCTTACATTGTGCAATTCCATCTGTTTGCTATTGCAGATTGGCACGAAGCAGTGGCGATATTATGATTTCGGTCCGAAAGCTGTGCCTCCACTTATCTGTCTTCCTGGGACAGCTGGAACGGCGGATGTATACTACAAACAGATTATGTCCTTGTCCATGAAGGTACTGCTTATCGCGACGGCCTTAATATCATCACATCCAATGAATTTACACTATATATAGACACAGAGCCGGTCGCATTATAATACTAGACTAATATAACCGTTTTAGGCATATAAGTTACACATGGCTAACTTTTGAAAAAAAAATGATCTTTTGCAGTTCTGACTGCTGCTAAACAGGAGAGGGCAATAGCCTAGATATCAGACATCTGCATGAGGGAGTGTAGTTAACGGTTAACTTTGTGTTGGTTAATTAAAGGGCCTACTGGCTATGTCTTTACGGTTAACTATCATGAATCGTGGTATATATCAACTTTTAAATTGTGGACCCCATCTTTGTAACTCGTACACCCCACTCTTATAGAAAGGGGGTAATTGTGTATTCATAATAGAATTAATATAAATCCTTCACGATAAGTAGCACTGCTTTGCGACAAAATATTCTTGTCATATATTGCCTTCTAACTGCAGTTTACTCAAAAGTTTTAGCTTTTCTTGGCTGTAAATACTTTAAGTAATCCTCAATATTGCAATTTTGGAAGAAGTAACCGAAATGTTCATTTTGTACAGGGTTACCGTGTTATAGCTGTTGACATACCTCGCGTATGGCATCATACAGAGTGGATTCAAGCATTCGAAAAATTCTTGGATGCTATAGATGTACACCATGTATGATCTCAAACTTCCACCGTGCTTTCTATAAATTGGTTTTTAACATTATCTGCTCCTTTTAGTCTATAAATATTTATGAAATGTCTTTTCATGTAGATCCTAAATATATAAATTGTTCGCTTTTGGAGCCGCCTTGTCTTTAGTTTGGTATCAAACAATTTGATGCCCTTACCCTATCTTGGATAAATTGATTGTAGCAATTAACAGAAAGCTCTGTATTGCTAGTATGTGACTTGTTTCGAAAGAGTTGTTTTAACATCTCTTGAAATTGTTATGATTTTTCAGTTTTATATATCCTCTAATGTTTAAGTTTCAGAAAAAGCCTATTCAGTTTGGTTTTGAACCATTATCATTTCATTAGAAGTTGTAAAGTGCAATATTAGGATGCCCATATGCTTTACCTTATGGAAAGGATGATTCCTAGACCCTTCCATGATCTTGGGACAAGCTGTGGGATAAGACCAAATAACCCAAGCCCAATTTGAAGCTCCCCAACCTACTAACACCGTTGAAGATTTCAATGAGCTGATTGATTAGAAAGAAGTAAATAAATATATGTTCTTCCTTCCCAAATTATGAAGCTAAGTCCTTTTGTGTTAGGAACCTGCTACTGAACAATGAGATTTTATTGAATGTTCACAAAGAAACTCCTGTAATTACTAATCTCAGGAACAATCAGTAAACAAAAGCCATCACACCAGAAAGGAAGAAGTTGAAGGACTCGGGAGCAGAAAAGAGAAAGAAAAGATACCATAGATTGTTCAAGAGACATGTAACCTACCACCCAAAACCTCACCCAGTAATTGCCTACCTCTTTGCTCTTCTTCCTGTTACTCATATTTCCCACATGGTGTAATATAAGAGAGCCCAACATTTTGCAATAGAGTTGAAAACCTAGCATGTGAGTACAAATATATTTGAATCCTGCCCAAATTGCAAGCTAGCCTGTTTTTATACTTTTCATGGTTATTCAGGCTATTTTCCCATTATAATGTCTTGTGGAATTTTTGTAGTTAAATCGTAAGTCTATGTTGCTGTTGATAATATGTTTGTTTGGTTAATACATAGGTTCTGGTTTTCTATAGATTGATCTTTTGAATGATAGTGAACAGTTAATCACTTTTTATTTACTTATGTTACCCTTTAATTGCATTTTTCATCACCAGTATCTTGTAGGATTAATCTCTTGTGGAAGTTAATCTATCAATGATAGGAAATTCACTTACAAAATGAAAGTAAAGCTAACCATACATATGAATATGGTAATCATATGATTGTGCAAGAACTGGACCAGATATGAGAAGAAAAGATGGAAAGAATAGAAGGACAAGTGACTGTTATTCTTCCTCTTCAAATCTATCCACAGTAGACAGATACAAATGAGGATGGAGAATTGATACGAGAAGACTGAAAAGATTGGATTCCAGAATAGTACTTCAGAGACCCCTAAGGACATTCAAGAGTCCTTGGCTCTCCAACTCTATTATGAACTGAATTCCCGACCTTGGAAGACTCCCTTCTCCTATTTATATGGACTATTTCTGTCACGTCAATTTTTTTATCAAAATAAAAATCTGTTACATCAGTAACTAAGTCTGTTACAACATTAACTGTCCATTTGACAATGACTGACCCTGATCTTTCCCTTATTCTTCCTATTATAAAATTTTCTAATAGGGGATCTAATAGTCTGTTTATTATGAAATGTCCTCTACATGATACGTGACTTCAATACTTATGACAGCATATCTCTCGACTAGCTGTACACATCTATGTCCAAACATTATGTCTACGTAACTCAGAATATGTAACTTTGGTGGCATAACTTGTGAAAACATTTAATATACCAGTTTAATCTCTTTCTGACAGATACATCTTTATGGAACATCACTTGGTGGCTTCCTGGCACAACTTTTTGCTCAACATCGTCCAAGACGAGTTCGGTCGTTGGTTCTATCAAACTCATTTTTGGAGACACGAAGTTTCTCTGCAGCAATGCCATGGGCTCCAATGTAATTTTTAGAGATTCTATTGTAAAGAGTAATGATAGATATATGCTAGAAACAAGCACATTGCCTGTGGTTGTGTCCTTTTAATGTATGCATGCATGCTGACCTAGTGGAATTGCTAGCCAACAGAAGCATTAATGTGTATTTTGTCTATAAAAACCAGGACTGCAAGCTCTGTATAATCACATTAATTACTAGGAAACTAGAATGATATTTTTACCATGATGAATTTATTGTACGGCAGAAGACAAGTTACCCCTTAGTATTCCATTAAACTGCATTATCCAGAAGCACTACTCTAAGCCCTTGCTGAGACCTGTGGCATGCCCTGACCTTAAAGCAAGCCAACCTCCTCTACCTATAATCCTTTCTTATAGATACATTTCTTTTGAAAAAAAAATGTTATCTGTCTTATGTAGGAAATTTTCTCTATGTACTTATTCATTGGATCCATTCTGCTCTTTATCTATTAACTGATCTAGTTTTACTGTTGCATGTACAGTGTTAGTTGGACCCCTTCTTTTTTGCTGAAGAGGTATGTCTTGACAGGAATTCGTGATGGTCCCCATGAACCATTTATTGCAGATTCAGTGGACTTTGTTGTTTCTCAGGTAACCTTCATATTGCAGAGGATGCATTTGTTTAAGCTTTTTATTCTTTAGATAGAAGTTATGATATACCTTTTGGAAATCTTTTTTTTTTTAATCAAAAGTTACTCTTTCTAACTTATGTGGAAAGAACTTAATTAAATTTCTTGAGTTTTAGCTTTCTTCAAAGAACTTTTTCTAATTTTTTGAGACTAAACTAGCAATTTGGTCTCTCAAAAATACACGTGACATCAGTTTAGTCCCTGAAGAATTTTTACATCAACTTCGTCCTTGGAACATACATATGGCATCAATTTAGTCCCCAAAATGTTTTGGCATCAGTGTAGTACTTTAGTATACATAAATGTGATATTACTTTAGCTTCTGAAAGATATATGTGACATCAAATAAGCTCATGAATTTATAGAAAAAGGTGAATCAAATAGATGTCGCATGTATCTTTCAGGGATCGAAGTGAAACTGATGTAAAAAATCTTTCAGGGGTTAAATTGATATTATGTATATCTTTTAGGAACTAATTGTTAGTTTAGTCATTAGTATAATTTTTTTATATGTCTTTCCATTAAAAGGCATTTTTAACTTAAAAACAAGAGAACTTAAACAAATGGCCTCAAATCTGATGCTTATTAGCTATGTGCTACCAGTGCCTCCAGTATAGTAGAAGTTGTCTCGTTTTGAGAAAACAAGGATATTTTGTATTGTACCCGGATTGCAGGGACTAGTCAACTTGATAATGGACTTGTTTATGTTTGTATTATTCATTTTAACTAACTTGTTTGATTAACTTTATTCTGTAATGTGACTTACTCAGGTGGAAACCCTCTCAAGAGAAGACTTGGCCTCCAGACTGTCGCTGACAACCGATGATGCTTCAGTGGGGCCCCTTCTTCTGTCAGATTCAGCTATCACTATAATGGATGTATGTCATCTCCTCCTTAATTTGTCTACTTCATCCAGATCATGCCTTTCTGAAAACAATTGGTGTTATTTCTTTATTTGCTTGGTATTTTGTTTATCTTAGCTATTCAGCTTTTAAATTAACTGTTAACCTTATTGTATTGGTACACCTACTACAAGCTCCAGTTTTCCGTGATACCACTACCCTCTAGTTGATATGCTAAATTCTGCTAGCCATTATTTCCAAGATCCACCAAAAACATACACACACACACACAAAAACCCCCAATTTCTGGTTTGTCTTTCAATTGTTTCCTATAATAGTTGGTTTAAGATCTTTCATAACTCCATTTTCATCTTTTTTTACATGGTTTTGCACGTTTCTCAAAGACTAATGACTACTGCGCAATTCCTCAACAACTTAAAGACCAATTGAGTGAAAGGTATCCTGAGGCAAGGCGTGCATATTTAAAAACAGGTGGAGATTTTCCTTTCCTTTCACGACCGGATGAAGTCAATTTACATCTTCAGGTATCTGTGACATTCTCATTTCATTTGGGATTTGCTTGAGAATCTTGTGCTCATGGATTGTTGTTTTAACTTTTGTCTATATCATGGCAGTTGCACCTTAGGCGTGTTGGTGTGGAAGCTAGGCCAGACTTGGTTCACAGTATTCCTAAAGGTGATCTTGGAGGAAGTCCAAGCAAAGAAAATGATGGCAGTGACTCTGACAAGTCAGGTAAGGATGATGGGGGAGGCTCAGAAAGTCCATCTGCTGAAAGTGAGATGCATCCTGCACCCGAAAGCTCGGAATCCCACAATGTAGACAACCAGCCACTCGAAAGTTCAGAATGTGGTCATTTAAATCATGAAGTCACCTTATATGTTCAGGATGGATTCAGAAAGGAAAAGGTCATTGTGCCTATAGAAACACCTGTACATATCTTGTGGGAATATGTTGTTCTTTTTCATCTTCTTCGCAATATCAGTTCACTGTACATTATCTGCAACTATTCTTCGGAATTTAGGCAAGTTGTGTGATGGATTTTTTTTGGATATTCTATGTATCATGATAACTGAGTGCGTGAAAGAAATATGATAAGGTCGACCTCATTGTAAGATTGGATTTCTTAGTTCCTTTGGCTAGTGCAGTGAGAGATGTCCTCTGTAATTTGTTATATGAAATTTGTATGTAAACTATAAGCCGTCAAATTGCATGTTTCATCCTTTAAATTTACGTTGACATGGAGGATGTTTTCCATATTTTCTTTCTTTTTCTGGATAGTGGAAAGTGCGTAGGTTAGTTTTCAGTTTTTATTGTTAGTTGGTTTTATGATTTTCAGGATTGTTGTTAAAAAAATAATGAAAATTATAAAATCTAGTTTTTAGTTTTCACTTTGAGCTTTTATTATTTCCTTAACAGAACTATTTTCTAAAACTAAACATTTCCTAAATTTGTTACTATTTCGCCATTTTCTTAATTCATTGTTTTGATTTGAAAGTAGATGCGATTATTGACGACCAAAATTGAAAATTGCTTCCGAGTATGAATCAAAATGATAATTAATATATCATATAAGTTTATTCTTAAATTGTGTATTTTACAGTGTATTGTCTGACAGGCTATTGTAAATCAAATGAGTATTATCTCGGCTCTTATTCACACATCTTGTGAATTTATAGATGTCTGCAATTGCAAATGAGTTGATCTTCTTTAAGAGATTGATGGCTTATCGATTTCACTCAACCTAATCTTTTCAAGGAGATTGCATGCTTTCCCCTAAACTTAAAACTGCTTTTTTCTATTAAAAAAAAATGGTCTGACAGCCTGTAAGTGTTTATATCGCATTCAGTATTTAGCCACCATGGTTTGATCAAAAACCTTTCCCTTATAACTTCTGCTCAAACCAATTTTTCCAAACAAAAAAAATCAAATATCAATGCTACTATCCCTACACTTGTAACGGCATAAACGACCACTTATTTTTTCAGTCGTGCATAAACCACCACTTTATTGTGGTACAATATAACTCAACTTGAATTCACTATAGTATGATACTATCCTAATTTGCAGGGCAGCTGGTAGTGTATGGGAGGGGAGCAATGGCCCCCTAGAACTTCCAATTTCTTTTATATATTGTTCATTTTTGTTAATTTGGCCCCTCCAAAAAAAAATTAATTTGGTTAAATTTTATCAAAATTTTTATTTAACTAGATATTTTAATATTATACTTGATAATATGCTATGTAAATACATAGATTTTTCTTGAATTTTGATTATAAATTATTTATTTTTCATATAAATGATAATTTTCATTTAATTTTTTAAATAAAATAGTAGCAACTATGATACATAGTTTTTACGTGAAATTAAGCATTGACCTCCCCGTTAAAACAGCCTAGCTCCACCCCTACTTATTTGGTTCATTTTCTAATATTAATGATGATCCACTCAATTTTGTTTAGCCAACCATATGTGGTTTTCGCATCTATATTATTCATCCAATTTAATTAACAAGAGAAAACAAAACAGTACATGAAAGACAGTAAACCAAAATTACATCACTTCCTTCGTGAGGTTCACATGTCAACAAGGAGTGCTGAAGAGAGTAAGTTTTGATTTGATATATCATTTCAAATCATGAGTAACTTGAACTTTTTTCCCCCAAAAAAGGCGACCGAGGAAGGAATAATGCCGCTGCCATAAATTGGATGATCCAAAGGTTTTACTGGACCAAAAACCGTTTCAAATAGCTGCAGACCTGCAGTGCTACAAATGGTACTGTGCAGGCCACTATCACTGGTTCCACTCTCCAAGTGAAGTGATCCCAATAGCCATTAACGTCTTGGACAAAACACTGCCAGTTAATTGCTTTTACTAGCTCAAACACACATAATCAACATTAACACTTCGTGAATTATCTTGAAATTGTAATTTATTTTATGTAATTTTAGTCTCATTTGCTGATTTGACCCTGACCGACACTAGCATAAGAAAATAGCTCATTTTTCTTTCAGAAATGGAATTCATAGACACGATGTACAGATGCAGTGAAAGGTGGTAGGATCCTTCAAAACTTTTCAACATATATTAATGAAAACCAAACTTTTAGTCAACCATGTCTTAAAATGACAGCAGGTCGTTCTTAAAACAATTAATTAAAAGAAAAAGGACACTACACCCATGAATAAACTAGTTCAAGTATCATTACGTCTAACCATAGGTCCCCAGCAAGACTTAAGACACCACATCCCTATCTAGCCTCCAAATAAACCTCAAATGATATGGCAAATTGCAAGTCCAGCAGCAACCAAAGCAGCAAAACGCATGACAGTCCATACATTCTCTAAGCAACAAGGGTGCTGGCAGTTGTTGACTCGCTGCAAATAACCAAAGTTGCCATTAATCATAAGATAGACAGGGTGGTATTGAACCAAACAGAAGGGGGAGATAGGCATAGGTATTCAAATACAAAAATGACTTGGCTTGGAAAGCATCATCCTCATACAAATCTCTGCACTTCGGACATAAGTGCCATAACAAGCAGAGAACACAAAAAAATTGTAATTATAACTACTAGCAAAACAACATATGTATCATACCAGAATAACATCAAAATCTCATAGAACAATGTCTGCCTAGTGCCTATGCACCACTTTAGCAATATTGACCACTCATGCTAAGTGTATATTAGTATATACTACTAAGTTCATTGATTACAAATTGTTTGTTCCCCCTACCACACAAACTGGCCACTTAACATGTAAAAGTAAATCTCTAGATTACATACACTCAATTCCAGAGAAAAATGCACTCAACCAGATCCAGAGTTCTTCACCCACCAAGCTAAAACTAAGAATAAAACTAAGCAGTGACTGTCGAACAAATGAGCTCGATGAGGCATGAAAGGCAATAGGAAAAACCCAAAAACTAAACTGGAGACAATATTGAAAAACATAAAGCACCAACGCTGTAAAACTAAGGAAAATAATACTCACTACTTCCACACAGGTGGGAGCTTCTTGGTCTTCTTGTAGTAGCGAGCAAGCCTATGGATTCTGCTCTCCACAAGAATCAACCTGAACTTAGAGTCCTTGTCCTTTCTGTTCCTCTCCAGATGCTTCCTAATCGACACTGCCTTCTTGATCAAATGATACAGATCCTCAGGGATCTCAGGCGCAAGTCCTAAAATCAACAAACAAACAAAAAATATAATTTTTTTAATAAAAAAAAATTCTAGACACCCAATAAACCCCAAATCTAGACAAGGGCCAGAAAGAACAGAGAGAGACACATATATTACACACCGTGAGCCTTAAGAATGCGAAGGATTTTGCTGCCAGTGACACTCTTGACCTGAGCAATACCGTGAGAGTCACGAAGAATGACACCAATCTGTGACGGCGTCAAACCCTTCTTCGCGAACTTGCATATGTTCTCCTCAACCTACAAGTCAACCAAACACACACACACACACAAAAATTAACAATGCCAGAGAATCTATACATGAAAATGACCAAAAAGTAATAATAATAATAATACGAATTTTCAGATGTTACATCTTGAGAAGAGATCTTGAGCCAGCTTGGAGGGGTCCTCTTGTATGGCAAAGCAGAAGAGGAAATACCCTTACTGAAACAAAAAAAGAAAAAGCAAAAGGTGGGGGTTGTTAGATGAAGAGAACAAAGTTGAAGTGTGAAAGGGATGAGAAATCGGAAGATGGATGATACGAACCCGTGGCTGTGCATACGGCCCATGGTTGCTGCTGTCAGAGGATTGGAGCTGCACGGCTTCTGATTAGGGTTGCGACTGCTCTTCTTCTTCTTCGGAGACGACGGCTTCTCAAACCCTAGCTGCACCTCCTTCCCAGCATTTAAATAGCTGTTATAAAATAGATTGATACTCCACCTTATTTTTTTCAAAATTCACATTCTACTCTGTTCTTTAAAAAAACAAATAAATAAAATAGAAAAAAAAACTAATAAGAGAACATACATTTTATAAATGTAACTCTAATTTGATATGTCTTTCGTATTAAAATAATTTTTAAAATTCAAATCATAAATTCTATATCCCCAAATCTATACATACTTTAAAATAAAATAAAATAATTTATTTATTTGAGTTATCGCATAAAAAAACCTCAGATATATTAAAAAATAGTAAGCTACTAAGTTGACCCTTGATAAAAATAACATAGATAAAATAGTCCTCCAATGAAAAAATTACATTTGTGATCCTTGACAATGAAAAGCATAGGATAAATTAATTATTCTTTAATATTTAAGTGGATTAATTTATTCTATTAGTATTTTTATCATAAACTAATTTGAACAATTTTATAAACAATTAGGAATCAATTTGTCCTATAAATCCTTTGAAAATACTAAAGATAGACTTACTTATCCTACATTTCTCACTACTTTTCAATCACAATGCACATATATCATTCTTGTGTAGCAACTCAGCTAATTTCATTTTGTTTTTAGTCAGGTACAGATTTAAGGTATGAAATTTATAATTTGAATTTTTAAAATTTAGTTCAATCTAAAAGATATTTCAAATTAAAGTTATGTTTATAAAATTCATTTTTCAGTTATTTTTTTATTTTCATTTTTTAATTTGTTCTTTATTTTTATTTATTTATTTTTTATGTAAAGAATGGAGTGGAGTGTCATTTAATCAAGCATCAAAGGTAGTCTTTGTTATTTAACCTACAATATAATATTTATATTTATAGGATAAGGATCCAGAAGTAAATCTTGATTTATTTATTCAATTGAATAAATTTTCATACATAATAAATTTAATCAATTTGGCTATGGAATTATACGTCCTAACTGCATAAGTATAAAAATAAGAGTGGTCTAAGTATTAGTTAAAATTTTAATTAAAAATTATCCATAATAGAACTCAGTTCAATATCATTATTTGACTAGACAGATAGTGCAGTCTCCTAATTAAATAGTTAATTAGTTATGTATTATTATTGGCAACATGATAGGACTTAATCAACTGATAGAAATTAACTAATAGTTATTGCAACCTTGATGATTAAATTATAAACTAATTATTATAAGGAGAGTTCAATACAACAAGATTAGTTTCGACATTATGGATATTACTTAACTATTATCAGTTTCCAAGATTAATTTATTTATATATTATGAGAGAATCTAACTTTTTAGCAATAATAAAACAGGTGAATAATAATTAAAGATCCGGAGTTAATCATAATCGTTATTATTATTCTTATTATTATTATTACAAATAAATTAGTTATAGCATGAATAGTTTCTACAATGTAATATTTAATATTTAAATTCTCATCACCAGGCCTTGTTTGGCATGCTGGATAGGATAAGACCTGATAGTATAAGGCCTGATAGGATAAGGGTTGATAAGTTGATAAATTTTTAATACTATATAGTGTTTAGAGTAACACTGTATAAAACACTATCCTGTATAAGATAATACTACCATGTGTTTGGTGACACACTACATAAAATTAAAAAATTGTGTTTTGACAAAAATACCCTTTATTTAGAAATCAATATATTTATTCAATATTTTTATATCATACTAAAATTAATAAATTCAAGACTTGGAAAATTAATATTAACAAAAATCTAAGACTTGAAAAAAACTCACGATAACCAATAATAAAATTAATAATTAATATCAAATTTATAATTTTTATATTATTTTAACTTAAAAAATTAACTCCACGCAAAACTTTTGGAAAAAAAAAACACACATCACAAGTAATACAATAACAAAATCATTTAAAATTTTGATTCTATATTAATTTTTAACAGATAAATCCCCCTAGAATTAACAAAAAAAAAAAACTCAAGACCAATGATATACCTTATACAAAAAATTTAAGATGTGAGAGTCATATTGGTCTCATATGTTATTCAATTTATTTATATATGTAAAATATTGAATTAGCCCAATTCAACTTAAAAGTCTCCACAAATAATCACAAATATTGTTAAATCACATCGCAAAGCATAAAGAAATACCTTGAGTATATACAAAATTTCATAGCAAGTAAAAACCATTAATTTATAATAATAAGTACTTTCAAACAAAACAACATAACATAAGTTCCAACAATCACAGTATATTGAAATTATCACCAAGTAATGCAACTTGTAGTTTGTTGCATATCCAAGTCTAGTTCTAGTTTTCAAATACTTTTCCCTTTCTCACTAGTTATCAAAAAGAAAACCCTTCCCAAATTTGATACCACTAATTATCTTTTAGCAAATTCTTCACAAATACGACTCTACGTGCACCTTGATACCCCCAAAATATATGCACCAATGGAGGGTCATGCATAAGCAAACGGCCTGCTTTGTCTTGCTCTTCTGGTGTGAGATCATCCATTTTTGTCAATGCATCAGCAACTGCCCTTGAATCATCAAAAAATTCTCTTGCAACCTTCACACCTTCAGCCATAGATTTTACACTTTCAGCCACTTCACTCATCCTATCAGCAAATTTTCCAACAACTTCTACAAGTTGACTAGCAAACTTGTCCATGCTATTAGCTAAGATATTTTCCCCTCTTGACCTTTTTCTCACTCGTTGATTTTCAGAATGCATAATTTTGCTCTTGTTCTTATTTTGATTCACAGACATCGATTGAGTGATATCTTGAATGTCATCATCACTCATCCTAAAAGCATCTTCAAAAATTCATTATTACCATGAGTGTGCTCTTCTTTGTCTAAGTCCTCAATCACATCAGCAGGAGCCTTAGCATTGTTTCCAGTTGCACGATCCTTTCCAAATATTACCATCAACCGATCAAAGTAAGGAAATGTTTTGTTCCTATAGGTCTTCAAGATTGCATCTCTTTGTGTATACAAAAAATACAAAGTGTTCAGATTAATTAATTAAAAATAAAATAAGAGAGAAGAAAAAAATAATAATTCAGTCCATTAAAAGAAATATAAAACCTTATTCGCTTGGATATAGGCATTCCATACATCATCACTATCGACTAAAACCTTTTTGTTGACATCATCCCATCCAAAACCACTTGTGTTAAGCATGTCATATATATTACCATATTTTGTTTTAAGCCTCCTCATCATGGACTCAATATGTGGTTTCGCCTTTAGGCCTGCTTGAGGAAACTTGACTTCTAACCTTTGTTCCAACCATTTAAAAGTACAATTTTAAAATTGCCCAGCGTCAGCCCTTTTGTTTAAAGTAACTGCTTCTTCTAGCAAATCTAATAATGCATTAAACTCTTCATCACTCCAAGTCCTACGTTCTCCTTTAACTTTGATAACTTGTTGAGTACTTTCAGATGTCATACCTATCAATAGATAGTACATGTGTAGAAAGTAAAAACAAATAACTAGATTCAAATAGCAAATAAAACATTGGGTTAAAATTACAAGTACTTTTATAAGTTGATACATCCAAAGTACATCATCAAAATATCAAAGTACATATCAAGAAACTAATAATTATAAAAGCACATAACAAATTTACAATACAACCAAATTAAACTCAAAATAAAACATCAAGCCTACAAATAACTTCAATGAGCAATCCAAGCATTATACATTTCATTTGCCAATGCATCTCTCCAAGCACTCCAAGCTTCACTTGGCTCAATGGTTTCTATGTTATCATGTGGTTCTGGCTCCACATCTTCAGTTGACATGTTATCCAACTCTCTTTCTAATAGATCTACAAGCATCTCCCTCCTAATCAAATTGTGTAATAAGCAACAAGCAATAATAATTCGATTATGAGTTTTAATTGGATAATAACTTGGACTCCTTAGAATTGCCCAACGCATCTTCAACAACCCAAAGGTTCTTTCTATCACATTTCTAGCTTGAGCATGTCGCTTATTGAATATTTCTTCAAGAGTTGCTGGAACATGTCCATGTCTCCATTCACTAAGATGGTAACGGGTACCCCTATAAGGGGCAAGAAACCCGTCTCCATTAGTATATCTAGCATCTACCAAGTAGTAGTATCCTATTTCATCAGACAAGTATATACTCAATAACAATTTTTATTATAATAAACTTAAGAGTTTGAATGTAATTTGTACATTCTTACCAATTGGAACTTTAAGACCATTTCTTCTATTAATTGCATCACGTAATACTCTAGCATTAGAAGCAGGACCTTCCCAACCCGGCAACACATATATAAATTTCATATCTCGAGAGCATACACCTAACACATTTGTGGCAATTTGACCTTTTCGATTTCTATATCTTGGTTTGTCAACCTCTGGAACATTAACACTAATATAGGTTCCATCTAAAGCTCCAAGACAACCCTAAAATGGATAAGCAAATAACTTTTAATAACACTAATTAATGTAAAATAAATACATGCCACAATGGAAAAAGAAATCTTAGACTTCAAAAACAAATTCATACATTAAACCATTTCCACCTATCATCAATGCAATCATCAGGAATAGGATCTGGTGCCCTAAGTAAATTATCTTGCAATCTCAACATAGAGTTCAATACTAAATTGAAATATCTACTAACAGTTTCCCCTGAACGTTGAAATTTAAATTTAATTACATGATTTTTGGCATGATGAGCCAATATGTGTAAAAACATAGCAACTTGCTCTTATATTAGTACTAACTCATCTTCCTTTAGCTTACCCTCAACACGTAGAAGAGAACACAATACTCGAAATGTATTAGTATCCATTCGAAGTTGCTCCACACAAGAAACATCATCATCTATTAGCCTCCTTATAAATTCTACCCTTGCTTCTTGCCTTACATGTGGTCTTAAGCGTCGCTTTAGGGATAATCTCTCATGTTGCATTTGAGCCACACGGTAAACATTTAGGTATGAGTTAATACATACAATTATTATCTCTAGAAAAGCTTGTTCCGTAATCAAGTACATTGATATCATGCTAAGGAGCTCACTAATATCATTAAGCCATCCATTTAGATCATTTAGCCATTGATTTGGGTCAAGCCTTTTGTTTGGATCCATATCACCTAAAATTAAAAACTACTCATTAAAGAACCACATAAAAGAATTAAAGAAAGCTAATCATTAAAATGAAAAATTAATGGCAAGAATGTAAGGTAAGCAATCTTTTAGGTCCTGCAGATACATACATTACATGCATAAACTTGAGATAGCAACCTCAATAAAACTACAAGTCTACAACACTATAAGAAGACTTTACTAGTAAAATATATTCTCTTGTAAGACTAAAGTGTTTCCTTTAATATGATACAAGTAAAATAACTCCAATAATTACTGATTCTTTTTTTCTATACAAGCTTGCACCATCTCAAAGTGAAGAAACCACAAAGGGAACTCTTGTATACATTCATGACTACAATCATATATAATAATAGAACTTTGCAGAGAATGCAGAGAATTTAATTTCTCGAGAACTTTGCAGGAAACTATTGTATACATTCATGACTACAAGCATTCTTTTTATCTCATGTCAAATATTTGGCTTGTTAACAAAGAGAACACATGAAGGTTTTGATTGAGGAAATATATCAAACATCTAACAAACAATTTTTTTAATAAACTTAAACAACACAAGGATTAAATTCTCATAGCTAAGAACAACAACCATAACAGAACATAGTAATTTAGATTTTCAAGCAAGAAAAAAAATTATCATTGAATGTATGATATGTTTGAACTCACGCTGTACCAAAAAACAGGGCATGCAAAAAAAAATCCAAAATTCAAGTTTTTCAATAAGGCAAAAAGTGGGATATATGCCTTATTGGTGACCATAACAATTCTAGTCCCTCATATCCCTTTGCCTCACAAATAATGCCTCTAATCTTATTCTCAATGGCGACTTAGGATCGATGGCCACGAACCATGCCTGTGTCACAAATTTTCTGATCTAGTTTTTTTCTTGAATGAAAAAAAAATAAAAAGATAAAAGAAAAAGAGAAGGTTTGTATGGTTTGCTTACCTTTCAGAAAGAGATGATAAAAAGGGATTTGCTTAAGAAGAAGAGAACAACTGTTCGCTTCACTGCAAAGATAAAAAAATAATAGGTTATAAAAAATTGAGACCTTGCAACAAATAAGTGAGAACCAAGGTAGAATAGAAGAAAAATGAACCAGTATGAAAGGAACTTTGATCTTCTCAACAATGGTAGAGTAGCATTTGTGAGGTAGAGAAGAGAGAAGACGCTCTGATCAATGGAAGGGGGGGCTGGAATAGGAAAAGTTTGTGTTCACCTTATTCATTAAAAAGTTATCGGGGCTAATCCCGCCTCCACAGACCTAATAAAATTATACATTGAAATGGTGTATAAGGGGGATATACTGGATAAGCTTATACAATACTATGGATGCATCAAACAATGGATAAGTTCATAATGTATTGTATAAGTCTATACTATCAGGCCTAATATAGTGTACCAAATGGGCCCTTAGTAGCAAAAAGGAAACGAAGGATAGGATTTAGTGTTTTGAATTTATTATTGATTGAATTAGCTTATGTATGTTTGGGACTGGTCTTAGTAGATTAGTAATTTGTGTTGGAAAAGTCGTTAACCTTACTATGCTTAGTTGCCAAGGAGGGGTTGTACTAAGCAGCCATGGAGGCAGTCTTATGAGGTGCTGACCTTGGTATACCTAACTGCTAAGGAAGTGGTGTATTAAGCGGCCAAGAAGGCAATCTTATAAGTCGTTAACCTTAGCATACCTAGTTGCCATCGAGGCAATATACCAACCGGCCAAGGAGGCAGGCTTTTAGGATTCAAATATACCAGAGCATAAGTCTCTGCGAGGACAATCCCATAAATATATGTTCATGATGCAAGTGAATGCTTATTGAATACAAATTCAATTTTAATTTAATTTCCTTATGTTAGACTTTATTTAGTTAAGACAAGAATTAGATTTGCGTGTATGTTAATATTATTATTATATAATTACTTGCTTGTCCATATTGTATGTATTAATATTATATCGTTCCTTGTTGTGCCATGTAAGCTGTGAATGACTATTTCATCATTGAGTTTAGATTAACTCATTCCTCTTTTTCCTCCCTTATATAGATATAATCCTAGGCTCAGTGACCCTTTAGGATTTGCTCAGTAGTGTTGTCAGCTATTTCATTGTTGAGCTTCACTTCGTAGTGAAGTTTAGATAGGTTCAAGATAGTTATAGAGTATTTCAGTAGTTGTATAGGTAGGATTTAAAACCACACATTATTTTATGATTATTTTATTTTAATTGACATCTATTTTATTAACTTATGGATGGTTATGGCTTAGACCAGTACTACTTAGTTTTGATATTCAGATTTTATATCTTGGAAACATCTCATATTTTATGAAATTATGTTTGAACTTATTTATTAGAATTGAGAACTGATATTGAATCAAGTTTTTGGAATAAAATTATAGTTTATTATGCATACTAGCGCATCACGTACCAAGGCTTATATGGAGACCAAATCCCACACGTACCGATCACGTTCCTAAATTAGGTGGTGAATATTATTTTTTTATGTAATAATTTGATTTGATTTGTGAAAACATGATTTTGATTTGAAAGAAAATATTTAAAAGATGTTTAAAAGTGTTTTTAAGATAAAAGAACATAAACTATGTTTGATCTTTAGTTTTTCAAATTCTGGAATTCTTGTAATGAATTACCATATCATTTTATTGATTATCATGTTCTTCGAGTACCCGGAATTTGAATTTTGTACTATGTAATCGATTACTACGATCTATTACCAGAATATGACCATTGTTAAAATTTAAAATCTGAATTGTGTAATCAACTATGAGACAAAATAAAGTGCAAATGAGTGTGTTTTGAAGAGACACAACTTTTGAGATAAATCTCCAATGGTCTACACGATTTTTACTTTATAAATACCAATCAATTAGTATATTTTAAGGCATGAAAGACGTATTACAAAGATCACTTAACAATTATTTCAATCATCAATCTTTTGATCAAATTTGTGGCCAAAATTCATCCATTGAAAACCTTTCTAGTGCTTCAATTTGTAATATCTCTTTTAGAACGAGAGTGAATTTTTGTATCCATCATTATGTTATGTAAAAAGGGGCAATATCCCTTGGAAAACCAAGAGTGAAGTATTTTTTTATTCTTAAGAGATTTAAACTCAAACAGCGAGGGATCTCCTCTAAATAGAGAGTGAATTTTTGTATCAATCATTGTGATTGTGTAAAAGGGTGAGGTATCCCTTGAAAAACCAAGTGTGAAGTATCTTTTTGTTCTTAAGAGACTAAAACTCAAAGAGTGAGAGATCCCAAGGTAAGAGAGTGCTCTTTGGTGTAAAGGATTGAAACTTGGAGTTTAGTCAAAACTCTCAAATGTTGACTTTAGAATTAGATGTAGGGCACAAGTTGTGATAAAATTAATATAGATCGTGTTTGCATTTCTTTTCCCTTATCTATTTACATTATTGCAAGTATGTTTTATTGTCTTCTTCATTTATATTGCTAGAACACTCAAACACTACAAAAAATTGCCATATACCCATGACAGTTTTTAACTATACACGTATAAATTGTAGGTATAAATAGCATATAGCCACAGATATATAGTATCGTCACTATAAGTTTTAGGGATAGATATTAATATACTTGCACTAATTCACTTGCATTCTCATACACTCAATCAAATTTTCAATACAATTTTTTTAAATAAGATTGAAAAAGGGATTAGAATCAAAAGATTAGGAAAAATTCTTGGAACTCAAAGCATGAAAATATAAGTGGCTTATTATCTTAATTATTCTTATTGTTATTGGTGATTCTCTTTATTCCTCCTTCAATACAAATTATATTTGAGTAATTCATAATATTTGGATCTTTTTTAGAGTTACTCTGCTCTGTTTATAGTTTTTTTTTTTTTGGTCACCTAATTCACTCTCCTTTTAGGTGATCTCTTGAGTAATAGTTGCCATGGCTAACAAGCTTGATTCAGATTAAGTTAACAAACCTGTCAAATTATGATTGGCATATTTAAGAGGGGTTTCAAACCCTTTTGAGAGGGTTTAGAGAAAAACACCATTATTTTCACCTTAAAAATTCAATCAGAACTCAGAAGGTTCCGGAGTCTATCTTTCTTACAAGCTTACAGCAAATGAATGCGAATTTTGAGGGGTCGTTGTATATGTTTACTGATCTGTTCTTAATCATATCGAGACTGGCGGCGAGATTATGAATGGCGGCATGATCTTGATAGAGTCCTGACTCTTGACTTAAGGGCAACTTATGTCTCTTTCAGCGGAAAAAACAAAAACAAAGGCAAATGGGAAAGACCGCTGCAACTCCTTTTCTTACCATTACCAAAAGCCTCTCTTTATAAACATGTAAAGATAGAAAAATGCAGAAATCGTGTTTGGTAAAGCGGAGAGCATTGAAAAGGATGATATACCGGGTCCCCTTTGCTTTTCCCAGTTCAAAAAATTTAATGATCCCAACCTACTACACTTTCTAAAGGGTCATTATTATTTGAGTCCAGAGGTTCAATGATCCACACGTTGGTCGTTTTTCACACACACACACATCATCATCTCTATGCTTCTCTTGCGTAATGACAAGGGAATTCATTCGGGAAAAAGGGTGAGAGTGCATTTTTCAGATAGTAACTTTTCTTAATACGGTGTGTTTAGTTGATGGGTAAAAATTTTCATAAATAAACTTTAAGTGTAATTTTTCATATAGAATTCATCGATAAAAATTCTGATTATATTTTAATCTCTAATCAACAATAGCTAAAGAAAACCTTTTTAGGTGCCAATGATAATAAGTGATAAATTTATCGTTATATGATTCTCATATTAAAGGTAACTAGGCCTTCTTTTGGAGCCAAATTGGTTACCATGTGAAGAGAATCCAAGATCAAGTAACGGTGTTGCAGAAACTGTCAAAGTAGTAAATCAGCATTTCTGCATTATTGTTTCAGAGTGTGAAGTTGATTTACCTTATGCGTAATTCATTTATCTTTAACTGTAGTGGAGGGAGTATAGCCATCCCATGTGGGAGGCCATGTTCTTGGTCTTGGAGCCAAAGTTTGGTCGAATGGGAGGTTAAATTTCCCTTGACCTCAAGGCCCTTCACAACATAGAAAAATGTTAATATGAACTCGAATTTAGGTGAATTTTAGATATGATGCGACATGAACGAGTGCTTTTACTGTTTAACATACCAATAATCCCGAGAGATTCACACGCTGTTTCTGTCTTCTATTTTAATCACGAAGCAGCTTATCTGTTAGTGGTTGTTATGGATGTGCCTTAGTAATCTAATCGAGAGATAGTCCTCGAATCTTTGTCTCACGAGACAGAATTTGTGAATTGGATTGTGCGGGTCAACTCATTTACATTAACCATATCATAATGACAAATAAAAAATTCTAGTTGATTGGTTATATACTTACAAGTATGATGTATCATGAGCTTTATAATCTGTTTTCACATACAGCAATAATCTATATAACTATAAAATTAGGAGCAAAGCAAAAACGTAAACATCAACACTGTAGAGTGGTGTCATTTAAATGTCTAAAAAATTGGTATTTATTGTAACACCTATTTAACAATCATCGAATATGATATGATAAATGAAATATATGAGATCTACCATTACATCCTATGCTTGTTAAGTAGATGTCCTATTAGATATTTATTTTTTAGATGTTTCAATAACATTTTTGAATTGTGTGGGGCATTGCATTTCTTTTTTTTGTAATGGCAAATTGAGAAGTTATAAATAACGTAGTCAAAGTTAGTGGGTCCACAGTACCAAAATCATCCTGCTTTTAATTCCACGATCCAAAATGTTTTCAAAATCAGTGGCAGTGGTAGCCATCCTCACCTGATTATAATCAAATTGTTATGATAAATGCTATCTCTCTCTCTCTCTCTTCAAACCAGTTGCGCTTCCTGGGAGATGATGCAATGTGAAACCAACCTGTCTGTCAGCGACTCATAAAAGTTAGATAACTAATTAACTACGCTCCCTGATTGAAAAAAAGCTTCTCCTCCCTCTCCCCTTTTTCACTCTCTCAAAGCAAAAACTATCAAACTCTAATGACGAAGTCCATAAACAAAGTCTAACAAAGTCATGCTGGGTGTCCATTGACCAACAACTTGTGTTTCAATAATCAAAACAACCCAAAACCAAAACCAGGATCAAAGTTAAGAGTCTTGAAGATGAAAACTCACATGGGTACCTCTCTTTCAGCTTAGTTTTTCAGAGAATTTCCACTACGAGCTCGGAAATGGAAATGAACTCCATTCATTTCCTCATTCCTTTGTTTTTATCGGTTGTACTTCCCAGTCCGAAGTTGGTCCATGGAAACGCAGAGCTAAGAGCTCTCATGGACTTGAAATCCTCTCTGGACCCAGAAGGCAAGGTCCTTGGCTCTTGGACCAGTGATGGTGAACCATGCAGCGGTTCGTTCTTGGGTGTTGTCTGCAACCAGCACCACAAAGTGGGCAACATATCATTGCCGGGTAGGGGTCTTTCTGGCAGGGTTTCTCCTTCAGTGGCTGAACTCAAATGCTTGTCAGGTTTATATCTGCATTACAACAGTATTTCTGGGGAGATACCAATAGAGATTTCAAATCTCACTGAATTGGTCGATCTCTATCTCAATGTGAATAACTTATCTGGCAGCATTCCTCCTGAGATCGGTAACATGACTAGCCTACAAGGTTTGTGTATAGTATTTTTACCAGTTTACCCAAAAGTTTGGTACCAACTAACAAATAAGTTGTAGTTTCATGAACCATCTTTCTCACAAAACTCTAACCACTTAATTATAGAAACTCTCATACCTTCTGATATCCTGTCATGAAATATCTCCCCCAGATTCTTAGACTATTATAGGATGAGGCACATTAAATAATTTTATATCTAATAATTGTTGGTTTTGAATTCTTGTAGATGGATGGAGAATACCCACAACTAACTTCTATTGGTACAATTTGGGTAACCTCATGCCTGAGATTGACTATAGAAAACGAGCAGTAGAAGCTTCATTGCTTAATTATCATGAAACCCATGAATTGTAGTGATTTGAAGACATTTAAAAGGAAATAGAGTAATATGAATTGCATTGAACTGTTGGATTATATGCCAATCACTCTGGTAGTTAAGCTGCTTGGACAATGATATGGAGTTATTCCAGCTTCCGTGTAGGAAATAGCACATAGTTTCAGTTAAGGGTAAAATGCTGAGCCGCTGAAAAAAACTATAGATGTACTTCTGCATTCCATAGGCATGTAGAATATTGGTATGACAAATGTTTTGTGTTGCAAATACTAGCAGGTTGTAAGTTTGCATTATGTCACTTGCGTTAGATAGTGTCTTCGTGGACTGAGCCTAGTTAATTCCCCGTATAATTTAAACTGACTTTGAAATGAATTTTCAATGAGCCTTCTTGATATCAAACTTGAGGGGTTTTGATTTGAGTTCTTCATGTTAATCTATGTTCACTTGTTCTTCATACTTTCAGTGCTGCAGTTAGGCTATAACCAGCTAGTGGGGAACGTACCAAGGGAGATGGGTTCGTTGAAGCAGCTTAATACTCTGGCTTTGCAATATAACAAATTAACTGGTAATATTCCTCTAAACCTGGGGAACTTGGAGATGCTAAGGAGGCTAAATTTGAGCTTTAACAACTTCAATGGTATCATTCCTGCAACACTAGCTGATATTGCACCCTTGGAAGTTTTAGATGTTCAAAACAATTCTCTGTCAGGAACTGCCCCTTCTGGTATGCCTCTATCCTTCTTCCCTTGTAACGAAATTGGCCTGATTTAATACCTTCTGCCCTACACCCACATTCCAAAACTAGTCTTCCTTTTGCTCTTTGTGCGTTTTGGACGTATACTGATTCATGTTTTTAAAATGAAAATGAAGCACTGAGGAGATTAGGTAAAGGATTCCAAGGTGCAAACAACCCAGATCTATGTGGAGTTGGGTTCCCTACTTTGAGAGCTTGCAACAAAGATGCAAATATATACGGTAGCCAGATATCAACCTCAAATGTATCTATAAACAGTTATTCTCCAAAACACTTCCCGGACTCTGCAAATACCAAGTTGCATTGTAACCGGACGCACTGCTCAAAATCAAGAAGATTTCCTCAAGCTATCATTACAGCAAGTGTTATAACTGCCACTATCACATTCATTAGTGCCGGATTCATCACATATGTCAGATGTCGCCGCCAAAAGCAGAGGATTAGGCATACTTCAGAGTCTTCTGAAGGTCAACTTAGCCCTGACCAGCCTATAGAGTTCTACAGAAGAAGTCCATCTCCACTTCTCAATCTTAACTACTACTATAATGGATCGGATCCATTGGCTGATGGTCAAAACGGCAGTGGATTATCCTGTGAATATTTGAATAATTTCAGGTTTAATGTCGATGAGATTGAATCATCGACACAGTACCTTTCCGAGGCCAATTTATTGTGTAAGAGCAAATTCTCAGCAGTCTTTAAAGGAGTTCTCAGAGATGGTTCTCATGTGGCTATTAGAAGCATTAGTGTAACATGCTGCAAACCCGAGGAAGATGAATTTGTGAACGGGTTGAGCCTTCTAACCTCACTGAGACATGAAAACATTGTAAAGATGAGAGGTTTCTGTTGCTCAAGTAGTAGAGGTGAATGTTTCCTTATATATGACTTTGCCAACCGGGGTAATCTCTCTCAATATCTTGACATGGCAGATGGAAGTGACCATGTGCTTGAGTGGTCCAAGAGGGTTTCCATCATCAAGGGCATTGCAAAAGGTTAGTTCTTGCTGACAAATATTTTGAACTGTTTGGTTTGTGTTTTGATTTTCTGGTTACAAAATCTTAATTACAAAATTCCCACATTAGTTTGTGTATGTTTTATGTATTCAACTGATTGTACAATGTACATCAGAAAAAATTTCCATTTTTCCGAATGATTTACAACAACATATTAAGTCTTCTTTTTCTCTAGGTAAGGTTAGATGTATGAATCATATTTTAAGATATAATCACTATGCACAATGAACATTGGTAATCCGTAGTCACTCTTAACAATTGAGACTATCTTATGAATATTAAAGCTTGGGAAAAGGGAATGACTATCATGCTGGATCAGATGCTACTCTAGATAGCATCTATTTCTTCTTTCTGATTGATATGTAGTATTGACTATTCCTTTTTGACCAGGCATTGGATACCTGCACAGCAATGTACCAAGCAAACCTGCAATAGTACACCAAAACATTTCTGTTGAAAATGTTCTTCTTGACAATCAGTTTAACCCATTGATCATGGATGCTGGGCTCCCCAAGCTTCTTGCAGATGATGTTGTTTTCTCAGCACTGAAAGTAAGTGCTGCCATGGGGTACCTAGCTCCTGAATACATCACCACCGGACGCTTCACGGAGAAGAGTGACATATATGCATTTGGTGTCATTGTTCTTCAAGTTCTGTCCGGGAAGACAACAATAGGCGGTTCGATCCGGGCGGCAGTAGAGTCTTTCAGGTTTGAAGATTTTGTGGACACAAATCTGAAGGGAAGATATTCGAAATCCGAAGCAGCGATCCTTTCAAAGCTGGCAGTGTTGTGTACACATGAGCTTCCTGATCAAAGGCCAAACATGGTGGAAGTGATTCAGGAGCTGAGCGTGTTTCCTGCTCAGTCTTCATGATCCATGCTATACTATCCACTATCTGTGGTTCTTAGGAGACCTTGAAACTTGTCCTAACACATGGGATTCGATCATGGCTAATGTTTTCTTTAGTATAGTCGTTAAATTATCCATTTGCCAAATCATTGTGAATTTCAGAGGAATTAATCATGCTTCTTAATATATGAAAGGACTCCAATTAATTAATAGAAGGTGGCTTCAGATAACGAATAACTTGTTAATAATCTCAGTGTAACTCGTGATTTACTATTAAATATTGTAAAGGGAGCAAACTGAAATGAAATGTCACCGATGTTGAAAATGTGGTTCTTTCTTTAGTTACAAGTCGTGATAAAATAAGTAAATATAATATGTTTGGCGTTTGCTTCCATACATCTATTAATTACATGGTTCCAAAAGATAATATGATGTGATAAATTTATATTGACCGCTTAAGTTGCGTCAGCCCCAAGTTAATGTCTAATCAAAATTTTTAAAAGACTAAGCCACATGTTAATTATTATTATATAGTCCCAAGTTTCATTTACCAAATTCACTCACTTAATCAAATTTTTAATTTATCGTAACATATTTTTGGCACCATCTAGCATTGCATATATTGAAGTAATAGGAATTCAGAACCTGATTTTCCTTCACCAGAGATCCACAGGTAACTAGGCCACTCTCTGGAACAATTGGAGACAATGATGATGGTGGCAGTGTTGAGGGTGAAGGTGGAGGAGAAAGAAGAGAATGACAGAAAAATGGAAAAAAAGGAAGAAAGAAAAAAGAATTTAATGTAGTAATTTGAGAAATAGACTAACGTTACTCTATAATTAGGTCCTGATGGCTACCACGGTGCAGATGTAGAGTTTTTATGCAGAAGAATCTCTTGTTTTGTTCTTCTTACCTTTGTTCTAGCTTTTTGATGGATTGATTGGCTGTCTTTTATCATTTGGCTCCTTCTATTTTTATACGACTCGAGCCTTTGTATGAAATTCATAAAATAAATAAAAAAAATCAATCATTGTGTTTTTCTAATTATATTTTAATAATAATATACTTTATTCAAAGAATTCGGTTTGCCCAGTTCAGTATAAAATATTTTTCCAACCACACTGAATTCGGTTGTAAGCTTTTCAGTGATGCTTTTGTCAGACGTAGCCTAGCAAAAATTCGGACATTCTGAGTTTCATTTAAATTTCTTAATATCCCACAACCATGTAATTTTCACTCAACAATCATATTTTAATAAAAAAAATTGTAAACATCATATCAAAATTAAAGGGTCAACATCAAAATTGAAGTGTCAATATCTAAAAGATAAAATTCATTATATCTAATTATGATAAAGTGAGTCTCAGTATACACTCACTTTTGGAATGTTGAATGATAAATTACAAATTCAGAAGGCAGGCTCTGAGTGCAGTCCTATTAGGCAAACTTTTTTCCCATGATCTTGGAATCAGTGAATGTCAGCGCAATAACAACTTAGTTAATACTACTTGAAGAAGTATTAGGTTAGCCAGGTACAAACAACAATGTCAGCGCAAAAACTCTTCCAACCAAGAAGGAAACACAAGCCTATAAATTACTACCCCTCCTTAATGTACCCACACACATTAACTTTTTAATATGCCAGATAGTCCAAATGGACACTTACTTGACTCGACAATGGATGTAGTAAGCAAAAACCTGTGATGATCCTCAAAGTTGAGGGTTGAAGTAAACATAGATAGTGCCATCACATACTCCCAACAAAGGCTTAAAAAGAAGGGCGAAAAAAAGATCAAATTTTGAACCCAGAAGTTGAAGTCAAGATTTTACTGTAAGGTACTCGAAGGTGAATGAAGTTGAATTGAAGCATATTCGTCTTTATAAGCCAAACCAGCTTCGCAAGAGGCTTCGCACGTATACACGACAATTGAAGCCCAAGCCAAAGAGTCCACTTCATTGTCTACCCGAAATAATATAGAAGCTGTGGCAAAATCTGGCATCACCAACAATAACAATTCATTAACTAAGGTAACAACTAACAAGGGCATAAAAGCTAAAGAAAGAGTACATGCAGAACAACATATTTGCTTTGACCACAGATTTCTCAAACAAACCAGCTACCTGAAATTCACAACACCGAGGTCCACCACAGTAACTGCAATTGGGGATATCAAGCTTTTGATGGCTGACCACTTGAAACTGACCAATTGGCTTCGCATTTGTGTTCCTATAATACCTGTATGTATCATAGGTATGTTTCAAATGTGCAATTGAATGGAAACATACTCTTGAAATCACCACAAGTGCATTTGGATGAGCATTTTTTTCGATTCAAAAATCACTTTATTCATCCAAAATATATCATTTTTCATATATTTGGATAATTTTTAAAATATAATCAGAATCTAAAAAAAATTAGTTTTCAACTTTTCTTTTAGAAGTAAAAAAAGATTAGCTTACGCAAAAAATTAATTTTCTTTTTTTCAATTATATATAAAATTTAAATTTCATAATTACTTTTTTGAAAAATTCGAAGCAAGCTCACGTAGTTACCAAAACAATGTACCGTTTATTGTGTATTTTTGAGGGTGATAAAGACTTAAAATCTAAATTCCATCTTTTGTACCCCTACTTCAACATTAACCATTGTGATTGTCAGATTATGCAAACATAGCGCGTTTGAAGTTATCCTTCCATTAAGTAATGACTATGTAGATATGTCTCAAATGTTAGGAAAGACAGTCTGGAAATGAATATTTTTCCTGTTTCCAAGATTGTTTAGCTATGAGGCAAGAAAATCTGGTTGCCTAACATTTTTCTGCCATTGGGTTCAGCAAATAAGCACCCACCACAATGGCACTTAATGCAATTATCCAAATTAGTTAAGCGCTAAATTGGCTAGATATCAATTACCTCAACACCTGTTCAGGGGAATTGGCAATGCGTTCCTCGAAGTAGGCCCAACTCTTTTTGTCATCATCACCCTGTTCATGGACAATGCAATTAGCAAATAATATGCGTAAACAAGCAATGTAATCTCAATGGTGATTTACGAAAAACAGCTAGAGATAATACCTGAAAACTATCCACAACCGAACTCATTGTGTCATCAATCTTGCTCCTTGAGATCAAGGAATTAGCTACATTATCCTCGGGAATGTCTGTGTCATATTCACTTTCGTCGTCGACGATGATTTCAAATTCAGGCCATAAATTTTCTCTTCCAACTGTTTGGCAATGATATCAGATGTGTGAACAAACATGAAGCTAGATATCATAAAATTCTATATTAACCTATATGAGCAATGCATAACTGACCCAACAATAGTTTTGGGAACAAGGAAAAATTCAGAAAAAACAGCCAGAATTGAAACCATCCGAATTCCAAAAGCCGAATATTGGAAAATTAATTCCCGAAACTAATGCTTCTTAAGAAGCAGCCAACATGACCAAACAAAGGGTCATAATAAAAACTAAGCCTAGAGTATTTATTAATTTCAAACCATGTCACACCACACTTACTGTGAACCAGTAAGTGTGACAAGAAAGAGGGGAAAAAAAAAAGTGCACCTTCAAGTAGATTGAACTGAATGCTTCTTTTCCTGAAGGGAACTGGAGTAGAGAGCTTGGAGTGGAGGAGCCCACAGTTGATTCGGAATACACTAAGACAAAGTCTGATGGTGGTGAAGGCAGTCAGGCAGACGATGGAGGTCCGGCGGCGCAGAGAACGGGCCGAAGGAAGTCCCAAATTGATTGATGAATGGCTGATGGCGGCGACAGCTGTATATCCCACGGAGGAGAGGGAAGTGGAAGTTATTGGATTTGGGTTGTTCTTAGAGGGGGTATGAATGCAAAAACGTAACAAGAGGAGTATATATGCAAAACAAAATAATTGACACACTCTCATTTTTCATAAGGCTATGATTGGGAGCAACAAAAAACTTAGGGGAGAGGGGCATGGAAAGGCAACCACACTATAGCAGAATGTGTGTTTGAGAGTTAAAAATTAAGAAGGAAAGGAGTGGCAATGGAGTGACACAAGAGCCTTCCTTTCCTCAAATTGAGTAGCTTTCTTGAACTTTTAAATTGCAGTGGTTGGGAAGGACAGTTATTATTTGGTGGGAGAAATTTTCCCTAAAATTAACATAATTACTATTTTGCCTATATAAAATAAAAAATAAAAGCGATATATATGTTTACATTATGTTAAAAGGATAAAATTGAAAAATAAAATTTAGTTGCTATTTTATTCCCTTAATTAAAATTACAACTCTAAAAAAAGAGTGTACTAACTTCTCTTCCTTCCTCCATTAAATTTCCAAACTAGGGGATGACACCACTTTAACTATTTCATTCTATACTTTTCTATTCCTTGTCATTATTGACTACTCATTTCCCTCCATTTTAAATCTCTCAATCATATCCTAAAGCCCAAATCTTATTAACTATTAATTATATAAAACAAAAAAAAATTACATTAAAATTAATTTATTATTTATTTTATTATTTTTTTGGTATGCAAGATTATTTATTTTATTTTTAATAATTATTTATTAGCTTAATCAAATATAAAAATATAAAATACATAGCATTATTTCTTTTAAATATTTTAATTTTTTACCAATTTTTTTCATCATATACTATGTAGAAAAAAAAAGAAAAATATCTTAAAATAATAATTTTATTAATTATTTAAATTTAATAGAGTGGTGTGTAATTTTTGAGTAAGAATGGGTTGGAGTAAAATTTAGTCAATCCTCAAGGGTGGCCATGCTATTTACGCTACAACTACAAACAAATAACTCAAGTTTGTTATTGTCATTCACAATTATAATTGACAAATTCAAAGCATAATTAGATAACATAATTACAAGCGCATTTTAGCATGAGGACACTATGTTTGGGTCCATTATGTACGCATCACTTAACCACATTTATAAATGTTCCAAGACAAAAAAAATGTGGCTAAATGATTGTTATAATTTTATCAATACACCAAATCCAGTTGAAATTACACGTCTATCCCAAGAATAATCGCCTCAACATTCAGATTTTGGCCAATTGTCCAACCCTCACGTTCAACCATCCCTTTCATATTCCACCGAAATGGGAACTTCGAAGTCGTCGAAGGCTCGAAGAAACGTCCCCTCACCAAGACACCAAGTTTGACCTTAAGATATCGATCAATATAGGTCTGCCTTGTATAAAAGGATTCAAACCCTCAAGGAGATGCTTTCCCCGAGTGCTCGTAAACATCACCAATGATTTTCTAGTGGCCATGGAATTTCTCACTCAGAAAAAGAAAAGAATAATTAGGGGTGGCTTCAAAACCCAAAAGCTTACACGGCAAATAAAAGCCTCGAAGAAATGCCGAGGAGTTAGGATGTATTTAGATGAGAGCTATCCGGAGAATGGCTAGTACCTTGTAGTATAAGGGTAGGAAGGGAAACTCCATTTCACTCAACTAAATAATGTCTTATACATAAAGAAGCTGCCCTCCCTGTGGTCTCTAGTCACTCGATTATTCGGACCGCGTGCAGTAAGTTATACTTCTTCGACTAAACAGGAGACCCAAGGATGACTGAATCCCCTCTAAGTCCTCAGCCGACATGAAGACAAATGCAATTTCTCCTAGCGATTTAGGAACAATGCTAGGCTTGGGGCCCGTGACCTCTGTAGGCTGCTCGGACATATTCTCCACCACAAATAGTGACCTACATAGCCAGCAGAGGCACCGAATTTAGTAACCTCTATAAGTAAAGAAAATACACATATTAAAGAATTAAAACACATATATGCAGCCCAGTACCATAATATTTATCCCTCTCTTCCCCCCACACAAAATCGCAAACCCACACACATATTCTTCAATATACAAAAGACAAAGCACATAACACATGCTATTCGCAACAAATAGACAAGAATTGTAGAAATCATATATTAGTCATCATATTCTAACGAGAAACAATGCTAAATGATACACAATGATGATACACAATGGAAGCAAAGCAACGAAATGTACACTAAAACGAGCACTGAAATCCATACCTCTTCGATGTGCAGTTGTGGCACAGCTTCGTAAGAAAAACACGAATGGCGGGGAAACATACATGAGCAGTGAACATCAAATAGCAAGTAGGGAAGCAAAGGTAGATTAAGGAAAGACTTTGTGAAGAGGAGGAGAAGAAGTCATACAAAGAGTGGGAGAAAGAGAAACAAGGGAAAATGAAGAAAAAAACTCAAACAAACCCCTTTTTGGTATTTTCAAGCCTTTTCAACTGCTCTATCACCATCGTTGGTTCAACAACACGTGTCCCCAATCCAACAGGACACCACCTCACATTAATTGAACATGACTTCTAGTTAAATTATGTGATGATACGTGGCCACTCACTTGAGAATTGTGTAGCTACCAATAATTGGTGGGAAAATCAAACGTTGCATCCACATCACTACTAGACATCAATTTAGTCCCTTCCGCCTTTCAGCTCCTGGGACTGGAGGGCTCATGGACTGGACGATATAGATCCAACTTTTTCCCTCTAGTCCAGATTTTACTCAGATCTTCTGAGCCCTCGATGATTGACTTGATTTTCTCCCTAGACACCGCTTTACTTTCTTCGGCCTTTCAGGCTTTGGGATTGGATGGCTTATGGATTGGTCGATATAAACCTGACCTCCCCTTTTGGCCCAACTTCGCTCAATCCAACCCTTGGCCCACCTCACTTGACCTAATCCTTGGCTTGCGTCTCATTGTATAAAAGTGTTGGGCCAGCTTGGCTACCTTAGCATAACCTACACACCCTGATATTCCACCCTTAATTCAGTCGACCCTTTAATGCCCAATGGCCTCCTCATCAAAGCCGAGTAACGACTCCCTCGTCAATGGCTAGCCCAGTACATATATCCTAGGCCAAGAAGAAGGCAGATCATCACCTATCTTATACACAAACTTACTTTTCTGCACTATAGTTGTAGAGTTTAATTACACAGCTTGCTTGTACACTAAACAAAACAGTACACATTAACCATTACATTATTCATCTTACTTTTCATTAAGTTTTATAGTGATATGTTATTAATCTTTCATGTCAAATGAACACATTTGATCTTCTTTATTAACCACTGCTATGCATCATCAAACTCAAATCTCTCTCATTTTCTAATTTCTTCTTTATTTTCATATTTTTTAGGTCAAAAGAAGTCATTCAGTATTATTAGATTTTAATGGAGTCATGTCATTAACTTAAGGAGTTCTTTTTGTTAAATCTTGTAATGATTTTTTTTTTTGGTATCCATATTGAAATGATTTTTATTGTTAATATAGAGACTAATTTGCCTTTTGTTAAAAAAAAAAATGAGAGACCATTGTAATACTTTGAAATTGTGAGAAATTAATTTATATCCACAACATTTGGTAGGGACAATTTTGAGGATTTAGTCCTTTTTCATGTGGATTTAGCTCCTCTAATTAAATATATGTTTGTGCGTTTGAGTTTTAGAGGGAGAAAAAGGAATAAAGGATTTATATAGTAATCTTAACTCACAAACATAATATATACAATAAAAATATTTATAAAATAAGAAAATGAGTTATTAATTACTTTTTAAATCAATTACCTTCATTATATAAGTCACATTAAATAATGCAAGGACCACTCACTTTCTCATTTTACCTTCATTGTGTCAAAGTCCTCTTTTTGGTATCTATTTTTCTGCTAATAGTCTAATAGACATAGTGTCTGGGAGAGTAATATCGTAGGGTGGTTGTTATCTAGTCTAGGTCTTAATTTCTGGATTACTAAAGGGGGAAAACTAGATGGTTGCTCATTCTCTTATCAAACAACACGATGACGTCTGCCATTGTTCTTGCTCTTGACATGGTCACACAACTGGATTCAAATTCAAAGAACGAACATTTTTGAAGGTACAACACATTCAATCAATATCATACGCATCTTATCAGTTTTAACTGAACAATGTTCAAGACATGCGTCAAAACATTTAAGTTTACAAGAAAAGGGTAACTATGAAAGTAGAAAATATAAAAGAACTTTCAACAAAAAAAATAATATAAAAGAGCATTCAAACCATTTTGCGTGGACTGTATCCCAATTGTGCTTGTCTAATATTATATAGCATTGACATGTTGACTCTGGAGTTATCGGGATTTCTTAGAATATTCAAGCTATTCAATATAACTTGACACGTTTGAGAAATAAAATGAATTATAATTTTTAACTTATTTTATTACGTTTAGTTTTGATGTATCAACTATACATATATCTAATTATATATTCATCAACTCTCATTTTATTATTTCAAAAGTTATGTATAAAAAGTTTAACTAGATGTTAATGTAAATGAACTTTATATTATTATTGCATCAAAATTAAAACCTATTATTGACATATTAACAAAATAAATTTGACTTTTATCCTATTATTTTAAAAGTAGTGTAGATTGGCCGATCATTTGATTGGGTGTATATAGTGTTAAAATTTTACACTATTAGTGAACTTATATTAAATCTAATAATTGAATCCTTAAATATTATGTAATATAAGCAATAGTTTCATGTCTTTTTTCTTTTTTAGTTTAATTTCAATAGATAGATAGTGTAAAATAATTTAAACTGTCAGTCAACGGAAATTAAATAAAGTGTCATCAATTCATGATTATGTAATTATAATAATAGGTAATTATTGGGTATAAGATGACACTTTATTAAAATTATATTAGTTGATCAATAATCCATAGAAATTAAACTCATTTTCTTATTGAGTCTAAACTAAATATACGGCTTTAAAATTACTTTTTTGTTAATAGACTCAATAACAGAGTCTTACAAGCTAATTCAAACACACATGACCTCGTGCTTCATTTCCTTCAACAAAATCTACTTAGTTAATATGGAATTTTTGCTAGAGCACGGAATCGGAATAAAAAATTATTTGTTGAAAATGCTGATATGACTATGAATTCAAAGCGGGGCTTCGCTTTTCAAGTCTTGATTCCTGATAATGTGTGTTTAATTCAAGAAGCCATTCCACAAGAGTTGCTTAATTAATATAAATTTTTTCACAAATAGGGAATGGACTAAAAATGTCATGTTTTATTTATTTTTCTTTTTTGTTGAAAATTTTGTTTATATGACTATATGCATTCAAAACCAGGGGTTTGCGCTTTTGAAGTCTTGATAATGTGTTTAAGCATGTCAGCTAGACCTGCCCTGTGCAGCAAGACCCCTTTTTAAACCTATAATTTGTTTTCAAATTTTCATTTTTTGTATTGGATTAAAAATATGGGTTTGAGGCCTCGACACAATCATAGAGAACTCGGACATGGGTTCCACCGATTGGCTACATGGGATAATGATTCCCCTAAGATTTCCTCCTGATTTAGTCGAGAATATCTCCTAAATCACTTATGAGATAACTTAAAGGTCTCTTATTATCTCTTTATATCTCCTATTATCTGATCATCTCTTTTATATTAAATTATATTTCCCTCTAAATATGAAATATATCTAATATATATTAAATCTCAAGAATATTTCCCATATTCAAGTAAGATTACCAAATGATTTATCATAGGATCACCTATCACTATATAAGAGTCTCAACACACCCATGTATCATAATCCTCATATACTCTCAAAACCTAACACTCTATTTACTTGCTGACTTAAGTATCGAATTGTCTTTGCAAGAATCACATCCTCCGCTTATATGGATGATTGGAGGAACATGCGCCATTCCCACCATTTTAGGTAAGAACATTGGTGTCCACTGTGGGGTCGGTAAACAAGCCTACCCCACCAAGGTTGATAGAACGATCCAAACCACAATACAAGTACCATAATAGGAACAAATTCTTATAAGAAGTGTCTTTCTATTGGTCGGATAAATCAATTCGCATGTGATATCTCATCATGATTCAATTTTATTGTCGAGTAAACCATACTCTGAGGTTATATCTCTTCATTGTTTCATCTTTTCAACATCCATATGTGAATGGCATTGAACCATATTATGCAAATTAATTTGATACAATTACTTGTTAACTCCAAATGACAATCTTGTTTTTGCATGATTCAAATTTCAGTCTTCCTTGTTCATACAAGGACATTTTTCCACTAAGACCACATCCCATTTCCTTATTACAGAAAACCATTCAGTCGTGTTTAATTAAGGGGCTAAGGCATACACCATAGTTTTCACCATGATTAACAAAACATCTGCAATAATTAACATATGGAACTTGCAATGTCCATAACCCTACACAACTTATATTGATTCTCTATTCCTAGAGAAATTGTGCTATAGGAAAAGATAATGAACCAGTTATGTTGCACAATCTCCTTTGCCAACTCTCGCAAATGTTGTTGTGGTCACACTCATTTGCCGCCATGTGTCATCAACAACCACGGCGGCTTCTTTAGTCAAATCTAGCATCGGACGATGGAAGTTTGATGATCTTAGCAAGGAGCTCAGTGAAAAAGAACAGATCATGCACACCCACTTTGTTTCCTGTAGGAGAAAGTGGCTGTAAACCATGTTGCTTGAAGCCTATTATGAGAAGCCTTGGAGCACGCCATCGGTTTCTCACACAACCTGCCTATCTTAACTGTTGATGCACCATAGCCCTACCGAAGTCACCGGCTCATACCACCAACAAAGCGTACCATGAAAGAGAAAGCACTGTAAGAACGATGCCACAGCCCCACCAATGCTTGCTTGTATATTCCACTGCTGATCTAACAAACACCAACCATGCGAAGCTTATTGTCGGATCGCGAGTTGCTTGTGAGCTCGCCGATGAATGGTTTCTCATGCAACTTTCTCACCTTACTACTACAGCGACACTACACATCCCATGGTTTGCTGCAAGATCCAAAGGATGTGGGTCCTGCCACCACTGCTTTACACAAACCATGAATCAAGGTCCGCTCGCTGGCAAAGCACATCTTCCCTCATGCACTTGCTGCAACAAAAATGGTGCCCCTGGTTGTGTGGTGTGACTGTTTCTTTATGAACGAGAGGAAACTAGGGCTCCTCAATTAGTTGGGCTACAAGCCCATAATATATGAAACCACGCCAAAACAAAAATGAAAAAACAAAGGACAGGGAATTAGCAACAGTACAGAACGTCAGGGTTGAACCAACAACCTCACACTTGCAAATAGTGCCCAATGCCATTCAATGCTATATATATAGGGATTGAAAATTAGCTTGGCCTAACAATCGTAGCTAGCCATCTTCCAACACATGATCGAGCTTATCTCAATTCTCAATCAAAGACAATGTAAAGAATTTTCAAATGCTACACATAGGTTTCTCTTATGCTCAAACATTTTTTATATGAAGAATTATTATTATCGTGTTTTCATGATCAATTTAATTTTGATATGAATATTCTTCAATGCTGAGCATTATCTTTGACTAGCCGAGCTTCAACATTACCTTCAATTGAGCTCCGATACAAAATCTGGTCGAGCTTTGAACTCTGACGCTGCCTTCGGCAGAGGTCAGACACCACTTCGATAGAACTCCGACGCCACCTTTTGTCGAGCTACACTACCACCCGAGGGCCGAATTATATCATCGTCTTCCGACTAAAATCCAACAAGATATGTCTTTATTATTCTGATAACCTGTTTATTTCTGATTTAAGGATTTTTTACATCTCAAATATATCTCTACCAATCAATATCTTATTCTCAGACTTAAATGATTTCAATCTACATATCGAGTATACCACTATCTCAAAATTAAAGTAACTTGTAAATCTGTTAGCTGCTGAGGATACTTTCACCTTAGAATCAACATGTTTTGCACTGAGGATTTTTTCCGGTGCTGGGATACTGTACTTGCTTGTCTAATTGCTCTATATTGTACATAATTCTAATTTCTTATCACGAGCATATTACTATGTTGACATGTTTTACAGCCTCGGACCATAAGACATGAAGCTCCAAGTCAGAAATATAGCTAGGCAACCAAATTGCCAAAGCCGTCCATCCACTTAAAGTGTCTTCATGTGCCCAAGGTCGCCAGAACGATCTTATGACGTTTTCAGTTACTTTTGTGCAAGCAGGATGACCTCGTTTGCTTTTTAGTGTGTTCCCATTTCATTAGAACGAGCTCATCATGTCATTTGTTGCTCTCGTGCAACTAATACAAGCTCACAGCGTCACCCCTACCTAACTAGGGTGACCTTTGACATTTTTAGTTGCTCCCGCATAACTAGGATAAGCTTGCAAGTCTTTGGTTGTTTTCGCACAACCAAGATAGGCTCACTATGTTGCCAACTTATTCCTGTCTTGCTTCAATGAACTCAACAAGTCTTCAGTGTGTTCACTGGCTACCAAGATGGTAACCCGGACAACCTCCAACCTTTTCAGTTGTTTCCGTGCAACTAGGATAAGTTCACAAGTCTTTGATTGCTCTCACACATTCGAGACGAGCTCACCATGTCACCAGCATATTCCCGTCTTGCTACAATGAACTCATCAAGTCTTCAGTGTGTTCCCGTCTTGCTAAGAAGAGTTCAACGCATCGCCAGTCACTAAGATGGTAACCTAGATGACCCCACGACATTTTCAGTTGCTATCATGCATCCAGGATGAGCTTACCTTGTCTTCATCCACTCTTATGCCAGTTGTCTCATGCAACCTAGTGGAGCTCACCAAGTCCTTAGTGCATTCATGCACCACTAGGGCGAGCTCTTCATCACCCCCTCGAGGGAAATAATCAATTATCGCCATCAAGTGTTAGTGGAAAAATTTCATCAAGTCAAAAAGAGGTAGAAGAGTTATACAGTTTTCGCTCGAACTAACATCTAAATCAATACTAAGCTACTTGACTCAAATAGACAAGATCACTAGTCAATTACAGTATCATTACTTGATCATAATTTGGAAGCACAAAAATAAAGTATATAGATCAAGCACTCATGATGACTTCAACTTGCTCCCACGCAGCCAAGTCAAGCTCTCACGATGACCTCAACACGCTCTCATGCCACCAAGTCGAACTACAACATTCCCTAAGACACCAATTCTGTCAGAATTAGAACTACTATAAAAGCAGGAGCAACATAATGTGCCGCGGGATGAGCTCATTGCAAGTTGACGACTAGCCCATTGCAAACTGATAATGAGCTACTTACAAGCTGATGATAACTTACTAAGTTAGCGTACTAAATGCCCATTAATTAAACACCATCCAAAACTGTCAATAAAAAAAATGACTAGGTGCTTTGCCATTTCTAGCTATGTCTCAACTGAACCAAAGGTCCATAATCTGACTAATGCTTCATTGCATCTGGATGAACTCAAGCCCATGAGTTGGCCATGAATCAGAACAAATCATCAAGCCCTGAGTACACATTTAGCTAAGAACCTCAAGCACCATAAATCTTGAGTTGTAATCCTAACTAGGTACCGCAATATTCCCGTTCGAGTTCTATTTGACATAAGTCTCGAGTCTATATTCTAACCAAGCACTCCACCTTTTCAAGTTGAGTCTCTCAAAAAGTCCTAATAGGCTCCCCACCAGGCCCTCTACTTTTCAGGGTGAGTTATGCTAAAGTACAACGTTCAAAGAAAGGAGCCAAGAATGGTCCTGCGTTAATAGTTTAGCAAGGAAGCAAAGTTTTTAGCTAATGCCAACTTGGCTAAGCAGATCAAACACATGACGATCATACAAGCATCTCGTCGATTCCAAACGAGCTATATCCAAAACCTATGATGATAATTCAAGTAGGAACCACGTCGTCCTAGACCAAGTCCTAAGGCAGCAAATTGCTTGGGAATTCCACAACCCTCATCCAATTCCTAATTTGACAACTCGACTAGGCAGTTCATTATAATTAATGAGTTAAAAAAACCTGAGGACCAGGTTGACAAAAAACTGAACATAAGCACTAAAACTGCAATATTATTAAAGCTAACAATAAGATCTCCTTTGTAAAAGGATCGACCACTCCATTTTTGGTTTCACTAAAAATTTGGTTGGTGTGGAAGTAACCTTTTTCCCCCAATGGCATAGTCCCATATACGTAGACAGAGAAATGCCTAGGCAGATCTTCAAGCATCCAAGTTGAAGAAAGCTAATAACTCAATCAACAAAGGGCTCAGATTTTAAGCTCGGAACAGAAAGTCGAGTCAACATGCTGACGAGGCACTTTGAAATTCCCGATTGAGTTTCCAGGCAGGCCCTATGTCAGCATCTAGACTAGGTACTTTGCTGTTTTCAATCAAGTTTCAACACAAGCCCTGAGTTGATGTCCCAACTAGGCACTTTGTCATTCCCGACTAAGTTTCCAAACAAGCCGTGTGCCGGCAACCTAACCAAGCACTTTGCCATTTTTGGTTGAGTTTTAACACAAGCCTTGATTCGATGCCCGACTAGGCACTCCATTGTTCCTGCCCAAGACTAGACAACTTCTCATCCCTGGTCGAATTCAACTATGAGGGGCTTAATTTCAAACTTAAATGGGTAGACCTTGTAAATTGAGATTACCATAGCAAATCTCTAGCTCACAAACGAAGATAAAAAGGAACAAAAAACTCTACTTATGACCTACATATTACTACCAAAAGCAAGTCCTTAGAGTAATTGATGAATTGGGGCTTTATTGACCATTTAGCCAAGCAAGAGTATGCCAATCACTTATTGTTAGGAATTTTAAAATCACCTAATGTATGTTTTTTGGTGCCTAATTAACCAATTTGTGGTTCTCAGTACTTAAGTCTACAGTATGGTTGGCAACTTAGTAGGAAAAGTGGTCAAAGGCTATGGACCACACAGAGAATCTCTGCAAAGCTGTCGCAACACAGCTAAATCACCAAGATGGCAACTAACTTTAGTATGGCACAGTGTAGCTGCTCTAGAGACCTTACCTTCTTGTTTGTGAACCTCTTCATTTGCATTGTATATATGGAGTGTTGGGATAGTGTTTTGTGGCTATTCCGTGTTAGACCGAAGAGTTAAATTGAGAATAAAATTTAATAAACAACACAATATAATTAAAAAAAACAGCAAACAAACTAAATCACAAATAATACAACAATTAAAATTTAAACTAATCACATAACTAAATGGATAGCAATAGAAGAAAGCTTAAAATAAATAGCAAAATAAAAAAAAATAACAAATACAATTAATCACAAAAAATGTACTAATAAAATTTAAATTGATCACATAAGTAAATGGCACAAGAAGAAAATTCTTATTAGAGTTCCACCATAATTTTGACATCCAAATATGAACTAGGACCAGCCTCAACATCAGCTTGAGTAATAATGTCTTCAAACACCACATACAACTCAATTCCATAAATATATGACTCAAATTGTTGATGAATTTGAAACATTAGCTGCAGATAGTTGTCGGTGCTTATTTCAATTGCACAACATTTTATATTGCTACAGATAATATTCATTGGATATCTATATTTTATTATCGCCACTCTCTTGCATGTGTCAACATTTAAGTCTAACATTTAGTTCCACGAAAGACAGAGTCTATGGAGCTAAAAGTATACTGGCTCGTCAGATATAAATGCCGCACCGTTATTTGCAGTTTTAAGAATAGAACCATTAAAATTTATCACAAAAGTAACATTACCACTACTCATCTCTCTCGCTTTCTCTCTCTCTCTCTCGCAAATATTCTCAAAACAACCACTCCCAATTTCATAGGAGGAACAAAGAATGAGGCTTCTAGTAATGAGGAACTAGGTATTTATAGGGGAGTATTGTCACCGTTGAGGAATTTGAATGTTGAGTTATGACCGTTACAGAGTTTTCTAATTTTTTAATACCAAAGTTGCCAATATGTCAGGTAATTTTAAACTTGCATTTTTTATAATTTTTTCTTGTAAAGTCTCCAAGCTTTCATGCAATTTATGAGGTTAAATTTTTTATTAATTTTTTGCACCCTAATGTCTCTGATGCATTAGAGAATTTTATAATTTCCAGCATAGTTATGCAATTTTCCTCTTACTCACGTATATTTGACATTCTTTCACTCCATCTCAATATTGAAAAAAATGAGCCTAGTTATCAAAATTTAGTTTTGAAAAACGTTTAAAGTGATATTGTATAATATATAGTACACTTATTAATATATGAGTGGGGAACAGAGAAAGAGACAAAGATGGGGGATAGAAGATCTAAACCCAGTTGTATGAACATGTGATTTTTTGGAAGAATTTCCATAAACAGAAATCCATCTCTTAAAAAGAGTTTTCACCGAAATAATGATCCAAGTCCATTAATTAAGACTAATTTATAAGAGTTTACCTTGTTTACGGATTTGGATCCTCTAAAGTGAGATCTCACTTTAGAGGATAAAATGAAGGGATTTTACTATTAGATCAATAAAGTAAAGAAGACCCCACTTCTAATTTTATTAATCCAAGGATGAAATCCTTCACTTTACCCTCTAAAGTGAGATCATCACTTTAGAGGATCCTTACTCCCTTGTTTACATACCTATCTAAAGTTTGATAACCATCCTTATGTCCCGTTTTAGGCTAAGATTGACAATACCTATTAACATGCACAGGCTTTTTCTCAAAGCATGCAATAGAAACTAGCGTGAGTTCACTTTCTCTCCAGCCTCCACAGTCCATTCCCCCGCCCACAAACATTACACGGACAGCTACTTGCAACTAGTTGGTTATCTTCCCACTGCTTTTGGCGAGAAGTAGCATATTCACTGGCGCGCATGCTGCTGATGAAGCTGAAGTAGTCCATTGGGTGATGATCGCGTTTTGATTTGAGTTGAACTAGATCTAATAAAGGTCTTGCAGCGTTTTTGTGAAAGTAGTCCATTAGGGTGCCCCTGGTTTTGAGAGCTGTTTCGTTTATTTTAGATTTTAGAAAAATGATTATGAAATTTAAATTTTCTATATATTTGTAAAAATTGAAAAGTAATTTTTTTTTAATGAAAAAAGTGGTTTTCGGACGAAATAGTCCTGTCCAAACGCAATCACATTGTCAAAGCTTCTCGATTTGTTTGTTTGTCTGGTTTGGTTTCAATTTATGCATCGTTTGCAAGTTTATCATTTTATATATAGGGAGACAAACCTAAGCCAGCTCCCTATTTATCATGAATTCATGATGAACTTAGAATATGCTTGGATTAGCTTATTTTAAATTCATGCTAAAAAATTTGCTGAGACGATTAAAAAAAATTATTATTTATCTAAAATAATAAGTGTTTGGCTATGATCTTATAGGCTTAACATGAGAGCGAATATACTTAATTTTTTTGGACGTGAAGTATACTTATACTTTATATACCAAGTGAATCTTATGAATTGTGTGTACCGTTAAATTTATAGTTTTAAATAATTATTTATTGAAGCAAATATATGATATGAACCATAGTATTAAAAACTGCAGACTGATCGACTTTGAAAGATCACTAGTTCAACCTGGAGTCATTAGTTGAACAGGATTAAATCGGATTTTATTAAATTATTATATAAAAATACAATTTAATGTCATATATATATATATATATATATATATATATATATATATATATATATATATATATATATATATATATATATATATAATTTATTGTACATAAAGACACAAAAGCAAGGTTGGCTTAGAGGTTGTTGCATGCTCCCAGCAATGAGCCTACCCAGGTTAAGGTAAGGGTTTAGAGGTTCAGAGGTTCAATTGGTTTAACCGGGGGTCCAATCGAAATATAACTGATATATAATAAAGCATGTATTTATATAAATATATAAAAATATAAAAAAAAATATATATCATAAATAACTAAAAATTAAATTAGGTATCAATAAAACTCATAGAATATAACATATTTTATCTCTTAATCAAAATAAACATTATTTATATGAATTAAATCTCTCAAGTTACTAATTTCCATACCAGAAAAAGGAAAAGAATTAGGAAAAAAAAGAAAAAAAGAGATTTAGTTTTTTTTTTTTAAAAAAACCCAAAATAATGTCATTTTGTATCTTTTTGTAAAAAAATAATAATAATTTGACTGGCCAAGCCAATTTGCCCGGTTCCTTGCTGATTCAAAGCAGTTCTTAGCTGATTTGATCTTCACAGGTTTTGGGGGCCAACCCAAACTAGACAATAGGCTAATTCCCGGTTCAACCGGCAGGTCTGATCTGATTTTTAAAACCTAGGTGAGGTGATATTAAATTACCAAAGAATAATGCTCTTTGTAAATACAATTTATGAGAGATTTTATCAACACACTCTTTTTTATCATCGAATATGATGTAAGATCCATATTAAATGGAATTCGCCGCCCATTTTCAATGATAAACGAGAGGACATCAACATTTCTCCTTAAATACCAACAAGTGGGTTGTTTGTGAATCATGTTGCTGACTACCTGTCTATGTGGAGCTACTGTGAGCGTAGCATCCAAGCAACCACCCTTCTTTCCATGATCATAAGCTAATTTCCAAGAAAATGACCAAAAAAGGGGAAGGTTGTGTGGTTCTGGGTCAAGTAAATTATCTAATCACAAATCAGCAATTTGTCAGCAAAGATACTTTAATGAGTTTAATCTAAAAGTGTAACCGTGGCAGTGACTGGGACTTGGATCCTATTCAATATTCGTAGCGGTCAAGGAAATCAATATACGGACACGGTGACCTCGGTACCCCTAAGAAGAATATTTCCTTCTGGAACTATCTCTTTTCTGGTCAGATTCTGGAGCTAATCTAAAAGTAAAACCCTTTTCATTTGACCCTTTCCAATGTCCCATCTTCTCTCTTCATGTCATGACTCAATGCTCAGCAACTACCCCACCGGGACCCATCCAACTTCCCCCTCACACTTTCTCTTTATCATCTTCTTTTAAATATTTTAATAAACGACGTACAGAGGTTTAATTTTGCAATATGCACTTGCTTCCCCAATTTAATTACATGAAAGCCATCCCTTTAAAGCGAACAAACTACTACCTTCTCCAGGGTTGAACTTGAACTCACAAAACAAAAAAATTCAGGCTATACAAGTGAGTTTAATCACCATCAACAAGAGGACAAAACAACTCTTATTATATCAATATTGATCGCTATTTTCAAAATGAACTTTTAACAAAGTCGACAAATATATTAAAGGCATATTTCATATAAAACACGCCCATATCACATCAATTCAATGTTACTTTTTCTTATAAGAAAATCTCTTATAATTAACATATAGTACACTATACGTATATGTTTAATTCTAAACATCAATGATTAATATGGTAGTGGCACGAATATAATGATAATTAAGTTAACAAATTGATCTTATGATTAGTCTTCTTAAACAAGGTATGAATTTGGTTCAAGCTATTTTTGGTATTTTTGGCCAATACGGCACCCATATATTCCCGATAAGGTGGATGGTTAGATGTTATTTTCAGTGGCGTTGGCCTACACTACACGTCTATAATAACGACGAGTCTGCAAGTGCACAAAAAAGCCAAGACCTAGTGGGCAAGGTCAACCAGCCAGGGAAGTGCCGCTAGAAAGCAATATCGAAGCCAAAACCAGCGGCAGCAAGAACCGGAAAGGAATAAAGGCACGCGGTTTGCTGTGAACGTAATTTCAGTCCGTAAGAAGGGGGCAATTTATTCCAGCTTTTGTTAGTTGTTAAAGATAATACACGCATGAAAGGCGAGCACAGAGGAATATCAGGTGTGAGTGCAACAACGACAATTAGCCGTAAGCACAAACAGGAATAAGCACTAGGAAAAACATTAAACAAAGAAAACCGAACGTAGTTATCCGAATCCAACTCGTTGGATTGGCGCGGAATAAATGTCAACGGTCCTACCCCTCTCTCTCTCTCTCTAGAACAGTAGAACCAGAAACCCCTGTCTGTCCCCCTCAGACCTAAGCCAGTCATCCCTGTCCTTCTCTCATATATATTAAAACACCCAAACCTCAATTTCCTCACACATCAACACCAACAATATCAACAACAGCTACCAAACTCCCAATCAGACACAAAAACACATCTCCACTCCCCCACAATCCTCAAACAGCATCAATCATCACAACAAAAGTAAATAACAGAAAAAATGAAACTAGTCTGGTCCCCAGAGACAGCATCCAAAGCATACATCGACACAGTACAATCTGTAAGCATCCATTCAAACAAACTTTCTTTCTCTTCTACTCACCTCAAATACTTTGGTTTCTAAATTCTAACCTTTGTGTTCCGTTCCGTTACCGATGATCCGCAGTGCCAGCTATTCCGCGAATCAGGGGTGGCGGAGCTTGTGTCAGCCATGGCGGCAGGGTGGAACGCGCAGCTGATAGTGGAAACATGGTCGGAGGGAGGGGTCATCCCGACAAGCACAGGGTTAGCCATAGCGAGCAAGCACACGGGCGGGAGGCACGTGTGCATAGTCCCGGACGAGAGATCAAGGTCAGAGTACGCAGAGAGAATGAAGGAGGCAGGGGTGGTGCCGGAGATAGTGGTTGGGGAACCAGAAGAGGTGATGGAAGGGCTTGTTGGGATAGATTTCATGGTTGTGGATTCGAGGCGAGGGGACTTCTCAAGGGTGATGAGGCTGGCCAGGCTGAGCAGCAAGGGTGCGGTCTTGGTGCTCAAGAACGCCAGTTCCAGGTTCGATTCGGGTTCGGGTTTTAGGTGGCGGAGCGTGCTCGATGAAGGGTCGCGGCGTCGCGTCGTGCGTTCGGTGTTTCTTCCTGTAGGGAAGGGGCTCGACATGGCGCACGTTTCGGCCGTTGCGGATGATTCGGTGTCGGGTGTGAAAGGTGGTGGTTACGGTGGTGGGAAGAGGTGGATTAAGCATGTTGATCGGAGATCAGGGGATGTGCACGTTATTAGACGCTGAATTCACAGCGCAGCGTCAAATTTTCAGGGTCAAAGCTTTTTTTTCCCACCCCTTACTTTTTGTAAATAGGGAATACAATATGAATGTTGTAGTATACCACTGATTATTCAATTTGTTTATTATTTTAGATGTGTATAGAACAACTTCAGACATTTTGATTTGGTTTTTTTTTTTTTCCTCTTTCCACCTTCTGAGTTCTGACTTTCTGAGGGCATTTGTTTTCACTTTCCAGTTTTCACCTATATATTATTGTTTTGGGGACTAAATTAGAGAGAATGGTGGCCTTTGCCCGGTGGGATTTTGGGACGGGGAGGAGGAGGAATCATGTGAGGGGAATAGAAATGCATTTTAGTCACAACATCTGTGAATCTCGTTTGTAGTAGCATTAGGAAATTTGATTTGGTTCAAAGTAATATGAAAATGACATGAATATCTTCTATACTTGTGATAGATGTTGCAGCATTTGAAGCAATGAAACTCCGAATTTTAATATTGTGACATTGATGTGTGATACGAGTTGCGTTCATATACTCGTTTGAATGAAATTCAAAAATTCTATCACGGAAGTACATATCACATTAATACGCATTTACTAAGCCACCGGCCTTCCCAACCACCTAACCGGATGCGGCAGGACAAAATCCTGTTTCAACATGTTTCTTAAGCCTAAGCACGTTCCTCAGGGTTGTTGACCTTCAATGTCCTTGGCTCTGTGCCACAACTCAGGACATGTGCAATGCAGTGCAGAGGGTCAATAATGGCCAAATCACGAGAAAGGGATCAAATTGGCAAAGAAAACATTTATGATTCAGTCAATAATCGGTATTTCTATTTGAAATTATGGTATCGGTTTAAATCCTAGCTACATTATAATCCTTCCAGTTGAGCCATGCTGGTCGAATATTGTAGTCAACAACTCATCCAATGTGAATGTATCCAATTATGGCGGTATCAGAGGATTTTGCTTGTGACCTGTAGCCTAAGACTGAGTTAGAAAAAATGAAATCAACAATGACATGCTTGATAAATGGATCTAAAGTAGTCAATAATGGTGAACTTACCAAAATAATGAAACACGTTCAAGATCAGGAAGTCGATGTATTAGTCCCAGCTATTTTTACTTCTTCTGAATGCTTTCTTATCCGAGAGCACCTTCTTGCTTTTAAGGCGTTTCTGCTCTCCTATTGCAGCCCTTCAAAAGTGAACATTTGACTAACAGATGTTAATTAATTACATGTACTTCAGCATCAAGTAATTCTAATTTAATAGAAGCCGTAAGCAACATAGTACAAAACATAAGTAGTATTTAACCTGAAGGAAAAGAAAATACAAAAAGTGGAGTGCTCTTACAGCTTTGCAATTTTCTTCTTTTGCTCTTCTGAGGGAGGTGGTGGGACATATGATGCTGCATCAATGATTTCCTAATTTTACCCATCAAATAAAATAGAAAAGCATCCTTGATAAGCAAAAGTCACTTTTAAGGAGCAATGATAAAAGAAAATGGAAAGGCAAGCTCTATATCATTGAAAAAGACCAGAGGGGAAAGGACGGAAAGATTAGATAACTAACATCTAACATCCAAAAACGCACATCATATGCTGGATGACCCCAACCAGGATGATGCAATATGATAATTTTAAGGGAATAATCAGCATGAGAAGTGTGAGAACACGCGGTGGAACAACTACACAAGACTTCCAATAAATAATTACATGAATGCACTAAGAGACAACTTAGAACCCATATCTCTTTCCAAGACTTGGTTGTACTTGCCAACATATCCAAGAAAATATAGGGCTAGTAAGAAAGTTGAGGATATAAATGGGAAGTTTAAGATGCATTTGATTTCAGAAAACAGTTTTTAATTTTCATTTTATATTATTTTCCTGTCTCCTAGATTTTGTGAAGGAAATTCTGAAATCTACAAAATCCAATTTTCAATTGTTATTTACAGTTTTCAGTATTTCCTTTAAAAAATCCTGAAAATTGTTTTCTAAAATCCAACGCAACCTAAACCTGAAGGACAAATTTTAGAAGCACATGGTTTTTTTTATAAGTAGAAGTAAGACCGAGTCTACGGAGGCACAATAATGCTAACTTAGTTGCAGATTGTACCATCTCACAAGCCACACAGTTTAAGTACCTAGATCCATAATCCAAAAGGATGCAAAAATAAAAGGAGATGTAAACTGCTTCAAGTGCTGTATGTCACAGGAAAATAGCACTCAAAATTAAGGAATAATTTTAGAACACATTTATAAGAACTGCAATATTGGATACGACTAAATATTGGACAATAATAAGCCAACACAAGACTAAGCTCAGTGTTGTAGTCTTACAGAGATGAAGATATTACGATGGATAAGTGAACATACTACACACAGAGAATTTGGAGTAAAAATATTGAAGAGAAAGTTGGGGTAGAGCACTTATCATGAAAAAAGTGGTAGAATGCGGCCTAAGGTGGTTCGACCATGTGAGAATAAGATCTATAGAAGTACAGTAAGAAGATCCGATCAAATGGAGGGTAGTCTAATAGAAGTTATAATCATTGTTCATAATAGGACAGAATGGTATCATTTAATTCATTTAGACAACCCCACCTAGTGGAAAAACGTATAACCATGCTTATATTTAATATCTTAGGAAAATAGACAACATTTAGTCTCTTTACATAACAATTATGAGAAGTAACTCCGGGATTAATAGTAGGATTTAGAATTATTATTACTCACAAAATATATTTCATATACACCACAATAGGGGTGTTCAAAACCAAACGGGACCAATTAAAACAGAAAAAACCAAAAATTGAAGAAAAATTGATTAAATTGTTTTTATTTTCAGTTTTCCTGAAAAAGGAAAAAACTGATCAATTTGGTTTGGTTTTCAGCTCATTAACTCAAAATTGGACCGACCCAAACCCAATTGACACTCTTTAAGTTTATGCTTTTTTTGTTTTCCCCTATAAAATACCTGCAGCCTCCACCAATTTCTCGTCCCAACTCCTTTTTTGGTTTCATTAGTGCACCAAGCCCAATCCCATCTTTTCTAACCCTAATGCCTAATTCACTCACCATTATGTTTCAGCCGCCATTCACCCCTCACTTCCACTCCCTCTTCATCTCTTCTGTCTTCAACCTTTTGCACTCCCAATCTCCATGGTTGCTAGGTTGATTCATTACACTTAATGCCCTCCAAGGACACCCTGTCTCCTCAACATCATCGGCTTTTGCTTCCCAAATCCCACCTCCTCTCCTTTTCCTCTCATCGTCACCTCAGTTTGGTTCGGTTGGCCTGAAAATATAGACCGACTATATGTCATTTCTTATAAACTGATTGGTTTGGTTTGGTTTGGTTGATTTTTCCTTCAAAACTGAACACAAACACCCCTACACCACCACAAAGCTAAGCAGTTATCCCCACACCCCAAAGCACAAAACACTTCCACTTCTCTTCCCATTAATCCATAGCTGGATCCAAACAAGCACATCATGGAATTCATTATATATAGACAAGACGATCTACCAACTCAACAATATAGAAGTATTAAAGGAAAATATTTACAAACTCCTCTACAAGGACTATCCCTTTTCCTCATGAAGATGTTATCTTAACTCTTCAAAGAATCACAAAAAATGGAGATTTTATCTAAACTGCAAAACCCCCACACCTCTACTTCTCTTCCATTGATCCCCGGCTGGATTCAAACAGGCACATCATGGAATTCATTATAACCAGGATATGGTGATCAACCAGCTCAACAATAAAGAGGTACACAAGGACCAATTTGCAAACTCCTCTCCAAGAACTATCCTATTTCCCAATGAATATGTTATCTTAACTCCTCAAAGAATCACAAAAATAGTCAGCACCAAACCATGAATGGATACTCAAAAAGAAATCAAAAAATAAGGAGAGATGTCTACCACCAAGTCTGTGACCTGACCTGTATTCTTCTTCCAGCAGTCTGTTCACTATCAAGATAAGCGATTATTACTAGCACCACATTTTCTGCAGACTAACTCCTCCAAACTCCATCACCAGAGAAGAATAAGTAATAAAATCCAGAGCTACCAGTTTATAAAGTAAAAGCTTTTTCTTATGACTTATCTATCTGAAATTACCCTCCAGAAACTGTCTTTTACACTGCAAGATTCAATTTTAAGATTTCATTATTTTCTTTGAATCATGTTTCTGCGAGAAGGAAAAGATATATAGAAGCATAATCATTTCCAACTGTACCAGTGAAAGGTAACTGTCAAGAACCAAGAAAAAAGCCATTCTTGGCCCCTGCTGAATAATTTAGGCTTTAACTACAAAATCCAGTTTTGAGTTTTTATCTCCAGTTTTCACTATTTCTATCACAAAACCTTGAAAACAGGAAACTAACTGAAAACAAGAAATGAAAACTCAGTTATTTTCTGAAACCAAGTGCACCCTAAATCATTCTTTTTAAATTATTTTCTTGTCACAATATTTTGAAGCAAATTTAATAAACAAAAGTTCATATACTGAATTTTGCTATGTTACCTGAAGTTTCGCCAAAGCATCCTCAATGTTACCCCTGAGAAAAAGAAGTCGTGGAATAAGACCAACCAATCTTGCAGCATCAAGGAAACCAAACAACAAATATGAAAAAAGGGAAGAGGCATACTTCTGTGTTCTAGTTTTTGTCGAAGAAATCACAAGCTCCCCATCCTTGTTAATTCGATTTTTCTCCTGCTCAGGACCAACATAATTAAGGGTCATGAAAAAGCCAAGGCAGATAATCAAACCAAGAGTACTGCTACTGCAACAATAATAGTTGGGTAAAAGAGTGACCAATCAAAAGATGTAATAAACAATAATGCACAAGTAGATACATAAATATATATTGTTAATACACGTGTTGTGTGTACGATTGTACAAATAACAATATTTTGTGGTCCACAGAAGCAATGGCAACAACCCTATGTTTGGATTCGTGGTAAGTAGTCAAGTGAAGTGGAATAAAATAGAGTGGAGATGAGTGGAGTGGAGTGGCATAATTATAGTGTTTCGAAAAATTTGCATTCCATCTCATTCCTCCCAACTTCGAGGAGGAAAAAATAGAGAAATAGAGAAATATGGTGATATTGGATGGAATTGGCTCCATCCATCTCCATTATGCTCTGTGGTGAATCCAAACAATGGAACTTGTTATAGTTCCATTACATTCCATCCTATTCCACCAATCCAAAAGTAGTTTGTGAATCCAACATGATTATGAATCCAACACATCGATGACCCAAAAAATTAAAAAAAAAAAAAAGTAGTTTGTGACAAACCATTTGCATAATTTTCTCCCTGACCGTGTCACTTAGCCAATATGCATTTTTAACGCTGAATCGCATGTCCACCTTGGTGTTCACTGTCCAATCCAGCATTTATCACAAGTTAGCACCAATGAGCTCCAGCATCACATAAAAAGGGCCATCAAAAAAGAAAAGTAACGAACGAAAAGAGACAACAACCATTTCTCTTACAACAAGTAACTTGAAACACCGTTAAAGAAAAAAGAATTAAAAAAAAAAAAACCAACCTTTATTCACATTCTGACCACCAGGTCCACCACTTCTGGCAAAGCTCACCGTAACGTGATCTACAACCAGAAACAGAACATTTTGCAAGGTTTCTTTCTTACCCTAATTTCGTGACAAAAACAGAGAACAATCAAAATTGATAAAGAAGAAGAGAAGTAAGTACCCAATGTGATTTTAGGAGTGGGGCCAGTGTGGGCTGAGAGAGCTCGTTCTTCGGCTTCTTGGAGGAGCTGCTGAACCTGCGACAGCCGAGACGATACCTTGTTGTTGCCACCATCGCCGGAGGCTGAAGAAGAGCATCGAATTGCAGTGAAGGAAGTGGCGGGGCGAGAGCGCCGTAATTGAAGGGACAAGTTTGCGTCATGTGAGGAAAATTGACGAGGAAGGGCACGGAGACGAAGGGAAGAGAAGGGAAGCGTTGAAGAGAGGTGAAGCATCTCCTTCACGAGTGCTCTGGTGGTCGTAGCCATGGCTGAAGTGTCTGAACTACAACCATAAACCACCTCCTTTTGTTTTTGGCCTAGAGTTTTCTTCTTTCATTATTTATTTATTTATTTATTGAGGATAGATAAATCCACCTCTAAAATATTATAAACATGTGAACAAAAAATTATAAATCAATTTATAAAAAATTGTAAATCAATTGATTTACAATATTGAAAATTGATTTACAATATTTTACACCTTAATTTATAATATTTTACATTTTGATTTACAATATTTTATATTAAATGTGAGTGGAGATACGGGATTACCATCTATCATTTCCCTTATTTGGCTTGAATTCCCATTTTAGTTTGTGTGAACATAGGGCATGTGAAGCCTGAAGCACTTACTAGTCTCCTCCAAGCGTGGTGCTCACAATGTGAATTTTGTTTCAAGCTATAAGACTGTGCCTATACACCTAGCCAAGAATTAGGTCCTCCACTAGATGTTAACAAATTATGATAATGCGTTTTCCTTGTACATTTTGATACTTAAATTTTTTTGCCTTGATCTTTCATGCTCCAATCTTTTTTGAGTAAACCTCCAAACTAGTCTTCCACAGGTGGCCGATTCGTTGATAAATGTTTTCCCTGGACACATAATTAAAGAGCTTATAGGGCGTTTGGAAACCCCTGGAATTCAATTCTATCAAGGAATCAATCAATTTCACTGTTTAAGAACTTAAGTGAATAATCAATTCTCATGAATCAAATCCAAGAAAACTAGGAAATTGAAATCAGGCCCAAAGGGGTGCGATTTGAACTAAGGAATTGAAATCAGGCCCAAAGGGGTGCGATTTGGTGTGGGAATTGAATTCCAACAAATGAAAATACCAAAATAACCTTACTTAAATATAATGTTTTATTCCTAACCTATTAATGAAGGATAAAATAGTAAAAATAATTAAATTAATTTATTTTTAGATCTATTCCAAACGAAGGAATTGAATTCAATTCTTTAATTTACTAGTTCATTCCAAACATAAGAATTCAATTCAATTTTTTATGAAATTCAATTCCTAATTGAATTCAATTCAATTCCATCTCATTAAAAGTTTCCAAACGCCCTATTAGTCATCTTCTTTACAGCATTCGAAAACATTCATTTATTTTCTTAAAAACCAACAAAACAAAAAATCTCTTCAATTTTTACGTGGCAATAACACATACTACCTTAATTTTTACAACACTAAAAAAATAAAGGTGCATATGTTTCTTGATATTTTTAATACCTTTTTGGTCTATGTACTTAAATAGATTTATGGGCTGAACTCCTCGGTCCATGTGTAGAGAACTCGGATAGGAGATCCTAAAAATCACCCTCATAGCAAGAAATCCAACCAAGGGTCCTTCGCAATTTAGGGCCTAACATGCAATTCAGGGCCTGATCATCTGACTACTGTATCACATTTATTCTGCATTCTGTACACATCTAGCAAACAACAAAAATCTAGGACATATCTTCCCCAATGATCACTGATGCTATAAATATTATCTATTTACCCGATTTATTGCAAGATCTCCTTGTACAAGGAAACAATGGAACAATTGACTCCAAATTTATCCACATGATACCTTCTCTCCATATAAGAGGCTCAACGCCTCTAGATATGATAACAAGACTAATCCAATTGCATTATACCCTACCTCTTTTATACAATGATGATGTGATCTGAGCATCGGAGTGTATTTTCTAGGTCCCATCTCCACTTTTTGAACCATTGGAGGAGATCAACACTTATCAAATCTTGAGGTAAGAATACTCTATTTTCTATTTGCCCATATTTTTTAAATTATATAGTTAAAAAAGGGAAAATGAAAATTGGAACAAGATTATGTTCTTTCGCTATTTTCATCACATTCATTAAAAATAAGAAATAGATTAAAAATGGGAAATAAACAAGAGACTAAATAGACCTTCTTTTTGTTTTTTAACATCTCTTACTTTTAACTTGTATTGCAAGCATAGTTAAGGAAAAGATGGAAAATAACTTCTTATAAATTTATTTTATTTTTTCATTATTTTATAAATTCGCCCAAGAAAAAAATTGAGAAGCAAGAAAATAAGATAATTTTTAAGTCTGCTCTTCTTTGGTTGAAGAGAGAGAAAAATGGGAGGAAAAAAAATAATATGATCACACAAATTTTATTTTGCTTAGTTTAAAACAAAATAATAGAATGAAAAAGTCATTTAAAAAACAATAGAGTAACTAGATTCAAACATTATGAATGCCTTTTAACTTGATTTCCTTCATTTCCTCACCTCTTTTCTCATGCCCCATTAAGGGGCTTCTTGGGCTTCATTTGGAAACTCATTTCCCAAGTTTACATGATGGAGCTGACGGGACAAGGTGGACACGAAGGTTAGTATTTCTTTCGTGATTGGCTTGGCAAAAGGGAATCTGAATTGGATTGGCCTCTATGGCTCCACTTGGTATAACTTTCACTATAAGTACTTTCAAAAGAATTAAATTAAAAAATATTACCTTTAAAAAATTAAATTGAGAAAAAATTATTTGTATTTGAAAAGTAAATTAAAATGAGGGTGTATAAAAATAAATTACCAACAAAAATAGATGTGTAAAAGTATAATTCATTCTATTAGAATAAGAATGAAAAGTAAATTGAATGAGAAGTAAATTAAACCTCTTTCTATCTAAATAACTTTTCATCACCTTATAAGTTTCATCTCGTCAATTAATTATCCAAGCATGTTTAAACTTCTCATTCTTATTTTAAGGTGATTAAACTTACTCTTAAGTCCATCATTTTGCAAACCAAACATGCTCTGTCTATATGGAACGGTATGGTCTTAGGCTTTTTTACCCAAAAAGAAATATAAAAATTAATTATTTATGAATGCCCATGGTTTTCAATTTTATTTACCAATATACACTAAAAGCAATATGTTTGGCTATCAAACGTTTTGACTCATATAATACGTTTAACTATCAAACGTATTGCATAAATTTAGGTATTAGTGCTGAGAAATATCAGCTTATATTTCGACTAATTATTTGCCATATTACAAGTATAATACAGCTAGTACCCAGCCGTGTTATGTGCACCCGCCTCGAGCACTGCTGCAAGCTTGACTTCCTTGGCAGCAAGAGTTGATGGAAGCGTGCTTTTGTGTTGGCAGCAAAGAAAGAAACATTAGCCTTCAACACTTAGATATAACACAAATGGTGACGGAACACGCCTCGAAAAATGTTGATTGAACCCGCCTAGTGATTCATTTACTTGTGTATTATTATTTTTTTTGGTTACATTTACTTGTGTATTATGCGGTTATGCCAAAATGCCATTTTTTTCGGTTAGTTTTGTGATAAAAAAAAATAATTTCAAACCATATTATTAAATATAATTTATAATTCAAGATAAGTATCAAAATATAAAGAAGTAAAAAAAAAACCATGGTGAAAAGAAAAATAAGGGACCAAAATCCCTTATTAAAATAATTAAGTGCCTTCAATCCCCACCATTCAAAATCAAATGAATGGCTTTGGTGAAATTTTAATTAAATTGTTATTTAATATAAAATTAAATTAATAATAATTAAATAAGTTTACAAATAAATTTTAAAAGTAATTGAATTTAATTAAGTAAAAATTAATATTTGTAATTAAATTTTTAATTTTTATACTGCTATATTTAATTAATACAAATAAAATGAATTTAAAAGTATAAAAAATTAAATAAAATTTCATCAAAGTCATTCATTTGATTTTGAATGGTGGGGAGTGAAGGAACTTAATTATTTTAATAATGGATTTTTGTCCTTTTTTGTCATTGTATTTTTTTTATTTTACTTTTTTATATCTTGATACTGATCTTAAATTATAAATTATATTTACTAATATAATTTGAAATTATTTTTTTATCACAAAACTGACCCCAAAAAATGGCATGGTGGCATAATACACAAGTAAATGTAGGTAGGTTACATCAACCTTTTTCGAGACGGGTTCCATCACCATTTGGCGTTATATCTCTAATGTTGAAGGCTAATGTCCCTTTCTTTGCTACCAACACAAAAGCACGCTTAACTCTTGCTGCCAAGGAAGTCAAGCTCGCAACAGTGCTTGAAACGGGTGCACATAACATGACTAGGTGCTAGCCGTACTATACTTGTAATACCGAAATATAAGCTGCTACTTGTCAGCGCTCATGCAATACATTTGATAGCTAAATGTATTATATGAATAAAAACATTTGACAATCAAACGTATTGTTCAGTGTATATTGATAAATATCGAAATCATATATATTTGTAAATAATTAAATTTTTTTATTTTTTTTGGATAAAAAAGCCATGGTCTTAGTGCTATTTGTTTACTAAACCATTTTGAAAACCAATTTTACATCATTTAAAAAGAAAAAAGAACGTTCAGCTTTAAAACCAAGAAAAACCGCTTTTTCACGCTTCCAGTTGGGTTCAGAGTAGTTTATTTCAACAGCCCTTCTCATAACCCAGCCTAGATTGCAGATGACAAATTTTTCACAGCCTGAGTTTCAAAGGAGACGCGCTCCGCTTCCCCTTTTCGTGAAAGCTGGACCAGCAAATAATAGCTTTCCCGTGGCCAATTTTGTCACAGGATCATTCATCAAGACAGAATATAGTATAAAAGTTGCCAGAATCGGCTCAAACAGGTGCACTAAAGTCAGGGCAACCATAAACATCCTGAGACATGAGTGGCAGTAAATATTAAGTATAATTGTTCTGCAATCAGCTCATACTAAGAAATAGTGCAGGTCTCAGACCCTAGCATCACAACCATATCAATGGGTAAAATCCATCCAACCAAGGGATAAAAAACTCCGGCCAAAATCATCATAGACCTACCATAGGGAATACAAAGGAAAAAAAATGACCGGGTAACAGTATGCGAGACCATTCTATGGGGTAAATGGGACTGGACAACTTGACAGCAACAAGATGCCTTAATTTTGGCCCCGCCCTCGTGGATGGTATGCACTCCTACCACTAGAATCTGTCCTTGCCCTCTGCTGTGTGCGAGAAGAGGCTGCTGCATCTTGAACTTCAGACATTGTTCGTGAAGGATAACTATGCTCAGAAGAAGGTAGAGCCCAGCCTCCCTGCCTGGGCTGCTCAGTTTGTCCATTATGGATAGCTCCTAAAAGTAGAAATAGCAAATTAAAAATGACAAACAAATAATTGAAGATATCTTATACAGATAAATCATCACCGTCCTCAAGCATCAAAAAGGAGATTTAGTTACTCACCAGTACTTCCAGTCCATCCAGGCAAATACCTTTGACCCTTTCCTTTCCATTCTTCTTCAAAGCCAGCAAGTTCATCTACAAAATCACAAGTTCGCAACCCAAAACCTTCAGCAATGCTAATATAAAAGGGAATGGAATGGTGATAGTAGATATATCACGTCACAGAAAGTATGAATATTGGATCCAAGACATACCTTCATTTAGATTGTGCAAGGTCTGCATAGTGTCCACCTTACCATCTGAATTAAGTTTTCTTGCGAGGGAGTGTCCCTATAAAGTATCGGATATAAGTAAAATAAAATAATTAAGGGACACAGTATCAACCACTGAAATAATAGACAGCGCCTGAAACCAAAACAACTTAATACTACGATGCTTGCTAACAAATAAAACAGTATATGAATACCTTGCCATGAATGCCTCTAGAAACTCTGTGAGAAGCTTCCCTTTTGGAACTATCAGCCTCCTTGGTCTCTTCAAAGGTCACCTAGCATATTGAAAACGGCATCAGAAAAACAGTAACATGGATTCAGTCTAGACATTCAATTACCATTCTAATTGCTCACCCCATCACTCCCAGATCTCCTTGCCCTTGAGGAAGTATAATACGTTCCATTTGGACCACCATAGCTTACTGTTGAGCTCTGAAAACAGAAGGTTTGAGCTTGAGGCTCAGATGCAGTTGCAAGGAATCTGTTGTACTCATTCCTATTGTACTTATCCCTACCCTGCAAATGTCTGATCTTCTTCCCTACAACATGAACAACCCAAAATTCAGCCTAAACAAAAACCAGCCTACCACTTATCAGACACGTATAGAACAAAAGCACCAACTTCTTCACATTACCTTCACTTTCTTCGTCTGGATGTTCAACATAGGGCTCATTGCTTGACCTACCATGCTTCCTTGGATTTCCTTTCCTCTCCTCTTCGGCTTCCCCATTTTCATCATCAGAGCCCAATTCCTCGATGATGGGCCCCCTTCGAGCGCTACGCTCCGGAGCCTGATTCTGATGCTGCTCAAGAAACCCAGCTGGATGCATATCTTGAGGGGGAGACATACCAGGAAATCCCGGAAATCCAGGAAACCCAGCGGGGCCACCAAAGGGACTAGACTCAAGCATCCCTCCAAAAGGGCGGTTGAAGAAATCATCAAAGGGGTCCCTTCCCCCAAAAAAGTTTGATAATAAGCTCCTTGGAGGTCCAAAGGAACCAAACCCTCCAAAACCACCAAAAGGGTCACCAAAATCAAAGAAAGGATCCCTACCACCTCCACCTCGATGCATTCTGATTCCCTAAGGGCAGTATTCACTATAATCACATGATAATCAAACACACAAATAACGTACAAAAACACACACAATCGTCACATAGCAATGAAAGATTACAACAAGCAAACGCTTCAACATCGTAGTTCAAAAACTAGTGGCATCATCATAATCAAAATCCCCTAAGCAAAGAAGGGTTAATTACAAAAAAATATGTCAAATATGAAATCCGATAAACCAAACGGGATACCCAAAACGAAAAATCGGTGAATTGAAACAGGATGTAACCAAATCGAAGATTATCGTTATCGAAATTGAGAGCCGTAAAATGAAGAGCAAACGAGATAGAGAGAGAGAAGAGTACCTGAGACGAGAGGAGAGGAGAGGAGAGAGGAGAGTTAAAGTAGAATTTGGATTGAGAATATGGAGACGATGCGATGCCTTGAAGCCTGTCTTAATAGGAATAAGAATCGGAATGGAAATAAAAGGACGATTTATCTATTTATACAGATTTCTTAATAATCCCTTGGATCATAGTCGGTAATTGTAATTCCGTTTCGCGACGTGGAACTTTCTAGCATAACCAAGACAAGAGATGGTTCACATCACATGCCTCACATGGGGCTTCCTTGGACGGTAAGAAGTATGACATACATTTTGATATGCTGGATGTGTGAAATAATAATAAAAAATAATTTATTAATTACTATTGAAAATAAATAATAATTTATGTTTAAATTGTGTATAGTTTATTAATTTTATAAAAAATTAAGTATATAATTTTTTTAAAAAGTGAGTTAATAGATAAATAAATAAATAAAATATAAATATGTTATTCTATTTTATATTATATTTTGAATATATCATGTTCATAGGGTTGAAAAAATCTTGATAAATGAATTTTAACTAATAATAAAGAGCTTGTTTTATAAAAATTTTACATGTTTCTAAAGTTAAAATTATTAAATAATGAAGGAGAATAAATAAACTATTTTTCTATATCGTGAGCTATATATATGAATGATAATGGTTAACCATTAAAGATGGGACATGCCCCCACCCTTATCTCCATTTTGAATTTTGCCTCTCATCTTTATCTTCATCCTTGTCACAGGTCCCCATTTTCCACTTTCCGCGGAGATTTGAATCGTTATGGGTATTCATAAGTTTATTAAAAAAATATTTCAAAAAGAGAAAAAATTTTAAATAATTTAAAATTCAAAGCATAAATGTCACTACCCGACTTAGAAATATGACTGACACATGAGGGACTAAGTCCCATGTAAGCCTCGTGGATAACGTGATTTACTCAAAACATGAATTAACATGGTTTTCATTCTCAAAACATAATTTAATCTAAAACATCATAAACTTTTTCTATGAAATTATAATAATTAAATTTGTAAAATTGAAACTCATCAATTTTCCTAATGACAAAATCAATTTTGTCAACTTAACTTATGCCTCAGCAAAATATATTGACGTAAACTGGTTCATCACATAACCATAGTTATAAAACATAAATTGGTTCAACACTTGAGAACTGAATCATGAGTACATAACTGGCTTGTTACATGTTTGATCGCAATGTACACTTCCAATCAATATTTGAAATCTAAAATCATATAAGGGCATTCTTAATTTCTAGAAATAAAAACATAATTTTAAAATAGAATGCATGGTTTGCATCTTGATTGCATAACTAATGAAACATTCTAATCTAACATGACCCTATTTTAAGTCTCACTACAAAATAAAGCTCACGATTGAAACAACTGTGGACTATGAAATTAATGGATGAACAACAACTAAATCTACAATTGTAGCCATAAGGAGGAAGGGAGAGGGCATCGGACTACACCCACGCTTGCCATCAATTGTATTACTCCTTCCCTTTCACTCTATCTATAATTTTTTAAATTTTTTTAAAATATTTATTCACCATCAAATAAAAAAATTATTAATTTTTTTTTTTACCTATACTATACTTGATATAATCGATTAGATTTACTCACCTTTATTTTTCAGAAGTGACAATTTTATTCACTTACCTAATTTTTTACTATTATTACCAACACTCATTTATTTTTTTAATTCACTATATGTACTTCTTTTTTTGACAAATAAAGGTTAAGGGGAAAGTACTATTATTTGCTATTAATAATTATAATTATCGATCCGTACAATACATATGACTTCAACTATTTGCCATGTGTATGAGGAAAAATAAAGTCTGCTAGCGCAACTTTGCCGGGAGAATAAAAAGACCCTCTTAATTTCTGGCTACCAGTCAAATGCTTCATAATGAAATATAATTGTCACTGATTATTATACACAACAAACAAACCCCCAAGAAGAGAAATTCCTATAAAGCATTGTGCATGCTTAAGAAATAAGTATTAAATGTGCTCCGAATAAAAGATTTCCTAATAAAAGATTTCTCCCTCGAACATATCTTTAACCACGTATGCAATGGTTGCATTGCTATCAAGAAAATCATTTTAGACTGGTAAGAGAACTCTGCACCGCTGGATTCTAATATTCAGATTTGAAAATATACGCAAAACTCCCAGCAGAGCTAGAGCACGGGTATCGAAAACTGAATGACAAAAGGTCATCTTAATCACACTCCCTTCACCGTAATGACTGTCCATCCATGTTAGGTGATTTGCAAGTGACAATATGTGTACAATAACAACACCACTATATCTCATTGTTCTGCTGGTGCATAGTGCAAAGTGCAAAACTACTAGCTCCAGAACTTTGGCTTGGCAGAAAAATGTGTGCTGCATGTTGGACCATTACTAATATATTGCTGTTACAACTGCTGGAGGGCTTCCACATCAGGCTCTATTGGATACTCAAGACCCTGTAATGCTGGCATTCTCCTTAAATCCTCTTCTGAAAATGCAGGAATGAACCAATACCATTTGTCGGTCCCAAATACCTGAGAAATATATATATGCAAACCACCACGGCATTAGATGCCTCCAAGCTTATCAAACTGCTCAATGCATCGTGTAGTTGTATATTATATCCCTCACCCAAGAACAGATAATAACTTTTCCTTTTGAATTCTGACATCGGCACATTGTCCTTCTTACGCCACATTTAGATCACCTCTTAAACAACATATTTTATTATCTACTTTTAAATCAATTTACCAATTCTTTTTCTACTAACTATTTATATTAAACCAATGGCTGAAATATATGATGTAACAGAGGGATAAAACTTTTGACGCGCAAGCATTTATTATTCTCTGTTTCTTTTTTTTTTTTAATTATGGTACATGATGTATAGGATAAAGGACCTTAGATTAAATCTATAGCACACAAGTTTATTCAATCAAAGTAGAAAAAAGAAAGAGTCTTTAGCACATGCAAGAGAAATAGGGAGAGAAAAGGATCAATGATAGAGAACACAGCCCAAGAGGGCAGTTCTTTGACAGAAAACCAGCGAATATAGAAGAAAACTGATGTTACAGCAGCATAAACAGTAGCATGAACAGTAATCATCTATATTAGCCTTAACAGTTACTAAACTAACTAACAATTAAGTTTTGTCCCACTAAGCGGGGTTGGTTATATAGACCAAGCGACGCCATAGAGCTCTATCATATATTACATTCATGTTAAATCTATTAACATTTAAATCCCCCCGATTATTTCCCCTATAATTTCCTCTAGTCTTCCTCTACCTCTATTTAAGGTACTATTCTCCATTTGATGCACTGTGCTTACTGGGGCCTCTAAAGGGCTCCTCCAAACATGCCCAAACCATCTAAGGTAAGATTCTCCTATCTTCTCTACAATAGGTGTCATCCTAATTTTTTTCTCTAATGTATTCATTCCTTATTTTATCATATTTTGTGTAACCACTCTTCGTTAACAGCTACACAAAAACATATTATATTGGCCACTTGGTGCTGTGTCAGATCAGAGGAGCCACGAAAGGGTATATGTTGTCTCCTTAAGGACAGGATACACGACCATTTTGGGCTGAGCCCTTGGGGCAAGGAGTGTCTGATTCTACCATAGGTGATAGTGTGATACAGATGTGCGGCACATCAGCTACCAATTAATTTAAAACTTGCTATTACCTAGATGAACTTAGGTTATTTTAAAATGAACACAGTCCATTTCAGGCAACAATCCTACCTCAATCATGATTCTACTACAGTAATATGGACTATAGTGTAATCAATGTATTAAGGTTGGAAGCTTATCTGGACATTAAATTTGGCTCTAAGAGAAAGGGGGATCAACATGATAAATTCTAGTGCTACTTCTAGGCCATTCAGTACATTTCTGTAATCAAATTTTGGCATAGCCAACCCTAAAGCAAAGATCAAAATATTCACAATAAATAGTAGCAAATGGTAATGTAAGGCTGCCTAAGAAAGACGTTGCAGAGGGAAAATAGATGTCACCTGCTCAAAATTTTTCCTCCAGCCTAGGTCATAAGGCCATTTGGCAATGGTTTTTGTCTCACATGCCTGATAGATTCCATATTTAAAATTTTCAGTTATAGTAGACGAAATATCAAAGGCACAGCTAACTGAATAGAAATAAATTCCAATTTGAAGAACAAAGTCACCTCAATGGTGGTGGTATTAGCAGCCACAAATGAAATGTGCATTATCATAAAGCCCAAAATGCTTAATACAAAAGCCAAGTTCAAAACTGCATGGATAGAACAACAAAAGGTTATTAAAAAGATAAGAACACCAATAATAAACCACGTAGAAAACTACCTTTCAAGAACTTACCAAATGTAACAAAAGACACCACAAGGGCTGTGGCCGGTCCAGAAATCTCTTCATCAGTAAAGAATGCCATAAAATATGGCAATAATGAAACAGTGACAAGAGCTGTCTCAAGAAATGTGTAAAACTGCAGAAATCAGAAGTAGTAACGGTATTATTTTAAGACTAGTCTCTTCCACTACTACAATCATTCCTCTTTATTTAAACACCAATAATTGTACTACATGGAAATAAGGTTACTAATAAGAGAAGCCAAGCAGAATAACCAAAATAATAAACAACATAAAGTATGCAAAATGTTATTAATGCAGTTTTCTCTAGTAATAACCCCCTCCCACAGTCTCCGATACAATAAAAGACAGGAAGAAAGGACAAAGAAGTAGTAGCATATCATGCAAATGGAATTTGTTATTGAACAACCTATCAACCTTGTACCATGAAAAAATTGTTTTAACTTAACCATTTAGTTGTTAGAAATAAGTTCCCTATTATTATTATTATTATTATTATTATTATTATTATTATTATTTTTCTTTTGATGCCAAGATAAGGAAGAATTAAACCTCCAAACATGAGAACCTCTGCCATAATCTATGTTGCATGGGTATACATATGGTATTTGTACTGGGCACAAATATGGGTATAGGATACGAAAATCTATGTTGCACCGAAATGGGTACGAGTTTCAGGCATGGTACGGGAATACAGCATATTATAAAAATTAAGATATTGGTATGGTAGGGTACGACATGCACACACATAAATATATATATTATAAAAACATTTAAATTAAATATAAAATTATTGTAAGAATTTATAAAATATGCACTTTAAATAAATCTTAATTGCATGTAAAAAAAATCTATATTTCAAAGCACAACAGAAGTAATCTCATCGAATAATAAATTCAAATCTTGTCTATCGTTACTGAAAAATGTTATCAATATATCAAAGATTGCTTTTAAATTTTGATTAGGCATGGACATCTTTCAGTTATTATTATCTTTTTAAGTCAGATATCTTTCTATTAACACAAATTTCTTCTCAGAAAAAAAAAAAAAAACAACTTAAGGCTTTTGCTTTGGCTGAAAAAAAAGGCTTTTGCGTTCTAGCGGCAGTTGGAACGCGAACCCATTTCAGTACGTCCAGAATATGGGAACGGCTTGCTTTTTGTCGCTCCCGTGCATCATAGATGAAAATTTTCCAAAAACTAGCGTAGGGGGTATAGGAAGATATATTTAAAAAAATATATAAAGTTTATAACCAATAAAATAATTATATCATGAAATAAATAATTTTTTATGATGCTCAAATAAAAATATATAAAGAAACACGAAATTTGAAAGGATAAAATACTAGTTAAATTTATTTGATTGCAAAATTCAATTTTTAGAAGGATTAATTTGTATTTAAGTATTGGAATTGTTAATTAACAAGTACCCAAAGTAACCAATAAGTGTTGGTACCATTTAAGTACTGAGTACGGGTACGGCAGCCATTTTACAATACCCATGATTTGGGGGCCATAATTCTAGAAAGTAGCAGAATAAGCTTTCATGCCTGTGTGATCCCATTTATAATACCAGAATCCTAATCTGAATCAAATAAAGAAAGAAATAATGAAATATAAGGACATATTGATATCAATTCTAAGAGATCATTTAAAGGATTTGGCTCTACTAACGTAAGGAAGTTGGTAAAGTGCAAAAGTGAGAGTTTAATCACCCTTTGATCAATAACTTCCATCATATTCACATCATGTGTGGATTGCAATAAATGATCCAAGGGTAATTAACCTATCATTTTTGCACCTTACCAACTTCATAATTTTATAGGAGCCAAATCCTCATTTAAAACACTCTTTAATATTCTACGATCTGTTATGAAATATTGCATGATATTCTAAGATGTGATATAGATATTACTAGATGATTTCTTTATTTGAAACACATACCATCTTCCATTAGACCAAGGCTTGGTCTGAAATGCTCTCCAAAGAGGTGCTCTTACTTAAGAAAAGCATAAGCCTTTTTTTTTTCTTTTTTTTTGGTAAACAAAAAAGTTGTGCTACTTTTGCTCTTGGCTTTTAAGAGCCGAGGGTGCTTTTGAGAGCTGACTTATACTCTCCAAATTTTAAAAGACTAATAATATAACCTTACTCTAATTAATAACAATAAAAATAGAAATCACCCTCTTTAATATGTATACTTATGATAGCCATTTTGGATTCTAAGAACAACTTTCTCATATATTTACCAAACACCCGCAGGGTGGCTCCTCCTTATTGGAAGCAACTTTTACATTATTTTACAAAACAATACTACTATAGTTTTTAAAGAACAGCTTTTAGAGAGCCCAAAGAGCTCTCAAAAAACCACAACAATACCAGTCAAGCCTAAAACAATAGGACAAGAAATACCAGTCCATTTTTATGGTAACATTTGATAACACAGTCCTTTTTTAATCATCTTTGACCATCTTAATTTTTCTACCATGACTTAAATATTTTTATTCCTAGTCCTAAATGAAATGGAACAACATAGGGATTTATATGTAAACAACGTATTTATTTAGATATGTCTAAATGATGCCTTCTCAAAATGAGAATGTATATAACAACACTATTCCAGTCTGGTCTTCTGCAAAATGAACTTTAAAATCATGGGCTTTTACTTAATCATCATATTTTAGATTTTTAACATAACCCTAGCCCATTCCCATGTTAGGCAAAAACAGATCTACTTATTCATTGATATCTACTAATTCATTGATTCAAATTAGCAAGATAAAAGATAAGAGGGCTCTTGAACTAGGAAATAGATTTTAGAAGCTACAAAGTAGATAACCTAATCAAGTTCAATAGTTTGGTTTATTGATATTCCTATTATAGTGGATGCTATTGCACGTACAATCATACTCAATTTGATGGAAGTATTTGATCCTAAAGGAGACCTATAGTTCAGCACATGTAGAGTTATGTCTTGGTTTTGTCCAACAATTATATGATTCGAAAGGGAGAAATTTGCATTAGTATCTCAATTTCAATTTAGACATGGGTTTGATCAACACGCTATTTTCTTAGAGGAGTCCTTTTCTATAGAAAAAGTCTGGAGAAAGGGCAGATTTATAGGACCTTTCAACAAGATTGTGCTTTTCCAACTCTCTTAAAATATAATCTATTCCAAATATATACAACATAGTTGATTACTTCAGCAATCAGCATAATACAAATATCTTAATTTTATATTTTCAGATACTTTTTTAGACATATTGCTGATACTAGTTGCAGCCAAAAAATTGTATCCCCTTTTAATGGAATTGTGGATGGATCAGCAATATTACGGCAAATTCTTCAGAGAAAAAAAAATGTGTCATGACAGCATTACTTTCATTCCTTTCAGGCCGATTCTATCCTCATTACTTAGGTTTCTTGAGAAGTTTGAAACACAGTATTAAACCGGATCAGAGAAATTAAATGATGATGAAGAGTAGTACGAATTTTCTGTATCTTTTGTTTTTGTCCTGAATAAAGAGGCAAATCCTAGAGCACATATACCAAACTCTCCTCACTAGTGTCTCACTCAACAACCAGGTAAGTGACTCACTCTTTTCCTCCTTTTCCTATTTACCCATCCCTCCCTCCCCACCCAAAAAAAAAAAACAACCAACACAAAAACTACCCAACCACTCAGCTGAAACACACATACACACTTTCCACCATGTTTTATTACATCATCTGGGCCCAATTGGCCCATCTCCCATGTAATGCAAACCTTCCTAACAAATGGTCTATCACGCAGAAGCAGTGCCATAAAGAGTAAAGTACCCAACAAGCCTTGACAATTACTCCATGAAGTGTATCTTTTAAATAACAACATTTAATAATGGAGTAAGCTTACCTGTCTGCAACTCAGTCTCATTTTCATTTAAACTCAATCTGATCTTTTGTTTACTCCTCCTTAATAATGAAGGATATTGAAAATGTAAAACCCGGCAAAATAAAACAAATAAATGTAATAATGTGTTGTTGAAGTTAGGCAGAAATAAAGCATGCACATATCCCAGCAAATGCATCAATTAAGACAGGCTTTAGGTGAGCTAGTTTACTTTCCAAGATAAGGTTAATTGTTACATACCAAGAAAAGAAGAAAATACTTGTAGTTCAATGCGCCAACGCAATTTACAACCCAGATGCAATGGTGGTCCATCTTCAGAATGCACCTCCCACCTAAAATCCAATGCCATTGTTAATGTGTCAACCAGAAACACCGGCAGACAATAGAAGTCACATAAAAAAGAACTCACAAACAGAACAGTGATGGCAACGGGGAGGTTTAAACTGGTCACACTTTCGACAGTACTGTATTCTTCGATAATCCGGTTCACCACCACTCAAACCATTTGGAGTTAAATCTGAGCCCCTGTGCGGTGACTCCACCAGCAAATCTGCATCACCTCTCTCCTCATCAAATTTAGGCCTCCAATTCAAAGGCACATGCCCAGGGTCCGTAAAAACAATGGAGAAGTAGCTCCATAACAGCATCACCAGCTACATAGGCAATGAACTTACTGAAATTACATGTCATGGCTTTCAGTTAATTCAATACTGGTCCAGCATTACCCTTTTCTTCTTACAAACTGTGTGGCTTAAACAAAATTCTCTCCATATAAGCTAATTCATATCAGTAGTAGCACACGAATAAGGGAACACACTTCATCCAAAAACTTCTAGCACTAGGGACAAAGAAATATCCTCTCATCTACCCTGAGGTTTAATTATGATAAAGGATTAAAAATGTTCATACTGATTCATGAGATTGTGAGTGTGTTTCACTTTAATCTCCAAAATTAAAAAATTGACAAAAACAAAAAAGAGATTCACATTACTCCTTAGGCGATTTCATAGGGACTTGCTCAAATCAACTTCAACAACTAGATCGTTAATTTCATTTGAGGAATTAAAATGAAGCAGGTGAACATTTCAAGACTAAAATAAAGTTTTATTCAATGATGAAGCTAATCAAACTAAAGAGTCTCCCATAACATTATCAATAGAATTTGATTTAATACATTGTGTTATCCCATAAGCCGACTCAACCACCCACTAATTAGAAAGTGTTACAAGTATGCACATGATTGGTTGGCATTTAGCGCATCAAAATTAAACTCTTACAAAATAAACGATTAGAAACTTTTGCTACTTAAATATTAATCATAGATTGCTTTATGACAAATTTTCAAAAGCAAGTTCGCTACGGTTATGGCACTAATCACGGGGTGAGGGTGTGAGTGTGATGGGGTACCAACCAGAGCATGGAAAAGGAGCAGGAGAGGGAAAGCGGTTATGGAACCGTGGAAGAGAGCGGGGCCGTAATTGGCGACGACAACGGCGTAATAGGTGAAGCCGACAAGGCAGAGTACGAGGACGATCATGATGGAGCCGAGGCCGCGCAGCCTCGTACAGAACCTGAACACGTTCCACGCCAGCGCGGCTCCTCCTCTCGATCTGTCCATTGTTGAAGGAGACCGCAAGCCCAAACCATGAATTTGAAAAAAAAAATGGTAAAAAAAATTCTAAGAGCGATTTATCCTTTGGTTTCGATTTTTCATGTGTTTGGTGTTGGGAGTGTCAAGCGGATTGTGGTTTGGGGGAGTTTGGTATTTTCGGACTGTGATGGGTTACGGTTATTGTGGAACATTGGACGCACGTTTGTTGTCGTGGTGTGCTGGAGATGAATAAGAATAGAAGTCATAATTATAGTTTCGGATTGGGGAATTATTATTATTATCCGTATCCGAATACATGGAAGGGGAAACGGTTAATGAAGTTTCAACGCGTCAGGCAGGGAGGCCAGCAAGTGCGTCTTCCTCCTGTGACTTTCGCAGCCCGCAAACGCTGACACGTTACTGTCGATTTTCCTTTGCGTATTTTGGCGTAGGCCAGCACTCTTGAATGTGATGGCGACGCTGCATTCGATTTCAATAATTTTTTTATTTTTTATTTTAATTTGAGTACTGAGTAGTTCTATTATGTTAAAAATCTATCGTTTTGTTTGAGTTTTTAATTTTTAATAATTTAATTTTTTAGATTTTATTAAAAAAAATATGAAATTTTTTGAAATTATAAATTTTTTTTTTATTTTTTATTTTTAATATTTTTTTTATAAAATTCTGAAAATTAAAAACTAAAATCAAATAAACTCTAGATTGCAAGTTTGCCAGCTTTATGATGTATAAAAAAACATTTCCAAGTTTACCAAATGAGGTAATATTATGGGTCCAAGTAATTTAATATCATATCACTAATTGAATATCATACCAAACTTCCTTTTACCACCTTATTCTTTTCGAATTTGGTTCCTCTAAAGTAAATAAGTTGATAAAGTTAAAAAGTAAGAGGTTAATCACTCTTAAATTATTAAGTGAGACCTACACACCATAGAAGTTACTTCCCCCTTCTAGAATATCTATCAACTTTCAGCTAAAATCATCTTTTAAAATATCTGTCAATTTCATATTTCAATAAAGTAATTTTTTTTGTTTCAATAGTACCCTTAAGTAATTAATGACCATTAGTGTAACATTTTATTTCCAACCATTTGATATGCTCTACAATTAATGATCATTAGGGTATAGTAATCTATACACTATAATTTTACATATGAGTACTCTGTTGTCGTATTATTTATCACCTTTCTTTATATACATGTTTATCCAAACTTGACAAATGTTTTGTAAGGGATAGATTATTAGTCTAAACTATTTTCCACTTTTTCATTTTATCAATCTCCTTATTTTAGAGGAGCTCAATCCATTCTTCTGATGATATCTACTTCAGCTCTATTTATCAGCTTAATTAGAAGTAGTGCCCTAAGCTTAAACCCTTAATTATCTAATTCTTTAGCCTTCACTATTATCCACTTAGTTTCTAGTGAGCACATAAATAAAAATTAATTCTCTTTGTAATTATGATATCAGCTATTTTCATTTAATATTTAAAGTACCAAAATGGTAGTTAGTTACTCTATCAATTCTTAAATAATTATCTATTTCAAAAATTTTCTTTATCTAGAAATAATTATCAACTTAAAAAAATTTCAACTAGTATTATCAAAAAAGAAATAAAGGCAATTCAATAAATTAGTTCTAACTTTTTCTAACTTTGATTTTTTTTCAATCATTTCCTTACTTTTAGTGCGAGTTGAAAAATGAACAATTATTTAAGGACGGACAGGGCACTCTTTTGAATTAATTTACTTAGATGTCTTTGTTCACGAGAGTGCAAGAGTCTTTGTTTATTTTTCATTACACACAAGAATCAATGCAGTGGATCTTGCCCATTTGACATTGTACCTATCCATTCAACATGTTGCTTTAGGGTAAGGGTGTAGTCAAGTTGGGTTAGTTTGGGTTTGGTAGGAAATGAATTTGGTTCGATTTTGTTCTGGTTCAGAGAAGTTTTATGATTAAACCCAAACTGAACTGATTAAAGTTGGTTGGTTTAGTTTGATTAATAACAAGGTGACCTGATTATTATTATTTTATATTTAATTTCATTAAAATGCACAAAAAAACCCAAAATCTCCAAAAGTTATATTAGTTTCATGTAAATATATAGCTCAATAACATCAATAGACATAATCAAAGTATGATTGATTAACCACATATATTATATATAACTATATATATGATCGGGTCAAGCCATTAAGTCATCGGGTTCAAATTTATGAAATGCAATAATTGAATCAATTATTACCAATTTTTATTGGTTTTTACTTGATATGATTTGATAACCCAAATTGATTTGTTCAATTTGGAATGTTCAAGTTCATTGGGTTGAGCCATTTTGCTTGCTTACCCCTAACTCTCATTTTTGGGAAATATTAAACCATTCTCGATCCATTAGACCATTATACAAGATTTGATACAATTTTATGTTAGCTATTAACTATCGAACACAACTAGAAATGGCAAAATTCCCACTATAAGAAATTTACAGAACATAGAATGAACTACAGACTAGTTTTATAAGCTTTACAGATGGAAACATATCATCTATTATGTTTGTGTCTATAAATGTTACAGACGGATTTGCCTGTTTATAGATTTATAGACATATTTTTAATTTGTAATTGCTTGAAAAAAAGGTTGCAAAATTAACTTATTACAGATTAAAAAAATCTATCTGTAATGGACAAAAAAATAAAAAATATATATTTAACTCCATCTCCATTGTCGCTACCACCACTATCCATCCTTTTCAACAATCCTATCATCCCCAATGCCACTTATGTAACCTAACAAGATCAATCCAGACCATCTCATAGACACAAACCCAAATCTTTCAAAACTATTTAAAAAAAAAAAAAGTTAAAACGAACCAACTGCCACTGTGTGCTATCGTGTCCTCTGCCATGCCACACCAGCTATGGTGGAACTGCCACCCCCAAACTAAACAAAGCATCAAAGTTCCAAACTTGTCATCTTGAATCCCACACATTAAACATTAATAACTCAATGAAATCAACAAAAAAATAGCAAAAAATGAAGAAACTAAATTGATTAAAAGCTAGAGAACATTACCACGAATACCAGGTGCAAACTATTTGCAAAATGAAGGCTCCAGTGACTGGCAAAGGCCGTTGTTTCATAATAGAGAGAGAAGAGAGGGGAGTGAAAATGGAAGATAGGGAAGAAGAAGCCTTAATTCGTATGCTATAAATGAATTTTTTCATCAGTAATTCCTTTAATAAAGCTTATCTTTTCATTAAAGAAATTATAAATGGAAAAATCTGTTTGTGAAGTCTTAAATGAAACAATCATTTCGTTAAAGGAATTACAAAAGGATTTTTCCATCTATTATCCCTTTAATGAAACAATGTGTTTTAATTTCATTCTTTACAGATGGATTTTTCAGTCTGTAATGTGTGTGTGTTAAATACGTACCTTGAATTTCAAATTACCAATGAATTTTTCCGTCCATAATCCCTTTAACGAAATGATGCATTTTAATTTCATTTGTTACAGACAGATTTTTCCATCTATAATGCACGCATTAAATATGTGTTTTGAATAATCATAATTGTAACATCCCCTGCTGCTTTATGGATTGACAACTGTCCCGACAAAAGAAGATGCATCTTCTTTTCGGTAGCCCAAACTGAAAGAACTCCACAGTTAAGCGTGCTTGGCCTGGGGTAATTTTGGTTTGTGGGGACAGTTGTCAATCCATAAAGCAAGTAGGGGATGTTACAAATGGTATCAGAGCTTACACATCTCTCAGTACGGTGTGGTTCGGGGACGAACCAGGCGGAAGCTGGTGGGCATGTAATGCCCGGGGACGAGGACGAGGAGTGATCGCCGGTGCAAAGAGGGCACGGACAAGGAGCGGCTCCTCGCAAGGTCCTCTAAGCGGAGGGGTATATGAATGAACCGATTACACACCCAAATGAGAGGGATCCTAAGACTATATAGGTATGGGACTATACAGTTGAGGAGGGCTCATATGAATTGATTCGTACTACCTATATCAACAAGATGCATCTTCTTTTTTGTAGCCCAAACTGAAAGAACTCCGCAATTAAGCGTGCTTGACCTGGGGTAATTTTGGGATGGGTGACCTCCTGGGAAGTTTTCCTAGGAAGCGTGTGAGTGAGGACAAAGCATGCTGAAAAGACCCGTGTTGGTTTGTGGGGACAGTCGTCAATCCATAAAGCAGCAGGGGATGTTATAAATATCTTTTTTTCGGTAGCCCAAACTGAAAGAACTCCACAGTTAAGCGTGCTTGGCCTGGGGTAATTTTGGGATGGGTGACCTCCTGGGAAGTTTTCCTAGGAAGCGTGTGAGTGAGGACAAAGCATGCTGAAAAGACCCGTGTTGGTTTGTGGGGACAGTTGTCAATCCATAAAGCAGCAGGGGATGTTACAATAATCATTTCCCATCATATTAAAATCAAAGTCAAGTAAATAAGTAGAGAAATCTTACTATGGATATTTTTTGAACAAATCCTTCACCAAAACTGAACAAAGAAATTAGAAAAAAAAATACTTATAGTCAACCTTTAATTGAAAAGTGATCAAAACATCTACAACAAAATCCCAAAAGATTGAAAAAAGAAACAATAGTTAACAGATTTACAAAATTCTACCACCAAAAGGATCAAGATGCCCATTGTTTGAATGTTGAGCGTAACCAAAATAGAATAATCAAACAAAACCAAGAACTTATCCCCAATTGAAGAACCAAAATTAGGGCAAAAAAACTCCACCTTGAATCCTTGAAGCATTATTATTGATAACCCAAACTGGTAAACTTCACCTTGAATCTCTGTAACTGCTGAGGAGGCTTTCTTTCTTCTCCTTCTTCGTTGTTTCCTAGCTACCCACCACACAGCTTGTCCGCTTTTTGTTTTCATTTTGCCATGTGCGGAGCTTGTGTTGTCGAACATCTCTATCCGCCATGGTGTTCTTGCTTGTTGCAATTTGATTGTTTCCATTGCGCCACAACGCAATAGTCAATTTCAATTGCTGCAATTGAGTTGACCCCAGATCCATTACCAATGTTCAAAGAAGAAGATAGGGTAGAATAAGGAGTTGTTGATTATGAAACATTTGATTTAAGATTTGGAGGGTGACAGAAGAAGATTGAAATAATGAGTAGAGAGGTGAGAAATCATCTTGCAGCAGGATTTCTTCTAGTGATGGAAAGGAGAGTTTTTTTTTTCTTTGAGAAGAAAATCCAAGGTTCAGGGTTTGCTTGGTTCTCATATTTATTTTGTTTTTTTTATGCTTCTCTCATGTTCCAACCACAATTGTGATGTTTCCCATGTAGTGCCTAGTGGAGAGCTTTGTCTTGAGCCCCGTGCAACATAGTTTTGAGGAGGTCAAACCTTGAACCACAATTTTTTCTAATTCAATTAATTAATGCATTGCTTTACATAAAATTAATTTTTGAAAATTGCATACTTTGTACGCAATCTAGTGCTTTGATTATTAGTTTTGAAATCATTTATTTTTTATAGTGACACGTTTTTTTCTAATTCAATTATAATTAATACATTGACATGTCAAAAATTAATTTTTGAAAATTGTACACTCCTACACAATCTAGAGCTTTTATTATCAGTTTTAAAATTATGTATTAGTTTTTAATAAATCAAAGTCATTAATTATTTGCAAAAGAGAACAATGACCTGTGTGACACTTGACAAGAATATTTAGGCAATAAAAATCTTTATCATTGCTTGACAAATGGTATTACCCTTTAGTAGGACTACTTAACTTTTATTAATAATAAGGTAAGATATATAAAGTAAAATATACTAACTCCCTTCAGGTATCAAGAAATGATTCTCCACTCTATTTAATTTGTTTGAAAAACTTACACTCTATCCTATTTTATTAAGGGTGTGTTTGGTATATTCTCTTTAATTATTTAACTTTTTATAAATTATATATTAAATAATATAAATAATTATAGAATAAATCTTTAATTTAAGTCACTGATAACATAAAATAAAATATTAGTAGACAACATTTTTTTAATCTAATTTGACACTTTCTGGAATTTTTGCCGATTTACAATTAAAATTGTTTTATGTTATCAATTCACAAAAATTAAATTCATATATAATATTAAAAATTATATTAATAGTTAACAATAATTATTTTTATTAAAATTTTAATCACAAGTATTTTTTAAACAAAGGAGATATAAAAATTAAATAAATATTTATAATAATATTAAATTATATAAATAAATATTTATCATTTTTAAAGATAAATAATGCATGATAAATAATGTTAGTAATAAATAATATTTATATAAAATATAATCATATGAACGAGATTAAAAATATTGAAAATAATCATTAGAAATCAATAATGTAAATATCATGGTCAACAGTTAGTTATCTAGCATCATTCGACAATCTATTGGTTGATTGATTTTACAATTACTAATTTTATGAATTTAATTTTGATCAATGTTAAGAGAATCGACGACCAGGTCAATAAGTTAATTGAAAGCGGCTTAGCCGATCCTATTAGTGGCTAGAATCGGAGGGGCTCAGAACTAGTTAAAATCGAAGAAAACCAGACCGGTTCAAACTTTTGTTTTGTTTTTTTTTTTTTTTTAGTTTCAAAGCTTAAATACTGGTATCTTGTGGTAGTCACAGAGCAAAAAATGAACAAATGGAACCAAAGAAAGGTACTAACAAAGATTGTTGGGTTATCATTTTTCTCTCTCCATCATTCGCAAACTGCTTATCATAAAACTCGCTAGTCACCAACAAATATTATTTTCAAATACTTTTGTGATCATGTTGTAAGGCTGAGACTGGATAAATTTTATATGGATTATATTTATTTTTATAAACCTATATATATATATATATATTATATTCCGGTTGAACCCTAGTTAGACCTCTAAATCTCTGAACCAGTACCTTGACCGGTTCGATACCTGGTCTGGTTTTCTTAACATTGATTTTGATATACTTAGAATGTAAAAGAGTTCTATAATGTATATAAGCACGTAATCAAAGTGATTTACTCCAATATCCACTGCTTAAAAAGTTATTTAAATATAATGATTAAATATATAACAGAGTAAAAAAATATTTGCACTATCAACACATCAAAATTAAATTCTTCTTTTGTTATAATTTTATTTTTGTAATATTTTTTTTTTCATTATGTGAAATATAAGAGTAAGAAATATATATATCATTTTTTTCCTATACATTTTAATATTTCTAAATTCTACACTTTTATCATAATGCATGTTATAACATAGAAAACATATCAAGGTAATATATTATTTATAAATCATTTACAAGTAAATTCTAAAAAATTATAATTAAAATATCAATTTGTAATAATTATTTAATTATTATGATTATTATATTTATATTAAATATTAGGTTTAAATATGTTTCTGGTTCATGGAAAATAAATAAATTTTAGTTTTGGTCCTTGAAAAAAATTTATTTGGTTTTGGTTAAAATATTTTTGAAACTATTTAATTTTAATCCTTGTCATTAAACTATTTATGTCAAATGTTGAATTAGGTAATGCAGGGTCAGGTTGTCACAACTAGATTTAGGAATGTGTTCGACACGTAAGAAGTCTCATTTTCACGTAAACCTTGTGACTTGTTGACTTCTACATGCATGCTCTGTTAATAAAGATCCATTTAAAATATAAATTCTCTTTTCTACATACAAATCATCTACTTCTAGAAACCATCGTGTAATTATAGTAACTATTTGATAACCAATTCTAAAGTCTGTGATTATAACACTGACATATACATAAAGTCCAACATATACAAACTACTTTCAGAGGTAAAGTCATATAAATACATCTTAGATTAAGATCATGTTATGCAAAATATGAAATATGCCTTATAGTCCATGATCTTGCATGCATCTACATTGGAGCACATCTAGAGCAAAATACCAAACACTTCATCAAATGAACTCAACAACTGGTACCTAACGCTACTGGTACCTAACGCTACTGGGAGGAAGATGGTTCCAAGGTACCCTTAGCAATTGTTATATCTATAAATAGGAGAAGGAAAAGAGGGGTGACTATTGTTACCAAAACCCAGTGAACAAGTCCTCACCTAGAACTATCTTCCTGGGACATAAAGAAAAAATGCATAATAATAATAATAACAATCAAACAAACTTCAAATAGTTCTTATACAGTTATACACATAACATTTTAAAACAACCTTAAACTACTCTGAATCATAATGAGGAGTACTCAGAACATGATAATTACATACACATAAAAGCTATAATAACTATTTGTAAACATCTACATTCTCTATGGGCCCCTTTTGAAAAGTTTGCCTCCATGGCAGCTTGACATACCGCATCCATGGCAATCAAGTATGCCAAGGTTAAGGTTTGAAGGATTGCCTCCATGGCTACTTAAGGGATTGCCTTTATGGCTGATAGATATACCAAGATTTACATTTTATAAGACTACCTCCATGGCCCCTTAGTACACCGCCTCCTTAACAGTTAGATGTACCAAGGTTACTTTTCTTTAAACATGAATCATATATAATTTAACTGAGAAGGGATAGAATTAACAATAAACTCTTAATATTCTCAGAGCATCTGAATCCTTGAAACTCTAACAGTCTGACCTTAGCATAACTGTGACTATGGAATCATGTCCAAGGGATTACCTTTTGTAGATATTGTGATTTCACAAGCTTATAAGATATGTAGCTGTTAATTGTCATGAACCAAAGGATATCGAAGCTCTCCATTTTTCCGACTAAAAAATCATATCTTAAGTTAACATGTTTTTTCTCTAAGTTTTTGCAAAGGTCTCTATCTTAAGGTTCAAAGCTCCATCATACAACAATGTTCATCATTAAAATCCGTACAACCATCATAATAGCTCTAAACAATTACAATCACCATCTAATTCTTCATAAACTCATTTTAATGACAATAGTATCATGGTTTTGCATAAAACATATAATTCATGCTATTTGAACTTATAATATCATAAATCAGCAAGAGTCACAAATCTTTAAACAATTATCTCTAAAATCAAGCAGAAAAGCAGATTTTGATGAAAACAACTGTAATAACAAATATAGAGGTCATAGGTGTGAACCTACTCACCTGGAGGGGTAGAATGCACATGAATAGCACCAACAAGGCACTTGAAAATAGAAATGATGGCAATATCTAACATAAAAGCAATTGAACTCTAAATCACCTGCTAAATAGCTCAACTATAGTCTTAGTATCCATGGAGGAACACCATGGTTTTCAGCAATGAAAACACTAAATCTAACCTCTAGAATAATGAGATATTGAAAACAAAGCGAAGCATAATTGCAAGCTAGACGTAATTTAAGCCTTTGGAGGAAGAAAAATGGAGTTAGATTGAGAAAAAGGTGAAGAAATGGAGTTGGAAGGTGATGAGTTTGTGTTTCGCTGCTGCGAAGAGGGTGAGGCTTGTGTAGAGTAGTCTGAAACTTGAAAATGGGGGTTTTATTAAAATATTGAGTGCTATAGTGCTCACCAGAGCATATGATTTCTTTGGCGTGCATTGCCTTGCTATTCCAGGACCATTGCAATACTCTTCAGAATGGTTTTGTTCCCAATCTTGAGCTATAATTCAAGTGTTGGTGTGTACTGGGCTAGGTTGTATCAATATCCACTTATTTAATATCCTCATTTATTTTACTTTCTATTAACTTTGAAACATAAATGTAAATAAGGAAATACCACCTATTTGGATTTAAATAAAATATCACAAAAATTAAAATTCTAACAAATCAAAATCCAAATTTTGGATTTAAGTTTAAATCTAAGAATTCTTAAGATTTTATAAACTAGTGTACTAAAAACAAAATATCTAAAGATTTCATAAAATTAATTAAAAAACACTCTTTAACTTATTTTTCTCCTGGGAATAATTATTTGGACTTTTTGTCCCAAAAATGTGGTTTTAACATATAGCCCTAAAAGGATGTGTAGGACTTAGACCTAATGAAATTCAGTACGTAGAACAACAGATAAGGGTAATTGGCACCCTTCCTGATTCAAAAAATTTTTCAAGCCTTTTTATAAAAAAGGGGTAATACATAGGTCATTCAGTATCACATGACAATCCATAACCATGAATGATAGCTACTAAAACCAAGCATTTTAGAAATATTTAGACTTAAAAACTAGAAATTCACCCTTTATTCAAGGGCCAAAAATATATTTAAGCTTAAATGTTATATTACATGTCATGCATTATAAATTAATTTATATATTTTAATATTGTTTCAAACACTTATTTAATTGTCATTTGTTATTTATTTAAAATATTTATTATTAAAATTTTAATTAACATAACTATTTAAATCTAAATTTTAAATTATCTATCATTTGGTGTATAAAAGTGATTATGATAAAGAAGTTTATTTAATACGTTGTAGGCTTCAAACAACACAAAATCAATGTAAGAAAAATTAAATTCATTATTTTAAATTTTTAATTTATAAAAATCAAATCATGAAAGAGAATACGCAAAACACACCCTTAATACAATGAGATGAAGTATAGGTTTTTAAATAAATAGGGTGGAGTGTTATTTCTTGTTACCTCAAGAGGGTTAGTGTATTTTACTCTAATTAATATATATAATATATTTTAGTTTTTATTTAACCTAAAAGTTTAAAAGAAAGTCATAATATATTAAAAAATTACAAAATTTTAACTTGGTCCCTAATTAAAAATAGTGTCAAAACCCTAAAACGTAAAAAATACATTTTATGGTCTCTTACATTAAAAATACAGGATATGTTAGTCTTTTATCAATATTTTAATGGACCTATTTGTCTCATTCGTGGTTTTGTTAAGGATTAATTAATTTGAACTATTTGACAATTCTTTAAAGATCAATTTGTCATATGAATCTTTGAAAAATATTAAGCAGAGACTAATTTGCCTTGTTTTAAAAAAATGTTAGGGATAACAAATATTTGTTTGAGTACTAATTAATCTAGTGCTATTTTTTTCAATGATCAAATTAGAGGTTTGCTGAATTGCTGTAAAAGAAAAACATATATTCCACAATCAAACTCAAGAAACACATATATGCATAATACATTTTCTATTTTATAGTATTTAAACATCTAAGTAAAAAAGTTATAAAAACTAAACCTAGATATTTGAATTATATTTTCTGATTTAGATAATAACTGGCAATCCAAAAATAAACTAAGAGCGAGAAAGAAAAACAAAAAAGTGACCGATCAAATTGGACCATTCAAATGAGTTTTATTTTGATGTAATAATTATGTAAAATATTTTTATAATACTATGCAATTAAATCATCTTATTTGCCTGATATTGTAAATAGTGAGCGTGAAACATGGTCACTTTTGCTGATATGACAATGTTTGATTGGACAACAATGAAAAAAGGATTTAGGTTGTCAATGGATATAAATTAAACTCTTAAAACATTAAACTTATCAAATTTCTTCAATTTTGATTATAATATCAGTCTAATATATATATATATATATATATATATATATATATATATATATATATATATATATATATATATATATATATTAGGGTGGTCGCCGCCCCTCTTGGCAATACGAGGAGCTGCCCTGCATGTAACTAATGTGAGATCACATTTTTAATTTCATGGACTTATTTGTTTTCACACAACCATTGAGGATAAAGTTCGGAATTTAACTTTCATATATTGTAAAAAATATGAGTTTAATCTCTCTGCACTAGTAATATAAAATTTATTTATATTATTATCCAATCAATTCATTCAATTTATATGATTTTTTAAATAATATATGTGAAACTTAACTATCTTTATTTATGTGACAATATTATTGAAAGACATTATAAAGTTTTTTACACTATCAATAGATATAAATTAAACTCAAAATATATTTAGAAAAATATTCAATTATGTCTTATTATACGAACAAAAGTGTTTTACTCAGTTATTTATTTTACCCCAAAGTCTTATGTGATTAAATGACACTGAAAACTCTTTTTTCTGGACTAGTGATTTAACACGCACAACAATGCTTGTTAAATCCTGTTTTAATTTTTTGAAATTAATGTAACTAAATATATATGTACATATGAATAGATATTGAATTTGAAGTACCATTCCTTATTGCTTTATATAAGTATGTTTGATTTTGTGTCAAATTCATAGCAAAAACATGATAGGCACAAAAAAAATATATAAAATAATTCATCAAAACTAATCTTTAAAGTTAATATATCCTGATTTTAATTTTTATATGCTTGAGATCTAATCATATATTGTCACATGAGTAAACATGATTGAGTTTCAGACTCACTTAGAAAAGTTATGGAAAGAAAAGAATATATTTAGATAATAGTGTAAATAAAAAAATTTACACCATAGCGTATCAAAATAATTTTTTTTTGGAGAGAAATATATATGTTTATTTATTTTAAAACGTTTGGAAATTGGATAATCCACATGAGAAAAACGGGACATTGGATAAGATAAAAAGTTAAACGGAATCTGGCGAGAAGGTAAAAAGGTGAAGGACTAAAGAGGAGGAGGTAGTTTTGTACAGAGGCTCATAGCAGCCGGATGCGTTGGCTTTAGAGTGGGGATGGTGGAGCCCACCAGCGGTTCAAACAACTTCTTCCGGTTCCCCGTTCCCTTTTCCGGTCCACGACCTCGTCCTCACCCGGTCCACTCCTCTTCTGCGAAATTTCCTTCCCCCTTTTTCCAGAGCTCCTTCAATGCCTTGTACAATTCAACACGTCATGCTCATGCTCCCTTCAACCATTCGTATGTATTCTTCTCCTCCTTCCTCCTTTCTAAAATCAACACTTTAAATCTCTCCCTTTTCCCCCCCTCGTCACCGTAATCTCCACATTTGAGTTTCATTATCATTAATTATTTCTTAAATTGTAATTTAAGAAACCGTTCCCTTTTTTTTCTTTTTGTGATCACAGCCTGATCAGGTTTCCGGTTAATCGCCGATCTCCCTCTGGTTCTGGTCTCTAACCAACTCTAACCGATCAATCGTTAGTTTTTGTGTCGTGTGTGGTTTGGGACACAGAAACAGAGGGCAACACCAACACCAACACCAGCACCATGTCAGATTCTGATTCCTCGTCTTATGGCAGCGAATACAAAAACTTCAAACAAATTAGCCGCGAGCGTAAGCTTCTCTCCCTTTTTATTTGTTATTATTTTTAATTATTTCTTAGATTCGTTTCTATAATCGATTGCCTTCGAGCTCTCAACTCACTACCACTATCTGTAATCCAGTTCCATTTTTTTGTTTTTGTTTCTTTGGGGGTTTTGTTATGTTAGTGGATACTAATTACTAAATAGTCTTTTGCTGACATTGGTTATGATCTCAGTGAATACAATGTGTTTTGTCTTTTGGCGCATGCATGGTTTTTGTTTGAAAGGGGGTGAGGGGTTTATTTGCTAGATTACAAAGCAACGTGAAGTGAAGGCTTAAACAGCAGATGCGGTTGCCTTAGGAGGGGAATTCTATGGAGTTTTACTTAATGGGGATTGAAAGCTTGTAGATCAGGTGCAAAGGAATTCATTCAGCCGATAAATTTAGTATCTACCCTTCTTTCTGTCTTGGGACGAAAAATACGAAATTTTTGCTTTACCGGAGCTGCTGAAAATCTGAGGTTAATGATAGCATGTTGGATATGATGTTTTGCCGTGCTGAATGAAGAAGCTTATTGATATTAGCTATGATCCACGGATACCTCTTGTATTGGATACTTCTAATTATAATTTACATGCTTTTAATTTGATTTATGCTGTATCTCTATATTGTATTCGTGTTGTACTGCCTACTCCTATCGGTATCCGTGCAACATAGGATATTAATGGATATGATTAAGAGTTAGACCACCATGTTTAGACTAGTACAGTAGTACGCCGTGTTATAGACTTATAGTATTTGTGGATCCCCGTAAATATAGCTGTCAGACATTTATGCAGTTATGATGTCTAAAAAGAGGAACTGTCTGCAACTTCTGTTATTTGAGGAGCTCTATCATCTCTTTGAAGCTCCCTTATGGAAATTTTGATGGCAGTGCAGTTCTTGATTTCTTTGCTTGACTCGATTTTGCCCCTATTTATTAATGGATATTAGGATTTGGACTTTATACTCTGAAACCATTTACTTTTATGCTCTCTAACTGCCAAATATTTGTGGTGTAGGATGTTTTGTAATTTTTTTTAATCAATGTTGGATCTGTCAATTAAGTTTGGAGCACTTCATGAAATCATTGAAATGTCATCTCAGAGGATTTTGGAAATTTTAAGAGTGGAAGTTTTCTTTTTTGGGTGGTGTACTATGTATATTATTACTCAGTTCTTATGGTTGGAGAAGAATATAGAGCTTAACGATAATTTATTGCCATTGACTTTCTCATTGGATAAAGTGGTCTTCCTAGGCTCCTTATGGTGCACAGCTCATGGTTATTGTAGAGCTCCTTTGGTTAGTTAATTTGTGTCCTTTGCTAGGTTGCGGTATTGTATACTATTGAGAGAGTAGGGAGGGAAAATTAATATGAGCGAAATCATTCTCAATAATTTTTATTTTTATTTTTATATATTTCTTTAAGCAGTTGTAAAATCAATCTTTTAATATGTATTACGTATGAATTTCTTTACTTTTAATAAAGGACTTCTTGTCCTACCCATTAGCAGATAGACAGATTCAAATATTTATATTGAATGATTGAAGTCCTTAATACTTTTGCTAGTCTTGGATTCTTTCACTTTTTCTTTTTATTCCTTTTAACATTTTAATAGTAAATTGCTTAAAATTTACCCATGTCCATTTGCTTTCTGATCCGGTCATCTTATTTAATATTCGTGAACTGAAATTTTCTTCCAGGATTATTACAAGAAATGCTCAGGTCAGCAAAAACAGGGGATTCAAAATCAACATGGAAGGTATAAAATGCTTTTAGTTTAATGAGTTCTGCCTCTGTTTTTTGAATTTCTCTATAAAAACAAATGGAGTCACCCTTCTATTCATTTTAGCTTCAGTTTGTAGTTTGATTGTTGGAATATTTGAAAACGTAATTTCATTTTGTGATGCTGATGATGGGAAATAGGGCAGATTTACAAATCTTTTCAAAACATCACCTTCTTTTGAGAACAATCAACTTGGTAAATCATATTTCTGGACTGCTTGCTTTATTCATGGATTCATGGCTATGTGTTGCATGTTGCATGCAGTTAGCATAGCTTGGCATTGGATCATAATGGACTTTTTATCTGTTTTTTCTAAATATCTATACTAATATTAACTATTAAGCCAGCACCAGGGTTTGTTGATTCTGAATTCTGACTGTATAAATTTGTTCGTCGCATCTGTACCAAAAAAAAAAAGAAAAGAAAAATTGTTTGTCGCATTGATTGCTTGCCTGCAGGTACTAATAATGGACAAACTTACTGTCAAGATAATGTCTCACTCTTGCAAGATGGCTGATATCACTGATGAAGGTGTTTCATGTAAGAATCACAAGATTGATTTTTGAGCAGTCACTTTCTTTCATCCATGCTCTTTGTAATTCTTTTAGTTCATGTTAATAAATTTCTTCTTCAATTAAGAAAATTTCTAATATCACCACAGCCAATAATATATTTTCCATAACTTTTCTCTGATTTGTGGTTTTTATGCCATGCTGATTGATTTTCTTCTTTGATGTTCAAATGAAAAATTGAAGTAATTTTTACTGCAAAAATTGCAATCTTGAGATATGTTAGACTAGGTATTGAAAATCTTCTAAGTGCTTAATTTTTGTATGTGTCAATTTATTGTGTCTAAAACTGTATATATAAAAAAAAAAAACAAAACCCTTGCATAGCCTCCTTTTGTGGTTGTGCCATCCCTTTTTCTCTACTAAAAGTTAAAAGAAAATTGGAAAACAATTATTTTTAGTAGCATGATGCAATCGAGATTTTGAGTGGAGTACTGATGGTAAGACAGGTGGAGAACTGTGATCAGTAGATAAGAAGGCGATTACTGATTACATGTTGCACTGAGTAGTGGAACCCCCAGAAAGAATTGATCCCACATTTGAAGAACCTAAATTTCTTGTTTCTGTCTTGAGAAAAAAAATAGAGATTAATAAGTGAAGCAAGATGATTTTCATTTTATCTGTGCAACTAAGCATCAATCCTTCTTACATGACATTTGAACTTCAGGAGAAATCTGATTCTTCAATAATTAATTGCTGGCAATTATATTTATAAATTAGAAGTCTTTGATTGAAAGGAAAAACTCAGAACTTGTACTGAGAGTTTAAACTAACATGTAACATATCATCATTTCCAAGCCACAACTAATTGAAATGTGGATTTGAATCTTTTTAATAAATTTCTAGCACGGTTGTTTTGAGATGATGTTACTCTATGTTTGAAACTTCAATAATAATGGAATAAAAAGGAATAGGATGAAATTAATTGGAAAGGGAAGGAATGGAATGGCAAAGAGTTGCCTTCCCCATGTTTGGATGACAAACTGGTCAACAAAGGGAGAAGGAAAGAGCTGTAATTGCATAGTTTCAACGTAGCCCTTATAAAATGGTATGTTACCTCAATTTGTGGTATAAAATATTAAATGGGCTTAAATATGTTTTTGATTCTAAAAAAAGTGCGAATCTTGGTTTTGGTTCTCAAAAAGGTTTTTGTTTTGTTGTGGTCCAAACATTTTTAAAATTATTTGGTTTTAGATCTTGTCACATATTATTATTAGCTATTATGTATGATTGAATGACCTGATCTTGCGTTAGTTGGTTCAGCATTTAACATAAACAGTCTAACGATAGGACTAAAGCAGACAAATTTATTAAAGTTTGGACTGAATCCAAATTAAAAATTTTTCCAGGGACCAAAACCAAGATTCTTTTTCTTTTTATGTTTTTCTAGGAAGCAAAAATATAACTACGTCTAATACACGACAAGATTTAAAAATAAAAGCAAGGGTATTTGCCATCTCATTGCACCTGAACTTAGGGAAGAGAACCTAAAGTTTAATGAATCCCCACGTTCCATTCCCCTTCATACTTGTTCTTTTACTTCCAGCAAGGATGACTATTTCTTTAACATCCTTTCCCCTTCAGTCTAGCAATAGTCACCAGCTGGTATTAAGATTTTGATACTAGTTTTGTGCTTTTAGAAACTAAATTGTATTTGTAACTTTGATTGTTTTCGTACTTATCGAAGTTATTGTGCTTCAATCACATGTTCTTTTTAAGCTGTTATTTTTATATACTCTAATCAATCCATTTAAAAAATTACTTTTCTTCGCTATCAGTGTTTAATTTAGTTAATACAACAGTAGAAGAAACTTATTCAGTAAACATCTGTATTTTGTTCGACTAGTTGTATTTCTTGTATGGTATGAGATTTTGCTGTTCTTTTTGTAGTGGTTGAAGACATTTTCAAGCGAAGGCAGCCACTGCCCACTATGGATGCTATATACTTCATACAGCCAACCAGAGAGAAGTACATATTCTCTTTCTCATGTTTGTATTATCTTACGTTAGCTTGAGAATTTTCATAAGCCATTAACAGAGTTCATATAAGTGAAGGTTGATTTACTGGTGATATGTCATAGTTGCTTTTGCATGATTTCTGTTAGGTCTACTGGAAAAACTAAGGTTGCTGATAATCAAGATTATAGTTTGGCTGTGTCAAAAATACTTGTGGTGACTGGTAATAAAAACAAAGTGTTGATGCTTGCCTAGAAAATCAAGGGAAGAGATTGTATAGCTGATAGTTTTCAGTTTAATTGTTCTTTTTCATCTCTGAAAGGAATTTACTTTTTTTGTGCCTGACTCTTCCTATACACTTCTCTGCTTGCTTGGTTGGTATATTTTGCAGTTTTTTGTGAAGCATGTTGCTAATGTCTATAAACATGCAGTTCAGAAATCATTTTGGGGAGTAGAATAACATCTCTTTGTTGGAAATAAAATCAAGAAGTTATGTTTGGGTCTTGAACTGAGTTTTATTTTTTGTTCTTTGTTCTCTTACTGAAATTTTCTTCTTACTTTCCCTCTTATTTTATTTTTGTGAATCTGGTTCCTTGCTTAATTTTCTCCCTTATGTTTACTACCAGATGTGACATAGATTATATTGTAATTCTATTTTAAATATTTTAATTTTATTATTTTTATTTTCCTTCTCTTCTTTAGAAACATATCATCACACATCACTACTGTATTGTGATTCTCTCTATCACCTTGTCTCTGTATCTTCCTTTTCGGTTACATTTAGCTTAGATGGACATTTTAGTTAACCTATGGTGTCAGATTTTACAGATGTGGGCCGTACTTAATGATTTTCTCTCCTCATTTCTGTTGACAGCGTAATTATGTTTTTGTCAGACATGTCTGGAAAGACACCCTTATACAGAAAGTATGTGTTCTTTTTATTATCTTGTTCTGTCTATGCTATTTCATCCTGAGTTCCACTATTGGTTTTCAAGCATGTTTTGTTCTGTGTTCTTGTAGGGCATTTGTTTTCTTCAGCTCACCTATTTCCAGAGATTTGGTTATGGAAATAAAGAAAGATTCGCTGGTGTTGCCTCGCATAGGTGCTTTGAGGGAGGTGAATAGTTTTATTGAGGATCTACATTGAGCTTGTATTGATAATTTTTTTTCTAAAACAATTTCATATTTTGCTTATTGTGATTTTTTCCCTCACTTGACACTTTGCAGATGAATTTGGAGTATTTTGCCATAGACAGTCAGGTATGTGGTTGTACTTCATTGTACTTGCTGTCTGTCATAGATACCATCTTTGTTCATAACTTCATATGAATATAAATATTTACTTTCCCTTTTCAGTAGTTAGTAACATATGACATGTAGAAGTGCACCTTATGTTTGTCTAGCCATGGATGAGAGTCAAGTTATGGATCAATATGTTCCCCCAATTGAACTAACTTAATAGAATCTGTTGGCTTTCAAAGAAAGCCTTCAAATTGAACAAACAACAACTATGCTTATGGCTGGATCTGCAAAATTAGGGGCCTAATGAGGACTGAATTGAAGTATTTTCTCTGAGGTGAAAATTGGAACGACATGACATGTGGATTGGCCATCCTAGAATGTGTGCAAGTTAGCTAAAAGTTGTATTCGAAGGGAAAAATTTTAAACTGTATCTTTGAGGGTACTGACACCTTTGGTACCTGCGATGATTTTAAGGGCACCAACACCTTTTATTGATGAGTTATTATTCAAGTATGAACCCACTTCTTTCAAATGTGATTTTTGAATATTTTATTTCATTTTTTAAAATAACATACATGGCTTAATATGAGCCACTAATTCTGACAAGGTACAAAAGTTGAGAGTACTGGAGAAACTCCCTAAAATAATTAGATAAGTTAAAAAAAAAAAAAGTCAAAACCTAAAGAAAAAACGCTGTTTTAGTGTTTTTTCTTAAGCTTGAAAGATTGGCTCATAGAAAAACAACAGCCAAGCATTTTCCAACTTAGTGGAGTCAGCCAAAGCTTTTGAAAATACATCTTAAAAATGGCATATCATAAAAGCGCTTGTCACTTATTTATATCGCTTTTACAATATCTCACCAACAGAAAAAAAAAAAAGTAATATGTAGAGCTACATTATTGGAACTGAGTTCATGAAACCTGTTTCTTGAGGTTGAGACAAATTTTTCAACCCTTAAATGTGCTCATCAGGAATCCTTTATTAGCTTTAATTTCATTATCATCCAACTGTTTAGTGTGCTCTTTTTTGTGGTATGTAATTTTTGTCGCGTTAACACAGGGTTTCATAACAAACAATGAGAGAGCTTTAGAGGAGCTGTTTGGGGATGAGGAGAATAATCGTGAAGCTGTTGCATGTTTAAATGTGATGGCTACTCGGATTGCTACAGTTTTTGCTTCATTAAGAGTATGTACTCAACGCTCTTTGACTCTGTGATTGGAGGACAAAAATTCTAGTCAATGTTCTGTAACTAAACCTTGTAAAATTTTCTCTAGGAATTTCCCACTGTTCGGTTTCGTGCTGCTAAGTCCCTTGATGCAACCACAATGACCACTTTCCGTGATCTTATCCCTACAAAGCTTGCTGCTGGTGTCTGGGACAGTCTCATGAAATATAAAAAAACTGTACCTAATTTTCCTCAGACTGAGACCTGCGAGCTGCTCATCATTGACAGAACTGTTGATCAGGTTTCTTGTCTCCATTTGTTGATCATGCACTTGTAATATTAATTCAACAGACTGTATCATATTACTTACAATGAGAATACTATTCTGGATGTGTAGATTGCTCCTGTGATACATGAATGGACATATGATGCTATGTGCCATGATTTGCTGAATATGGAGGGAAATAAATATGTTCATGAGGTAGCTTCTACTTTTATTCCTCTGAATTGTTGTGCTTACTCTCTTGTATATGAACACAAATCTACTGTATTTAAGGTTCCTGGAAAGACAGGTGGTCTACCTGAGAGAAAAGAGGTTCTGTTGGAGGATCACGATCCTATATGGCTTGAGCTTCGACATGCACATATTGCAGATGTATGTCCTGCTTTTACTTTTTAATATGTAGGGTAATTTAGGCTCATGGTCTACTATTTAAGGTCATAACAACCTGAATACCTTTTGAGTTTTGATATTGATTCCCTTGCCAGGCTAGTGAACGATTGCATGAGAAGATGACCAACTTCATTTCAAAAAACAAAGCTGCACAAATCCAACATGGATCAAGGTAAGTGAATCAGTGATAATTTTATGAGAGTTTTCATTAATGGCATTGTAATCCAAGAGAATATTGATTAGAAAATAATTGTAGTAATGGTTTGATGAAGTAAAATATTTGCTTATTTTTGTAGTTCTTATTAAAAGCTTTACTATGTGAGAAGTTATATAATTTCATAGTTTCCGATGCTCAGCTTTGTGTCTTGCCATGTTTCAAAGAAGTCTTTTGTTCACATTATAGAGAAGATGGAAGAATCTCACCTTAAGTGGTTCAAACATGTATGGAAGAGAACTTTAGAGGCCCCAGTAAGTAGAGTGGATCAAATGGAGAATGGTACTATAACTAGAGGTATAGGAAGACCTAAGAAAACTATAGGTGAAACCATTGGAAGGGATTTAAATGTCAATGGATTAAACATAAATATGATTTATGATAGAGTACTATAATATTGTTTGATTCATATAGCTGACCTCACTTAGTGGGATATGGGTTAGTTGTTTGTTGATGCTTATGATCAAATAGTCTGTCACTTCACCACACGAGACTACCACAAATGGCATATTTTGGATGCTGTTTTAAAATAATGTATGCACTGTGTGAATGTATAATTCAGTTGGTTAGAACTTGTTTGGCTGCCCAACCCAAAAATAGTCTTCGTGTAACATCATGAACTAAAGTTCCAGCAGAGTTACCTTTGCCACTCCTTGGACATCACTTTGGACATTCATCTTGGGAAATGAATTTGCAATACTACCCTCCACAATATTTTAAATAATTCTTTAAACTTGTCATTCTTTTGGTTAATCTCAGGACGTAGTATATCTGATATTCAGGATATGTATTGTGCTTAGCTGACCTGTTTTAGCTAAAACTCTCCTGTTTTTTGTTTTGGACTATTTCAAATTTCCAAGAACCAGTTCTCCCAAAAGCATAAGCTATTGGATGACGGCACAAAATTGGTTTTATATCTCTAACATGCTGTGGCATGCAAGAGCCTGTTTTAATTGAAGCATGAACAATGTACATCCCTCTCTATATTGTGCTGAAAATGGATTGCAGTCCTAAGCACTTGATAATTGAGGCTATTATGGTATCAAGTCAAGAACCGTTTCTCCTAAAAGCTTAAGTTTTTAGGTGAAGGTGCAAGACTGGTTTTATTTCGATGACATTAAGCTCTATTATTCTGTAAAATGATCAAGTCCTTGATTGGAAAATAAATCCGAGGCATGCTTATGTCCTTGTTGAAAGTATTTGCTCTTTTAAGATCTGGAAATGATGGTAATGCTATTCATTCATCTAGTCAATATCATCGTAAACTTGACACAACTTTGCATTTCTTTTATAGAGGTAGTGGTGAAATGTCAACAAGGGACTTACAGAAGATGGTTCAAGCACTTCCACAATATAGTGAACAAATTGACAAGCTCTCCCTCCATGTTGAGGTTAGTTATTTTGTAATTATTTTGTAATACACTCTTGATGAAAGTAAAAAGATACTATCTTAACTTAGAAGCTGCCTAGAAGTGGCTTTCTACAGTATGTTAATGTCCTCAAGGAAAATTTTTATTTCACCTTCGTAATGCTATTTAATTGCATGTACATTGGAGGACATAGGAGAATCAATGATACACCAATTTGATGGTGTGTCAACGTGTCCAACACATAGGACACCGGTACCGGGTGGACACCCATTCGACATGTGTCTGACACGTCTAGAAGTGTCCAGTTTAAAAATTTCTTTTCCAGCTTGGACACACAATGGACACGGCTCGGACACACCCAAACACTTTTATTTCCATCATTTTTTGGACTTTTTCCTTTTTCATTTTTTATGGACCAATTTAAGAAACATAAGCTCAATCAAACCCACGTTTGTTTTGATGAAAAAGGGAACAATTCAGAAATTAAAAAAAAATCAGGGAAAGAAAAAAAAGAATACGAGGGCTTACAAAGAGGAAGTGCAAAGAAAATTGGTGGTTTGACGTCTATAAATATTTGAAAGTATTGTGAACCTTGACTTCATATATAAATATATATGATATTATGAGTTGTGAATGTTTCATCTTAAATTATACATATATGTGTATAAGAGAATGAACCTCGGCATAACGGTAAGGTTGTTGCCTTAGGACCTGGAGGTCACGAGTTTAAATCCTGAAAACAGTCCCTCCACAAAGTGGGAGTAAGATTGCGTACATCTACCCCTTCCCTCCCTAAGGAGTCTCATATACTGGGCAGCCCTTATATATATATATATATATATATATTGTGTGTGTGTGTGTGTGTTTCATGTCCTTGTCCTGTAATTTTATGAATTTGGTGTATGTGTCTGTGTCTATGATTTATAGTTTGTCACTTATCTAATTTTGTGTTTGCTCTTATTACTCCCCTTCCGGCCTTCCCTTTTAAAAAATGGAAGGACATAAATGATAGGCTTACTTTTTTCCATTTGGGTATGTGGTGTTGAAAAGAAAGGGGCATCACATTCCCTCCTTGCCTAAAGGTTTATTATGTGGTCAGCCACTTTGGAACTTAAGGCGACTCCTAATTACAAATCATAATCAAACTAACAGTTTGCTTTGTGTTATTGTGTATTTGTGAGCATCCTAAAAAGAAAAGTAAGCCTAGCATGCTTTAAAATTATGATGATTCATTTTTATTTTGCTGTGCATGAATTATTTTCTAATTAAAGACTAGTGGTGTGAACATATGGATATTTATATTATTGTTTTAAAATATGGATGTCTATTCAGAATTTCGGTTGCTTCCGGTCACTGAATAACAAAGAATTTACTATCATTATCTTGTGTTAGGTATAAAATCATTTATGTGCATGTACCCAACTACTTGTATTGGGGTACATGGTTCATGACATCGTATCAAAACTTGTATGATCAAGTGATCTAAAATTCGATTCTTATCCCCCATCCCCCATCCCCACCCAAAATAATTCTAAATAAAAGGTGAATTTCAGTATAAGGGTATGGTAGGCCTACACACTGCCCGTGCTTCAAGCCCAATGGGTCTGTGTGAGAAGGTATGTTAGATATTAAACTATTCATATATCTTTATCTAGCAACATAAGCTTTTATGAGAGATAGTCATGACATCCTGCATAATGTCATTGCTTCCATCATGGTCCATGTTGGTGGATGACTGAATAAATGAACTTAAAAGTTTATGTTTCTGAAAGTTAGTTCTTTCTTCTGCGATTGATTGACAATATAGTTTAAATGTGTGTAAATAAATTAGTCATGATATCGGTGTTGGTTATGATAATGGACTTTGTATTTACCACTGATGGATTTGTTTGTCCAGATTGCAGGAAAAATTAACAGAATTATTAGGGAGTCAAGACTTCGGGAACTCGGGCAGCTGGAGCAAGATCTTGTTTTTGGAGATGCAGGAATGAAAGAAGTGATCAAATTTTTTACCACCAATGAAGTAAGTTATCTGAGATGGGAAAAGAAAAGGGTGTATCTTACGCATAGTCAGTGAACACATGAATAAGAAAAACCTGGTTACTGCAGGAAGTGGGTTGTGTAATTGAAAATGAAACTTTCACCTTTTTACCGGTTATATTTAACTACTATTTTTATGCAGGATACAACTCGTGAAAATAAATTGCGCTTGTTAATGATTCTCGCAGCCATTTATCCTGAGAAATTTGAGGGACAAAAGGGTCTGAATTTGATGCAGGTGTAGTTTCCTTAGACTTGGTGCCAACTAAATTGCCACCTGCTCTTCAATCAATACGTCAAAGAATGAATATATCATTATATTGTTAATCTGTTTCCTAGCACCTGTAATGATTCCCTGCAATATTTTTTCCTTTATGCTTTCAGGTAGCAGGGATGACAAATGAAGATATGATTGCCATAAATAATTTGAGAATGCTTGTGGGACAACCAGATACCAAAAAAACTATGACTGGTGCTTTTGCTCTTAAGTTTGATATGCACAAGGTAGAGGTAACTTACTGTGTAAATATGTTATTTCTCACTTTCAATGTTAAGTCTGAAAGGTGTTAAGTTTTCAGAAAAAGCATGCAGCAAGGAAAGATCGATCTGGGGAGGAAGAGACATGGCAGCTATCACGCTTTTATCCCATAATAGAGGTACAAATTAAGTTAATACAATCTTCCCACAGTTTATATGTATTAATTTTATGAAAATTTCAGTAGAAGGATAGCATAGGTGAGCCAACCGTTGAAGTTCTTACTTTTTTCAAGTCTTTCCAAATTTAATTATGAACTTTTTGCAATGGATGAGCTTTATGGTTTTCTTTAGCATCTAAAGAAACTGATGTAGTCGGCTGTTTGAAGATTTTAACTACGATTCATGTTGTATATATGCTGGTTAACAGTAGTCGGGTGCCAAGAAAGCAGTTATTTACTATATCTTTTAATCTCATCTCACTGTAATAATAAGAAAAAAAAAGGGAACTCCATTTTGCTTATCATGTCATTTTTAATTTATAAGAATATTATATTTATGATGATTCAATAAGTTGCTGAAAAAGCTTTTAGAGCCTCATATGTGATCAGTGGATGGTCCCTCATTCAGGAACTCATTGAAAAACTCAGCAAAAACGAATTGTCAAAGGAAGACTATCCATGTTTGAATGACCCAAGTCCAACTGTCCACGGTTCACCTTATGCTCCAGTAGTTCAAAATCCTCCTGCTCATTCGATGAGATCAAGACGCACACCTACTTGGGCGCGACCTCGAGGCTCTGATGATGGATATTCAAGGTTTTACTCTCTTTCCTCCCCATCACAATATGCTAAATGCTTTTAATGATATCAGATTATATGTTTCTCTTCATCCATGAACCCTGTTTGCTTCCCTCTTGGTTACCACGTTATGGATCCTCCTCACCTAGCTGCACAGACCTTGCTTTTGTTAGATAATTGTCGGGACTACCATTTATCTGTTGGAATTGCCCATTAGAACCTGCCATTTCAAAACTCTCATTTAATTTTCATCAAACAGTGATTCAGTGCTTAAGCACGCATCCAGTGATTTCAAGAAGATGGGACAACGGATATTTATATTCATTGTTGGTGGAGCAACCAGATCTGAGGTCTGAATAACGTTTTGATGCAACGGGCTTCATATTTACTCACTTTTATTCCAGCTTTTCTGTTCTGATACATTGTTTTAATGTTCAGCTTAGGGTTTGCCACAAGCTTACCGGTAAGCTGAAGAGAGAAGTTATTCTAGGCTCTTCCAGTATTGATGATCCTGCACAATTTATTACGGTATTGATTTTTTTTTTCCATTGTAAATTCAAATGTTTTCCTTAAACTGCAATTTGCCTTAACCATCCATGCAAACTATTTTCCTTGTTTTGCAGAAATTGAAGATGCTAACAGCACAAGAACTTTCTTTGGATGATCTCCAGATATGATCTTATGGGCTTGGAACCTGGAAGATGAGCTTTTGCTTTCTTGTCTAATATTTGTTGTAATCATATTATAGTTTAACCGTCTCAATATAGCAAATTCTTTGGACATTTGATCTGTGATTCATCCGGACCACTGGATGTGACAGATTGTGCATATTCTAGGAGTTCTTCATTGGTTAGAGAGCAATTTTTTAAAGAAAACTGTTTCTGGTAAATGATACTCGTTCATATTCAGAAGTAATGCTGGCAGAACACTTTCGTTGGGGGACATAAGGGGGAACATTGTAACGCTAAACAAGAAACACTGTTTTCCATTAAGTAAAAGGCTGTGTGACAAGAATTGGTTCTGTCGAATATAAGTAACAGAATGAGTTAGTACTCTGGATATCAATTATTGATTGATTTATTTATCTGGTCTGGACATTGTTTTATTTTGAAAACAATACCCTAAGTGGTAGCATAGTCCATTGACACAGAATCTTAAAGCAAAGGCTACCAGTGTAGCTAATTAAATCTCTGTACTCGAGGCACTTGTTTTGTATGTTGAACTATTTGAGACCCGTCTTCTCTAGGATCAGGCATCAAGTTGAGCCATTCACACTGTTAAGTATTTTAGGAATACGAGATGGTGAGGCCTTCGTTGTTTTTATTGACCTGATCAGAAACCTTGCAATGGTCAATAATTTCCTCTTTTATTATCAAAAAAATAATAATAATAATAATTTCCTCTTTTTTTGTCCCATTTTTACAATGACAATGCACCTTAGTAGGCAAGTCTATATCTCAATAGTCTGTTTTGTGGTACGTCAAATCAACAAAGCCTTCAAAGACAACTATACATTGTAGAAAGAGGACTGCTATCTAAACACAAAAAAGCCCTAACCAATATTCGCTAGTAAAGGTTGTTGATCTATCATTGATATAAGCTAAGTTATCCAACCTAAGAGATAATTTCAACCATAAGACTCTAAAGTAAAAATGTTCAATCCAGACATGCTACCATAAGACAACTCATTGGACATGAAAATTAAACACACCATTAACTAGCTGAGAGGTGAACAAGAAAAAAAATTAAGAAAAAAAGGAAGGGAAAAACATACTTATTTGAGTGCTTCGAAAAGTGCTTATTTTCTACCACAAAAAAAAAAGAGATGCTTATTGAAAAACTAGATATTTGAATGAGTTTTCGTGAAATAATAAATATACAACTAAGCAGAATAAAAAATTAAAATGTGATTTTTAATGTTCAAAATGTTCTAAAATGTTACAAATAGTATTATCTAAATGAACCCTTACACTTATGTGACATGACTTCAAATATGTGAAATGAGATTGGCACGATAATCTGATCGAAAAGTGGTACTCAGGACCTTTATGTTTTCTTCCTCTTCGAAAACCTTTTCATTCATCATGAGCTTCTTCAAAAGTCTTGTTATATTGCCAAATGTGCTGATGGAGGAACACAGAAATAGTTTATTTTTATTAAAATTATGAGCATTCAATACAACCCGACCTTAGCTCAGTTGGTAGAGCGGAGGACTGTAGTGGGGCAATATACTCCAAAGTAATCCTTAGGTCGCTGGTTCGAATCCGGCAGGTCGGAAATATTGTTATTGTTTTATAATTAAAACAACAGTTGCTTAGTACATAGTTCGCCACCTAATTAATTCATACGAGTCGGAAATATGTTTTTATATGATTTTGTCAATGTTACCATCTTATAATTGCGCATTGGAAAATTATCTGTAAATGTTTTTTTTCTCCTTTTTTAATATGATTCTCTCACTTATTATACCTAGTACATAGTTCGCCACCTAATTAATTCATACGAGTCGGAAATATGTTTTTATATGATTTTGTCAATGTTACCATCTTATAATTGCGCATTGGAAAATTATCTGTAAATGTTTTTTTTTTCCTTTTTTAATATGATTCTCTCACTTATTATACCATCTGATACTAGTGCGCTTTAATTATTATGTCAATGAAAATTTCTTAATGTGGTGCTCCTTCTCTAACATCATCAACAACAATCATTTCGAAAACATTACAGCTACTTAAATTTACTAGAAAGGCGCGTATATGTGTAAATTCTTCAATCCTGAGCTAGGTCAGGATCACCATATGATGATAACACTAGATTGCTTCCTCCTTTTATACATGTTACCGTTTTCAGCCCTTTTCTCTTTCCCACTTCACCTTTTATTGAGACATGCAATGTATGTTTCAGAGCACTCAGAAATACATAGTATCCGCACTTCCCAAATATGGGTCACTATTGCCAGACCAGAAATATACCTATCTATATGATATGGCTATATGTAATCGATTGCTAACAACCAATGTTAAAGTTCAACTAGCTAGCTACATGTTTGAGGGAACTGAAATGCGGTGTAGTACAAAAGGCGGCGATTAATTCTTCCTCAACAATCAACATTCAAATTACATCGTGGCCAGTAACTCCTAGCCTTATTCAATTCGTACATTAAATTTTCTAATTGAAGAAAAGGACATGTTACTTGGAGCTGATTTTATATTACAACAGGTACAGTGTGCATCAAACAAGAGCCTAACATATTGTACAAGATCACGCATAATAATAATAATAATAATACATTAGGATTCAGAAAATTGAGGATAAAAAGAATAAAACATTTCAGAAATCTGAAAGATTTCCAGATAGCTGTGGGATGATATTGTAAATTCTTCAGATGTAAGAAATCTTCCCAACCCCAAATTTAGCATGCCTCTTCAATGGATGAGAGAGAGGGAGGGAGCTAGTTCATACAACTTGGATCTTGTGTGAGAACTTGCATTATGTGAGAAGATTGTGTATGAACTAGTTCTAGGGGTGTTCTGTATACTATTTAAGGTTTAGGAATTTATATCTGATTTTGTGTGAATCATGGTCCTTGTCTAATCCCTCTTTTGGTTGAAGCACAGTCAAGGAACTAATATGTTGTAGAAAAAGAGGAGTGTTGATTAATAACTAAGGAATTGCAGGTCAACTACTTAGAATCTTTTCATTAGTTTAATAGTTTCCAACTCATGTGACTCAAACCCATATAAATTTCAGGAAAATCATACTACCTCAATTCTCTAGTGTCTTTGAACCTTGAGGCTACCCTTATTTAAGTTTTAATTTATTTTTTCCTTTGTTTTAATTTATTTGAGTAAGAGTTTCTTTCAATTCAAATAATGTTTTGTTTATGAGAGTCTAATTATGAGTGAAACTAGGGAAGTGTTGTTCAATAGTGTTAGTTTTTATGAGACGATACCCACTTACTTTGGTTACTAGAACGATTCGGTATTACTTATCAATAAATTATCAATCAATTATTAGGTTAAAGCAAGCTCAGTTTTCTTATTATAAATGTGTTCAAACTAAGCATATCATTCTTTATCTAACTTCGGGCATGAGTTCTTAATTATAAGAACTGTTGATTGGCAGTTTCAAAACTACTATTACGTTTAAGCAACTACTTACTTTAGGTAGAGTAAAACCGCTCTTTCATGATTATTAAAGGAATCTTTATTGAGGTCATTTAGGTACCATTGAAGGTTTTTTTAGCCCATTGGATTCAATGAACCAATCAGATAGACTAGAGAATCATATTGCACAAGTTTCCTAACTCATAAGTCAACAAAATTGACTGAGAGTTAAAACTTAATAAAAGTAAGAGTGAATTAGATGATGGATTGCCTTTTTTTTTTTTGGTTAGATGTTCCTCAAATTGTTCAGAGGATATATATAATGCTATTTAATCAAAAGAATAATATAACCTTTTAGAGTTAGTCATCTGATGTAAAGCACATGAAGGTTAGAAACAGACAATAAGGAAATGAGCAGTTATAACTAGAGCAAGTGACGAGAATTTTGGGCCCAAAAGATTATGCATGATTCAACAACTGTCTAAGTTTCTCACTTGATTCTAATTCAACTATATACTTGTATATGACATGAGTGTATCTCATATTGAAATTCTCTATGACGCAAAAGTACAAAAGGATACTTCCGTAAAACATATATGCCAGAGTGAAGTGGCTCATATTTTATTTATAATTGAAAGAGATGTGAAAATGTTCTACACTTTATCTAATAATGAATGAGATATGAGATGGTACAATGTCTCATACATAATAAGAATAAATAATATGCTTCAAACATATAACTTAAAAATCTGCATAGCAAGACAAGTGGCTAAATTTAAACCTCTGAAGAAATGCAGCGCAAGCCTTCAGGAGGAGCCATGGAAACGGAAACACACGATCGAGCAGCTAGTGCTGGCCAAAAATGCTTGCATATACTCTACGGAGGAAAACTTATTCTACCTCCATGTGTATTATATACCATTATTATGCTTTATCTCTTTTTCCTTTTTTTACCTATATTTAAAAAGCTCACAATGCTCCTGAAAAATAGAAATTTCTTCCTCCACATGAAATAGGTAATTAAGAATCACTCGGTGCTAGCAAATACATTTTACTGCAGCTAGCGGGTCGACACTTAAAAAAAAAAAAGTAAGGCTTTGATCAGGGACGTATGTGTGTTATGAGAGGTGGGGTATATGCTCCCATAACAATTTTCAAATTTTCTTAGTAATTATGTAGATATATAAATTTTTAACCCCCATAATTTTATTATTTTAACCCCATATTAATTTTAAATAAAATAAATATTAAAATATAATACAATCCATTTATTCTTATCTTATGTCTGATTCTTATCTCTATTATTAAAATTTTCTGGTTCCTTCTCTAACTTTGATGAATTAATAATTAATGTCAATGTGATTATTATCATATCTTATCATGTATACACTATACTTTTAATGCTAGTAGTACATTTTGCACTGTGACGCGTATCTGTCATGTCTCCTATACTGACTAGCCGAGGTGACTTGTATTTGGAGCAATTGGGCAAAAATTAAAGACGTGCTTAGCTATCATGTCATGTGAAAGTGCGTAACTAATCCAACCAATCTTTCCTTTTGCACTAAGCTAGCCAATAAATTTGCAGTTCTCGTACCCACCATATCTCGTTTGGAGATTCTGTACAGAGCCAAACAGGCAAAAGCCACTTCACTTGGGCGAAAAGTCAAAAAAGTGCTGCTGATGAAGCAGAAACTACACTTTCTGCCCTCTATCTTTCCATTAGATTTTGAAATGGAGAAAGGTCATGTTTGTCATTTCGTTAACCACGTACAAGAGGGGAGCATGATGTCTATCTAGTCCCCGGTGTCCCCGTCTCAGAATTAAACACTAGCAGGAAATTATGGTAGTATAATAATATCATAGCATGAAATGGTTGAAACTCTTGTCTGGGCTGTGGCTGAGGTCGGTTTCTTGTACATGTTCGGTAAGTATGACATCATAAAGTTTAATTAGAATTTGATTGAATAATATAATACATAATAATATAAAACTTATTAAAATTTTAATATCATCCCGAGTTTGATATGGTATTGTGTAAAATATTATGTTATATAACATAATATTATTCTCTGGTAATTATAAATAACTCTAATCATAAATAAAAATTTAATAATTTTTAATAATTAGTTAACCGCTGCTTATATTAAATGTTAAATATTATTTATTTTTATATTTTTAATAACTTTTTATTAGAGATGTTTTATTTTTGTTTATCATATAAATCTATAACATATATTAAATATTAATTTAATGCATACATTTTTTATATTAATATTACCATAAATAGTTATTTTTATATCATATAACTATTATTCTAAAATAATCATTTGTTAATTAATATTTATTATTCAATATTTTATACTAGAAATTTTTTAAATTATTTATCAGCATTATTATTCATTTTTATTTACACCATAATCATTTTTATTTTAAAAAAATAAAGTGTCAAAGAGAAGTTATACATAGATCAAGTATATATTTGGGAAATTTGTGAAAATTATTTTATCAATTAATTATAAGTATGATCAGTGTTTATATAATTAATTGCGTAAAATTTAATTTATGTTTGGATTTAATAACTTAAAGTAATTCATATTTGGATCTGATAATTCAAAAATAATCTTAAAGTAGTGTATTGTGCTTATAATAAAAAATTTCAAATTTGTTTATAATTATAAATAGTATATTTATTATTATTATTATTATTATTATTATTATTATTATTATTATTATTATAATATATGTAGTGATATCTTACATTTATGCCACATTTGATGTCTCCATTTTTGATTTTGATTCTAGGAGAAACAATTCTCTAATTGCTTCTAAAAGAAATAAAAGGAAACTAATTAGTTTTTGCTTTTATAAAAACTTAGAAGGTCCTCCAAAAGTATAACTAAACGCATCTTAAGTCATAAACATTGTCGTAAATATAAAATATTTAAAATTCAAATACCTATTTACAGAAGTTGAAATGTATTTTATAAGTTTATGTTTAATATGGTTATTTAAAGGGTAGCATAACACTGCTCATTTTGATGTATGGGACAGGTTTAAATTGTGATGATCTCATTCGTAAATATATGAAATTCATTAGGAAATTGCCTCATTCCTTACAAAACCAGTCAAATAGGTTGCAAGTAAATGATTTAATAAATAAAAACAATTCTTAATAAAATTATTTCATAATAAATAAATACCGTTAAAAAAATAATATATGGTATCAATTATATAATTAAAAATAAAATAATTGTAATTGATAAATAATAGATAAAATAAAATAATAAATATTTAATAAAAAAATAAATATTTTAAATAAATAATAAAAATGTATAATATGAAAAATTATAAATTATTAACTAATAAAATATATAAATATATAATAAATAATATGTAATACATAAAAGTAAGGATTAATCATAAAAATATTTTGGTTTAATATTTAATTTTAAATTAAAATTTAAATAATTATGGTTAAAAATATAAAATATTTAAATTTATAAAAAAGTATATTTTAAATTTACATAATTAAGATTGAAAATTATATTTAAATCATTAGTAAAATTTTTTATTTTATTATTATTAATATATTTTTATTAAATAGTTACTTATAATATTAGATTTATTTTTAAATAAATGATAATCATATAAAATATGATTTTTATATAGTACGACACCAATAAACATTGTATAATATTAAAAATTTATCAAGTTTTATACTATTAAGCTTTTAGGCTGTGTTTGGTACGTTGTATCAGGCATAATAAAATATGATAATATTATACGTTATGTTCTTATTTGTTGTTTGGTACTAGCAATATATTTTATAAGTTTATCCACCATAAACTCTTATATGTTAAAAATGCTATATAACTTAATTCAATATGGGGAGACTAGATTAGGCTTATTAGTTTTTAGCATATAAAGTCATTTTTATTTTATAATATTTTATTAAAATAAAATAATTCATAAATAAATAATGTCAAATAAAAACATATAGTAAATATAATTCTTAGTAAATTATTTATAATAAATAAATTCCATTAAAAAATAATATATGATATCAATTTTGTTATATATAATAAAAATAAAAATAAGTATAGTTGATAAATAATGAACAAAATGAAATAATAACAAATAAATATTGTAGATAGATAATAAATAATATGTAATATACAAAAGTAAGATTTAATTATTCAAATATTTTGTTCTAATATTTTTTAAGTTAAAGTTTAAATAACTATGATCAAAAATAGAAAAATATTAAAATATATAAAAGCACATATTTTATATTTATATAATTTATTGAAATAATAAATAATTATAAATTATTGAAATAAATAATAATATTTAATATAAATTAAATTTTAATTAGCAAACATTTACATAAATATAGTATTTGAAAATTGTATTTAAATCATTAATAAAAATTTCTTATTTTGTTTTATTTAATATTTACTTATAATATTAGAATTATTTATAAATGAATGATATTGTTATAGAATATAAAATATAATATCTTATAAAGTATTATACCAAATATTATCTAATATTAAAATTTATCAAACTTTATATCATCAGACTTTATATTATCAATCGTTAACCTCTTAAACGTGTCCAATGGCCCGTAGGTACAAAATATTGGAAAGAGAGAGAAAATCACGAGTGAAGATAATAAAATTTAATTCAATTTAGTTGAATTTCATATTTGTTGTGTTATATCAGGAACTTTCACACTGTTAGTATTTTCCATTAAATGAATTCTTCAAATTTAAAAATTTTTATTTTCTTCAGCAACTTTTTGACTCAAAATTTAAAATTTAAAAGATTAATTTAATTTATTTATATTTTAAGAACCAATTTAATTTACATTTTACAATTTTAAAGAACATCTTTTAATTTTGAAAAACAAAATGACTTACAAGAGAAGAGAGATTTTACCCTTTTTTGTTCTATATAGACAGTGGCGAAGGTCTTGCGGGTTGAGAGTGGCAGCCGCATCCCCAGGATTTTCTTTTCATCCTGTATATATGTATTGGGTGAAAAGAAAATATACTTGTTTAATTGTGACTATTAGAGAGCAAAAACATTCCATTATATGAGAGAAAAAAATCTACTAATGCATAACAAGCCCAAGATTTTTATTCTCATTCATTTTTGTTTACTAACATTCACCTTAATTAGCATGATAAAAATCAGTTCATAACCTTTTTCATCCTAACATTTTAATTTTGACATCAATTTACAGCAATTTAATGCTAACGTTTTTAATTTTAATATTAATTTAGTTATTTTGTTAGATCTTCAGTATGGTATAATGACTAAATTGATGTCAAAATGAAAAATACTATTACTACTAAAACTAAAATTATAATGACCAAATTGATGTAGAAAATTTTGTTATGATCAAATTGATCTCAAAAGTTTTGTTAAGATTAAATTTCAAATAACCCTAATTTTATCTATTTCTCTAATTTCATCAGGCTCTCTCACCCTATTTGCCCCTAATTTTTAAGTCATATTTTGCCATTGTATATTGACGCCATACATCTCA